>OZ010647.1:21165636-21824344 GCA_963932195.1 Empis livida
GACGGATTCCAAACTACTATTATCCAAAAAAAAAAAATCCATAATATCTATCACAAAATAATATATTATTTTGTGGTAATATTTTTCATTTTCTTGCGACGTAATTTTTTTTAGTTTTTCTTAGTTTTGTAGTTTTTCTTGAGACGTAGTTTTTTATTAGTTTTTCTTGAATAAGAATATTTAGAATTTATTTCAACCGCTATTTATTTATTAGGAAAAGCAAAAATTTATTTCTGGAATTCCCCAATTATCGATATGTTTATTGCGAAGTAATAGAAAATATCATTTAAGTGCAACATTTGTATTTGAATTGTTCATATTATCGAATGTCAATTAGTTTTGTTTATTTTTAGAAGTTGGTATGTAATCCTTTTAATTATTTTATTAATATTTTTTAATTTCAAAGTAAGATTTTTCTTATGTTTTGTAGCTGCAATAATGGAAATTTATACTGTACTTTCAAATAAAGGAAAAGAAAAATTATTTATAAATGGTTTTGAATATTATTTAGATTTACATAAAAACAACATTTATAGATGGAGCTGCTCAAAACGCAAATCTTTGAAATGTAAGGGCAGAGTAGCTACAATTTTAAATAGGGTAATCACATAATAAAGATTAAACCGTCGTTCCATTTTGTGTTTTGTGAATATTTTGTGTTTTTTATATTACTTCAATAAAATTAAGAAAAAATATAAAATACTAAATCTTAATAAAATCCAAATATGAAAAAAGACCCTCCATTAATAAAATCCAAATATGAAAAAAACCCTCTGTAACTATTAACGGCGCGGCGCCGTTAATAGTTAGGGAGGGTTTTTTTTCATATTTGGATTTTGGGATTTTGTCCCATTTGGATTTTAGCTGTTTGGATTTTAGTTGTTTGGATTTTGTCCCCTTTGCATTTTTATAGTTTGGATTTTTATAGTTTGGATTTTTATTGTTTGGATTATGTCCCATTTGGATTTTTATAGTTTGGATTTTGGATTAGGGATTTTGGTTTTTGGATTTTGGCATTAGGGATTTCATGGCTGAACCATAAATTTCCATTATTGCAGCTACAAAACATAAGAAAAATCTGGTAATACGACGCAATCCTGAATGACAAAATCCAAATGCGACAAAATCCCTAATTTTGTAAATTACCAAATTTCAAAAATCCAAAATGACCTAAATTCAAATTTCATTTTTCCGTATAAGACAAAATACTTTATACAAAAACCCAAATGCGACGGATTCCAAACTACTATAATCCAAAAAAAAAAAAATCCATAATATCTATCACAAAATAATACATTATTTTGTCGTAATATTTTTCATTTTCTTGCGTCGTAATTTTTTTTAGTTTTTCTTAGTTTTGTAGTTTTTCTTGAGACGTAGTTTTTTATTAGTTTTCTTGAATAAGAATATTTAGAATTTATTTCAACCGCTATTTATTTATTAGGAAAAGCAAAAATTTATTTCGGGAATTCCCCAAATATCGATATGTTTATTGCGAAGTAATAGAAAATATCATTTAAGTGCAACATTTGCATTTGAATTGTTCATATTATCGAATGTCAATTAGTTTTGTTTATTTTTAGAAGTTGGTATGTAATCCTTTTAATTATTTTATTAATATTTTTTAATTTCAAAGTAAGATTTTTCTAATGTTTTGTAGCTGCAATAATGGAAATTTATACTGTACTTTCAAATAAAGGAAAAGAAAAATTATTTATAAATGGTTTTGAATATTATTTAGATTTACATAAAAACAACATTTATTCAAATGGGACAAAATCCCAAAATCCAAATATGAAAAAAAACCCTCCGTAACTATTAACGGCGCGGCGCCGTTAATAGTTACGGAGGGTTTTTTTTCATATTTGGATTTTGGGATTTTGTCCCATTTGGATTTTAGCTGTTTGGATTTTAGTTGTTTGGATTTTGTCCCCTTTGCATTTTTATAGTTTGGATTTTTATAGTCTGGATTTTTATTGTTTGGATTATGTCCCATTTGGATTTTTATAGTTTGGATTTTGGATTAGGGATTTTGACTTTTGGATTTTGGCATTAGGGATTTCATGGCTGAACCGAAAAATCTTACTTTGAAATTAAAAAATATTAATAAAATAATTAAAAGGATTACATACCAACTTCTAAAAATAAACAAAACTAATTGACATTCGATAATATGAACAATTCAAATGCAAATTTTGCACTTAAATGATATTTTCTATTACTTCGCAATAAACATATCGATAATTGGGGAATTCCAGAAATAAAGTTTTGCTTTTCCTAATAAATAAATAGCGGTTGAAATAAATTCTAAATATTCTTATTCAAGAAAAACTAATAAAAAACTACGTCTCAAGAAAAACTACAAAACTAAGAAAAACTAAAAAAAATTACGTCGCAAGAAAATGAAAAATATTACCACAAAATAATATAATTTTGGATTATAGTAGTTTGGAATCCGTCGCATTTGGGTTTTTGTATAAAGTTTTTTGGTTCAGCCATGAAATCCCTAATGCCAAAATCCAAAAACCAAAATCCCTAATCCAAAATCCAAACTATAAAAATCCAAATGGGACATAATCCAAACAATAAAAATCCAAACTATAAAAATCCAAACTATAAAAATGCAAAGGGGACAAAATCCAAACAACTAAAATCCAAACAGCTAAAATCCAAATGGGACAAAATCCCAAAATCCAAATATGAAAAAAAACCCTCCCTAACTATTAACGGCGCGGCGCCGTTAATAGTTACGGAGGGTTTTTTTCATATTTGGATTTTATTAATGGAGGGTCTTTTTTCATATTTGGATTTTATTAAGATTTAGTATTTTATATTTTTTCTTAATTTTATTGAAGTAATATAAAAAACACAAAATATTCACAAAACACAAAATGGAACGACGGTTTAATCTTTATTATGTGATTACCCTATTTAAAATTGTAGCTACTCTGCCCTTACATTTCAAAGATTTGCGTTTTGAGCAGCTCCATCTATAAATGTTGTTTTTATGTAAATCTAAATAATATTCAAAACCATTTATAAATAATTTTTCTTTTCCTTTATTTGAAAGTACAGTATAAATTTCCATTATTGCAGCTACAAAACATAAGAAAAATCTTACTTTGAAATTAAAAAATATTAATAAAATAATTAAAAGGATTACATACCAACTTCTAAAAATAAACAAAACTAATTGACATTCGATAATATGAACAATTCAAATACAAATGTTGCACTTAAATGATATTTTCTATTACTTCGCAATAAACATATCGATAATTGGGGAATTCCAGAAATAAATTTTTGCTTTTCCTAATAAATAAATAGCGGTTGAAATAAATTCTAAATATTCTTATTCAAGAAAAACTAATAAAAAACTACGTCTCAAGAAAAACTACAAAACTAAGAAAAACTAAAAAAAATTACGTCGCAAGAAAATGAAAAATATTACCACAAAATAATATATTATTTTGTGATAGATATTATGGATTTTTTTTTTTTGGATAATAGTAGTTTGGAATCCGTCGCATTTGGGTTTTTGTATAAAGTTTTTTGTCTTATACGGGAAAATGAAATTTGAATTTAGGTCATTTTGGATTTTTGAAATTTGGTAATTTACAAAATTAGGGATTTTGTCGCATTTGGATTTTGTCATTCAGGATTGCGTCGTATTACCGAAATTTATACTGTACTTTCAAATAAAGGAAAAGAAAAATTATTTATAAATGGTTTTGAATATTATTTAGATTTACATAAAAACAACATTTATAGATGGAGCTGCTCAAAACGCAAATCTTTGAAATGTAAGGGCAGAGTAGCTACAATTTTAAATAGGGTAATCACATAATAAAGATTAAACCGTCGTTCCATTTTGTGTTTTGTGAATATTTTGTGTTTTTTATATTACTTCAATAAAAGTAAGAAAAAATATAAAATACTAAATCTTAATAAAATCCAAATATGAAAAAAGACCCTCCATTAATAAAATCCAAATATGAAAAAAACCCTCCGTAACTATTAACGGCGCGGCGCCGTTAATAGTTACGGAGGTTTTTTTTCATATTTGGATTTTGGGATTTTGTCCCATTTGGATTTTAGCTGTTTGGATTTTAGTTGTTTGGATTTTGTCCCCTTTGCATTTTTATAGTTTGGATTTTTATAGTTTGGATTTTTATTGTTTGGATTATGTCCCATTTGGATTTTTATAGTTTGGATTTTGGATTAGGGATTTTGACTTTTGGATTTTGGCATTAGGGATTTCATGATATTTTCTATTACTTCGCAATAAACATATCGATAATTGGGGAATTCCAGAAATAAATTTTTGCTTTGGTTCAGCCATGAAATCCCTAATGCCAAAATAGATGGAGCTGCTCATAGATGGAGCTGCTCAAAACGCAAATCTTTGAAATGTAAGGGCGCCGCGCCGTTAATAGTTACGGAGGGTTTTTTTCATATTTGGATTTTATTAACGGAGGGTCTTTTTTCATATTTGGATTTTATTAAGATTTAGTATTTTATATTTTTTCTTAATTTTATTGAAGTAATATAAAAAACACAAAATATTCACAAAACACAAAATGGAACGACGGTTTAATCTTTATTATGTGATTACCCTATTTAAAATTGTAGCTACTCTGCCCTTACATTTCAAAGATTTGCGTTTTGAGCAGCTCCATCTATAAATGTTGTTTTTATGTAAATCTAAATAATATTGAAAACCATTTATAAATAATTTTTCTTTTCCTTTATTTGAAAGTACAGTATAAATTTCCATTATTGCAGCTACAAAACATAAGAAAAATCTGGTAATACGACGCAATCCTGAATGACAAAATCCAAATGCGACAAAATCCCTAATTTTGTAAATTACCAAATTTCAAAAATCCAAAATGACCTAAATTCAAATTTCATTTTTCCGTATAAGACAAAATACTTTATACAAAAACCCAAATGCGACGGATTCCAAACTACTATAATCCAAAAAAAAAAAAATCCATAATATCTATCACAAAATAATACATTATTTTGTCGTAATATTTTTCATTTTCTTGCGTCGTAATTTTTTTTAGTTTTTCTTAGTTTTGTAGTTTTTCTTGAGACGTAGTTTTTTATTAGTTTTCTTGAATAAGAATATTTAGAATTTATTTCAACCGCTATTTATTTATTAGGAAAAGCAAAAATTTATTTCGGGAATTCCCCAAATATCGATATGTTTATTGCGAAGTAATAGAAAATATCATTTAAGTGCAACATTTGCATTTGAATTGTTCATATTATCGAATGTCAATTAGTTTTGTTTATTTTTAGAAGTTGGTATGTAATCCTTTTAATTATTTTATTAATATTTTTTAATTTCAAAGTAAGATTTTTCTAATGTTTTGTAGCTGCAATAATGGAAATTTATACTGTACTTTCAAATAAAGGAAAAGAAAAATTATTTATAAATGGTTTTGAATATTATTTAGATTTACATAAAAACAACATTTATTCAAATGGGACAAAATCATAAAATCCAAATATGAAAAAAAACCCTCCGTAACTATTAACGGCGCCGCGCCGTTAATAGTTACGGAGGGTTTTTTTTCATATTTGGATTTTGGGATTTTGTCCCATTTGGATTTTAGCTGTTTGGATTTTAGTTGTTTGGATTTTGTCCCCTTTGCATTTTTATAGTTTGGATTTTTATAGTCTGGATTTTTATTGTTTGGATTATGTCCCATTTGGATTTTTATAGTTTGGATTTTGGATTAGGGATTTTGACTTTTGGATTTTGGCATTAGGGATTTCATGGCTGAACCGAAAAATCTTACTTTGAAATTAAAAAATATTAATAAAATAATTAAAAGGATTACATACCAACTTCTAAAAATAAACAAAACTAATTGACATTCGATAATATGAACAATTCAAATGCAAATGTTGCACTTAAATGATATTTTCTATTACTTCGCAATAAACATATCGATATTTGGGGAATTCCCGAAATAAATTTTTGCTTTTCCTAATAAATAAATAGCGGTTGAAATAAATTCTAAATATTCTTATTCAAGAAAAACTAATAAAAAACTACGTCTCAAGAAAAACTACAAAACTAAGAAAAACTAAAAAAAATTACGTCGCAAGAAAATGAAAAATATTACCACAAAATAATATATTATTTTGTGATAGATATTATGGATTTTTTTTTTTTGGATAATAGTAGTTTGGAATCCGTCGCATTTGGGTTTTTGTATAAAGTTTTTTGTCTTATACGGGAAAATGAAATTTGAATTTAGGTCATTTTGGATTTTTGAAATTTGGTAATTTACAAAATTAGGGATTTTGTCGCATTTGGATTTTGTCATTCAGGATTGCGTCGTATTACCTTTTGCTTTTCCTAATAAATAAATAGCGGTTGAAATAAATTCTAAATATTCTTATTCAAGAAAACTAATAAAAAACTACGTCTCAAGAAAAACTACAAAACTAAGAAAAACTAAAAAAAAATTACGTCGCAAGAAAATGAAAAATATTACCACAAAATAATATATTATTTTGGTAATACGACGCAATCCTGAATGACAAAATCCAAATGCGACAAAATCCCTAATTTTGTAAATTACCAAATTTCAAAAATCCAAAATGACCTAAATTCAAATTTCATTTTTCCGTATAAGACAAAATACTTTATACAAAAACCCAAATGCGACGGATTCCAAACTACTATAATCCAAAAAAAAAAAATCCATATTATCTATCACAAAATAATATATTATTTTGTCGTAATATTTTTCATTTTCTTGCGTCGTAATTTTTTTTAGTTTTTCTTAGTTTTGTAGTTTTTCTTGAGACGTAGTTTTTTATTAGTTTTCTTGAATAAGAATATTTAGAATTTATTTCAACCGCTATTTATTTATTAGGAAAAGCAAAAATTTATTTCGGGAATTCCCCAAATATCGATATGTTTATTGCGAAGTAATAGAAAATATCATTTAAGTGCAACATTTGCATTTGAATTGTTCATATTATCGAATGTCAATTAGTTTTGTTTATTTTTAGAAGTTGGTATGTAATCCTTTTAATTATTTTATTAATATTTTTTAATTTCAAAGTACGATTTTTCTAATGTTTTGTAGCTGCAATAATGGAAATTTATACTGTACTTTCAAATAAAGGAAAAGAAAAATTATTTATAAATGGTTTTGAATATTATTTAGATTTACATAAAAACAACATTTATAGATGGAGCTGCTCAAAACGCAAATCTTTGAAATGTAAGGGCAGAGTAGCTACAATTTTAAATAGGGTAATCACATAATAAAGATTAAACCGTCGTTCCATTTTGTGTTTTGTGAATATTTTGTGTTTTTTATATTACTTCAATAAAATTAAGAAAAAATATAAAATACTAAATCTTAATAAAATCCAAATATGAAAAAAGACCCTCCATTAATAAAATCCAAATATGAAAAAAACCCTCCGTAACTATTAACGGCGCGGCGCCGTTAATAGTTACGGAGGGTTTTTTTTCATATTTGGATTTTGGGATTTTGTCCCATTTGGATTTTAGCTGTTTGGATTTTAGTTGTTTGGATTTTGTCCCCTTTGCATTTTTATAGTTTGGATTTTTATAGTTTGGATTTTTATTGTTTGGATTATGTCCCATTTGGATTTTTATAGTTTGGATTTTGGATTAGGGATTTTGACTTTTGGATTTTGGCATTAGGGATTTCATGGCTGAACCTATTATTTTGTGATAGATATTATGGATTTTTTTTTTTTGGATTATAGTAGTTTGGAATCCGTCGCATTTGGGTTTTTGTATAAAGTATTTTGTCTTATACGGGAAAATGAAATTTGAATTTAGGTCATTTTGGATTTTTGAAATTTGGTAATTTACAAAATTAGGGATTTTGTCGCATTTGGATTTTGTCATTCAGGATTGGGTCGTATTACCATTTGAATTGGTAATACGACGCAATCCTGAATGACAAAATCCAAATGCGACAAAATCCCTAATTTTGTAAATTACCAAATTTCAAAAATCCAAAATGACCTAAATTCAAATTTCATTTTCCCGTATAAGACAAAAAACTTTATACAAAAACCCAAATGCGACGGATTCCAAACTACTATTATCCAAAAAAAAAAAATCCATAATATCTATCACAAAATATTATATTATTTTGTGGTAATATTTTTCATTTTCTTGCGTCGTAATTTTTTTTAGTTTTTCTTAGTTTTGTAGTTTTTCTTGAGACGTAGTTTTTTATTAGTTTTCTTGAATAAGAATATTTAGAATTTATTTCAACCGCTATTTATTTATTAGGAAAAGCAAAAATTTATTTCGGGAATTCCCCAAATATCGATATGTTTATTGCGAAGTAATAGAAAATATCATTTAAGTGCAACATTTGCATTTGAATTGTTCATATTATCGAATGTCAATTAGTTTTGTTTATTTTTAGAAGTTGGTATGTAATCCTTTTAATTATTTTATTAATATTTTTTAATTTCAAAGTAAGATTTTTCTAATGTTTTGTAGCTGCAATAATGGAAATTTATACTGTACTTTCAAATAAAGGAAAAGAAAAATTATTTATAAATGGTTTTGAATATTATTTAGATTTACATAAAAACAACATTTATTCAAATGGGACAAAATCCCAAAATCCAAATATGAAAAAAAACCCTCCGTAACTATTAACGGCGCGGCGCCGTTAATAGTTACGGAGGGTTTTTTTTCATATTTGGATTTTGGGATTTTGTCCCATTTGGATTTTAGCTGTTTGGATTTTAGTTGTTTGGATTTGGTCCCCTTTGCATTTTTATAGTTTGGATTTTTATAGTCTGGATTTTTATTGTTTGGATTATGTCCCATTTGGATTTTTATAGTTTGGATTTTGGATTAGGGATTTTGACTTTTGGATTTTGGCATTAGGGATTTCATGGTTGAACCTATTATTTTGTGGTAATATTTTTCATTTTCTTGCGACGTAATTTTTTTTAGTTTTTCTTGAGACGTAGTTTTTTATTAGTTTTCTGGAATAAGAATATTTAGAATTTATTTCAACCGCTATTTATTTATTAGGAAAAGCAAAAATTTATTTCGGGAATTCCCCAAGTATCGATATGTTTATTGCGAAGTAATAGAAAATATCATTTAAGTGCAACATTTGCATTTGAATTGTTCATACTATCGAATGTCAATTAGTTTTGTTTATTTTTAGAAGTTGGTATGTAATCCTTTTAATTATTTTATTAATATTTTTTAATTTCAAAGTAAGATTTTTCTAATGTTTTGTAGCTGCAATAATGGAAATTTATACTGTACTTTCAAATAAAGGAAAAGAAAAATTATTTATAAATGGTTTTGAATATTATTTAGATTTACATAAAAACAACATTTATCCAAATGGGACAAAATCCCAAAATCCAAATATGAAAAAAAACCCTCCGTAACTATTAACGGCGCCGCGCCGCGCCGTTAATAGTTACGGAGGGTTTTTTTTCATATTTGGATTTTGGGATTTTGTCCCATTTGGATTTTAGCTGTTTGGATTTTAGTTGTTTGGATTTGGTCCCCTTTGCATTTTTATAGTTTGGATTTTTATAGTCTGGATTTTTATTGTTTGGATTATGTCCCATTTGGATTTTTATAGTTTGGATTTTGGATTAGGGATTTTGACTTTTGGATTTTGGCATTAGGGATTTCATGGTTGAACCTATTATTTTGTGGTAATATTTTTCATTTTCTTGCGACGTAATTTTTTTTAGTTTTTCTTGAGACGTAGTTTTTTATTAGTTTTCTGGAATAAGAATATTTAGAATTTATTTCAACCGCTATTTATTTATTAGGAAAAGCAAAAATTTATTTCGGGAATGGTAATACGACGCAATCCTGAATGACAAAATCCAAATGCGACAAAATCCCTAATTTTGTAAATTACCAAATTTCAAAAATCCAAAATGACCTAAATTCAAATTTCATTTTCCCGTATAAGACAAAAAACTTTATACAAAAACCCAAATGCGACGGATTCCAAACTACTATTATCCAAAAAAAAAAAATCCATAATATCTATCACAAAATAATATATTATTTTGTGGTAATATTTTTCATTTTCTTGCGACGTAATTTTTTTTAGTTTTTCTTAGTTTTGTAGTTTTTCTTGAGACGTAGTTTTTTATTAGTTTTTCTTGAATAAGAATATTTAGAATTTATTTCAACCGCTATTTATTTATTAGGAAAAGCAAAAATTTATTTCTGGAATTCCCCAATTATCGATATGTTTATTGCGAAGTAATAGAAAATATCATTTAAGTGCAAAATTTGCATTTGAATTGTTCATATTATCGAAGGTCAATTAGTTTTGTTTATTTTTAGAAGTTGGTATGTAATCCTTTTAATTATTTTATTAATATTTTTTAATTTCAAAGTAAGATTTTTCTTATGTTTTGTAGCTGCAATAATGGAAATTTATACTGTACTTTCAAATAAAGGAAAAGAAAAATTATTTATAAATGGTTTTGAATATTATTTAGATTTACATAAAAACAACATTTATAGATGGAGCTGCTCAAAACGCAAATCTTTGAAATGTAAGGGCAGAGTAGCTACAATTTTAAATAGGGTAATCACATAATAAAGATTAAACCGTCGTTCCATTTTGTGTTTTGTGAATATTTTGTGTTTTTTATATTACTTCAATAAAATTAAGAAAAAATATAAAATACTAAATCTTAATAAAATCCAAATATGAAAAAAGACCCTCCATTAATAAAATCCAAATATGAAAAAAACCCTCCGTAACTATTAACGGCGCCGCGCCGTTAATAGTTACGGAGGGTTTTTTTCATATTTGGATTTTGGGATTTTGTCCCATTTGGATTTTAGCTGTTTGGATTTTAGTTGTTTGGATTTTGTCCCCTTTGCATTTTTATAGTTTGGATTTTTATAGTTTGGATTTTTATTGTTTGGATTATGTCCCATTTGGATTTTTATAGTTTGGATTTTGGATTAGGGATTTTGACTTTTGGATTTTGGCATTAGGGATTTCATGGCTGAACCTTCGGGAATTCCCCAAGTATCGATATGTTTATTGCGAAGTAATAGAAAATATCATTTAAGTGCAACATTTGCATTTGAATTGTTCATATTATCGAATGTCAATTAGTTTTGTTTATTTTTAGAAGTTGGTATGTAATCCTTTTAATTATTTTATTAATATTTTTTAATTTCAAAGTAAGATTTTTCTTATGTTTTGTAGCTGCAATAATGGAAATTTATACTGTACTTTCAAATAAAGGAAAAGAAAAATTATTTATAATTGGTTTTGAATATTATTTAGATTTACATAAAAACAACATTTATTCAGAGATACCATAAATCGGCGTCTGCAAATTTTTGCAGATGTGCTTGCCTCTCTATCACACAAGTCATAAAACTGTATTTTGCATCTCGTTCTGTTCGACATCTTTACACTTCATCACAGTGAAAAACTTTTTGACATTCGAAATCCATTTATTTGGCGTTGCCAAAACGATAATTGTCCAACATGCCATTTATTGATATATTCGCTTCGCTAATAGTCAACGAAACGAAATCGAGAATTTATTTATTTACGACTTTCTTTTTTATAACGAATACGAGTTTTAAATTCAATGAGAAATGGATTGCCGAAAATTCGATGGCTGTCAGATTGAAGACGACAACATACCAGCCTAATTTAGAAAAGCTTTACAAGTAGTTTCAGCCTGAATGAAGTCACACTAACTAATGTTACGCGAGGGATTTCTTATGAAACCGATTAGAAAAACTTTATAAATTAAAAAAATAATAATTTATTGTAAATATTTATTTAAATAGTTTATACAAATCTAATTCAAATAAAAACACGAAGTTCAGATAAATAAACTTAAGTGGTTGTGGCTGCTTGTTCTTCTTTAATACGATCCTTTTTGAGGGGTCCCATAAAAGCAAGCTTATCTGCAGCTGTTTGGAAGCGACCGTGACCCATTTTAGATGACGTATCAATGAACTTGAGATTGATTTTCTCAAGAGCAGAACGTTTTGTATGAACCAAGAGTGATTTTCTCAAAGTAATAATACGTTTTTTAGATCCAATACAACAACCTTTTAACATGACGAAATCGTTATTTACTTCTCCATAATGTGGGAAACCACCCATAGGAGTAATTGATTTATCAGTTAAATCGTATTCAGTAGATGCGTTGTTTTTTATTAACTAAATTAATATGAAAAAATATTACTTTTCTAATTACAATTATATTGTTCAAAATATGAAGTAAGAAATCAGTCCTATCATTTAATTATCATTTTTGTTTCAATAAGTAATCTTATTTGGCTCTTACTTTAATATCATCAATTAGCAAATAATTATATAAGTTATTTATATATTTACCTTTCCATCTTTGGTATGAATTCCGGCACCAATACGATATATTTTTTTGTTAATTTCTGTACGATGATGATAACCTTTTTGGCCAGCACGCGCAACAGTAAAGGATACACGACTCGGATGCCAAGCTCCAATGCATGCTACTTTTCTTAGACCTTTATGAGTCTTCCGTGGCAGCTTTTTAGTGTGCCACCGACTGGTGACACCTTTAAATCCTTTACCTTTAGTAACTCCAACGCAATCAATCATTTCATCTTGGCCAAAGACTTGGCTGACTGGAACTGGTTTTTCTAAATGTTCTTTAACCCATTTCACCTTATCTTCAACGCCTCCACCATTTAATTGAATTTCCATAATATGAGCTTTCTTTTGACGTTGTTTGATTAAACGAATCTAATAAATATAAGTGATAATTTTATATTAATTGTATTAAATTATTGCAAAGTTTTTATAATAATTGTAACTGTTATGGTTTGACACAGTTGTCATTGTCAGAAAGACTCAACATAGTTTATGGAATATAACATTACTATAAATAGTTTAATCTTCGATGTTGCTTTTTTACTCATATACTGACTATATGGTTGGAAAGCATTTTAAGCTCTATAAATATTTGGTTTCCCTATTATTTTCGATTAAAAAATTATAAGTACTCCCAAATCTTATTTGCTTAGGACATCGTCAGTGTTAATTTCAAAATATAAAAAATAAGAATTACCTGTGAATGGGCAATAATACGAATAACTTTACAGTAGCGGATCATTTTCTTGAAATCATTTTCAATGCTCTTTTTACCAAAATCATCAGTCCACTTCTTATTTGCTTTAGTAAAAGCTTTCTTCTTGCTCTTGTACCTAATTACATCCAGAAAGAAATATATTATATCCAACTTTCCTTATTCTGCAAAACAAAAATACGAAGCTAACCTCATCATTGCAAATGAGCGGAGGTTAAATCATCGTTAATGTGCTAACTATCTCAAGTTGTTTAACTTAGAGCTCACACATTTCAAGTAAGAGCTCTCTCATATGATCGAAGAGCTTTTACAAAATTTAGATAATTGGAGATTTTAATATATTATAATAATAAAAAAACACATCAGAAGGAAGGCAGCAGATAATGGTTTTTGTTATCAACATCATTATATGAAACCATCATGTCATCATATAAATTTAGCTAATTTAACGTATTTCTTATTTTATAAATAAATTACCAATTTTTATAGAAGCGTCTGCGACATTCTTCAGATAAGTGCTGAGCCCAAACATTCACGAGTGCACGCATTCCAAAAGGAGTTTCTATATAACCGACTGCTCCTACAACCATCATAGGTGGAGTTTCTAATACAGTAACAGCTTCAACTACTTCCTTTTTATTAATTTCTGTAAAATAAATAAGTAATAATCATCAATATGTAAAATATGTTGCATACAATGTTAATTTTGAATCTTTCAGTCCGCCCTAGTTTAAAATCATAAATTTTTCATATGTATTCTAACCATTTTTATATATTTTATATCATCATAAAGAGACACACTACCCTTCAGTAGAATAAATAACTTACTTGAACCTGGTCTATCAGCTTCTCTGACAATATGGGACATCCCAGCTTTATAACCAACAAAACATGTAAGGTGTACTGGTTTTGTTGCATCATCTTTAGGAAATGCCTTTACTTTGCCACGGAGTCTCTGAGCACGCTTTTTTGGATAAAACGCCATTGATCCATGGCGAGGAGCAGAAAATTTACGATGCGACTAAAATTTTTTAAATTAAAAGCTATTATACACATTATACAATTAGAAATATTAGAAATTTGCTGAAAAAATTTAATAATGTAAATTTCGCGAAGATAATTTTCAGTTAGTTACACACCATTTTCTATTTTTATTATAAAGAGACCTTTCAACGCAAAGTCTAACGAAGAAAAGAAAGATGTGTTACCCAAAACTAATTTATACCCTGAATAATTCATTAAATAGCAAAACGGAAAAGGAAATTGACTAAAAATAAAGTAGAGCCTACACCAAGAAAAAGTAAACATAATCTCACATAAAGGACCAACCATAATGGAACTGGAAACTTATGCAAAATGTTAAAACTGTATAATGCATCGATTTCTTATTTTTGCAATGTCATTTCTGAAGTCCACGTCTAACCAGAATGGCCATACGGAAAATTAATGTTTTTTTTTGACAAACTGACATCTTAAATTTTTGTAAACAAAAACAATAGTAGAATTATTTAATTTTAGTGGAAAAGTGAAAAACAAAAAATAATTAGAACATATGCAATTCAAAATTTTAAAAAATAGTACTATTTAAACCTAGAATGAAAATTGCTGTCAATTTCAATTATTATATTTAATATTTTAATTTCCATACTATATTTATTTCATTTTATTATAAGACAGGCAGTGGCTTACTTAATAGTGTGCTAAGCTGTGGTGCATTAGGTACAGGATTCAACTCCAGGCCGAGACATCGATGTTGGTATAAGTTTACTCAGTTTTAAATGAATAACATTAATAAAATTATAATCAAATGTAATGTAAGACTAGGGAAAACGCTAATGGTCGGGACTATTTGCTAACAACAAATGTCTCATTAATAAAACCATTAGCTTGTTGCAAAAAAAAGTTTCTTCACTATAAAGAAATTCATGGTTAGGAATCCATATAAAATTAGAAGGTCCAAATTGGCTCAGCACGAGCTGTACCGCCAAAGAGAAGAAGAATCACATTTATTATAATTAAACAAATAAAAACAAAAATCGCAGCCGACAGAATATATGCCTAAAAAATAATAATTTAATCTTATCGTCAATTATTAATTATATTAATTAAAATTAATTAAATAAAATAATACTATTAATAAATTATAATTATTATAATTATATACGGATTAGCAATTCTTTTAGTTGATACAATTTTCAAATTATTTGAAGTTATTTTTATTAATATTTTGTAAATGAAATATAATTATTAATTCTATTATAACTTTAATAAAATGATTAGAAATAAAATTAAATAATAAAGAAACTAAAGCTTTTATCTCAAAATAATATCTAATTTGTAATACTTATGGGCTTCGTAAAATTATATATAATTTTATAAGTATATTTCTTGTTCTCATAACATAATGTTAAAATTCTTGAAATTCTGAAATTAATGCACACCAAATAAAATAAAAATTTAACAAAAATTAAAAAAAAAATCACCTCACATAATTATATTATACATGTTTGTTAAAATTTCATATATTTTTAATATAGTTTTTTAGTTTTAAAAATTAAATTTCTGTCTAGTTAGTATGTTAATGTGTAAATATTATTATATATTCCATTTTTCTAGTGTACGTTGATGTTATCGCTATAATTTTCTTATCTTTATATACTTAGCATTTAATTTAATTAATCTGAACTCTTCATCAGAAAATTTACATTTAAGGCTTCGGAGTAATTTTCGCTACTTCTTTAAAATGTTGTGAAGAAAATGTTTATAACTGAAAAAACTGATATAATTTGCGTAGCATAGATTTCTTATACCAAAAATGTAAATATATTAACTCTGTCCAAGGGGGTCCCAAACCCGTTTTAAAAAAGTGGAAGAGCGTTGAATATGCAACCTGAGTGGCATAATATATCAGCGTCTCAGGAAGTGGGAGGAGGGTGAAGACAGGCCATAGCTGGATTCTCAGTATAACTGGTAGGACTTCAACATGGACAGGAGAATATACTCTAACTGAAGCAATTTCCTCAAGCGCCGAAGAGAAGAAAAATTCCGGCATTATAACTAGTCTCAATGACACTTTGGCTGGTGGCTAAGAACGTTGCTTGGTTGTTGGCTAATAATCACACCTCTGAACACATATATTAAGAAAAGTTTACTGGAGCGGCCTGGCGAAAAAGCATGTCTTGAGGTGTAGTTTAGTTGTCAGTACGAGGCTGCAACACAACATCATCGCCTTCAACCCAGTACCATTCGCATAAAAGCCAAGTTCTTCAACATTAGCCTTATGTGCGCACATTCTTCCACTGAAGAGGCTAGTGAGGAAGAGAAGGACAGTAGCTATAACATGAAGTCACCTTAGTATCGTGTGAAGGCCTTTAGCTCGATGACACCTAGAGCAAAAAGTATTGACGCGACACTAATGTGACTTCAACGCAAAGATTCGGTTGGAAGCCGTATTCGCCGGATTAATCGGTAAGCGCAGTTTGCGTTTCCCGATTGTCGGATAATGAGATAAGGTTAATTAACTTAGCCGCATCGAAGAACATGGTGAAGAGCAGTACAAGATACACAAGGAAAATCGGCAGTCATGTGATCAGACAACAACAAACCAAATCGATCATGTTGCGATAGACGCGCGACATGCTTCGAGCACAATGGATGCTTGCACCTTCCGGGGTGCCAACATTAACTCTGACCACATCTTAGCCATGTTTCGATATAGAGCCACTATGTTGTATACATATTACAAGAAAATTCCGCAACCGGAGCGTTAAGCGTACTACATAGACACCAAAATCGCAGCAGACTTCCAATGCTTTTTCGGAAAGCGTTAAGAATTGCCTTCTTAGAGTAAGCACGTCTGAACATACTTCAGTAAATTACCTGTGCATGCACTGCGCGTGGTCCATTAAAAGCGGAGCAGAAAGCACGATTGGTTGCAAATAGCCAAGGCGACTTGGTAACCTGTATTATAATGAATGTGCCTAGGTCATTGCCTTCAGGAATGAAGCATACAAGAAGAAACTTCGACGAATCACTCGAAGCACCAGAAAAAATATGCCCGAATAAGGCGGGTAGAGAAGGCTATTCTAAGGAGGAAGATACATGAGTACGGTTAAAACTATCTGTGCGATCTTGAGAGGTATAAAAACAGGAATAACGTCCGAAAATTTTACAAAGAAGTCACAAGAATGACACAAGGTTTCAAGCCCAGGATTTATGCCTGCAAAAATAGACAAGGGAACCTTATCACCGACACACAGGTTTTGCTTAGACATTTTTAAGAACTTCTAAACGGTAATGAGAATCCGGTTTCATACAACTTCAAACTCATACCACCGCCATCGCTAAATGAAGTCCAGATATTGGACAGCTAAAAAAAAAAATAAAGCAGCTGGCTCAGAGAACATAACAGAAGAGCAGGGGGCTCTGATATTGTTATATATTTGCATAACATCATTGAAACTCACCACATTTTTATCGACTTGCGGACGACGTACGACAGTGTCAACAGAGATCAGCTTTTTAATGCTACAACTGAGTTGAACACCACAGTGAAACTGATTAACATGATGCCGCATGGCAACAGCCAACTCACACTGCGTCGTAAGGATCAACATCCGTGAATTCTTTAATACGATTCATGGCATTCGGCAAGTCACTGTCGCATTGACGCATTGTTGTGCGATTTATTCAATTTGGCCCTGGACAAAATTGGGCGAGATTCTAGCGTACCGACGACTGGCACAATCTATCATAAGGCAATAAAGCTATTGGTGTACGCTGACATCATTGGTCGCAATCATATTGACATCATTGTTCACAATCAGCGCAGCGTATGTGAAGCTTTCAGCCAATTTGAATCCCACGCACTCGAATGGGTCTTAAAGTCAACGAGAGTAAAGAATCATCTATCCGCCGTTTGGGGCAGAACATTACAGATATAATCTAGAGGTGGTCATGGAGTTTATGTTTCTTTGCTCCAATATATACTTCAAAAGCAACATAAGCATGGAGATTAAGCCCAGAATAACGCTGGCAAATCGATGTTGAGCAAACAAGGTTTGAGCAAACAACTGAGATCAAAGCATCTTTCCTGACATCCTGACGAGAAGGCACTTGCGGTTTTCGACAGGACAATTCGGTAGAAAATGTACGGGGGGTATGCATCAACGGATTTTGGTGGTGAAGGGCATAGTCAAACGTACCCGCATACAACGGTTACGTTGGTTTGGCCATGTTGTGCGACTGAGCGAGTATGGTCCAGATCTTTGAATCCAAACCGGAGGGGAAGAGAAGAAGAGGCAGAAGGGAAGAAAGAAGAGCCACTGCATCGCAACCGGTGGTGAACCGTTTTAAACTCAGCTAAGAGTCTCAGCGGTCTGTAACGACAGGAAAGGAATAGAACATATTTTCTTTATTCTTATATTACCATTATGTAAAGCTTAAAACAACTTGTGAAATTTTATATGCTACAAAATTTTAATGGGAACATATTTTTATTTTTGAATGAAAAAATATCCGTTAGTATTAGTAGGGCAACTCACAAAAAGTATTACATTAATCCAAATAACAGTTATAACAGTTTATATAAAAGTATCAATCCGGACGATGGTAATTGAAATGTATTCAAGTTAATACTTAAAATAACAAAAATAAATAGTACATTTTTTTATATTTTTAGCACAAAATGTAGATAATGGTGATAATAAATAAACTACATATAAATATTTATTTATTTATTTATTTATTTATTTATTTATTTACCAAACAAGGTACAAGATACATTATGAAGTTCTTAGTTACTAGGCTTAATTGAACATAAGTATGTATTACAAAGAATAAATATAAAGATATTGATTTACTTATTATTATTATTATTATTATTAACAACAAATATTGTGGTTATATTTATGATATTTATAACTGGATTAATTTTATACTAGTATTTTAAACTAGTATTTACAACTGGGATATTCAGGAATATAAGAGTGATAGGATTATTTCATGATATTACGAAGCCTGGATTTGAATGCAAATTTAGATATAGTTGGGGAAAAACAGGAGCTATATGAGTTGAAAACCATACAACATCTATTGATAGGTTCATTTTTGCCATATTCCGTACGATGAGCAGAGATCTTAAGTAAGGATGTGTGTCTTGTTTGTCTTACGTCATTATTAATTTTTATACTGTTAGATATATAATTAACGTTTATGTTGTTATTTAAGACATCGAAAGTGAAACAAGATACCAGTAGGTCGCGTCTAGACGAAAGTGAAGTCAGTTCAAGTAATTTAAGTCTAGAAAGGTACGCTGGTAAATTATTATAGTCGAGTGGGTCGTACAGTTCCCGAAGAGCGAAGAGAAGAAATTTTTTTTGAATAGACTCGATTCTATCACTATGCACCTGGAAATAGGGTAACCAAATGGGACAAGCATATTCAAGAATCGATCGGACTAAGGTGCAATATAAGGATTTAGTGACCCACACATTTTTAAACTCTCTGGCTCTTCGTTTGATAAAACCAAGCATTTTACTGGCTTTAGAAATGATTTTGTCATAATGAAGATTAAAACTTAGTTTACAGTCAAGCAAAACCCCGAGGTCGTTAATTTGAGTAACACGGTGAAGTTGAGTACCATTTAATTGGTAGGTGTGTAAAAGAGTGGATTTTTTCCTTGAGAAACTAATCACATGACATTTGCTAACATTAAGGTCTAACTTGTTTACTCTACACCAGTACTCAAGTGTTTTTAGTCTAGTCTCCAAATACTGTACATCAGAAGGTTTACTTATTACATAATATATTTTTAGATCGTCAGCATACAGAATATGTGGAACGTCAAACAGTAGTTCAGACAGGTCAAGGAGTAAGATATTGAATAACAGAGGACCGAGGTGACTTCCTTGTGGAACACCTGAAGAAGCCGATATTTCTTTGGAAATAAACCCTTGAAATTTTACTGCTTGAGTTCGACCACGGAGATAAGAAGCTATCCAACTCAAGAGTGGGTTTGCCACTCCGATATTTTTTAATTTAGAGATAAGGATGCTGTGATCGACACGGTCAAAGGCTTTACTGAAGTCAGTGTAGATAGTGTCAACCCGGTACCCTTTCTCCATATTAATCAGCAGATCAGACGTAAAAACCATTAGATTTGTAGTAGTAGAGCGACCTTTTCTGAACCCATGCTGTTGCTCGTTGAGTACTGGATTGATGATTGACGTCATTTTATCGCATATAATTTTTTCAAATAATTTTGGTATAGAAGATAATATAGCAATACCTCTGTAGTTATTGACATAAGCCTTATCACCACTTTTGTATATTGGTGTAAGGTGAGAAGATTTCCAAGCAGATGGGAATGTTCCTGAAGAGATGGATTTATTAAAGATAAGTTTGAGTGGTACAGAGAGCAGGTTGGCGCATTTATTTAGGAAAAGTGGAGGAAGTAAATCAGGCCCAGGTCCTTTATTAATATCGATACTACCTAAAGCATTGAGTATTTCCTCATCTGAGATAGATAGTGTATTTAAAATAGAGTTCAGATTATCACTGGTAGATGAAGTATCTATTGAATCATTTGTAGGTCTATAACATTCACTAAATCGATCAGCAAACATGTCACTTATAACCCTAGGAATTGATGAATAAATGTTATCCTTTGACATGGTAGATGGATATCCTGAGCATTTACGTTTAGTGTTTACAAAATCAAAAAAAATTTTTGGATGTGTTAAAAGATCTTGGCCAATTTTATTAATATAGGAGTCGTAAGAACAACGTGACTTATTAGAGAACTCAGCTGCTAGTTCTTTATGTTCACGGATTAGATCCTGATTCGGATTGATCATCTGTTTAATTTTTTTATATAATTTATTTTTACGATTTCGTAGAGATCTAAGATTTTTATCCAATCATGGCTCAGTTAACTTGTCTTTTTTGACCATCTTCGGAACATAAGTTTCAATTATTCTAAAAATTGAGGAATAAAAGGATGAGACAACAGAATCTACGTCATTAGATGCTAATAATTCAGTCCAGTCAATAACTGAAAGGGCAGAATTTAAGTTATCGAAATCAGCATTTTTAAAGTCATATACAACTATGTTGTTGTAAGATTTATTATAGGAAGTATCAGTGGTTTTAAGTTCTACAACTAATGCATTATGATGCTGTGTGTTAGTGAAAAGATTATCAGCATCAGTAGCCGTATCAACAACCACATTGTCATAGTTGTTAGAAAAAATGAGATCAAGCCACCTTCCATTGTTATTAGGAAATTGCACTAACTGCCGTAGGTCATTTCCATAAAAAGTGTCAATGAGGGAAAAATCAATGTCGTCATTAAAATTTACGGGAAGCAAATGGTTATCTAATTCGTCAACAATGAAGGATAATTTAGGGCGATTGAAATCACCAAACACAAAAATATTGTCAACTTCGTCAAGAGTGGAAAGAATAGAGAGGAAAGCTTCATAAAATTCACTGTAAACAGTATCGTCCGAGTTAGGAGGGATATATACTACCCCAACAAAGATTAATTTATTATCAATTCTAAGTTTGATAAATGTGTGTTCAAAGGACTGTGAGCGAGATGTACATATTAATTCGTGCGAAAAGGTATTACGAATTCCTATTAGGACTCCGCCACCTCTAGTAAGACCAGTAGAAATATAGTCTCGATCACATCTGTAAACTGTCCAGTCATTATTTAGGATTTCAGCATTAGTGAAAGAGTCATTCAACCAAGTTTCACATATAACTATAATATCAAAGGGTGAGGAGTTAGCATTTATAAAAAGAGAATTTAATTTACCTCTGATTCCTCCACAATTGTGGTAAAAGAAACGTAGAGATGAAATATGTTTAGGTTTAGTAACAGGGCAAAGAGGTTCTTTTTGGTAGGCTTCGAAAATGCTTTTGAGAGAGCTTGAGTTTACGATAGATTTAGAAGAATGGGATGTAATAAGATTTTTTTTTTGAACTGTGGCTTGGTAGGGGACGAAAAAACTTATCCTGGTTTTCCCGCGCTTTTTCTATTTCAGCGATATGTTTAGAATCAACATGAGACCCATAAGCAGCTAGTTCCTTGTCAATCCGGGCATTCGAATATCCCAATTCCTCATGATATTTGTAGTACAATGATTTCAGGATATTAAAATCTGTAGGAAAGCCTTCTTTTTGAATGGAGACAAGTGTGCTAGTCTTAGTTTTACCACCCACACATACGTCATCTGGTTGTTTGTGCAGATAAGCCAAGAATAAGCGTACGTTCTCGAAGAGCCTATGTTCACTTAGACGACTAAATAAATATCTATGCTCTGAGCTATTGGCAGACATCGCCGTAAGTTTAACTTTTGGCGGGAAAAGAGGATCCAAAAAGGACTTGTGTTGAATATCATTATTATTATTAATGGGTATAGAAGGAGAGACGGGACGGGAGAAGGCCGATTTGTTAGAGGGTATAGTAGGAGAGACAGGACGGGAGACGAGCGATTTGTTAGTGGGGCATGGATGGTTACCTTCATAGATGTCATTGATGTTAATAGAATACGGACTGTTAATATGAGAACTGTTATTGCCGTCATTAGTAATTGGCTTATTAGGAAGGGAAATAAACGGGACAATAGGATTTAATGTGCGTCCTTGTAAAAAGTTAGCATATTTATTGTTATTAATAGTGGGTTGGTTAGTAGGTGGAACAGTTTTATGTGGTGTTAAAGTATTAGTAGGAAGAGAGGATTTGGGTGATCTATGTATAGAATCAACAATTTTTTTATTTATATTTACAGATTTTAACTTACTATTACTAGTTCTTAATTCATTATTAATATTAGATTTTGGTGTCCAACGGGTAAGTTCCATATCTTTCCATCTAAAGGTGTCCTCTTTGTTTTTCAAGAATAACCACTCGTATCGTAGAGGCATTTGCAGTTTGAATGATTTGTAGTTTTTAGTTTTGTGAGATGCTACTTTTTTACATCTACAATCAATTATATTATATTCTTTTTCAAAGTAATTACAAATCCATGATGCATTTGCTTGGAAAGGAGCACCCTTGATGTAATAAGTGCCCATATCATTGTTGGAGTGACTCAAAAACGGTTTATTAGTAGGAGATTTTTTCATCTGTTTTTGGAGTTTAAATTTATTTGGACGTAATTCGATTGCAGAATTTTCCAACTTGTTGGTGACTTTAATTTTATTTATCCTTTTTTCCCAATCAGATTTAAGCCAGGTTGTACCGAGTTTGTATACGACTTCAGGTGGAACTGTATCAGCTTCAGCCTCAAAATTATGTGGAGTAGGATCAGTTGTATTAATATCGTTGCAATTCCTCATTTCTTCATATAAAGTGGTACCAATATTTAAATTATTATTATTATTGTTATTATTATTATTATTATTATTATTATTATTATTATTATTATTATTATTATTATTATTATTATTATTATTATTATTATTATTATTATTATTATTATTATTATTATTATTATTATTATTGTTATTATTATCATTATTATTATTATTATTATTATTATGATTATTATCATTATTATTATTTTTATTATTATTATTGTTATTATTTTCCTTTATAAGGGCATCCAATTTATTTTCAATAATGTTGATATCATCTTTAATAGAGATTAAAAATTCAGATATAACTGGATTACTTTTGTTATTAGTGTTAATCCCAATATTTAAGATGGCGTCAATAATTTTTTCATGATGATGGCTTAGCTTTTGGTCTAGTTCGACAAGATGTTTGGTGGCAGATACATTCGGCTTGCTATTCGTCACGGGTACTATGGGACATTTCTTCTCTATTAGAAAATGCATTTCTTTTTTGAGATTTTGAGATATACTTTCAATATCATTCTTAATTTCCGTTCGCAAATTACATATCATTTCTTCAAAACATGAAATTAGTTTTTTGTCAGAGACCGAGCATTTGTTATTTAAAGTATCAAAACAATTTCCCATATGTTCGAAGGTATCAGTAAAGGACTTGTACGCAGTGGAGTTTTTGTTTAGCAAACCAGCATTTAAGTCATTCAGTTCCTTTATGCCTGAAGCCAAACTTTCGTGCATTTGGGACAAGAGATTATGATGATCTTTGCAATCCGAACATAGGAAATAGTTAGCCAGAAATGAGATATTTGCATCCCTAGGGATGTTTAAACATATAGCGTGAAATTTTCTTTTGCAAAAGCCAGTGCAATGTAGTGATTTCATCGTATTATCATACGCAACACAGTTTTTAATTCCGCATTTAAAACTCATTTTGAATAATTGGGTTAATATGCAAAAACAAAAAGCAAAAAAGCACGTATAAATTTGTTTGGTTTTTTATGGTTGTTTAAGTTTGTTTTTATTTTTATTTGTTATTTACAAATATCAAATTACACAATTAGTTCAAGGTTTTAGCGAATGCACAATTTTAAGTCAATTATGAAACAATAACAAAGATACACATATAATTAATGACACAGTTAATAATGCGTAATTTTAATTAATTAATTAAGTACGCGTAATAATAAACAAAACGCGTCAGCAAAAATAATAAATTAAAAATAAATGGAGAAATATATTACTAAGTTTAATTAAATAAGTTATTATATTATATGATTAAATATGTGTAGCGAATTGAAAACACGTCCGTATTGGTTGAATGACAAAAACAATTTTACATAATTACATAAATGCTGTAATTTTATTTCAAATTTTTATAAGTTTTTAATAATCTTTCTAAGTATATTAAAAAATATTCATTTAACTAAATTTAAAACAAATTGAAATTGAATAATTATATAAAATCACATTACTCCTAAGTTTAATCAATATGTCTAAGTATAATTAAACTATTTTATTAATATGTATAAATAGTATAATATATTATTAGTATAATATATTATTTTAAATCTGACATTCTTTTAACAATAAATGAAAATGATAACTGCGTTAAATACTCAATACTCGTCGTAAGTTTCTCCTCTTGCCAAGAAACTCCAAACAAGCGCCATGACTTTTCTAGAGGAATTCTCAAAATTGTTTTCTGTTTAAATTATTTGATCTATAAATCATTCATAATTTTTTGCTGTTATTCTAATTACTTAAAGGTCTGAACTTTCATCATGCATTCTTTCTTCTTTTTTCTTTTGTTTACATTTTTCCTCTTTATTTTAATGTCAGATTTTAGTATAAACTAATGTATATTAAAAAAACATTTATTTTTTATTTCGGACAACCACAGTGCATGACAGCTTATTTTGATGAAGTTTGTGCTCGCATTAAATGTCAAATGGGAAGAAATCCACAAAGTTTGGGACGAAAAGTACTATTTAAATAAATATCCCTAAACATCTGGTTATTTGTATCTTTTTATTTTTTCTTGTTTCTGTACACATATTTTTGAAATAAAATGTCAATTATTGTTGGTTAGCACCATTTAAATACCATAAAAAAACAATTAAAATTTTTATTTATATTATTTATGAAAATATAAAAATGTAAATTAATATTATGAAAAAATAAATATCTCTTTCATATTTTAGTTATTTAGAGTTAAATCTTTAAGAACAATTTTCTTTTAATTTAAAAAGAAGCTTTTGGGCTTGTTCTCTTTCAAAAATATCACTTTCCCTAATTTTCTAAACATAAGATTGTTTTTTATTACTATAGCAACTCGAGATATTATATACTCTAAGTATTAAATATGGTTTTTATACTTAAACATAAAAAGTATTTGGAGCAAAAGCGGAATTTTCCTTTTTTGTTCCCATTTTGGGGATATTTTAATAAGCTTATATTTTAAAGAAAACAGCGTTTATATATGCACGAGCAAAAAGTTATTATTAATCAAAAATATATGTAAAAAACAAAAATATTACAAATTATATACCTAAAAAATGCGCAGTTTTTGTCAAAAATGCGCAGCTTCAGTTCATAGAAATGTCTGAGATACTCTCACAGCTCATGCCGATAAAAAGCGAGTGCCAAAGAACTTTTGAAGAATAAAAAAAAGGTTGGAATATATTAAAATATATGAAAATAAACAAGCTCGCCGTTTCCATGACGCTTATAACGCGATTACCGCAAAAATGTTCAATATTATTATTTTATTTATTGCCACCAAATTTTAATGATTTTATTTTATTTAAAGATTTCCAAATTATGGCGAAATGATACAAAAGTGGATAAATTCAAAAAGTACCTGTAGTGACCCGGTACAACAATAATTAATAATTTTTATTAATTTATAATTATTCTCTTGAACAACAAAAATTATTATTGTACCGGTAACTATTTGTTTTGTTTATAATCGGATGATGCGATCATACCACCCAATCATATCATTTTTTATTTGCTGCAATTATAATAAATGCAAATGAAGAGATGATAAGATTATTATTATATAGTCAGCAACGAGAGTGTTCAGATCGAAAATCGATCAAGTCAGAAATAAATTTAATTGTGCGGTAAAAAAAAAAAATTAATTACAAGTAATAAATTACAACTATTAAATATAGTATATTAAATTAAATAAATATTAAATATAAAATAAATTAATTGTGTTAAATAAAATAAAAAGATTTGGAACAATGAACTTAAATATTAAATATAATAAATAAAATTATAAGTTGGATAAATAACATTAAGAAATAAGTTAAATAAATAATAGTTTATATTTTAATTCAACCAAATTAAATAGTTTTTTTTATATAACGAAAAATAAGATCCTTCAGAACAAAATAAAGACAAGTGAGGTTGGTACAAATTAACACGCGCGCCATCCCCACAACTGGTGACCCCGAACGTTTAAAAAGTACCACAATTAGTGCCGAAAAATTCAAATTAACCTATAAAATAAAAACACGCGGTAAAATTGTGGTGTAAAAAAACTTAAATCATTGTGCCGCTATTAAACCACTATATATATTATAATTTATATAAATTAATTTCATATATACATACATATATATAAAGATTAGTTTCCAAGCTATAAATATATTTGGAAATTGTCATCATTGTCAACATTGCGTCGATCAAGAAAATTATCATTAGATCATCAAAATTAAACAATTTTACGTCATCATTGAACCAATTCAACGTTACCCGATTCATCGATCATTAATTCATCAAAAATCAGCGAGGGAACAACGTCATCATACAAAAATTCAAGATCACGCCAAGTAAAATTTTTTCATTATTTTGTACATATATATTCAAAAACAATAACGAATGGTACAGTCATATAATTTAAAAAAAAATCCATTCGCATTAAATTTAAAATTAAACTTAAATTAATTTAAATTAAATCCTTATTTTCATTTTGCAAAAAATTTTTAAAAATTCATATGCTAATATTTTTAAATGAATTACTATTTGAAATAAAATCTTTGTTTTTGATATCTAAATTAATAAATTGATAATATCGTCTATAAAAATTAATAATAAAATACACAGGTTTAATTAATCGTTATAGTTGCATACCAATTGTTAATTCGCTAATATAATAATTTAAATAATAAAAAAAAACCTCTATATATGATATGTAAATTTATTGAAATACCTAAAATTTAAAATCACTTTGAATATTATAAAACTATACTATAAAAATTAATATTTTTTAAAATTAAATTAGAAATTTTTTTTTAAAACAAAAAAAAACAATAAAAAACGAATTAAAATTATTTCATATGCATTTATCAAATACACAAAAATAATATTTTTTTTTTTTAATGCATTATATAAATTAAAATTATTTAGTATTTATTCTAAATAAAAATTATTATATAAATTCTATATTCTATATTATATTATATAAATTTTAATTTCATATATAAAATACATATTCTTATATATAAAATTTTTTATTAATTATATATCACATACTTACATTATAAAACGATATTTTAATTATAAATACATACATAAATATCAAAATCGCTGAATTAAATTTATTTCGCATACATACACTTTCGATTTCTCTTACACGCTCTCTCTAAAAATTTGGTAAAAAGTATCGCATACACACATAAAAAAAAACATTCAATTTTTAAAATAATATTTTTACTGTGGGACCGTCCGAAAAATACATATGATTTTTAATTATTTTTGGTATCATCTGAATATTACATACGATTTAATATACGAGTATAAATATTTTTTTTTTTTTTTTTTCTTTCGTCAAGCGAACTATTTTGAAAAAATTTTATTTCATAAAGAAATTATTTCAAGTAAAATACATTCAATTATTGTTTACTTTACTTTAATAAAAAATTTTTTTTTTTAAAATACAATGAATGCTGATGATGCAAAGACATCTACTGAGAACAGTACAACGCTTACAGGTACAAATAACGAACCGAGTATTGCCTCCGTCCGCGTGCGTTTACCATCGTTTTGGCCAACCAACCCGACAACGTGGTTTATCCATGCCGAAGCGCAATTTAAAGCGTATCGGATAACGAACGACGAAACAAAATACTGTTTAACTATTTCTGCTTTACCGCCAGAATCGTGTAACTCTATAATAGACATACTCACTAATCCGGCAGCTAGCAATAATTACGAATATATAAAATCTGAACTTATTAAACGGCATTCGGTTTCGGAATCAAAACGCCTCGAAACCCTAATCGAAAAAGCAGGCATCGGCGACCAGAAACCTTCAGATTTATTACGACAAATGAAGCAACTAGCCGGTGCAACTTTTAATGACGACACTATGAAAAATTTGTGGTTAAGAAAATTACCACATATAGCTTTAGCTGCATTCGCCGAAAAACCGCTTAGCGAACTAGCAGACGTCGCCGATAAAATACATGAGGCACAGCAGAACGCATCGCTGTTTGCTATCAAGAAACCAATGTCGCGCAATAGTAAATCGACAACGCAAGTCACAACCACAAACCAGGTTGAAGAAAGATTATCGCGACTCGAAGCGATGATCGCAAGACTCGATGTAAATTACGATAAAAATTTTAGATCGCGACATAGAAGCAATTCTAGAAAACAGCGCAGCTCGAGTAAAAACGCGGATCATTCTGGTTCATCATCAAGTAAATCCACGACCGAACAATGTTGGTATCATAAAAGGTTTGGCGACAAACCGACAAAATGCACTTGTCCAAGAAAACCAACAGAGCGCCACCCAAACTAAAGACGACACCGCGTATTGCGGCTACCGGTGTCAACCAATTTACAAGCCGCCTTTATATCCGTGACGATACTAACAATATTTCATTTTTAATCGACACGGGAGCCGATTTGTCAGTTTTACCATGCAAATCGCGCAATATTTCAGACCAAAACATCTCTTTATCTGCAGCCAATGATACTGCAATTAATACTTTCGGCACCAAAATGCTAAAAGTTAGGTTGGGACGTAGAGCATTCATTCACGAATTCGTTTTAGCGGATATCGATCGAGCTATCATCGGAGCTGATTTTTTAAAGAAGTACGGTTTTATCGTAGATTTAAAAAATAGAAAAATCATTGATCAACTTACAAATCTTTCGATCCATACGTTAAATATTACCGCCAACACGCCGACGCCTAAAGTCAACGTAATCAAGAACGAATTTTCAGAAATATTATCTCAATTTCCCGAGCTTACACAGCCGCCGGACTACTTTAAAGAAGTTCGTCATTCGGTGGTACACCACATAATGACCGAAAACCGGTTACCTTGTGCGAAACCGCGCCGTCTCGACACTACTCGCCATGACGCCGCGAAAAAGGAGTTCGACTTAATGGTTGAATTAGGCATATACCAACCATCGTCTTCTTATGTTTCTTCGCCGCTACATATGGTGCCCAAAAAGAATAATAATGAGTGGCGTCCATGCGGGGATTACCGTCAACTGAATGCAGCTACTATTCCGGATCGATATCCGATTCCACATATCCAGAATTTTGCAGCACACTTAAACGGTACCAAAATTTTTTCAAAAGTCGACCTCGTCAGGGCATACCATTTAATACCGGTAGCAGAAACCGACATTCATAAAACCGCATTAACCACACCATTTGGGTTGTTCGAATTTCGGCGAATGCCTTTCGGGTTAAGGAACGCAGCCCAAACGTTCCAAAGGTTCATGCATCAGGTCTGTCAAGGATTGGACTTCGTGTTCATCTACATAGACGACGTCCTTATTGCATCTGCGGACGCGAAAACGCATAAGGAACATCTCCGACTGTTGTTTCAGCGTTTATCGGATTATGGAATTACCATTAAAGCAGCAAAATGCGTTTTCGGAGTTTCTGAATTAAGTTTTCTCAGTCACCTCGTTACTGAGCATGGTATTTCGCCATCAAATGAGAAAGTCGAAAGCATTCAGAAATTCCCAACACCTTCATCAATCCGACAAATTCGGCGCTTTATAGGGATGGTAAACTATTACCATCGCTTTATACCCAAACTAGCTGAACTGCTCGCTCCAATTTACGCGTACCTAGTCAAAGTAAGCAAAACTAAAGGAAAAAACAAAATTCTTGACTGGCCAGATGAACTCACCCCGGTGTTTCAAAACGTTAAAGCAGCGTTGGCACATGCCACCATGCTTGCGCATCCGCAATCGAACGGAACGCTGATATTAGTTACCAACGCATCAGATATCGCGTTGGGTGCAGTGTTGCAACAACCAACAAAGCAAGGATGGCAACCACTTGCATTCTTCTCACGCAAATTATCGCCAGCCGAAAGCAAATATTCTGCGTTTGATCGCGAACTTCTAGCGATCTACGCAGCAGTCAAACACTTTCGATACGCGGTAGAAGGACGAGACTTTACAATCTTCACGGACCACAAGCCACTTATCAACGCAATTTGCTCTAAGACCGAACGCAACCCACGACAAACCCGCCACCTAGACTACATTGCACAATTTACCACTGATATTAGACATATTGCTGGAAAAGATAATGTCGTAGCGGACAGCCTCTCTCGTTTTACAGAGATCGCGACGGTAGACTGGAACAGTTTCGACTTACGTAAAATTGCAAAAGAACAGAAAATGGACGACGAACTAACAAAACTTCTTGCACATCCGAGACCATCAATTAGGCTAGAAAAAATAAACTTACCTGACCTAGAACTTTTTATTTTATTAATATGTATAAATAGTATAATATATTATTAGTATAATATATTATTTTAAATCTGACATTCTTTTAACAATAAATGAAAATGATAACTGCGTTAAATACTCAATACTCGTCGTAAGTTTCTCCTCTTGCCAAGAAACTCCAAACAAGCGCCATGACTTTTCTAGAGGAATTCTCAAAATTGTTTTCTGTTTAAATTATTTGATCTATAAATCATTCATAATTTTTTGCTGTTATTCTAATTACTTAAAGGTCTGATCTTTCATCATGCATTCTTTCTTCTTTTTTCTTTTGTTTACATTTTTCCTCTTTATTTTAATGTCAGATTTTAGTATAAACTAATGTATATTAAAAAAACATTTATTTTTTATTTCGGACAACCACAGTGCATGACAGCTTATTTTGATGAAGTTTGTGCTCGCATTAAATGTCAAATGGGAAGAAATCCACAAAGTTTGGGACGAAAAGTACTATTTAAATAAATATCCCTAAACATCTGGTTATTTGTATCTTTTTATTTTTTCTTGTTTCTGTACACATATTTTTGAAATAAAATGTCAATTATTGTTGGTTAGCACCATTTAAATACCATAAAAAAACAATTAAAATTTTTATTTATATTATTTATGAAAATATACAAATGTAAATTAATATTATGAAAAAATAAATATCTCTTTCATATTTTAGTTATTTAGAGTTAAATCTTTAAGAACAATTTTCTTTTAATTTAAAAAGTAGCTTTTGGGCTTGTTCTCTTTCAAAAATATCACTTTCCCTAATTTTCTAAACATAAGATTGTTTTTTATTACTATAGCAACTCGAGATATTATATACTCTAAGTATTAAATATGGTTTTTATACTTAAACATAAAAAGTATTTGGAGCAAAAGCGGAATTTTCCTTTTTTGTTCCCATTTTGGGGATATTTTAATAAGCTTATATTTTAAAGAAAACAGCGTTTATATATGCACGAGCAAAAAGTTATTATTAATCAAAAATATATGTAAAAAACAAAAATATTACAAATTATACACCTAAAAAATGCGCAGTTTTTGTCAAAAATGCGCAGCTTCAGTTCATAGAAATGTCTGAGATTTTTTTTTTTTTTTTTTTTTTAAAGGGACTCGAGAGTACCGCGACCTAAAGATCTATTGTACATATTGCCCTAAACCCTAGCCCATTTCTAGAGATTTGTAAAATCTTAGTATGTGTTCGGGGGCCTTTTCGGCCAATTCATTTGTGGTAAGGATTCCTTTTCCCAAATGATCCAGTCTCCTCCGTCCTGCTGCTTCACAGGTGCAGAGTAGATGCTCTGTAGTCTCTTTGTCTAACAGACAGAGACGGCATTTATCATCTTCAGCTAATCTCATTTTTTTAAGGTGGTAGTTGACAGGGTGGTGTCCTGTTATGAGGCCTGTTAAGGTACTGATGTCCGTTTTGCTGAGATTTAGTAGTTTATCCACTTTGAGTTTTTGTGGCTGGATAAATTTTTTTGATACCTTCAGACCTGGTAGTCTGTTCCAGTAGAGTCTGTGCTCTTGTTCGATCCACCTGTGAATTATGAGTTTTGAGTGCCCTCTGGGTTTGCCACAGAATGGTTCTGGTCCAATGAACTTTGTAGTTGCACCCTCCTTTGCAAGGCGGTCCGCCTCTTCATTTCCTTCAACACCTATATGTCCTGGTACCCACATTAAGGTTACTTTGTTCCTTTTAGCCAGGATTTTTAGGTTTTGAAGACAGCTCCATACCAATTTGGACTCCTGTTTGTGGGATAAGAGAGCTTTAAGGACTGCTTGGCTGTCTGATAGTATATAAATTGTTTGGTTGCGGTGAGCCCTCCTAATAATCTCTTGGATGCATAGCTCCATCGCAATAAGTTCGGCCTGGAAGATTGTTGCTTCTTTACCGAGTGGTTTGGATAGTGCGAAGTTTGGTCCTTTCACACCGGCTCCTGTACCATCTTTGGTTCTTGAACCATCTGTGTACCAGATGGTCGAACCTTCTTCTAATTCATGAAGCTTGGATTGCCAGTCCTTGCGTTCATTGATTATAACTTTGAATGGTATTTCAAAGTTATAAGTTGTCGGCATTATGTCCGTTAAAAGCGAGGTCGTTGCCTCTATTATTTTATTATTTAAAATTTTGAGGTGTCCTCTAAAATCTCCTGGTAAGTATTGTTTTTCCTTCTGAATTCGGATCATGCCCCTAGCCGCTTCTTTTTTAATTTGAAGATGTATCGGTGGGAGATTTAGGAGCATTTCCATTGATGCAGTTGGACAGGTTCTCATTGCACCTGTTATTCCAAGACATGCTAGTCGTTGTATTTTTTGTAGCATAACTTGTGCTTTAAGTTGTAGCGTTTTGGTCCACCACACCGTGGCGCCATATGTCACTATTGGTAGAATGATTGTTCTGTAACACCAGTAAATCATCTTGGGTTGTAGCCCCCATTTTCTGCCAAATAAGCTTTTACAGGCCCACATCGCCCTTAGTGCTTTAGCATGAGTCGTTTCTAAGTGACTGTTCCAATTTAGTTTTCTATCCAGTGTAATACCTAGATATTTGACTTTATTGGAACAGGGTATTGTTATGCCATTTAATGAAGGTAAAGTGATATGTATCTTTCTTCTATTTGTAAATGGTATGATGTCGGTTTTTGTTGGATTAATGTTAAGATTCTTAGACTGACACCAGTTCATAATCAAGTTTAAGGCCAATTGTAGCCTCTCAGAGATGACAAAGTCATGTTTGCCTCTTATGATTATGACGAGATCGTCGGCGTATCCTATGGTCTCGAAACCTTGCGTTGTAAGGCGATCTAGGAGCTCATCAACAACAATAGACCAAAGTAGTGGAGATAGTACTCCTCCTTGGGGCATCCCCTATAGGTTTGTGCTGTTAATGTGCTGTTGCCTATGGCCGCCGTGGTCATTCGGCTTTTTAGCATGGCATGAATCCATTTAGTGGTCGTAGGCTCTATACCTTTTTTCCTGGCTGCCGCTATGATTGCGTCATGTGGAGTATTATCAAAGGCTCCTTCTATATCCAAGAAAGCGCATAGTGCTATTTCTTTGAATTCTATCGCCTTTTCAATGTTTCTAACTAGATCATGAAGGGCTGATTCGGTTGATTTTCCTTTTTGGTAAGCATGTTGCTTAGGATGTAATCGGACTTTACTTGGTCCAGTTCTGATGTGGTAATCCACTAATTTCTCCATTGTTTTAACGAAGAATGATGTGAGGCTGATAGGACGGTATGACTTAGGTTTTTCGATGGGACGGTTCCCTGCCTTTGGTATAAATACCACCCTAGCTTTCCTCCATATTTTTGGGATGTAGCCCCATATAAAACTTGCCTTAAAGATTCTTATTATGGCTGGCATAAGAATCTCTAATCCCTGCTGAAGTAGTGCCGGGAAGACTTTGTCTACTCCAGCTGATTTAAAGGGTTTAAATGAGTTTATAGCCCATTTAATCTTTTCTGGAGATCTTGGCAGCTAAGCTGCTACTGTGTGGAGAAGGACGTTGAATCCTTTCCTCTGTGTATTCATCTTCTTGATTTCCTATGATTTTACAGCCTGGAAAGTGAGTCGCCAGTAATACTTCTAATGTTTCTGAGCTGCTTGTTGTTAGAGAACCATCTGGTTTCTCTAGAAGTCCAATATCAATAGGTGTATCCTTTGATAGTACCTTTTGGAGTCTGGAGGCAACTGGGAGTTCATTGATCTCTTCACATAGTTTCCTCCATGATTCCCTTTTTGACTTCTTTAAGAGGTTATTAAATTCGGTAAGGGATTTTTTATATTCTTCCCAGTTACCAAAGGTTTTAGCTCTATTGAACAATTTCCTAGTTTCTTTGCGTTTGGTTGCTAGTTCCTCGTTCCACCAAGGTAGTTGTTTGTTACCTTTTTTTTTGGAGATAGGACAACTCTGTTCATAAGCATTAATCATGTTATAAACAAGTTGATTAGCTTGTAGGTCAATGCAGTCTGGGCTGCTTATTGTATCCTCCAAGTTACATGTTTCGTACTTAAGTATTGTCTGGTATTGTGTCCAGTTTGTACGTTTGGGGTTCCTAAACTTTTTTTCTTCAGGTTGGGACGCTTGAATTTCGAAGCATATATGTTTGTGGTCTGAAAGGGAAGCTTCCTTAGAAACGTGCCACTTTAAACATTTATACGATAAGCAGGGGCTTGTTATTGTTAGGTCAAGTACTTCCTGCCTGATTTTGTTAATAAAGGTGGGGGCACAGCCCCTATTTAGTATATCTAAGTTATTAGTAGTAAGGTATTCTAAAAGTGACTCACCTCTTTTATTATTGTTACTACTTCCCCATACAATGTGGTCAGCGTTTGCGTCACATCCTAGGATGATAGGAAGTCCATGATCTTTGCTATACCTCACTAGGTCTTTGACGCAATCTGGTGGAGCTTCTAGCTCCTCTCCAGGGAGGTAAGCTGAGGCAATTATCACCTCTTGAAAACCTCCTGGAGTTGGTATTTTCGCCAGTACAGCAACTAAATCTGTACGGATGAAAAGAGGAATGGTAAGATAATTAATTTTTTGAGATAAAATGATTGCTGCTCTTGGTCTGCAGCTAGATTTATCAAAGATTTGCTTACCTGTTTTTAGAGGGATACCGAGAAGTTTACCTTTTGTGGCCCAAGGTTCTTGGTTTAGAGCCACCTGCATCTCCTCTTTGACGAACCTCCATGCTAATACGTCCATTGCCGCTGCTGCTCTGTGGAGGTTCGCCTGAATTATCTTTATTTGATCATTTTTTTGATTCTGGGACATCACTAGTGGTCGGCGGCTTGCCGCTGTTGACCTCCCTTGATTTTGGCCGGAGTGTGATGCCCGAGAATTTGTAGCAGACACGGTTTCCCAACTGCTTAAGATTCTCCATCGATTGGCCGTCGATAGAGAATGTGATGACCGTGCACGTGCCTTCTTTCCTTCTACTAAGGACTTTCCAGTTCTCCGTGCACAGTTTAGGGTTCTGAGAAGCTATCAGTGTTATTATTACCTCTGTTGGGTCTTCTTCTGCTGGGAAGTAGCCCGTAACTATTTCCAGTTTAGGAATATGTTCTTCCTTAACTGCCTTTATGGTTGTAGATTCGTCTACTTTAATTAGGGCAGCTACCTGCTCAAGCCATTTCGATGTTTTATCATCTAGGCATATAATCAGCATCCATCCTGGTTTTAGGCTGAGACCACCAAATTGTGGATTTGTACCCTCTTTCGCCGCTGTTGGAATAGCTGCCAGGATAGATTTCTGACACTCCGCTAACTGTTCTGGAGTTAGTGTCTTGTGTGGGTGTTCGGCATGGATGATGCCGATTCTCGTCCCTTTGATAGCATCCCTATAGCTAGTGCCCGACGTGGAGGGCTGTGCCTCTGCTGCGGGTCAATGCTTGACGCTTTGGGTTTGTGAGGGTTTATGCCTCTTAACTTCTGTCCTCACAGAAGGTGGAGTTGCTGATGGAGGCCTTTGCCTCTTCTTCGTCTGCTCCGGAGTGAGTGTATCTCGCATTGGTAGACACGCGAGATCATACGCTTCCTTTATAGACTTACCTTTATTACGGTGGTAAGCGTACCGCCTTTTTCCAGCGCCGCTGAGTCTCTTCTTCTCGTTGGATAACGACAGCTGTATCAGTTCAGCTGATAGCTGCTGCTCGTTTATCCCACTTTGAGTGTAGAGTGGCGGTCTAAATCTTGGTTTTTGGAGTTTAGTACCTGTTGGTGTTGGTGTAATCTGTGAAGGAGTTTCCTTTTCACCAGATCCACTTGCTCCTGCTTCAGAAATTTGTGTGTTGTTGTCCACTATTTCCATGTTTGTAGCTTCAGCTACTTCTTGTGATGCCTTTGGGGAGGCATCAGCCCCTTTGTTTGGTTTTTTGAATGTTTGCTTCATAATCCCACGAGTAGCGCGAGAAATAATAGTCACCCCTGGCAGAGCTCCGCATTACCAGGGGAAGGCTGCTTGAAACTGGAGGTCGCCTGGTATCCAGAGTTCGCATATTAGTGATTAGTTTCCCACTAACCATTCATCCTTTGGCATATGCTGTTTCACCGTGGATTAGGGGATTTTTTTATTCCGAGGTTTACTCCTCTAAGTGCCGTACTTTTTAAGGTCACCCTTTGGGTAGTACGAACACTTGCGAATCACTGCGGATTTACTACTTCCTATTTAGTGATCAAGTCAGTTGTTTTGGGGTGACACCCCAAAACAACTGACTGAAACATGACCAGCCCAGTCTTTGAGACTTCTCATTGCTGTGATAGGATACGGAACCGACAGCTAGCTGTTCGGTTTTAATCCCCCCTATCACAATCGCCAAGACCATAGATGTAATTACAAGTCGACAGCAAGCTGTTTGACTTGTATTTTATCTTGTATTATACGAGACAGGATATGAGTTCACAGCAAGCTGTTCAATTCACATCCCGTCTTGTAGATCTTTTGGCATTACCCAGTCTGCACCACGTGGAGGCGACCTACTTAACAGACCAATGTCTGAGATACTCTCACAGCTCATGCCGATAAAAAGCGAGTGCCAAAGAACTTTTGAAGAATAAAAAAAAGGTTGGAATATATTAAAATATATGAAAATAAACAAGCTCGCCGTTTCCATGACGCTTATAACGCGATTACCGCAAAAATGTTCAATATTATTATTTTATTTATTGCCACCAAATTTTAATGATTTTATTTTATTTAAAGATTTCCAAATTATGGCGAAATGATACAAAAGTGGATAAATTCAAAAAGTACCTGTAGTGACCCGGTACAACAATAATTAATAATTTTTATTAATTTATAATTATTCTCTTGAACAACAAAAATTATTATTGTACCGGTAACTATTTGTTTTGTTTATAATCGGATGATGCGATCATACCACCCAATCATATCATTTTTTATTTGCTGCAATTATAATAAATGCAAATGAAGAGATGATAAGATTATTATTATATAGTCAGCAACGAGAGTGTTCAGATCGAAAATCGATCAAGCCAGAAATAAATTTAATTGTGCGGTAAAAAAAAAAATTAATTACAAGTAATAAATTACAACTATTAAATATAGTATATTAAATTAAATAAATATTAAATATAAAATAAATTAATTGTGTTAAATAAAATAAAAAGATTTGGAACAATGAACTTAAATATTAAATATAATAAATAAAATTATAAGTTGGATAAATAACATTAAGAAATAAGTTAAATAAATAATAGTTTATATTTTAATTCAACCAAATTAAATAGTTTTTTTTATATAACGAAAAATAAGATCCTTCAGAACAAAATAAAGACAAGTGAGGTTGGTACAAATTAACACGCGCGCCATCCCCACAACTGGTGACCCCGAACGTTTAAAAAGTACCACAATTAGTGCCGAAAAATTCAAATTAACCTATAAAATAAAAACACGCGGTAAAATTGTGGTGTAAAAAACTTAAATCATTGTGCCGCTATTAAACCACTATATATATTATAATTTATATAAATTAATTTCATATATACATACATATATATAAAGATTAGTTTCCAAGCTATAAATATATTTGGAAATTGTCATCATTGTCAACATTGCGTCGATCAAGAAAATTATCATTAGATCATCAAAATTAAACAATTTTACGTCATCATTGAACCAATTCAACGTTACCCGATTCATCGATCATCAATTCATCAAAAATCAGCGAGGGAACAACGTCATCATACAAAAATTCAAGATCACGCCAAGTAAAATTTTTTCATTATTTTGTACATATATATTCAAAAACAATAACGAATGGTACAGTCATATAATTTAAAAAAAAATCCATTCGCATTAAATTTAAAATTAAACTTAAATTAATTTAAATTAAATCCTTATTTTCATTTTGCAAAAAATTTTTAAAAATTCATATGCTAATATTTTTAAATGAATTACTATTTGAAATAAAATCTTTGTTTTTGATATCTAAATTAATAAATTGATAATATCGTCTATAAAAATTAATAATAAAATACACAGGTTTAATTAATCGTTATAGTTGCATACCAATTGTTAATTCGCTAATATAATAATTTAAATAATAAAAAAAAACCTCTATATATGATATGTAAATTTAGATTCACGGACAATTCGTAGAAAAGCAATTCGTAGAAAAATAATTCGTAGAAAAATAATTCGTAGAAAAGCAATTCGTAGAAAAATAATTCGTAGAAAAATAATTCGTAGAAAAGCAATTCGTAGAAAAATAATTCGTAGAAAAATAATTCGTAGAAAACTTATTCGTAGAAAACTTATTCGTAGAAAAAAATAATGGTCGGAGGGTTTTTTAAGGCGCGCGCCTTAAAAACCCTCCGACCATTACTTTTTTCTACGAATAAGTTTTCTACGAATTAATATATAAAATTTTAAGAAACGTATGAATTTATTACGAATTTCTTTTTTATCTATGAATTGATATTACTTATTATTTCGAATTATTTTCTTTGTACTTACAAGAACTATATTTTATTTTTTAACTTTAAAAAAAAAATTTAAAAGAAAAATAAAAAATATAAAAAAAAAACCACACAAAAAAAATATATAGAATTTTAAAAAAACGTACGAATTTCTTTATTTATCAATGAATTGATATTACTAATTATTTCGAATTATTTTCTTTCTACTTACAAAAATTATATTTTAAATTAAAAAAAAAAAAAAAAAAAAAAAAAATGAAAATAAAAATGGAGCCATATTCCCAACACGTTCCCGCCGTTGGCTCTGAGTTACGCTGAGATTGGGTACCTATCATTTTATAAGAACGAGAATTTTTTTAATATTATTTTATACGAATTTCCCGGATAATTGGTTTTCTATGAATTGTATTTCTACGAATTGCTTTTCTACGAATTAGCTAAATTAGCTTATCTACGAATTATTTTTCTACGAATTGCTTTTCTACGAATTATTTTTCTACGAATTGCTTTTCTACGAATTATTTTTCTACGAATTGTGCTTTTCTACGAATTATTTTTCTACGAATTGCTTTTCTACGAATTATTTTTCTACGAATTGTCCGTACACCGTAAATTTATTGAAATACCTAAAATTTAAAATCACTTTGAATATCATAAAACTATACTATAAAAATTAATATTTTTTAAAATTAAATTAGAAATTTTTTTTTAAAACAAAAAAAAACAATGAAAAACGAATTAAAATTATTTCATATACATTTATCAAATACACAAAAATAATATTTTTTTTTTTTAATGCATTATATAAATTAAAATTATTTAGTATTTATTCTAAATAAAAATTATTATATAAATTCTATATTCTATATTATATTATATAAATTTTAATTTCATATATAAAATACATATTCTTATATATAAAATTTTTTATTAATTATATATCACATACTTACATTATAAAACGATATTTTAATTATAAATACATACATAAATATCAAAATCGCTGAATTAAATTTATTTCGCATACATACACTTTCGATTTCTCTTACACGCTCTCTCTAAAAATTTGGTAAAAAGTATCGCATACACACATAAAAAAAAACATTCAATTTTTAAAATAATATTTTTACTGTGGGACCGTCCGAAAAATACATATGATTTTTAATTATTTTTGGTATCATCTGAATATTACATACGATTTAATATACGAGTATAAATATTTTTTTTTTTTTTTTTCTTTCGTCAAGCGAACTATTTTGAAAAAATTTTATTTCATAAAGAAATTATTTCAAGTAAAATACATTCAATTATTGTTTACTTTACTTTAATAAAAATTTTTTTTTTTTAAAATACAATGAATGCTGATGATGCAAAGACATCTACTGAGAACAGTACAACGCTTACAGGTACAAATAACGAACCGAGTATTGCCTCCGTCCGCGTGCGTTTACCATCGTTTTGGCCAACCAACCCGACAACGTGGTTTATCCATGCCGAAGCGCAATTTAAAGCGTATCGGATAACGAACGACGAAACAAAATACTGTTTAACTATTTCTGCTTTACCGCCAGAATCGTGTAACTCTATAATAGACATACTCACTAATCCGGCAGCTAGCAATAATTACGAATATATAAAATCTGAACTTATTAAACGGCATTCGGTTTCGGAATCAAAACGCCTCGAAACCCTAATCGAAAAAGCAGGCATCGGCGACCAGAAACCTTCAGATTTATTACGACAAATGAAGCAACTAGCCGGTGCAACTTTTAATGACGACACTATGAAAAATTTGTGGTTAAGAAAATTACCACATATAGCTTTAGCTGCATTCGCCGAAAAACCGCTTAGCGAACTAGCAGACGTCGCCGATAAAATACATGAGGCACAGCAGAACGCATCGCTGTTTGCTATCAAGAAACCAATGTCGCGCAATAGTAAATCGACAACGCAAGTCACAACCACAAACCAGGTTGAAGAAAGATTATCGCGACTCGAAGCGATGATCGCAAGACTCGATGTAAATTACGATAAAAATTTTAGATCGCGACATAGAAGCAATTCTAGAAAACAGCGCAGCTCGAGTAAAAACGCGGATCATTCTGGTTCATCATCAAGTAAATCCACGACCGAACAATGTTGGTATCATAAAAGGTTTGGCGACAAACCGACAAAATGCACTTGTCCAAGAAAACCAACAGAGAACCACCCAAACTAAAGACGACACCACGTATTGCGGCTACCGGTGTCAACCAATTTACAAGCCGCCTTTATATCCGTGACGATACTAACAATATTTCATTTTTAATCGACACGGGAGCAGATTTGTCAGTTTTACCATGCAAATCGCGCAATATTTCAGACCAAAACATCTCTTTATCTGCAGCCAATGATACTGCAATTAATACTTTCGGCACCAAAATGCTAAAAGTTAGGTTGGGACGTAGAGCATTCATTCACGAATTCGTTTTAGCGGATATCGATCGAGCTATCATCGGAGCTGATTTTTTAAAGAAGTACGGTTTTATCGTAGATTTAAAAAATAGAAAAATCATTGATCCACTTACAAATCTTTCGATCCATACGTTAAATATTACCGCCAACACGCCGACGCCTAAAGTCAACGTAATCAAGAACGAATTTTCAGAAATATTATCTCAATTTCCCGAGCTTACACAGCCGCCGGACTACTTTAAAGAAGTTCGTCATTCGGTGGTACACCACATAATGACCGAAAACCGGTTGCCTTGTGCGAAACCGCGCCGTCTCGACACTACTCGCCATGACGCCGCGAAAAAGGAGTTCGACTTAATGGTTGAATTAGGCATATGCCAACCATCGTCTTCTTATGTTTCTTCGCCGCTACATATGGTGCCCAAAAAGAATAATAATGAGTGGCGTCCATGCGGGGATTACCGTCAACTGAATGCAGCTACTATTCCGGATCGATATCCGATTCCACATATCCAGAATTTTGCAGCACACTTAAACGGTACCAAAATTTTTTCAAAAGTCGACCTCGTCAGGGCATACCATTTAATACCGGTAGCAGAAACCGACATTCATAAAACCGCATTAACCACACCATTTGGGTTGTTCGAATTTCGGCGAATTCCTTTCGGGTTAAGGAACGCAGCCCAAACGTTCCAAAGGTTCATGCATCCGGTCTGTCAAGGATTGGACTTCGTGTTCATCTACATAGACGACGTCCTTATTGCATCTGCGGACGCGAAAACGCATAAGGAACATCTCCGACTGTTGTTTCAGCGTTTATCGGATTATGGAATTACCATTAATGCAGCAAAATGCGTTTTCGGAGATTCTGAATTAAGTTTTCTCAGTCACCTCGTTACTGAGCATGGTATTTCGCCATCAAATGAGAAAGTCGAAAGCATTCAGAAATTCCCAACACCTTCATCAATCCGACAAATTCGGCGCTTTATAGGGATGGTAAACTATTACCTGGTAAACTATTACACGAATGGTAAACTATTACACGAAAAACAGACAAACAGCAAATTTTTATACCAAAAACTCTAGACACATGTGACTACGTATTCATTCGGAGCGACAAAATTAAACCAACGCTGACACCAACTTACGATGGACCCTTTAAGGTGACCAGACGTCTCCGAAAAACATTTATCATACGTATCAACGACAAAGAGAAAGCAATTTCAATCGACAGATTAAAACCGGCTTATGGAGTTTCTACCATGAAGTCGGAGTCAAAGTGTCGTAGAGTTAGTTTCAGTAAATAATAATTGTTAACTTCTTACTTCAAAAATCAATTTGTTACTTATTTCTTTTTCCTTTCGCAATTGACAAGCAAACATTTATTAACATAGTTAAAAAGATTTAATAACGATATATTCGATATAAATAATATGTAATGTTCAGGTATACAATCGTACTTCCTCACAAATTAAAATTTACGTTTTACTCGGAGGAGGGTGATGTAGTGACCCGGTACAACAATAATTAATAATTTTTATTAATTTATAATTATTTTCTTGAACAACAAAAATTATTATTGTACCGATAACTATTTGTTTTGTTTATAATCGGATGATGCGATCATACCACCCAATCATATCATTTTTTTATTTGCTGCAATTATAATAAATGCAAATGAAGAGATGATAAGATTATTATTATATAGTCAGCAACGAGAGTGTTCAGATCGAAAATCGATCAAGTCAGAAATAAATTTAATTGTCCGGTAAAAAAAAAAAAAAAATTACAAGTCAAAGTAATAAATTACAACTATGAAATATAGTATATTAAATAAAATAAATATTAAATATAAAATAAATTAATTGTGTTAAATAAAATAAAAAGATTTGGAACAATGAACTTAAATATTAAATATAATAAATAAAATTATAAGTTGGATAAATAACATTAAGAAATAAGTTAAATAAATAATAGTTTATATTTTAATTCAACCAAATTAAATAGTTTTTTTTATATAACGAAAAATAAGATCCTTCAGGACAAAATAAAGACAAGTGAGGTTGGTACAAATTAACACGCGCGCCATCCCCACATACCACGATTGGTTGCCAATATTAACAGTGAATAGCTCATGTTCAATGAAACAACGCTAATTTAGTATTTTTTAAGTGACGTTATTTCAATATATAACATAAGCATGTTTACTTAATTTAAAAGGTTTATTTATAAGCATTTATTTTCTTTTCAGGAAAATGGTTATGGTCAAGAAAATATAGGAGATTTTGAACAAATTAATAGAAAAAATTAGTGACGAGGTTGCTAATGGAGTTTTGAAACATTATTATCCATAAATATGGTTTTTGAATTTCATTTCAATGAAACTATATCTATTTAACATAAACTTCTTCTTTCTTTTTACATTTATCTTTTAGTTTTCTACCAGCAAATAAACCAAAATTAATTATTTTAAGTGTTTTAATTTTCCTTTAAATTTCATTATTCCATTCCGTTTTTACCTAAATTAATTTGTTTTCACTTAAATTTAATTTTTACCTAATTTAATTATTTTCTTAAATGATATTTTTTCCCCAAAAATTTGATTATGCCTAGATTTTATTGTTACCTATATTTATTATTTTACCTAAATTGCATTATTTTTAACAAATCTATTTATAGTATCGACACCAATGGAATGAGCCCAATAACTATATATATTCCATAATATAAGTGTAACTTGATAAATTATTTGTTTTTGTGAATCAAAACTAATGATGCATCTAAAAACCAATATGGAATAATATTTCATAATTGAGCCGTTCAGAAGTCAATGTGATTAAGTCCACTTTTTGAAATTTCCCTAATTTTGGTAAAATAGAATAAATAATATATGTTCTGGTTTTTAAAGGATTTTGTCGTTGGTTGTGTTTTTGTACATATATCAAAGAGTACTTATTTTTAATGGCTTCTGATTATTTTCATGATAATTTCAGAAGCCATTATGAATAAAAAAAAATTTTTGAATTAATTCCAAATATACAATAAATTAATTATTATTTTTGATAACAATGAAGAACAGTTAAAAAGTACTACAACAAATTACTTTGTGATGACAACAAATGCAAATGTTTTCTTTTAACCAAAAAGTATAAGTCCAAACAAATTTAACAAAATTTCAATTTTTTGACATTGTTCCCACAAATTTTTCAGTTTTTTGAGGTGTATCATAAGTTGTTTAGTTTTATAGCCTACACCTTGAAGATTACTTTTTATAAAAAATATTCATAGGTTTAAGAAGAAAACCTAAATCATAGGTTTTCTTCATTTTTTATTTTATGGACTTAATCACATTGGCTTCTGCACGGCTCAATTCATACTGTAAAAAATTAATTATAATTAGTAAATGTTCTTAAAAACATTTCTTAAAATTAAATTTCAAATAATATGTAATTTCATAACTTTATTTTTCTAAATAAAAAATGTAATACATAATAGACAATTTGCGTTACACTTTGGGCAAAGATCAAAATTTTATTATATGCTGGTAAACGTTATATAAAATATAATAATTTAACTATGTTGTAAGTCCTCTTCTTTGTCTCGCACCTCTTCCAGATAATAAATATGATATGTCTAAGACAAAATCTCCGTATGTATTCAACTTTGACTTCAATTTTTTCAATAATCCTTCCAAATTGTAACGTTTTTGATTAATTGTCTGCTGAAAAATATGTGTATCATTTATGTACTTAAAATAATACTGGATAATAAATTTTCTATACTTCACATATCGGTTCAGAAGATTATATAAACATATTACATACTGACCCGATATTTAATTTATTCTGTCAAAATTATTAGTAATACATGTTGAATATACAATTTTTATACTTACTTTGTTTGAAGTAGATGTAGCATGGAGAAATGGAAATGTATTTTTCTTTGCATTAGCTGACAGGTTATTTTCTTCTTTTTACTTCTTCTTCTTCTTCTTCATGGCTTCACAACCCTATTCGAGTTTTTGCCTCGTCAACAACTTTTCTCCATTTAACGCGGTCCTGAGCTGTAGATTGCCAGTTTTGTATGCCCATGACTCGTAAATCTTCTTCAAGTGCATCTTTCCACCTAGTTCTTGGTCTGCCTCTATGCCTTGTCGCTACCAATGTTCTATTCAGCAGTTTTTTTTGCATTCTATTCTCCGGCATGCGAGCTACATGTCCCGCCCACCGTATTCTTTGTGCTTTTATGAACCTTATGACATTTTCACCCTCTATTAGCATATCCAACTCGTGATTATATCTTGTGCGATATGTGCCATCCTCATTTCTAATTGGTCCATAAATTTTTCGTAAAATTTTACGCTCGAATACAGCTAAATTACCTATTTCTACTGCTGTTCCACACCATGTTTCACATCCATATGTCAGTACAGGCCTAATTAATGTTTTGTAAATTGTTACTTTGGCACTTCTTGAAATTAATCTTGAGCTGAGTAGATTTTTATATGCGTAAAAGCATTTATTTGCTGCTTGAATTCTTGTCTGTATTGTATATTTCTTGCTAGCTGTATTGTTATATGAAACACCTAAATATTTAAAATTATCGACAGCTTGAAAATTGTATTGTCCAACTTGTAAACTCTGCTGCATTTCTTGCCTCGATCTTGTTATCATCATATATTTAGTTTTATCTTCATTAATTTTTAGTCCATACTTTTTCACTCTCATTTCTAAATTGATGAATAATTCTTTTAACTCATGTATGTTTCTTGCTAGTAATACTATATCATCAGCATATATCAGTATCTGTGTGGATTTAATTAAAATATCTCCTCCTGGATCAATTTCATCAATTGCAGCGTGCATCATAAGTATAAATATCAGCGCCGATAATGCGTCTCCTTGTCTGACACCTGATTTAATATGGAATGTGTTTGTAAACTCATTTTGTATTAACACTTTCGCTGTCGTTTCACTTAGTGTCATGCATACCAGTTTCACCAGTTTTTTTGATATACCAATTTTGTGTAGCGACTTTTCTATTTTATCTCTTCTAATGGTATCAAACGCTTGTCTAAAATCGATGAAAAGACAGTGTAGATCTTTACCATGCTCGTAGAACTTTTCAAATACTTGACTTAGGACAAATGTTTGGTCATTTGTGGATCTATTTGGTCTAAATCCACATTGACACTCACCCACAATGCTCTCTGAGATCGAACTTATTCTCTTGTATAATATATTTGTCAGAATTTTGTAGGCTACATTTAACAGCGTTATACCTCTATAATTATTGCAGTCTTTTTTATCACCTTTTTTGTGTATGGGGCAGATAATTCCTGTTCTCCACTTCAGAGGTAGCTCCTCATTTCTCCATATGCTGCATATCAAGTTGTGTATCTGATAATGTAATTTATCACCACCATATTTTATTATTTCTGCTGTCAGCATGTCTTCTCCTGGTGATTTTGCATTTTTTAGTTTGTTTATAGCTTGTTTTGTTTCAGCTAACGTAGGCATCTCTACATAGTTTTCAGCTGTCTGGATTTCTTCTTCATTTTCTTCTTGTTCATTATGTGTATTGCTGTTTAATAATTCTCCAAAATATTCTTCCCACCTTTTCACTATTTCATCTTTTTCTGTTAGTGTATTACCAGACCTATCTTTGCATGCTTGTAATCGAGGTTGGAATGACATTTTTTCTAGCTTTACTTTACGGTAGAAGTTTCGTGTTTCATTTTCATCGTATTTATTTTGGATTTCCATTACTTTTGTTTTCATCATTTCACGTTTTTTTCTTCTAACAAATTTTGTAGCTTCTCTTCTTTTAGTCTTGTAATCTTGTTTATTCGCTCTCGTTTCTTTTGTTAACATCTTTTGTCTTGCTTCATTTTTTATTTTAATCATTGCTCTGCATTCCTCATCAAACCATTCTCCATTTCTTACATGTTCCTTTTCACCTATCACCTCATTTGTAACTGTTTTAATGGTGTCATGTATACTTTTCCAATCTTCTTCTGTGTTTCCTGTGAGATGGTGTCTGTTGAGTTCTTCTTCCATTTTTCGTTCAAATTGATCACGTGTTACTTCATCATATACTAATTTATCAGTGTCCCAACGTATTCTTTTCACACCTTTCCTTTTAGCTACGTTTGATATTCGCTGTCTTAAAACAGCTACGACAAGGAAATGATCCGAGTCGCAATTAGCCCCCCTGTAGCTTCTGACATTGATTATTGAAGTAGCATATCTCTTGCTCACCAAAACATGATCTATTTGATTTGTTCTTCTTCTTCCAGGAATCTTCCATGTACCCTTATGTATGTTTTTATGCTTAAAGCTTACACTTTTTATATATAGGTTAAGGCTAGCGGCGAAATCACATAATTTTTGTCCATTATTGCTTGTTTCTTCATGTAGGGAGTATTTTCCAGCTACTTTTTGTACGAAATTCTCTCTACCTATTTTCGCATTGCAATCACCCAATACTATCGCCATATCATGATTTGGTATTTTCATACATACATCTGTTAATAGATCATAAAATTGTTCTTTCTCTGTGTCATGTCTTCTTTTTACTTAAATTTAATTTTTACCTAATTTAATTATTTTCCTAAATTACATTTTCTTTCCAAAAATTTGATTATGCCTAGATTTTATTGTTACCTATGTATATTTACTATTTTACCTAAATTGCATTATTTTTAACAAATCCCGGATTAAAATTAAATCTTATTTCCTGATAAAATAGTTTAGGTAGTTTTGTTATTTTTAACCTCCTGTTTTCGTTATGAGTGTTAAGTAAATTTTTTGCTTCTACGTTGTCATGGTGATATAGTTTCTTTTTGTATTTTGCAGCAAATTCTTTGATTTCTTCGTCGATTGTTTTGATTTTATGGTCCCTGTGCAGACACGGCGATTGTACGATGTTACGTAGTACTTTTCTGATATCTTTGAATTTTCTGTGTGTTACTTTTGGCGGGACATCCACAAAGTTGGGTTCCGTATGCCCATATGGGCTTAAAGATTTGATTTTAAATAAGTATTTTATTTGATGTGGAAAACTTTGATTAATAGCCAATAATATTAAATTTTTGATTTAAATCTTTTATTTTGTTATTTATGTATTCTTTGCATTCTTTCAGATATTTGACGGGCCGGTTTTTCAGGGACAACACTATTGTTTATGTAAATTGACATGTATTGATTTGGTTTCGTTAAGTTTGATATTCCATTTTTTGTCCATGTTTTTACTGATTTGTTGGCATATTGTAGCTTTGCTGATTGCTGTATCTGTTGTTAGATTTGTATTCTTAACCATTAAAGCCGTGTCATCCGCAAATGTTGCTGTCAATGTTTCTTCGGACGTTGGAAGGTCGTTCGTGAATAGGACATACAGCATTTTTTTTTTGCAGTAAGCTAGATAAACTGGTTAGCAGTTCTGGATGTCAGTTTGTTTAATTGTAGAATGATGTTCTCTGAATCCAAACTGGTAGTGTTTTTAAGTTAGATAAGAACAACTTGTCGATCAGTTTGGATAGGGTAGTAATGAAATTGATCTGTAAGACTTGGCTTGATTAGCTTGTGTACCTGGTTATAATATAATGACCATTTCCGCAACTTTCCAAATGTTTGGCACATACTTTAGGCTGAATGCAGCATTAATTAAAATTGTCAACATTATTTTAGCTTTTTTTGGTAATTTGTTAAATATTTCTGAGGTTATTAAGTCGTATCCTGGTGACTATTTATTTTTGAAGCCATTTTAATCATTTCAGCAACCTGTCCTGGTGTGACGGATGGAGTACTATGTTCGTCGTTTGAAGGTAAGTATTCTAATGTGTCGTTTGGCGTGAAGATTTTTCCAAGGTGAAGAGCAAAAGTATTTACTTTGTCCTTACTGTCCATGTACCTTTTGCTGTCCTTAATGGAGGCACATTTGATTTATATTTTTTTTCAGACTTTCCATCAACACTGACCACTTACATTGAGAACCTGACAGCTACAAAAAGAACCGATTCTTTCTGTAGCTGTCACGCTGTCAGGCTCTCAAGGAAAGTGGTCATTGTTGATTCTTTATATTATTGTATATTTTGTTTCACCTGTTTGTTTTACGTAATTGTTGCCATCTCCTTCTTGTTCTTGTTTTTTCGTCCATGAGTTTTTTAATTTCACTAGGATATTTTAGTGCTACTGTTTGATATCCTATTTTTTTTTGTATATCTCCAAGCTGCGTGTTGGATGTTTGTGGTAAAGTTTACTGCTTCTACATCTAATTGTTGCTTTGTATGTAGTGATTAGGCTTTCAAGCTATATTTTGAACCTCTCCCAGTCAGTAGTGCTACTTGAAATTGGTTGGTTTTACAGTGTTTGTTAATAATTGTCTTTTAATGATAGAATTACTGCTCAGTGATCGGAGTTTACGTCATAGTTAATCTTCAATAGTTAACCTACTTGATGTCACTTTTCTGGCAATAAAAAAGTGTAACAATTCTGATGTGTTGTTGAAGTCAGTAACCCAATATGTTGGGCTACCCGTGGAGTGGTAATAACAACCTTTGTCAAGTATGGCTAGTTTTAATTCCTTACCTTTGGTGGTAGAGAGTCTCGATCCCCAGTCTACAGCTATGCATTGAAGTTACCGCTCATTATAAATTTTTCACATAGTGTTTGCAGAATTTCAGAGAAGTCCTGTGTTTTGGGCGGGCAGTAAATAGATCCAACTGTTATCTTGTCTCTTTTTCTTTCTGCTATGTTTGTTAGTTGAATTTTGTCCGATGTAATGCCTTGGTCTTTATAGTGTTTGATCCTTTTCTTTATTAGTATTGCACTGCCCCCTTTAGCTTGCTTGGATGGATGTTCCGTTATATCCTTTTATTTTTAAGTACATTTGATTTGTCAGATGTGTTTCAGATAAGGATATCTGGTTCTGGAATTTGGTTATAAGCTCCTTTTGCATTCCAGGTAAGTATTATTAACTCTTGTTGTGCCATTTTGAATTGTGAATACGTTTAAAACTCGTTTCCAAATTATGCATTCTTCTCATCAACTTACGGACCATTTCATAAAAACTTGAGAGTATTGCCATTGCATGAGGGTCTTGCCGCTGTATGGGTTCTGCTGCAAAAGCATTGTTTTGTACTATCAGAGCATAAGACATTTTCATAACAATGAGCTTTTTACTTGGATTCGAATCTTCTGGGCCTGGGGTTCTTATTGCCGTTCATTCTAAATATGAAGCTTCTATTTTTAATATTCCTAACACAGTTAATAATGAATTAATATATCTATCGAACGAAAAAACCTTTACATTTTGAACTCTTATATACACCCTGTAAGTCCTACTGAATGTTACCAGCTTTTTTTAAATGCTGTAGATTTCTTGCATAGTACTGTTGTGAATAAAACAGGTCACCCTGTTTATTTTTTTATTTTTATATTTTTTAATTTATTCACAACGGAATTTGCAAAATGCAATTCCTAATTTTTTTAATTAAATTAAATTAAAATATGATTATTAAGCTTAAGCGACCAAAATTATTTTTTAAATTCAAAAGTCATTACCTGCGGTGTCCGATTACGGATACTTTCAGGGACACGCAGAGTCACTCAACTTAAGTAATTAAATATTACTTATGTTGATGTGTTAAATAAAAATAATTTTGATCGCTGATTGGTTTTTCCAAATATCGCATGCGATATTTTGAAAAAGCCCTAGGTATATAATTAATTAATTGATTAAAACAATGAAGAGTTGATAGAAAAAGTTAAACGGAAGAACATCGGTTCGGGAAGTTCTTCTTGAAAGTCCTAAAATTATATATAATAATAAGAGTCGGTAGTTAGTTAAGTTAAAATCAATTATTTTTTTTGTTAAGTTTAAATTTGTTTTTCATTTAAGTTTTAATAAATAATTATAATTGAACTTTAAGTAGCAATAAGAAAATACTTAATAAATAAATGTAATAATTGTTTGTAAATCTGAAAAGTACGTTTTCTTTATTTATTTCATAAGACACTATTGTATAATTCGATATAATTATACAACAAATGGCGCTGCGGACAACCCAAAATTACGCTTTTGGGACGAACTTTTCGAGTAAAACGGGAAAGTTAAAATATAAAAATACAAAATTATTTGGAAATTTTTTTTTTTTTTTTTTGAAAAGTGAGAAAAACTACCCAAAATTAATAATAAATGGACAACAGTGATTAAAAAATAATAAAAAGTGTAAATAATAATATAAAGTTTAGAGAAATTGTAAATTAAAACATTTTTAAAATCGAATTAGTGAAAATAGTGATAGAATAAACTCATAATACTTTAAAGACAATTTTATAATAAAATACAATACAGTAAAGACATGATTTTTTTTTTATACACAGTGAGGAAAATTTATAAACAGTGAAATAGTAATAGTTGTTTGGAGAAAAAATTAAATATTGAAATTGTGGACAAATTTAAAAATTACATATATACATATATATTAAATTCAGAAGTGAAGAAATATTGATGTTTTTAGACAAAAATTTTAAACAAAAAAATTTTCAATTAAACTAATTTTTTGAGAAATAAATATAAATCTATATACACATAGTACATACATATGTATATATTTAAAGTTAACACATTTTTATACATTTATCAAAAAAAAAAAAAAGAAATAATAATAAAATCTATGTAGTAAATGACGTGTAATAAAATTGAAAAATTTTTAAGTTTTTTTTTTTTATTCAGTAATTAAAATACATACATACCTAAATTCTAAAAAAAAATAAAAATATAAAATATCACAAAAATTGTTTTGTAACAACATACATTATTAAATATTATTAAATATTATTGTGTACGAAAATAATATTTTTTGTTTTTGCTTTTTTAAAAAAAAAAAAATATACAAAACAGAGAACGAGGAAAGTAGTGGCAGACCAAAAAAGGGAGCAGCAGTGTAGCAGAAGAAGAATTTTGTAGGAAGATATACTTTTGAAGAATACGAAATTTGTATAGCAGCCAGTAGCGGCACATTTTTTTTTATTGAAAAAAAAAATACTTTTGGTGAGTCGTATGTTTTGAAATAATAAAAAAAATAATTATAGTAAAGTAAGAAATAATTTTTTTTAAAACTGTTAATTTTTACAATGGTTTAATTTTTTTTTTGTATGAACAAATTTAAAAAAAAAAAAAGGAAAAGATTTTTTTTTTTTTAAAATTAATAAATAAAAATAAATATTTTTTTTTTAAATTATAAAATATAAAAGTAAATATTTCTAAAATAAATAATTTTTTTTTTTTGGATAAAAAATATATGTAAAATAATTTTTTTTTTTAAAAATATTAAAATAAATTAAGAAGTGGATTTTTTTTTAATAAATTTAAATAAATAAATATATTTTAATAAAATTATAGAGATTAGGCAGAGTTATTTGTTTTTGTATTTTTTAATTATATATTTATGTAAAAAAAAGGGGAAAGAAATTGAAATAAAAAAAAAAAAATCTTAATATATTCTTATAAAGTAATTTTTTTTATAAGATACGAATAACGTAATTAATAGTTTTTTTTTTGGAAAATACGAAATAAAATTTTTTTTTTTTGACAAAAATAAATAAAGGAATCAATAAATCAAATTGTTTTTCTCTTTATCGTTACGAATTTTTTATAACATTTTTTTTTTAAAGAAGGATATTAAAAAAGAAATTTTTAATATTTTGATTCATTTTGGTACAATTATAAAAAATAAAATAGAATTGATTTTTATATAAAAATCGATGAATTTTATTGTAATTTGTGGTTTATTTTAGTTTTTCTAATTTTTAATTACTGACTCTTATAATTAACCCCTCTTTTATTCACTTGACTTTGTTTATTTGAAGTTTGATTTTGGTATTTGAATCGTTTCTACTTTAATGTCGGAGGATAAATCTAGACCATCGCCATCAGGGATTGCCCAATCTATTAACAAATTTGCCAAGAAAATAGGTACATTTTCATTCATAAATACTAGTCCAGATTTGGGGGATTCTACTATAAATAGTATATTACCTACGAACAAGGACAGTGAGAGTGGGGAAAAATTTAATTTAGGGGTTTTAGATAGGAATAATTTTGCCGACATTTTAAAACAACTTCAAGACGAGGAAGAACCGACCGAACCAGCCAGAAGTTTTCGTACATTATTATCAGGGGTTAAATACAACAGGATAGGACCAGTAAAAACAAAGAGTTGTAGGAAGTTCAAATCTAAAGAAAGAAAAAATAAATCGATCAGGATAATGGAGCCATCAACCAGTTCAAAATTATTCAATTTTCCTACAACAAATACAACAACGCTTAATAGGAAGTTAGAGATGACAGGAACATCAAGATTAACTCAAGCTACGAGTAGGATAAACTGTACACCAAACCCGTCACCTGCATTTAATCCTCAACCTTTCAAAATGCCTACAAATGTTATCCCTAATAATATTAATCCTGAGTTAAGATTAGTTAATGACAATCCTTTGTTAACATCCTATCAACAACCCCATCCTATTAATGTTCTCAACCTGTCTAACGACAATTCCTATAATTTAGAACCCACTCTCCTACCAATAGAAAAGGTCCTCAAAACATTCCTTTTCCAAGTTCCTACATTTTCAGGTACAGGTTTGGGCACAGAGAATTACTTAACTAACTTTTTGGAACTTGCGCAACAGGCTATGACATAACTAGGGAGGAACAACGAGTATGGTGCTCAGAATTTTGATCACGAGTAAATTGATAGGAAGAGCGAATGCGTTATTCAAGTACGCCAACATAGTAAATTTTGAACAATTTAGGGATATTCTACGTAATAGATTTTTGGAAAGCAAAGATATGGTTACTTTGGCTTCGGAGATGTTGGGAATTTACCAGTTTGAAGATGAATCCGTGGAATTGTTTGGTGAAAGAATTGCAGAAAAATTGGCTACATATAACACAAGGGTTAATGAAAGGCACCCAAACGAAAGTAGAGCTTTAGTTAACGAGATGGAGTTGAGGGCCAAAAGAGTATTTTTAGGGGGTTTAAGATCAGAACAGGTAAAACAGTACCTGTTGTTCAAAAATCCAGAAAATTTAAGGGTTGCCATAGGCGCGGCTAAACAATATATTCGAGAAACCCTAAGTTTGGGGGGTTTGGCGAATACTAGTCCGGCAGTAAATAGTCAGACAGTTCCAGGAGATCAGGTTTTAAATTTCCTCACAGACCTGATGAAAAAACTAGGTATGCAAAATACTCCTAATCCACAACGGAATAATAATATAAATGATAATAAAAGATTTAACAATAACGAAAATATAAATAATAATAATAGCAATAATAATAATTATAATAATAATAATAATCAAAATAACAATTTTAGGAGATCTAATAATTACGGAAATAATAATAATACCTATAATAACAACAGAACAAATTATGGATTTAGGGAGAATGCACCAAATCGTAATGGTAACGTTAAATGTTATAAATGTGGAAGGTTGTGCCACGTAAGTAGAGAATGTAGGGAATCGAGAAATGAACAAAATATAATAAATGTCAAAATCTGTTCAATCTGCGGTATGAGGGGGCATGACTCAACACAATTCCAACAGATTCATTCACCAGCTACAAAGCAAGGTACAGTGCATTCGCTTGAAGAGAATGCGAATAGTAATTGTGTATGGTGTGGGAGAGAGGGGCATAGGTTGTTGACATGTCCTTATCGTCAAAACTTTGAGGCAACAAGTTCTTTAAAGTCGGGAAATGGAGACGGAATGAATTAAATCAGCCCAATTCAGTCCGAAATAAAGAGAGGGGCGGAACAATAAATAACGCGGGAAAAGAATTTGTAAGATTGTCGAATAACAAAGCTCAAGGCAGCATAATAAATTCGGTATTAGAATATAAAAAAAATGAAGAAGGATTTAGAATGGATAGGGGAAGAGGTAATAATACCGAAAATAAAATTATAAATAATAAAATAAGGAGAAAAAAGCAAAGATTCAAAAATATATTTAAGAAATTTACACGTTTTCAGTTGGGTAAGAAAAAGATAAAAAAGAAACTGAAAAAGCTGATAGGCAAAAGTAGGATAGATTTAACAATTAAGAAAATAATAAGAGATCGAAATGCTGTAGAAGAAAAGAATAACATAAAAGACGAAAAGAGTAATAGTTGTGAAGATACTGAAGTAGACTTAAAATATTTAGATGAATTGGTTATAAGTAGTGATAATGAGATAGAAAATATTCAAAAAGGTTATAAAGATGTTGATATTCCATATATTAAATTGGTAAATTGTACACATAGTTCAGCTGATCACGGTAGTAGAAATTTTAATGTATATTATTTTAGTGCTGAGAATGAATTATTAACAGATAATTTTATAGGAGCTTTTTATAATGAGGATAAAGAGATGAAGTTAGAAGAGTTAGTGAATAGTAGTTTTGAAATTAAGAATGCTGTATCAGTAACAGCAAATATTATTGAAGATGAAGTTGATTATAATATTATGAAGTTGATTATAATATTATGAAGTTGATTATACTTAAAGCAGAAGTTTATGATGAAATGGAAGATATTGATAAAGTTATAAAGGATATGGAAGAATATAACAAAATTAAGGAGGGAGTTGAAAATAAGCAAAAATTAGAAGAAGATAAGGAAGTATATGATAATAAAGAGGCAGTTAATGGTGAAGAGATAGTTGTTATGAAGGATAATGTTGGTTTAAATAAAATCTATAGAAAAATTCAAGTAAACACAAATAATTTTATAAAATATATTAACTATATTTCTGTAGTAAATAAGGCTAGAGATAAATTGGAAAGTAATTTATTAAAAGTAAATAAAATTAATAGAATTGGTGGAAATGGTTTAGGTACCGATGGGGTTAAAACCTTGTTAATAGGTTACTCCCGACAGTAAATGAAAACCAAAAGAAAAACATTTATGTAAAAAATGGAACGAAAATGGTCTAATGATTTATTCCCCATGTTAAATACTAATTTTATACTACTAATAATATTTATTCTATATTTACTAATTTTCATTTATATCCCCCATACTAAATATAAAAAAAACATTTGGTTGATTTGATTCTTTTATTTTGTTGTTGTTTATTTTTAACAAAAAAAGAAAACAAAGAGGATTTTTACTGATGTACTTCTTACAACGATAGTATTTAAAATACTAAATGTAAATTAATTAAATGGGGTAATTTTTAAGTAAGTAAAGAATATTAATAATAGAGATTTGTTTTGTTTCTAAGTTTATAGTTAAGTAAAAGAATTTAGAAAATTGATACATTTAAGATAAAACAATTATAAAGGAAAAAATATATATACTCAATTAAATGCCAAAATTAGATTTTTCTTACAATTATATATTAACCTTAAGCATGAAAAATTTGTTTTGATAAGATTTTATATGTTCATACATTTTGAGTTTTTATATATATAAAAATTGTAATACCGGCACTTATTATTCGAAATAAATTTTTTAACGTAAATTTGTTTAAAACGTAGTTTTTTTTTTTCTTCACATAGATTTTTTTTAAGTAAATAAACAAACCTTTGGAGAAAAGAGTTACGAGACCCAAAATTATTTGTGTCTTGTAACTCTTTCTTCGAAAAGGGGAGGTGTTGTGAATAAAACAGGTCACCCTGTTTATTTTTTTACTTTTATATTTTTTATTTTATTCACAACGGAAATTGCAAAATGCAATTCCTAATTTTTTTAATTAAATTAAATTAAAATATGATTATTAAGCTTAAGCGACCAAAATTATTTTTTAAATTCAAAAGTCATTACCTGCGGTGTCCGATTACGGACACTTTCAGGGACATGCAGAGTCACTCAACTTAAATAATTAAATATTACTTATGTTGATGTGTTAAATAAAAATAATTTTGATCGCATGCGATATTTTGAAAAAGCCATAGGTATATAATTAATTAATTGATTAAAATAATGAAGAGTTGATAGAAAAAGTTAAACGGAAGAACATCGGTTCGGGAAGTTCTTCTTGAAAGTCCTAAAATTATATATAATAATAAGAGTCGGTAGTTAGTTAAGTTAAAATCAATTATTTTTTTTGTTAAGTTTAAATTTGTTTTTCATTTAAGTTTTAATAAATAATTATAATTGAACTTTAAGTAGCAATAAGAAAATACTTAATAAATAAATGTAATAATTGTTTGTAAATCTGAAAAGTACGTTTTTTTTATTTATTTCATAAGACACTATTGTATAATTCGATATAATTATACAACAGTACCATGGAGGCTAGTGATGATTTATTGATTGTTGGTGATTTTAACCTTCCTAGGCTAGTTTGGGCTCATTCAGATGATGAATCTTATCTTGTTGCATCCAATGCAACCTCCTTACCGCAAACATTGTTTATTGATACTTTATCAGATTCTAGCCTATTTCAAATTAGTAGCATAATCTTTATAGACGATAATCTTAATAGACGACTTGACCTTGCTTTCTCTACCGACAATCTTAACTGCATTGTAGTTGAAAGTTCCCAATGTCTGTCCGTTATTGATGAGTATCATCCTTCCTTATCCGTAACCTTTTAATTTGACAATTGTAACATTAAAATTAATGATACTCTTGAAAATGTGTATCGCTTTAATTCCCGTAAAGCCGATTTCAATAAATTAAATAATTTACTTAGTGTTGTCAACTTCGATTTAATTCTCAATTCATCTAAAAACATTGATTTGACAATTACTATTTTTAATTCTACTATTTTTAAATGTCTTGAAAAATCAGTTCCTTTGTGACTCCAAAAAATTTTTTTTTCATCGCTCCCATGGTATAACAATGACTTGCGATCTTTAAGAAATGCAAGAAATAAACTATGGGGAAAATTTTTAATTGCAAGGTCTGAAATTGCATATACGACATACCGGAATGTGTCCTATGATTTTTCTGATTTATCTAGGATACTATATGCGTACTATTTAAGTCAAATGCAAACCGACATTATTTGGGATCCTAAAGTTTTTGGAAATTTATCAATAGTAAAAGAAAATGTGATGGACTTCCATCAATTCTGAAATATGGAGGTCATTCTTCAAATGATCCTCCAGTAATTTCCAATTTTTTCCCAACTTTTTTTGGTCAAGCTTTTCAGATTACGATTTTCTGCCTAATGCAAATTACTTTTCATATTTACACGACAAAGCTAAGACTTCTTTGGTATCTATTAATATTGATTTTGGAACAGTTGTTCAACAAATTCGTAAATTGAGTGATGATTATTCATCCAGTCCGGACGGCCTACTGGCAATAATTCTTAAGAAATGCATTGATAGCTTGGCGCAGCCGCTGACCATGATTTTCCAAAAGTTCTTGTCTACTGGAGTTTTTCCTACCATCTGGAAGGATTCTTTTATAATTCCCATACACACAAAGGGCTGCACAGCGGAAGTTGAAAATTATAGGCCAATTGCTAAACTATCATGTATTTCAAAACTTTTTGAAGTTATTGTCTACTATACTCTGTATTTTCACTCGAAATCCCTGATTTTACCTAGTCAGCATGGATTTCTGAAAGGTAGGTGGACGACTACCAATTTAACTGAATTTGTTGAAGTAGATGCTATTACTACAGATTTTAGTATATATAAGTAGATGCTATTACTACAGATTTTAGTATATATAATTGAGTATATATATTTTTTCCTTTATAATTCTATCATTTTATTCAAATTTCAAGCTCTAGGGTGTCCGCCAATATTCTTACGCTGGTTGGATTCTTAATTAAGAAATCGTCATTATTAAGTGCTATTTCGATACGATACATCTAGCTCTATTTTGGCCAAGTCTGGTGTACTTCAGAGCAGCCATCTTGGACCATTAATATTTATTTTAGCAATTAATGATGTTTCTTTAATAATTAAACAATCGTCTACTGCTATATACGCAGTAGATATGAAAATCTCTAAAATAATTTCATGTGTTTTAGATAGTAATATCCTCCAGGAGGAATAGTTAACTTTACGTTTTAGTGCTCGAAGAACCACCTACTACTCAATGTTAATAAATGCCAATCCACTACATTTTAATTTCCATGAGTTTTTTAATTTCACTAGGATATTTTAGTGCTACTGTTTGATATCCTATTTTTTTTTGTATATTTCCAAGATGCGTGTTGGATGTTTGTGGTAAAGTTTACTGCTTCTACATCTAATTGTTGCTTTGTATGTTGTGATTAGGCTTTCAAGCTATATTTTGAACCTCTCCCAGTCAGTAGTGCTACTTGAAATTGGTTGGTTTTACAGTGTTTGTTAATAATTGTCTTTTAATGATAGAATTACTTCTCAGTGATCGGAGTTTACGTCATAGTTATCTTCAATAGTTAAGCTACTTGATGTCACTTTTCTGGCAATAAAAAAGTGTAACAATTCTGATGTGTTGTTGAAGTCAGTAACCCAATATGTTGGGCTACCCGTGGAGTGGTAATAACAACCTTTGTCAAGTATGGCTAGTTTTAATTCCTTACCTTTGGTGGTAGAGAGTCTCGATCGCCAGTCTACAGCTATGCATTGAAGTTACCGCTCATTATAAATTTTTCACATAGTGTTTGCATGATTTCAGAGTAGTCCTGTGTTTTGGGCGGGCAGTAAATAGATTCAACTGCTATTTTGTCTCTTTTTCTTTCTGCTATGTTTGTTAGTTGAATTTTGTCCGATGTAATGCCTTGGTCTTTATAGTGTTTGATCCTTTTCTTTATTAGTATTGCACTTCCCCTTTAGCTTGCTGGGCAATATGTTCCGTTATATCCTTTTATTTCTAAGTAGTTTTGATTTATTAGTTTTTTGTTTTTTTTTAAACTTATTTATTTATTTATTGGATCTTTCTTTAAAGAAAATAACAATAAATTTGCACAACAACTATGACTTTACTTACATAAATAATACAATTCTTATAACTAAACATAAATAGGTAATCCAATGATTAGAAGAGGCTAGATTTTGTCGCTTGTTCTAGACAGCTAGACTTTTCTTTTTCAACCTGATTTCACTTGGTGTATTTAACAGAATTCTTGCCAGTGGGTTCGGGTGGTCTGTTAATCTATTTACATAGTTTCTCGTAGATCTTTGAAGTTCTTATTTTACCGTTGCAATGTTAAGATCTTTATGTATCTGACGGTTTTTAACGAACCACGGAGCATTACTGATAAGTCTCAATATTTTTGATTGCGCTCTTTGAATTATCTCGATGCTACTGTGCGAAGCTGTTCTCCATAGCTGGCATCCATATGACCAAACTGGTTTTAAAATGGATTTGTACAAAAGAACTTTATGTTCCAAATCTAGTGGCGATTTTTTGCCGACCAACCAATACAAGCTGTTAATTTTTAGTTTCAATTGATTTCTTTTGGTATCGATATGTTTTTTCCAAGTTAACCTGCGATCAATGTGTACTCGTAGGTATTTAACGTTATCGCCTTGTGGTATGGTGACATTATTCAGAGTTATGGGTGGACACGTTCCTTTGTTAAGAGTAAAGGTGAAGTGAACACTTTTTGCTTCATTCACTTTGATTTTCCATTTTTTCAACCACTTGTCTACTTCATTAAGGTGGTCTTGAAGATGATTGGATGCGACGAGTGCATTTGAATGAGCACTACTTAAGATGGCAGTATCATCTGCGAACGTGGACATTAGAACCTGTTGATTTACCGGTAGATTTGCTGTGTACAATAGATACAACATTGGGCCAAGCACACTACACTGCGAGACATCTGCTTTAATGTCATGTTCGTTGGTCGTATATGACTTATATCTAACCTTGAAACGTCTTGCGAACGTGGACGTTAGAACCTGTTGATTTACCGGTCTTGCGAACGTGGACGTTAGAACCTCTTGATTTACCTGTTGATTTACCGGTAGATTTGCTGTGTACAATAGATACAACATTGGGCCAAGCACACTACACTGCGAGACATCTGCTTTAATGTCATGTTCGTTGGTCGTATATGACTTATATCTAACCTTGAAACGTCTTGCTGATAAATACGATTTAAAAAGTTGATGAAATTTAAGCGGAAGTTTGCTCTGTATCTTGTGGATTAGGCCATTGTGCCAGACTTTATCGAAAGCCTGTGCGATGTCTAAGAATAAAGCGGAACAAAACTTTTTTTCTTCAAATACCTTCCTGATATAAGCTGCTATTCTATGCACTTGTTCAATTGTACTGTGCTCGGCTTGAAAACCAAATTGATGTAGTGGAATTACTCCACTGTCTTTGATTTTTGGCATCAGTTTATGCAATAAAACACTTTAGAAAGTATAGGTAATAAGCTGATTGGTCTGTAAAAACTAACTTTTGTTGGATCTCTGCCAGGTTTAGGAATCATCGTTATTACGGAAAGTTCCAAGATTCGGGGAAACTGCCTGTTCGAAAGATGGCGTTGAAGATATAAGAAATATGTTTAAACGCTATTCCTGGAAGTTCTTTCAGCATTTTACCTGTGATGTTATCATATCCTGGAGATTTCTTACATTCAATTTTGTGCTTTATTATAGCTTGCACAAGTTTGCTTGTGATTCTTATTGACCTAACCCTTGGATACTGGCGTGAGAGAGGTGGAAATTCGCTATCTTATTGACCTAACCCTTGGATACTGGCGTGAGAGAGGTGGAAATTCGCTATCATGGCCGGTGTTGTGCGCTGTGTAGACTCCTTCTAGGAGGTTTGCAAAAATTTTAGATTTTTCACTATCACTTTTTGCCCATTCGCCATCACTCAATCTGATAGGTGGCTCATGTTGTTGCGGACTTTTAAGAGATTTTGTAGCTTTCCACAGTGAATAATTTGTATCTTTAGATGCAGATATACTAGATATATAGTTTCTGAATTTTTTTTCTGCTGAATCCATCAATAACACTTTTAATATAATCACTGCGTGAACAAGTAGTGCTTTTGCTGTAGGAGATCTATCTTTTTGCCACTTTCTTCTCAGCCTTCGTTTTTCCAATATAGCTTCTTCCACCTCATACGCTGTCCTAACTATCCGTTGATGACTTTTAGTGGATACTGGAGTTGCTACTAATGATGCTTGTGTCAATAATTCGTTGAAATCTTTGATCGCACTATTTATATCGGATTCAGTTTTTAATGGAATTTGTAGTTCTATATGTGACTCATATATTTCCTATACTTGATCCAGTTTGTAGCTTTGCTCGTTAAGTTATTAACACAATTATCAAAAGTAACTTCCGATACATATTCCAATATAACCGGAGAGTGATCAGATGAAAGATCATGCACTGAAGACGTCGTCATTTTGCTCCTATTGATGTTTTTTGTCACTGCAAAGTCAATTAAGTCAGGTACTTTTCTTCTGTCAGTTGGCCAGTAAGTTTGTTGACCACATGATGCAACATGTTAACCATTGTTCATAATGATGTTGTACAATTTTCTGCCTCGTGGAGTTATTAATCTTGAACCCCAGAATGAATGTTTGGCATTGAAGTCACCAGCAGCTATGAACTTGTGACCTAGACTGACCAGAAACCTGGTTAATTTTTCACCTATTTGTTCATGCTTCGGTGGACAGTAGACTGATGAAGTAACTAAATTTCCATCTTTAAGCTCGATGCATATTGATGTGGCTTGCACGCTAAGCGAGCAGTGACTTTGGAGCACGAAGTGGCGAATTTTGTGTCTAATTAGAATGCCTGTTCCTCCATGACCTTTTCCCTCAGGATGTTTTCTATCATAGAAGTTGTATCCATATATTTTAAAATTGTATTTATCTGGAAGGTGAGTTTCGTAAATAAGCAGGATGTCAAGTTTATTTGCGTTTAGAAATTGTTCCAATTCTAGATTGTGGGGATGAACACCGTTTGCATTCCAATGACAAATTTTTAGATAATTCATACTAGAGGTGCTAGTTTCTGAATTAGCATATTTTGATTTTTGATGAGCTCTTGCATCATATTTAACATAGATGACATAAATTGCATCATGGTTTGCATAAAAGTGTTCATCATTCCTTCGATGCCACTATCTTTATTTTGCATATTGTGCTCGGCTGAGTTTTCTCCTCTAACAACATTGGCGTAAGATGTGGAAGGATTCAATTTAGCGGAATTATTTACGCTGAACACAACATTGTTTTTAGGTGATGTAGTTATCACTTTTGGGTCAAGTCTTCTCATCATTTCCGAATAAACTACACAACCTCTATAATTAGCTGTATGTTTTTCACCGCAGTTGTTGGATTTTTTCATATTTGCATCATTTTTTGGTTTAGTGCATTCAGCTGGTGAAGATCACCACATATTACACAAACCGCTGGCAGTTTGCAATAACTCTTTGTGTGTCCAAATTCCTGACAGTTGCTGCATTGTACTGACCCATTCCGTTTGCGCGGTTGCTCTACATTTATTCTTCGATGCATAAAGTAAAGAAAATTGCAGATTGGATGCACATCCCCATTTTTTAAATTTTTTAAAAGATGAAGTTCAACTCTGTGTAGCGGTTGTGGTTCCTTATACCTATTACGTTGTGCACGTTTTTTACTTTAAAACCTTCAGCTTTAAGGCCCTTTTTAATTTCCTCGGTACCGCAATTTTTTTCTATTCCCTTGATGATGACTATTAGCCCTTTACTAGATTTCAGCTGATAAGTATAAAAATTCTTGTACAGTTCCTCAAATTTTCTGATGACGTTTCTGTAATTTTGTTCGCTGTTTATTTGTATTTATGTTTCTTCGATGTTTCCCTTTTTCAAATTGACTACATAAAAATTGTTTTGCCCAATTAGTTTTGTTTGGAAATTTATTAATTTTGTACTGTTTTTTTCCCGCAGAAAAATTGCTGGTGGTTTAATAGACTTTCCTTTCTGCTTTTCTGCTTCCTCAACTTCTGTTTACAAAGGTACTCAAATTTGTTTTTTTAGCTTTGTTAGATGTTTGTTTTCCGACAAAGGGTTTCTTTTGCGTTTCGTAACTGTAATATATCTGTCCATCCCGGTTTGCTTAACTGTCAAATCAGAGATTTCGAAGTCTATTAACGATGTCGAGTTTGCTACAACCTGATAATTTGAACTTTGCGGTGTGTTTTCTAATAAATTTTGCGTTTTTAATGTACTTGAATTATTTTTGTTCATTTGCATGTTGTTGTTATTGACTAATTTGTCATTTAGCACATTTTTCGTTGTCCGCGACCTTAAAATTTTTCTTTATACTCGTATTACGTTACGTATGGAGACGCGATGCTGGCGATATTGTGATTATTGCCTAAGAATAATTTGCGGCGCTGTTTTTAAACATTAAAAAAAATATTAAAAAATGTAGTTATTTATATTGATTCTGAATAAAGAATGCCTTGTAGGAATAAATTTACAGCAATTATATTCAGCGTACAAAAATAATTTTCAAAGAAAAATTTTTTTACAGTTGAATTAATTTTATTTAAAAATTAAAATCCGAACTAGTAATTATACTAAATTATAATAAATTCAATAACTGATTTATAATAAATAATAAAAACAATAAGGAAACCAATATTTTTAAACAATCATTTATTGAAACAATTGAAGAAAAAACAATAGGGAAAAACAATAATGAAAAGAGTTAGGAGAAAAACATCTTCTCTGTTTGACTTTCAATTGAAACATCGATTTGTCAGATGTGTTTCAGATAAGGATATCTGGTTCTGGAATTTGGTTATAAGCTTTTTTCGCATTCCAGGTAAGTATTCTTAACTCTTGTTGTGACATTTTGAATTGTGAATACGTTTAAAACTCGTTTCCAAATTATGCATTCTTCTCATCAACTTACCGACCATTTCATAAATACTTGAGAGTATTGCCATTGAATGAGGCTCTTGCCGCTGTACGAGTTCTTTCGCGTTTGCTGCAAAAGCATTGTTTTGTACTATCAGCATAAGACGTGAGGCGTATTACTTAGAGGAGACTTTCAAGGTATGGTATGTTGTTTACTATTTGCGATTGTTATTTCATTTGGTCTTTTGGCAATTCTTTAGCTGTTGTGCATCCTCTGTAGTTTGCAGGGTGGGCTTCTCAAAGTTAGAGCATATTGCAGGAACTTCATGATCTTTCGTACAACCAATGATGTATTTCTTAAATCTCAAATTCTACCATTTATTATTTATGCATTAACAGAAACTGTTTTCATAACAATGAGCTTTTTACTTGGATTCGAATCTTCTGGGCCTGGGGTTCTTATTGGAGTTCATTCTAAATATGAAGCTTCTATTTTTAATATTCCTAACACAGTTAATATAGAATTAATATATCTATCGAACGAAAAAACCTTTACATTTTGAACTCTTATATACACCCCGTAAGTCTGTTATATATACCCCGAACTGTTATATACACCCCGAACTGTTATATACACCCTGAACTGTTATATTAACCCCGTAACTGAATGTTACCAGCTTTTTTTAAATTCATAGTACCATGGAGGCTAGTGATGATTCCTAGGCTAGTTTGGGCTCATTCAGATGATGAATCTTATCTTGTTGCATCCAATGCAACCTCCTTACCGGAAACATTATTTATTGATACTTTATCAGATTCTAGCCTATTTCAAATTAGTAGCATAATCTTAATAGACGATAATCTTAATAGACGACTTGACCTTGCTTTCTCTACCGACAATCTTAACTGCATTGTAGTTGAAAGTTCCCAATGTCTGTCCGTTATTGATGAGTCCCATCCTTCCTTATCCGTAACCTTTTAATTTGACAATTGTAACATTAAAATTAATGATACTCTTGAAAATGTGTATCGCTTTAATTCCCGTAAAGCCGATTTCAATAAATTAAATAATTTACTTAGTGTTGTCAACTTCGATTTAATTCTCAATTCATCTAAAAACATTGATTTGACAATTACTATTTTTTATTCTACTATTTTTAAATGTCTTGAAAAATCAGTTCCTTTGTGACTCCAAAAAATTTTTTTTTCATCGCTCCCATGGTATAACAATGACTTGCGATCTTTAAGAAATGCAAGAAATAAACTATGGGGAAAATTTTTAATTACAAGGTCTGAAATTGCATATACGGCGTACCGGAATGTGTCCTATGAATTTTCTGATTTATCTAGGATACTATATGCCAACTATTTAAGTCAAATGCAACCTGAAATTATTTCGGATCCTAAAAGTTTTTGGAAATTTATCAATAGTAAAAGAAAATGTGATGGACTTCCATCAATTCTGAAATATGGAGGTCATTCTTCAAATGATCCTTCAGTAATTTCCAATTTTTTCCCAACTCTTTTTGGTCAAGCTTTTCAGATTACGATTTTCTGCCTAATGCAAATTACTTTTCATATTTACACGACAAAGCTAAGACTTCTTTGGTATCTATTAATATTGATTTTGGAACAGTTGTTCAACAAATTCGTAGATTGAGTGATGATTATTCATCCGGTCCGGACGACCTACTGGCAATAATTCTTAAGAAATGCATTGATAGCTTGGCGCAGCCGCTGACCATGCTTTTCCAAAAGTCTTTGCCTACTGGAGTTTTTCCTACCATCTGGAAGGATTCTTTTATAATTCCCAAACACAGAAAGGGCTGCAAAGCGGAAGCTGAAAATTATAGGCCAATTGCTAAACTATCATGTATTCCAAAACTTTTTGAAAGTATTGTCTACGATCACTCGAAATCCCTGATTTCACCTAGTCAGCATGGATTTCTGAAAGGTAGGTGGACGACTATCAATTTAACTGAATTTGTTGAAGTAGATGCTATTACTACAGATTTTAGTAAAGCTTTTGATAAACTTTCACATTCTATCATTTTATTCAAATTTCAAGCTCTAGGGTGTCCGCCAATATTCTTACGCTGGTTGGATTCTTAATTAAGAAATCGTCATTATTAAGTGCTATTTCGATACGATACATCTAGCTCTATTTTGGCCAAGTCTGGTGTACCTCAGGGCAGCCATCTTGGACCATTAATATTTATTTTAGCAATTAATGATGTTTCTTTAATAATTAAACAATCGGCTACTGCTATATACGCAGTAGATATGAAAATCTCTAAATTAATTTCATGTGTTTTAGATAGTAATATCCTCCAGGAGGAATTAGTTAACTTTACGTTTTAGTGCTCGAAGAACCACCTAGTACTCAATGTTAATAAATGCCAATCCATTACATTTACTCGTAAACGTAATCGCCTTCCACCATGTAATTACTACCTAAATGGCGAGCTTGTTCCTAGAGTCGATGCCATAGGTGATCTAGGTATACTATGTGATAGCAAATTAAAATTTCACACCCATTATTATAATATAATTAACAGGGCAAACTCTACACTTGGCTTTGTTAAACGTTGTTCTAAAGAGTTTTCTGACCCTTACGTCACCAAGGCTCTTTACTTGATCTTTGTTAGACCAATAATCGAATATGCTAGCAAAAGTCTGGTCCCCGTATCAACAGGTATATGTTCACAAGATTCAATCGGTGCAATGTAGATTTGTAAGGTTTGCTCTTCGGGGGTTGTCCTGGGTGGACCTTTATAACTTACCCCCATATGTAGATCGCCTAAAACTTTTAGATCTACAAACTCTTCAAAGGCGTCGTGATATAGCTGATATAGTATTCATCCATCACATTTTATATCCGGCATAATTGAGTCTCCTTTCCTATTGGAACGTCTCAATTATAACGTGAATACTCGTTCACTTAGGTCTGTACCGTTATTTAATTTAAAATTTCATCGGACCGAATATGGACAAAACGAGCCTATTTCAAGAATGTTGCGTGAAGTTAACACTAACGTTGATAAATTTAATTTTAATTATAATAAGCTCCAACTAAAGCGCGTTTTGAAATAGCACTGAGCATTTTTCATTTTCTTTTTTATTTACATATTTTCTTGACAATCTGCTGTTGCATGATTACTTAAATAATAAGTATGTTTTTTGTTTGTGACGATTGCTCATTGCATGATTACAAAATAAGTATAAATTTTTATTTTTGCAAATTTGCCTTAAATTAGCGAGGTGACTGCGGAGGGAAGTAGTAGCATTCTTTTGAGAATTGTGAAACTTGATGCAAGTGGTAGTCTGTTAATTTAGGGTTTTTAAAAATAAACTTAAAATATCTATCTTGACGCCGGATATATATTATTTTTTTCCAATAGTGAAAACTTTTATTTGTATTAGCGGTTGACGACGTAAGGGAGTAGTAGCGTTCTTCTCAGAACTGTGAATCCTGATGAAAGTGGTAACGTAACCTGTTAATTCAAGTTCTTTAAACGATTTATATAAATATATACGTTTAATATTTATTATTATAATTATTTTCTTCTTTTTACTTAAATTTAATTTTTACCTAATTTAATTATTTTCCTAAATTACATTTTCTTCCCAAAAATTTGATGATGCCTAGATTTTATTGTTACCTATATTTACTATTTTACCTAAATTGCATTATTTTTAACAAATCCCGGATTAAAATTAAATCTTATTTCCTGATAAAATAGTTTAGTTAGTTTTGTTATTTTTAATCTCCTGTTTTCGTTATGAGTGTTAAGTAGATTTTTTGCTTCTACGTTGTCATGGTGATATAGTTTCTTTTTGTATTTTGCAGCAAATTCTTTGATTTCTTCGTGGATTGTTTTGATTTTATGGTCCCTGTGCAGACACGGCGATTGTACGATGTTACGTAGTACTTTTCTGATATCTTTGAATTTTCTGTGTGTTACTTTTGACGGCACATCCACAAAGTTGGGTTCCGTATGCCCATATGGGCTTAAAGATTTGATTTTAAATAAGTATTTTATTTGATGTGGAAAACTTTGATTAATAGCCAATAATATGTATTAAATTTTAGATTTTACCCTAATAGTCAGTAATATGCATTAAATTTTTGATTTAATTCTTTTATTTTGTTATTTATGTATTCTTTCCATCTTTTCAGATATTTGACGGCCCTTTTTTGAGGGACAATACTATTGTTTATGTAAATTGACATGTATTGATTTGGTTTCGTTAAGTTTGATATTCCATTTTTTTTGTCCATGTTTGTACTGAATTGTTGGCATATTGTTGTTTTGCTGTAACTGTTGTTAGATTTGTATTCTTAACCATTAAAGCCGTGTCATCCCGCAACTGTAGCTGTCAATGTTTCTTCGGACGTTGGAAGGTCGCTCGTGAATAGGACATACAGAATTTTTTTTGCAGTAAGCTAGATAAACTGGTTAGCAGTCCTCCATGCCAGTTTGTTCAATTGTAGAATGATGTTCTCTGAATCCAAACTGGTATGTTTTTAAGTTAGATAAGAACAACTTGTCGATCAGTTTGGATATGGTAGTAATGAAATTGATCTGTAAGACTTGGCTTCATTTGCTTGTTTACCTGGTTATAATATCACGACCATTTCCGCAACTTTCCAAATTCTTTATATTATTGTATATTTTGTTTCACCTGTTGTGTTTTCTGTTTGTTTTATGTAATTGTTGCCATCTCCTTCTTGGTAATAACAACCTTTGTCAAGTATGGCTAGTTTTAATTCCTTACCTTTGGTGGTAGAGAGTCTCGATCGCCAGTCTACAGCTATGCATTGAAGTTACCGCTCATTATAAATTTTTCACATAGTGTTTGCAGGATATCAGAGTAGTCCTGTGTTTTGGGCGGGCAGTAAATAGATCCAACTGTTATCTTGTCTCTTTTTCTTTCTGCTATGTTTGTTAGTTGAATTTTGTCCGATGTAATGCCTTGGTCTTTATAGTGTTTGATCCTTTTCTTTATTAGTATTGCACTGCCCCCTTTAGCTTGCTTGGATGGATGTTTCGTTATATCTTTTTATTTTTAAGTACATTTGATTTGTCAGATGTGTTTCAGATAAGGATATCTGGTTCTGGAATTTGGTTATAAGCTCCTTTCGCATTCCAGGTAACTCTTGTTGTGCCATTTTGAATTGTGAATACGTTTAAAACTCGTTTCCAAATTATGCATTCTTCTCATCAACTTACGGACCATTTCATAAAAACTTGAGAGTATTGCCATTGAATGAGGGTCTTGCCGCTGTATGGGTTCTGCTGCAAAAGCATTGTTTTGTACTATCAGAGCATAAGACCTTGGTCTTTATAGTGTTTGATCCTTTCAAACACTATTGCTTAGAGGAGACTTTCAAGGTGTGGTATGTTGTTTACTATTTACAATTGTTATTTCATTTGGTCTTTTGGAAATTCTTTAGCTGTTGTGCATCCTCTGTAGTTTGCAGGGTGGGCTTCTCAAAGTTAGAGCATATTGCAGGAACTTAATGATCTTTCGTACAACCAATGATGTATTTCTTAAATCTCAAATTCTACCATTTGTTATTTATGCATTAACAGAAACTGTTTTCATAACAATGAGCTTTTTACTTGGATTCGAATCTTCTGGGCCTGGGGTTCTTATTGCCGTTCATTCTAAATATGAAGCTTCTATTTTTAATATTCCTAACACAGTTAATAATGAATTAAAATATCTATCGAACGAAAAAACCTTTACATTTAACTCTTATATACACCCTGTAAGTCCTACTGAATGTTACCAGCTTTTTTTAAATGCTGTAGATTTCTTGCGTAGTACCATGGAGGCTAGTGATGATTTATTGATTGTTGGTGATTTTAACCTTCCTAGGCTAGTTTGGGCTCATTCAGATGATGAATCTTATCTTGTTGCATCCAATGCAACCTCCTTACCGCAAACATTATTTATTGATACTTTATCAGATTCTAGCCTATTTCAAATTAGTAGCATAATCTTAATAGACGATAATCTTAATAGACGACTTGACCTTGCTTTCTCTACCGACAATCTTAACTGCATTGTAGTTGAAAGCCAATGTCTATCCGTTATTGATGAGTATCATCCTTCCTTATCCGTAACCTTTTAATTTGACAATTGTAACATTAAAATTAATGATACTCTTGAAAATGTGTATCGCTTTAATTCCCGTAAAGCCGATTTCAATAAATTAAATAATTTACTTAGTGTTCAATTCATCTAAAAACATTGATTTGACAATTACTATTTTTTATTCTACTATTTTTAAATGTCTTGAAAAATCAGTTGCTTTGTGACTCCAAAAAATTTTTTTTTCATCGCTCCCATGGTATAACAATGACTTGCGATCTTTAAGAAATGCAAGAAATAAACTATGGGGAAAATTTTTAATTTCAAGGTCTGAAATTGCATATACGACATACCGGAATGTGTCCTATGAATTTTCTGATTTATCTAGGATACTATATGCTTACTATTTAAGTCAAATGCAATCCGACATTATTTGGGATCCTAAAGTTTTTGGATATTTATCAATAGTAAAAGAAAATGTGATGGACTTCCATCAATTCTGAAATATGGAGGTCATTCTTCAAATGATCCTCCAGTAATTTCCAATTTTTCCCAACTTTTTTTGGTCAAGCTTTTCAGATTACGATTTTCTGCCTAATGCAAATTACTTTTCAAATTTGCACGACAAAGCTAAGACTTCTTTGGTATCAATTAATATTGATTTTGGAACAGTTGTTCAACAAATTCGTAGATTGAGTGATGATTATTCATCTGGTCCGGACGGCCTACTGGCAATAATTCTTAAGAAATGCATTGATAGCTTGGCGCAGCCGCTGGCCATGATTTTCCAAAAGTCCTTGTCTACTGGAGTTTTTCCTACCATCTGGAAGGATTCTTTTATAATTCCCATACACACAAAGGGCTGCACAGCGGATGTTGAAAATTATAGGCCAATTGCTAAACTATCATGTATTTCAAAACTTTTTGAAGTTATTGTCTACTATACTCTGTATTTTCACTCGAAATCCCTGATTTCACCTAGTCAGCATGGATTTCTGAAAGGTAGGTGGACGACTACCAATTTAACTGAATTTGTTAAAGTAGATGCTATTACTACAGATTTTAGTAAAGCTTTTGATAAACTTTCACATTCTATCATTTTATTCAAATTTCAAGCTCTAGGGTGTCCGCCAATATTCTTACGCTGGTTGGATTCTTAATTAAGAAATCGTCATTATTAAGTGCTATTTCGATACGATACATCTAGCTCTATTTTGGCCAAGTCTGGTGTACTTCAGAGCAGCCATCTTGGACCATTAATATTTATTTTAGCAATTAATGATGTTTCTTTAATAATTAAACAATCGTCTACTGCTATATACGCAGTAGATATGAAAATCTCTAAAATAATTTCATGTGTTTTAGATAGTAATATCCTCCAGGAGGAATAGTTAACTTTACGTTTTAGTGCTCGAAGAACCACCTACTACTCAATGTTAATAAATGCCAATCCACTACATTTTAATTTCCATGAGTTTTTTAATTTCACTAGGATATTTTAGTGCTACTGTTTGATATCCTATTTTTTTTTGTATATTTCCAAGATGCGTGTTGGATGTTTGTGGTAAAGTTTACTGCTTCTACATCTAATTGTTGCTTTGTATGTTGTGATTAGGCTTTCAAGCTATATTTTGAACCTCTCCCAGTCAGTAGTGCTACTTGAAATTGGTTGGTTTTACAGTGTTTGTTAATAATTGTCTTTTAATGATAGAATTACTTCTCAGTGATCGGAGTTTACGTCATAGTTATCTTCAATAGTTAAGCTACTTGATGTCACTTTTCTGGCAATAAAAAAGTGTAACAATTCTGATGTGTTGTTGAAGTCAGTAACCCAATATGTTGGGCTACCCGTGGAGTGGTAATATCAATCTTTGTCAAGTATGGCTAGTTTTAATTCCTTACCTTTGGTGGTAGAGAGTCTCGATCCCCAGTCTACAGCTATGCATTTAAGTTACCGCTCATTATAAATTTTTCACATAGTGTTTGCAGGATATCAGAGTAGTCCTGTGTTTTGGGCGGGCAGTAAATAGATCCAACTGTTATCTTGTCTTTCTGCTATGTTTGTTAGTTGAATTTTGTCCGATGTAATGCCTTGGTCTTTATAGTGTTTGATCCTTTTCTTTATTAGTATTGCACTGCCCCATTTAGCTTGCTTGGATGGATGTTCCGTTATATCCTTTTATTTTTAAGTACATTTGATTTGTCAGATGTGTTTCAGATAAGGATATCTGGTTCTGGAATTTGGTTATAAGTTCCTTTCGCATTCCAGGTAAGTATTCTTAACTCTTGTTGTGCCATTTTGAATTATGAATACGTTTAAAACTCGTTTCCAAATTATGCAATCTTCTCATCAACTTACGGACCATTTCATAAAAACTTGAGAGTATTGCCATTGAATGAGGGTCTTGCCGCTGTATGGGTTCTGCTGCAAAAGCATTGTTTTGTACTATCAGAGCATAAGACCTTGGTCTTTACAGTGTTTGATCCTTTCAAACACTATTGCTTAGAGGAGACTTTCAAGGTGTGGTATGTTGTTTACTATTTGCGATTGTTATTTCATTTGGTCTTTTGGAAATTCTTTAGCTGTTGTGCATCCTGTGTAGTTTGCAGGGTGGGCTTCTCAAAGTTAGAGCATATTGCAGGAACTTAATGATCTTTCGTACAACCAATGATGTATTTCTTAAATCTCAAATTCTACCATTTGTTATTTATGCATTAACAGAAACTGTTTTCATAACAATGAGCTTTTTACTTGGATTCGAATCTTCTGGGCCTGGGGTTCTTATTGCCGTTCATTCTAAATATGAAGCTTCTATTTTTAATATTCCTAACACAGTTAATAATGAATTAATATATCTATCGAACGAAAAAACCTTTATATTTTGAACTCTTATATACACCCTGTAAGTCCTACTGAATGTTACCAGCTTTTTTAAAATGCTGTAGATTTCTTGCATAGTACCATGGAGGCTAGTGATGATTTATTGATTGTTGGTGATTTTAACCTTCCTAGGCTAGTTTGGGCTCATTCAGATGATGAATCTTATCTTGTTGCATCCAATGCAACCTTCTTACCGCAAACATTATTTATTGATACTATATCAGATTCTAGCCTATTTCAAATTAGTAGCATAATCTTAATAGACGATAATCTTAATAGACGACTTGACCTTGCTTTCTCTACCGACAATCTTAACTGCATTGTAGTTGAAAGTTCCCAATGTCTGTCCGTTATTGATGAGTATCATCCTTCCTTATCCGTAACCTTTTAATTTGACAATTGTAACATTAAAATTAATGATACTCTTGAAAATGTGTATCGCTTTAATTCCCGTAAAGCCGATTTCAATAAATTAAATAATTTACTTAGTGTTGTCAACTTCGATTTAATTCTCAATTCATCTAAAAACATTGATTTGACAATTACTATTTTTTATTCTACTATTTTTAAATGTCTTGAAAAATCAGTTCCTTTATGACTTCAAAAAAATTTATTTTCATCGCTCCCATGGTATAACAATGACTTGCGATCTTTAAGAAATGCAAGAAATAAACTATGGCGAAAATTTTTAATTGCAAGGTCTGAAATTGCATATACGACATACCGGAATGTGTCCTATGAATTTTCTGATTTATCTAGGATACTATATGCTTACTATTTAATTCAAATGCAATCCGACATTATTTGGGATCCTAAAGTTTTTGGAAATTTATCAATAGTAAAAGAAAATGTGATGGACTTCCATCAATTCTGAAATATGGAGGTCATTCTTCAAATGATCCTCCAGTAATTTCCAATTTTTTCCCAACTTTTTTTGGTCAAGCTTTACAGATTACGATTTTCTGCCTAATGCAAATTACTTTTCATATTTACACGACAAAGCTAAGACGTCTTTGGTATCTATTAATATTGATTTTGGAACAGTTGTTCAACAAATTCGTAAATTGAGTGATGATTATTCATCCGGTCCGGACGGCCTACTGGCAATAATTCTTAAGAAATGCATTGATAGCTTGGCGCAGCCGCTGACCATGATTTTCCAAAAGTCCTTGTCTACTGGAGTTTTTCCTACCATCTGGAAGGATTCTGTTATAATTCCCATACACACAAAGGGCTGCACAGCGGAAGTTGAAAATTATAGGCCAATTGCTAAACTATCATGTATTTCAAAACTTTTTGAAGTTATTGTTTACGATACTCTGTATTTTCACTCGAAATCCCTGATTTCACCTAGTCAGCATGGATTTCTGAAAGGTAGCTGGACGACTACCAATTTAACTGAATTTGTTGAAGTAGATGCTATTACTACAGATTTTAGTAAAGCTTTTGATAAACTTTCACATTCTATCATTTTATTCAAATTTCAAGCTCTAGGGTGTCCGCCAATATTCTTACGCTGGTTGGATTCTTAATTAAGAAATCGTCATTATTAAGTGCTATTTCGATATGTTACATCTAGCTCTATTTTGGCCAAGTCTGGTGTACTTCAGAGCAGCCATCTTGGACCATTAATATTTATTTTAGCAATTAATGATGTTTCTTTAATAATTAAACAATCGTCTGCTGCTATATACGCAGTAGATATGAAAATCTCTAAAATAATTTCATGTGTTTTAGATTGTAATATCCTCCAGGAGGAATTAGTTAACTTTACGTTTTAGTAAAAGAAGAACCACCTACTACTCAATGTTAATAAATGCCAATCCACTACATTTACTCGTAAACGTAATCGCCTTCCACCATGTTATTACTACCTAAATGGCGAGCTTGTTCCTAGAGTCGATGCCATAGGTGATCTAGGTATACTATGTGACAGCGAATTAAAATTTCACCCCCATTATTATAATATAATTAACAGGGCAAACTCTACACTTGGCTTTGTTAAACGTTGTTCTAAAGAGTTTTCTGACCCTTACGTCACCAAGGCTCTTTACATGACATATTGACAAGATTGAATCGGTGCAACGTAGATTTGTAAGGTTTGCTCTTCGGGGGTTGTCTTGGGTGGACCTTTATAACTTACCCCCTTATGTAGATCGCCTAAAATTTTTAGATCTACAAACTCTTCAAAGGCGTCGTGACATAGCTGATATAGTATTCATCCATCACATTTTATATCCGGCATAATTGAGTCTCCTTTCCTATTGGAACGTCTCAATTATAACGTGAATACTCGTTCACTTAGGTATGTACCGTTATTTAATTTAAAATTTCATCGGACCGAATATGGACAAAACGAGCCTATTACAAGAATGTTGCGTGAAGTTAACACTAACGTTGTTAAATTTGATTTTAATTATAATAAACTCCAACTAAAGCGTGTTTTGAAATAGCACTGAGCATTACTCATTTTCTTTTTTATTTGCATATTTTCTTGACAATCTGCTGTTGCATGATTACTTAATTAATAAGTATGTTGTTTGTTTGTGACGATTGCTCATTGCATGATTACAAAATAAGTATAAATTTTTATTTTTGCAAATTTGCCTTAAATTAGCGAGTGACAGCGGAGGGAAGTAGTAGCATTCTTTTGAGAATTGTGAAACTTGATGCAAGTGGTAGCCTGTTAATTTAGAGTTTCTAAAAATAAACGCCGGATATATATTATTTTTTTCCAATAGTGAAAACTTTTATTTGTATTAACGGGTGACGACGTAAGGAAGTAGTAGCGTTCTTCTCAGAACTGTGAATCCTGGTGCAATTGGTAACCTGTTAATTCAAGTTATAAAACACAGAATAATTGAGATATCGTGCTGAAATTTATTTCATATACAATACACATGTTACATTTAAGAATTCGATCTGGGCCATATTATCCGATTACTTCCTCTTCAATAGATCAATTAGCTGTGTGGCATGTGGCTCCATCTTGTTGAAACCACATATAACTGATGTCAAGTCCATCCAATCATGGCCAAAAATAGTCTTCCAACATGATACGATAGCGATCTCCATTGACCGTAACATGGCGATTATTTTCATCGCTGAAAAAATACAGTCCAAGCACGACCCCAGCATGAAACCCACACCACAAGGTTATTTTTTGTGAATGAAATATAATCTCTAGAAGCACATCTTAGCCAGAAATGAGCTTCATCGCTGAAGATGATTTTTCGATGAAATTCATTATTTTCTTCAAACTTTTGCTGAGCCCAATCGGAGATGATTCGGCACTTCAAATGATCAAGAGGCTTCAGTTCTTGACTTAAGTTGATCCTGTAAGGGTGTAGGTCAAGATCTTTACGAAAAATTCTCCACAATGTGGTTTGAGGGATTCCCAATCTCTGTGAACGGCGTGGAATCGACTGATTTCACTCATTTTCAACTGAAGCTCTTACGGTTGCGATATTTTCGGTACTTCGACCGGTGCGTTGTCTCATTGGCACAGGAACATTCAATAGTGTATATGTTGACTCGAATTTATCCACTGTAGCACGCACAGTCCGTCTGGTGGGACGATTATTACGACCGAAAATTGGAATAAGCGCCTTTAAAGTTGCGACCACCGACTGAGAATTTTGGTAGTATTTTTTAATAATTTCCAAACGTTGCTTGTTCGTGAACTTCACCATGATAAAAATGGAAACTTTGACTAATGTTTTGGCATTGACAGCTCATAAAAAAAATTCAAGAGTGTGTTCGTATTAAAATACAAAATTGTTGTCCCTATTGGAAAACCCTTATTTTTACTCTCATGATTTTTAGTGTTGTCAAATGTACAGTCATACACGAAAGTCACCATACAGCATTAAAAAATCTTGTTTTTTGTTAATAAATACGAATTCCACAAAGTTTTACAGAAGTATGAGTAATGCTTTAAAATTGTCTAGTAATGCGTTTTAAAAATGCATAAATTGTGCAACTGTTGTTTTGTTATGATCAAAAATATTAAGTTTTATATTTTTGCGTGCGCACAACAGTGAACATACAGTTGATTAAAAAGTACATTAAAAAAGTGTAAAATAATTAAAATTGCATTATTTTAAAGTTATTTGAATAGTTCAGTTAATATTATTAATTTTTTTTGTAGATATTTTTAGATTTTATTTATGAATAGATTAAAATGGCAAGCACACGAAAGGAAACTACTGTAGAAATTCGAGAACTAGTAGTTAAACTTAAAAAAGAAGGTAAGTCGCTTAACCAAACCAAAGAACTGGATTCGAAAAATATAATTCCGACTGTAAAACACGGTGGTGGTTCTATTATATTATGGGGTGTATGTCGGCCTCTGGGGTTGGAAATTTGATTTTTATTGGGACAACTATGGATCGTTTTGTATATTTGCATATATTGCAAAATAATATTAAGCAATCTGCTGAAAAAATGAATATGCAAAGCAATTGGATCTTTCAGCAGGACAATGATCCAAAACATACAGCCAAAATCATTAAGGAATGGCTGTTATATAATGTGCCTAAACAACTTCATTCGCCACCCCAGAGTCCAGATCTGAACCCCATAGAAAATTTGTGGGATGAATTGGACAGAAGAGTTCGAAACAGTCGATAAAAAGCAAGACAGATCTAAAGCGCGTGTTGTTGGAAGAATGGTCAAATATACCAAAATCTGTGACCGAAAAATTAGTTTTTTCGATGCCAAATCGTCTGAAAGCCGTCAAAGATGCAAAAGGTGGACGAAGTATTAAATTAAGATTAGAACTTAAAATTTCCGAAATTATCGTTACTGTATGTAGACTTTTGTGACCATTATTACGATTATTTTTGTTATTTTTTTAATTATTTTATAATAATTCTTATGGAAAAATATAATTATGTAATGTTTTTATCATTTTAAAAACAACTGCAATAAATCTAATCATTTTTATTTTTATTTTTTAATGTTATGTTTATATTTGTTACTTTTTCATGCTGTATTCGTGTACAACTGTAAGTATAAATAGTGGTAATTTTGAAATATATTCTTATCCATTTAACTTCTTCTTTATTAATTTGTTTTCTATTTTCAGGATCTTGAAAATTTTTCACGTAGTTCGTCAACTTATTGTTCTGAGTCACATGATGGATGCAAGTGGCTGTGGGTTCACCATGCAATAACCGTTACCATATATATATATGGTAACGGCTATTGCATATTATATTTATTGTCTTTATATATAAATATAATATGCAATAGCCGATACCATATATATATGGTAACGGCTATTGCATATTATAATTATTGTCTTTATTAATTAATAACAATACAGCTAACAGAGACAATAAAATTGCAATTCTTTGAAAAAGAATTAAGATTAGAAGATTTTAACTTTTATCGTATATAGTCATTTGATCGTGTATACTTAAAAGGTTAAGAGCTCGACATTGTAAGTAAAAATATATATAGTAAAATCGCTAATGTAAAATAAAAAGCACATGTTAATGATAACACAGTAGAATAAATAATAAATTAAATAAATTCAATTGGAATAAATATTATAAAATAGTATAAATATAAATTAGTTAAATAAAAATTAATAATAAAGACAAAAGTAGATGTAATAACGTAATAAATAAAGTGTTTCATTATGAATAAAATCAAGAACAAAAGTAATTAGCATCTACAATCCCGACGGTGGAAAAAATAAATAAAAAAAAACCCCATAAAAGAAACACGCGTTTAAAAAACAGTATAACAACGCGCTGTAAATAAAAAACATAAAGTGATAATAAAAGTAATATTGGTCAAGCACAGCATAAAGTCAGTAGTCCACGAACAAATAATAGAAATACTATCATCAGATTCTTGAAAGATAACCAAAGGCGAACCAGATCATCTAAAGTCAAAAAATCATCGCATCGAATAGAACACGTGTTGTCTAAATACAGCGGCAAGGACAGCCATTTCCACACACATATTATTTTTATTACAAAAATATATAAAACATATTAAAATTAATTAATGTATGAAACATATTAAAATTCTAACATATAAAATTTAAAATTTTATGACATATTGATACACAAAACATATAAAAAAAAAATTTTTTTAAAAGTAAGTTTTTCGAATTGCAGTAATTTAATTCTTTTTTGTAAAATATTTTATTTTAAACACACAGACTTATAAATTAGGTTAAAAGAGTAATGTTCAAATAAAGTATTACAGATTTTAATATTTACCAATTATTATTCAATTAGTAATTAAAATACGAAACGTTACACACAATGTTTAATTATATAAATTCTATAGTAAAGAATAATAAAATACACAATAAAAATACTCTCTAACCAAAAAAGTTATATCATATTCTTGTAATTGAGTATCGGCGCTCTATATAACGAAAATATGTATTATAATAAAATCGGCGCTCTATATAACGAAAATATGTATTATAATAAATTTAATAATATCGCAAAAACGCATTGTTGAAATTGTATATACAGCACCGTCTATTAAATAGTACACGTATATTACAAGGAAAATCTTCAAATTGTACATAAACATATATAAACTCGCAAAATTTAGACAACATTTATATATCCAAAAATATTTTGTGTTTGGAATATAGAGCGTGGATTACATTTATATATACTTAAAGAATTTTTTTTTAAAATAGTTACAATAATTTAAACACAATATAAAATTTTTTTCTCGGTATATAGGGTGTTCGTCATTTATATAATTTATATATTTGGTTGGTTGGTTTAACGCCAATCTAGGCGATGACCCCAATTAGCGTGTTAGCACCGTTTTCCAACCACTACCGTGGTTGGAAAACCACAAGGCTAGTTGATTGTTTTTTTTTTAGATCCATTTCGTGGCATTTAAGAACCTTACCAATTTTGCAGATTGCTTAGCCACCAGATCACTAGTTCCGTTTGTGACTGCCCATTACTTCCCTTCTGGCCCTTAGCCAGTGCTGGATATTCACAAAGAAAGTGTGTAATGGTTTCTGTCGCATTCTGCTCTCTGCAGCTGCGGCAGGATACATTGGATGGTATACCCAGTCTGGCCGCATGTTCTCCAATTGGGCAGTGTCCCGTGAGCACTAATCTGGCTATGTCCCTCCGTGACAACTTTAATAAGTTAACTGTTTTCGTCCTGTCGTACGACCGCCAAATTTTCTTGGTCGTACGGGAAGTATTTAGGTCTCTCCATCTGGGGTCCTCTTAGGCAAAAACGTAGACATAGATAGATAACTCTTTTAATGCTGTTTAAGGGTGGGTCTACTCGTTCCAAGAGTGACGCGTCTAGGTTGGATCCTCCCCTGGCTAGTTTGTTGGCATACTCGTTACCTGTAATGTTCCTAATGTCCTGGAACCTATACTAACGAAATCGCATGCCGATTACTTATTTCTGACAGGACTTTTGAGCAGTGCTTGACAAGCTTGGATGATATTAACGCGGATTTAAGGGCCAAGATCGCTGCTTGGCTATCCGTGAAATTGCAATACTCCTACTCGGAGAAGTATCGTTTTTCACTATCTGGCATGCTTTCCAGATTACTAGCGTTTCTGCTTGAAATACGCTAGATTTATCTGGGAGTCTAAAAGATTGTTCGATCTTGAGTGAGGCTGAATAGACGCCCATACCAACATCACCGTCCATCTTAGACCCGTCAGTGAAGAGTACAGTGTCAATTCCACTCAGGAGATTACTTCGTTTCCAACCATTCCTTGAAGAAAACTTAACTTCGAATTTCTTACCAATCTCCAACCCTGGGATTGTGTAGTCCGGAGATCCTGGCGGATTATAAGCTACAGAGCTAAGGATTCTACTGTGGCCGTACGGTTTTGTCAGTCAATACCCATTTTCTGTGGGTCTGACCGCGCTACATGAGGCTAGATACTTAATGTGAATGTCAACAGGGAGGAGGTAGAGAAGTGTGTCCAGTGCATTACCAGGCATTGATCTCAACGCCCCTGTTATACCCCCATAGTTGAACACCATATATCCAGATAAGTTTTAGTATCTGATTGTATATAAGAAACTTGTTCGTTAACGATAGTTTTAATTTTCTTCCAATTAGACAATATAGTTTGCTATAGTTTAATTTTAATTCATAACATTAAACAATTAAATTACAAGCAACATCAGTGAAATATTTAGGTATGACATTGGACACAAAGTTAAAATGGAACGAACATATAAAAATAAAAATTAGCGAATTAAAATTAAACTATAGCAAACTATATTGTCTAATTGGAAGAAAATTAAAACTATCGTTAACGAACAAGTTTCTTATATACAATCAGATACTAAAACTTATCTGGATATATGGTGTTCAATTATGGGGTTGTGCCATTAAGTATCACATATCTAAAATGCAAAGATTTCAAAATAAAGTTCTTTGAAACATGGTACAAGCACCATGGTATGTGCGTAACAACGATCTTCATAGAGATTTACATGTTGAACCAGTTGAAATTGAAAACGAAATTAAACGATTTGCAATAAAACACCAAAATAGAATTTCAAACCATATCAACAATGAAATACTAGCTCTACAAGATAATGAAAATCAAGTCAGACGCTTAAAACGTAAAAAACCAACAGATGTAATAAACTAATATAAAGACACGAGTAATACATACATGCTCGATACATTTAAATGCTAGAAAAGTTTTAAGGATTCAATGGGTGAATTAAAGTTTATATAAAAAAAATAGATATTAAGATTACAACATAAAACTGATGGTTGGCTGTCTTGGCCAGTTTTAGTAACTCATTAACAAATTCTTCTTGTTAAATTAAAAAAAAAAAAAAATATTTTTAAATTTCCATACATAATATAAATAAAAATTTAATTTGTAATTTTAAGATATTTGAATGGTATTCTCATTGAAAATGTAATTTGATTGGTATTTCTATTTAACTGATCTTTCGACGTTAACAGCATAGTTAAAATAAATTCCTAAATATAGCAAAAATATATATAATTATATATTAAAGTAATATATTATATATTTATTATTATTACTTGTATGCAAAGTAACATTAATTTACATTTCATGTTTACAGTAAGATAAAAAATGAGAGGAAAAATATTAGAATGCATATAACCAGATATTTAAGAATATTTGTTTAAATAGTAGTTTTCGTCCCAAACTTTGTAGATTTCTAAAATATTCCACATTTACAATACACCGCACAAACGTTTTCAGATTGTAAGCTATACGAAAATTTTCTGATTTGTATCTGCATACCTGCATAATTTTGTACTTGCATAATTTTACAGCAGAGAATAATTTTATTTTCACTCCCGGGTCTTCTAGAAATCTAAAATATATTATTATCCATAAAATATAATTACTAACCCTCATTATAAAATATCCTGAATACAACACTATCAATAAAATTATACTAACTGAAAACTCTTTTGACATTTCTTAAATATTTAGGCACATTTACTTATTTGTTTTATTTTATAATTTTATATATTTTCCTGAATTAAAAGTAAAATTATTTAACTTAAATTTAACATTAAATTCCTACTAATTAACGTAATACATTTTCTATTTTTACCTGAAAACTACAACCCTTTAATTACCTTATAACATTTTGTATTTTTACCTGAAAACTACAACCGTTTGAAGTTTGCGGTTATTTCAACATTTAATAAGTTTTAAAAAAAAATTTGAACACTTTACCACTAAAAAGCATTTATAATATTTATTTTTTAATACTTCATTCATAAATTTTATTAAATCTTCGATTTGAAAAAAAAATCCTTGTTATATTTTTGATATTTTTAGTTGTTCCATATCTTAAAAAAATCTTTGAGATCTCAAAAAAATCTTTGACATTTCATACGAATGTTTGACATATCATTAAAATGATTGATGTTGCGATTGGGTTTGTAGCGGCAGAATTATACATTAGTATCTCCTGGTATTATATACTCTAAGAATTAATTTAGATATGTTTTAGGAGCGCAAAATTTGTAAGAATTTAGTGTTAGTTGAACAATACGACATCGAGTACATATATTTTAAATGTATTACATACAAATAACTTCATTTGATTTAAGGCATGAAGAAACTGTTGTACAAGCAATAAATACTTTAGACTATCTACAAGCATCAATAGATAATGCTTTTGATAAAATTGACGCACGTATTTGTAATAATAAGCAGAAGATAGATTCTATGCAATATCGGATTGATATTGCAGCGGCCAAAGTTGCAAGAATTTTTACATCTAATAAAGCTGTGAAATTGTTTGGTCCCCCAAAATTTCCAGCTGTCAATGTTCTAGTGGACATTTCCTCTACATTTGGTGTCCTGTCAACAAGTTTTCCTGAATTACTTTTGGATTACGACGTGGAACACAAGCAGTTACAAAGTAACACTGGTTTTCAAAATAAGTTAGAGTTTTTTCATGTAAAAAATCCACACAAAAATGTTGCATTATCCAAGGTGTTATTTGAGAAAAATGAAGGTTTCTCAATTCCAAATTATTTGAAATATGTAAATACAACTTTGCTCTTCAATGTTTATCAAAAAGTGTACGATGCCAAGCATTCTGGATCCAGAAATTTGTTGTTGAACAAAGATAAAGAGAAAGTTAGTATGAAAATTGTGGCAGCTCCGACTTCTATTACGAATCGCCAGTTTATAGATAAGTTTAATATTGAACTACTATATATACCGAAGCTAAACGGAGCACCTCATATAAATTTGCCGCTAGATCTACCAGATTTGCCAGGAATAGCGGATGATGTTCAATTTGAATGTAAAGAAGAATCTAAAATTGCGCCATCATATATTGAAAATATTGAGAGATCTATTGCATCAAAAGTTCTTTATACTACTCCGAAGGATATACCATCGTTACCATTACAGATAGAACCAAATATAATCACTGAGGTGACGCGAAATTGTATTATTGATTATATTATACAGCAGCCACCAACAGCATCACCACACCCCCCACCGCCGCCACCAATACCATCATCTTCATACATTTCACCTATCGAACCCAAAAAGTTGCGTAAAGATAATGCTACAAATAATATATCACAAAACACGGAAGCGCGGTCTAATTTAATGGATGCAATTCGTAATGCTGGAGGTGCAATGGGTAGCCAATTACGACCTTCAGTTGATATACAGAAGAAAACATATTTAAAAAATGAAACAGATAATGAAAATAATTTAATTAATGATTTGCATAGCAAGCTGGTTATGCGGCGAAAGGGAATTTCAGGTACTAGGCTCAAAAATGAAAGTGTTATTCAACGGTTATCTGAACTAATGCCTTCCCCACCACCTCAAAGAAATTCATCTCCAGATAGCTCTGAAGATGACGAATGGAAGTAAAAACTATATTTCTGTATATATATTCATCTATAAATATTAATTTAATAGCTATTTTGTATTCTCGTCAATCTTGCATAATACTGCAGCTTGCGTATCTATACTATATAGTGTATAGTATAGATATAGAATATTGAGTTATTAAGTAATTAGACAATTTGTTTGTACTTTAAAATCAGAATTGTTTACATGTGAATGCCCGTTCTATAGGAGTTACTGAATCTGACTATTGAACAATATCATAGTAACATCGTTTGTACGGAAAAATTTTGAATTTAAATTTGATTTGATATTTAAAATATTTAAAAAAAAAGTTAATTTCTCCTGTAAATTGTGTACGTTATTTTAAATGAACGTTTATTGATTGGCATGCCTCAACAATAAATTTCCAGTAATTTAGTGATAAGCTTAAGTAGAAAAAACCGCAATTCTTAACTTTGATTTTAAAGTTTATAAATATGGTAGAAAGATTTTTATTTTCATGCAATCCACACATTTTATTTAATTTGCACTTGCAAGGTTTTCATATGATGGAAAATTACCATTTTTTAGTGAAAATATAGATAGCTTCGAATACAAAGAATTCTCATCAAAAGAAACCATTTGTGCAAGTATTTTAAACTGCATTCCAAAAATCTTACAAAAGTAACTTGAGCCTTTGATTGTTTTAAGTTAGTCAGTTTTTTTAAAAGTTGATTAGTTTGGAAACCATAAAGTTTATCTTTTATATACATAATATTCGTACTCTAAAATTTTAAAATATTGCGAATGTGTCTATTACTGCAGTTGTTTTAAAAATTAAGTGAATAGGTTCTTCCAAAATAGGTAGTATGTAATTGCGAAAACTTAAATTTCAATCAGCGAGATCATAAGTAAACTTCAATCATCGGGATCATTTCATATCGATCTTTTAGGAAAAAATTTTCTGTAATATCATTGGAGTTTCATCTCAACTCAAAAAGTTAGATGTGAGAGCAGAATAGGTTCTTAAAATTCTCCCTATATATGCCCCCAATGACAGCCAACGTGTTGGTACATGACGAAATAAACCTACGCATGCAGTGTCGACGAAATCATGAAATTCTTATAGTCCCTCTTTACTGATAGCGAAAAATCAGCACACAACTTTAAAACAATATTCTCACCATTGACACTTAAATTCTGTAATGCATGTTTTGCATAATTATAAACAATATGAGCTTGGAAATTTGATTTTGCAATGTTGGGATTTAATTTGCATAAGTTTGTGAATACTAAATGCTGAATGCCGAAATTGCTGTTAGCAGAAAAACCAGATAAATTTTAATTTGTTTTTTATTTTTTCCAGATATGAATGCTAAAAATTCCATTAGCAGTTTCGTCTGAGTTTTCAACAAAATCAATCATTGAAAATTAACTTTTTAGTTTTCAAGGTTGAAAACTAACTTTTTCACGATAGATTTCACGAGCTTGGAAAACTAATTTTCCAAGCTCGTGAAAACTATCGTGAAAAAGTTTTATGGAGAAGGAAACAGCCAAACCAACTAAACAAAATGATCAAATGTCAAAATTCTGCCATGAAATAACAGTTTTACACTGAAAAAGTTCCATTAGAATGGAATTGGAATCTGTGGTACTTATAGAATTAATCACATTAAGTTAAGTGTAAATACTAATTTATTTAATAGGAACAATTTTATTTTTAAAAGCCCCAATACTTGGGACTCTACAAAAATAGCAAACCCTTAAATCAAAAATTAAAGTTTTCAATGCCTAACCATATATTTGAAAACAAATGACAATTTGATTTTGACTACTTGGTTTGCTTAGAAAGAGAACGACGTCTAAACGTGGCTTCATAAGCACTTTATAGATAAATGAAATTTTTAATGAGCTAAAGCAGATATAAGACTTTTGCCCTCCTCATATAATAATTATTCGTTGCATGAGCCAACTTTTTACGCAATTCGTAGAAAATAGCAATATTTTTTGTGTAGCACGATTTTGTGAATATTATTATTTTCCTATACAAATCCAACCAACAAAAAGATTCATTGAAATTTGACCCAATTAATGAGTGAAGAAGTAACGAATGACGTGTTAGAACAAAAAATAATAGAGAAGAATAGAGAATAAAAATTTAGTATAGTATCTTAGTTTGATTTGTTGATTGAAGAAGGGGTAAAGAGTAATACATTTTGTATACAGAAAAAAAAAATTGTTTCATAAATAATACTTTAATTTGTCTTAGAATATGATGAACTTAATACGAAATGAATTTTAGGTATAGACAAAAATGTTGGAAAGTAAAGAAAAAGGTTGCTTACCTCTTTTCTATGAAGCTATAAAAATTAATTTTGTTTATAAATTTTGGGTAGATAAAGCAATTACTCGGTTCGAAATTGAAGTTTATTTTAAATGAGTTGAATTTTGCAGCATTAAAGGGAAATTTTTTCTAAATTTTTTTAATTTTTCTAAAGTTATTTTGGAGTAGAAATCTGGACATCTATTTTATTGCATCTCACTTTGCATTACAACCCGCCACCGCCACTGCTAAATTCCTACATTTATCATAAAATATTGAATGCAGAAGAGGACAAATTTCGGTTTTTATTGTTAGACGAATCGGTTTTGATAGCAATATAAAGATTTTCATCACGAACCTGATGCAAAATACTCTAAAGTATTTTTGGGCCAAACCCCCCCGACGATTGCCACAGCTTTTGAGCGGCCACATGATTCTTTATGTGCTATGTGCGAATCTGACAAACATCTAGACTAGACGTAAGCATAAATCCACAAACCATAATGTTGTATGATGAATTGTGGTTCACTGTTTCAATGATAGATATTTGCTAACTCTACAGCCAATATTCTTTGTCTTCACTTGAATCTTTGTTGGTAGAAAACATTGTCAAAACATTTGATGAAATTGACGCCAACGCAGTCCGTTTACGATTTTCTGAAATCTCATTTTCTATACCAAGAAAAGCAATTGAAATTTTTTTAAACATATTTTGCGTTCGGCTAGAGAACGATTTCCTTTGTAATTTCTTAACAATGTACAATTTTTCTCCCAACTGTTATTATAACAGCATGTTCGTGTTTTTTTCTGGTTTTTACGTTTACTTAAACTTTCATTACTCCTGATTTTGCTGCTGTCATCATCGATTTCAACTTCTTCATTCTCATCCGCAGTCATATACATCTATACATGTTCATTCATTTTTAACATTTAATGTGTACAATATAATTTTTAATAAAATATCAGGCTTATTAATTTATTTTATACCAAACATACCATTATAGTAAAATAATTGTTTGAACCGGAACACGCACTATCTTATAAACGAAACAATACAAAAAGCACGATTTTCATTGTGATGAATTGTGAAGATGTGGACAAGAACGAGATCCAAAATAAAGTTTTATGGCTTGTGTGATAAACAAGCAAGCACATCTGCAAAATTTTGCAGACGCCAATTTTACGCTGAATTCGACAACTTCATTTAGCGGCAGCTGCATTAACGTTTTTTCTTTTTAATAACTATAAAAGGCCCCATACACTATCAAACGTGGTGTCAAACTTGGTGTATCGCGCTAAAAGTTTTTTCACACACACCGTCACATATGTTGTCAAACATCAGTTTATTATTAAACTTCGAAGCGAAATGTCGAACGTGCTTGGATTGCTTTAATAATTGACTCAATTATAGAAAATGAATGCGAAGAAAAACAAAAAAAAAGTAAACGGATTTGGCCCAAGGAATGGCTGAAAAAAAGAGGGAAATGTTCCCATACATATTTATTATGAGATTTATACAAAACATCGCCTGCAGATTTCAAAAATTTCCTTAGAATGAACAGTGAAACATATCAGGAGTTGTTATTGCTGGTGACGCCTTTCATTAAAAAGGAAAACACCATTACGAGGAATGCTGTCACTCCAAATGAGAGATTGTCTGCTACTCTTCGATTTTTGGCATCAGGTGCTAGTTTTGAAGATTTAAAATTTTTGACCGCTATAGCTCTCAGACTTTGGAATAAATGACAATAGAGACATGTAAAGCTATAATAAATGTTTCCAAAGGTTATATCAAGGTAACTATCTATATATAAAATCTTTAACAAAACATAAAAGCAAGAAAGTATTGCTCCGCCTAAAATGTACCTAAAAAATATAGTTAAAATTTTTTTTAATGGAATTCAATTTTTGAAATCTTCAATTGAATTCAATTTTTTTTCAATAATATTTTATAATATCTACGTTAATATATTTTTAATTCAATTATACATCAATAATATTTTTTAATATATTTTCATTTCAATAATATTATTGAAGTGATGTATCTGAGAATAAATCTTCAAATGAGTTATATTTCTCATTCACTTTGTTGTGGAATATAAACTATTTTTATACCAATTGGTTTTGCGATTTGGTTAGCAGGTGTAACAATAGAAAATGATCCAGAAGTACCTTCGTTTAAATTTTCTGTTGAATTGGATTGCGATGTAGAAGTATGTGGTGTTGAACTCCGAAAAATACGCGAATTAATTCTTGTGTTTTGAAATATGGAGTCAACTTGCCGAGCTGTCCTAGATATAGAGAACACACATACCGATGAAATACAAAGAGCACCTTGGAGTTCGCAAGCCAGACACTTGATCAGTTTACAATCAGGAAATTATAGAAATTCTTTAACATCAGCTAAGCAAATTCGAAATAAATTTTGTTATTTTAATTGTGTTGGTGCCGTTCCTTGGCAAAGAACTCATCGACAACAAAACTAACACTACGAAATTTTATAAAGTAATTTGCATGTAAAATTTAGTTAGAACTAAATTTAACTTGAAAATTATTAAAAATGGCGCATTTTTTTATACATTTTATATAATAATTATTAAAATTCAATGTACTAAAATGTTTAGTATATATAAAGCAGAAATGTGTTTAATTTAATTAAAGGTACCAAGTATAAAAGTTATATTTATACTTACTGAATCATCTTCATCTGCCAAAATGTTTGTAACTTCCTGATTATCCTAATCTATTGCTGATATTCCTTGGATCGATGTTTCTTGGTCTTTAAGGAAACTTAACTCCTCGAAATACCATAATGTGGGAATATAAATATCTTCAGCAACGGCACAAATTAAATGGTAAAAAAAAATTAATAATTTTAGAATAATAATAATAATTTTTATTATTCTAAACTTATTAATTTTTTTTTTACTATTTAATTTTTTAATTAATTATTTTTTACCATTTCTAAATTTGCATTTGGCTCGATTTCCTTTAATTTGATTAACATTTTTTCATATGCAATGTTTTTCAATATTTTGTTTTTATATATGTACATACATCACTTTTGCACTTCCACAATTCGGGATATTCGCGATACAAATTAAAAAAACTCGCCAAAATTTATTCTTCTAAGCATTCGGATTCCGAATTGATTCTAAAATGAAGTCTAATATATATGGGGACTTCTTTTTAGATTCAACTTCCGGATGCCGTTTAGAATCCATTTAGAATACTTTCATGTTCCTAAATTATACAAAATTCTGAACTCAGTTTTAGTTCAGTTTCACTTCATATCTGAAGTGAAAAAAAACTTAAACTAAAGTGAAACTGAAGTGAAAAAGAACTTAAACTGAAGTGAAAAGGAACTAAAACTGAAGTGAAACTGAAGTCAAATTGAACCCTGAAAATTAATTCAAAATTATTAACTAAAAATATAAAATTATTTTTTATAAAATACATATACAAATTTATTTTCAGTATTCAATGATAATTTATATATATAAAATTTTTATCACAATTGAACAATTTTATTTTTGGTTATTAATAATAAGAGGATTTTTAATTCCATCTCTTTAACAATAAATTATATAACAAATTATATAACAAATTTTATTTGTTATATAATTTACACCCAAATCTTATTAATTTGTTTTATGAAATACTCGGGGAATACCCAAATTTTATTATATGATGTATAATCAAGAAACTGAAGTCGCATTTTCTATTTTTCTATTTAAATTTTATTGTTGTGTTAAGTTCGTGGAAAAATTATGTTTTAAATATTTATTCTTTTTTTGCACGGCTTGTTAGAATAACTTATGGTTAATTTTTCTATTTTACACGGTTTTTTACAATTGTTGAACACATCCTCAATTTTAGTATGGTTAGTATGTCTTTTTTTACACGATTTTAGTTCGAACGTATCTACCGTGTAAAAAAAGAGTTGGGTGTATTGTTAAGGCTTTTTAATCTCTTTAACAATAAATTATATAACAAATATTTAATAAAAAATAACACAAAAATTTAGGATTTGAAATTCTACCTAACTTAAATCTAATTCTAATACTTAATAACTAATAAAACAAATTTAGGATTTTAAATTCTACCTAACTTAAATCTAATTCTAATACTTAATAACAAATGAAACAAATTTAGAATTTTAAAATCTACCTAACTTAAATGTATTTCTAAGACTTATACATATTAAATTAATTTAAATTTTTTTCTTGTTAGAGTATCTTACTCTATCGCTGGCATGATGAACCAGACCTTTACGATATTTAAAATATCTGTGTATAAAAATACAATATTCTCACACAAACCCATACATGTAAACAAAATAAAAAAAAAAATTTCTTCGGTAAAAAGTTCGAATAGCCAATTATGGCCAATCCTAGGAAGCATATATCCATGTCAAGATGTATTTTTAATTGGTATTTATCATGGTTATAAAAAACCATTTTGCTTCAACGAATACCTTAAATATTTAATCGAAGAAATGAAGGATTTGTCCAGTGGCGGATTTATATTTAACAATGAACAGTATTTTGTTAAAATACGTTCATTTATATGTGATGCTTCAGCCAGGTCTTTTATATTAGGTAAATTAAATTTTAAAATAAAAATGGATTTAATTAATAATTTTTGTGTTTTAGGAGTCAAAGGACACGCTGGATATTTTAGCTGTACCAAAGTTTGTTTTACTGGATATAATTATGTTTTAAGAACTGACGAAGATTTTAAAACTAGGAAACAGGAGGAGCATCATGTTCGTTTAGTAACTAAATTGGAAGAATTAAATATTGGCTGTGTTTCAAAATTTCCCATTGATTACATGCACGATTTTGTGAATATTATTATTTTCCTATACAAATCCAACCAACAAAAAGATTCATTGAAATTTGACCCAATTAATGAGTGAAGAAGTAACGAATAACGTGTTAGAACAAAAAATAATAGAGAAGAATAGAGAATAAAAATTTAGTATAGTATCTTAGTTTGATTTGTTGATTGAAGAAGGGGTAAAGAGTAATACATTTTGTATACAGAAAAAAAAAATTGTTTCATAAATAATACTTTACTTTGTCTTAGAATATGATGAACTTAATACGAAATGAATTTTAGGTATAGACAAAAATGTGGGAAAGTAAAGAAAAAGGTTGCTTACATCTTTTTTATGAAGCTATAAAAATTAATTTTGTTTATAAATTTTGGGTAGATAAAGCAATTATTCGGTTCGAAATTGAAGTTTATTTTAAATGAGTTGAATTTTGCAGCATTAAAGGGAAATTTTTTCTAAATTTTTTTAATTTTTCTAAAGTTATTTTGGAGTAGAAATCTGGACATCTATTTTATTGCATCTCACTTTGCATTACAACCCGCCACCGCCACTGCTAAATTCCTACATTTATCATAAAATATTGAATGCAGAAGAGGACAAATTTCGGTTTTTATTGTTAGACGAATCGGTTTTGATAGCAATATAAAGATTTTCATCACGAACCTGATGCAAAATACTCTAAAGTATTTTTGGGCCAAACCCCCCCGACAATTGCCACAGCTTTTGAGCGGCCACATGATTCTTTATGTGCTATGTGCGAATCTGACAAACATCTAGACTAGACGTAAGCATAAATCCACAAACCATAATGTTGTATGATGAATTGTGGTTCACTGTTTCAATGATAGATAGATATTTGCTAGAGAACGATTTCCTTTGTAATTTCTTAACAATGTACAATTTTTCTCCCAACTGTTATTATAACAGCATGTTCGTGTTTTTTTCTGGTTTTTACGTTTACTTAAACTTTCATTACTCCTGATTTTGCTGCTGTCATCATCGATTTCAACTTCTTCATTCTCATCCGCAGTCATATACATCTATACATGTTCATTCATTTTTAACATTTAATGTGTACAATATAATTTTTAATAAAATATCAGGCTTATTAATTTATTTTATACCAAACATACCATTATAGTAAAAAAATTGTTTGAACCGGAACACGCACTATCTTATAAACGAAACAATACAAAAAGCACGATTTTCATTGTGATGAATTGTGAAGATGTGGACAAGAACGAGATCCAAAATAAAGTTTTATGGCTTGTGTGATAAACAAGCAAGCACATCTGCAAAATTTTGCAGACGCCAATTTTACGCTGAATTCGACAACTTCATTTAGCGGCAGCTGCATTAACGTTTTTTCTTTTTAATAACTATAAAAGGCCCCATACACTATCAAACATGGTGTCAAACTTGGTGTATCGCGCTAAAAGTTTTTTCACACACACCGTCACATATGTTGTCAAACATCAGTTTATTATTAAACTTCGAAGCGAAATGTCGAACGTGCTTGGAGTGCTTTAATAATTGACTCAATTATAGAAAATGAATGCGAAGAAAAACAAAAAAAAAGTAAACGGATTTGGCCCAAGGAATGGCTGAAAAAAAGAGGGAAATGTTCCCATACATATTTATTATGAGATTTATAGAAAACATCGCCTGCAGATTTCAAAAATTTCCTTAGAATGAACAGTGAAACATATCAGGAGTTGTTATTGCTGGTGACGCCTTTCATTAAAAAGGAAAACACCATTATGAGGAATGCTGTCACTCCAAATGAGAGATTGTCTGCTACTCTTCGATTTTTGGCATCAGGTGCTAGTTTTGAAGATTTAAAATTTTTGACCGCTATAGCTCTCAGACTTTGGAATAAATGACAATAGAGACATGTAAAGCTATAATAAATGTTTCCAAAGGTTATATCAAGCTAACTATCTATATATAAAATCTTTAACAAAACATAAAAGCAAGAAAGTATTGCTCCGCCTAAAATGTACCTAAAAAATATAGTTAAAATTTTTTTTAATGGAATTTAATTTTTGAAATCTTCAATTAAATTCAATTTTTTTTCAATAATATTTTATAATATCTACGTTAATATATTTTTAATTCAATTATACATCAATAATATTTTTTAATATATTTTCATTTCAATAATATTATTGAAGTGATGTATCTGAGAATAAATCTTCAAATGAGTTATATTTCTCATTCACTTTGTTGTGGAATATAAACTATTTTTATACCAATTGGTTTTGCGATTTGGTTCGCAGGTGTAACAATAGAAAATGATCCAGAAGTACCTTCGTTTAAATTTTCTGTTGAATTGGATTGCGATGTAGAAGTATGTGGTGTTGAACTCCGAAAAATACGCGAATTAATTCTTGTGTTTTGAAATATGGAGTCAACTTGCCGAGCTGTCCTAGATATAGAGAACACACATACCGATGAAATACAAAGAGCACCTTGGAGTTCGCAAGCCAGACACTTGATCAGTTTACAATCAGGAAATTATAGAAATTCTTTAACATCAGCTAAGCAAATTCGAAATAAATTTTGTTATTTTAATTGTGTTGGTGCCGTTCCTTGGCAAAGAACTCATCGACAACAAAACTAACACTACGAAATTTTATAAAGTAATTTGCATGTAAAATTTAGTTAGAACTAAATTTAACTTGAAAATTATTAAAAATGGCGCATTTTTTTATACATTTTATATAATAATTATTAAAATTCAATGTACTAAAATGTTTAGTATATATAAAGCAGAAATGTGTTTAATTTAATTAAAGGTACCAAGTATAAAAGTTATATTTATACTTACTGAATCATCTTCATCTGCCAAAATGTTTGTAACTTCCTGATTATCCTAATCTATTGCTGATATTCCTTGGATCGATATTTCTTGGTCTTTAAGGAAACTTAACTCCTCGAAATACCATAATGTGGGAATGTAAATATCTTCAGCAACGGCACAAATTAAATGGTAAAAAAAAAATTAATAATTTTAGAATAATAATAATAATTTTTATTATTCTAAACTTATTAATTTTTTTTTTACTATTTAATTTTTTAATTAATTATTTTTTACCATTTCTAAATTTGCATTTGGCTCGATTTCCTTTAATTTGATTAACATTTTTTCATATGCAATGTTTTTCAATATTTTGTTTTTATATATGTACATACATCACTTTTGCACTTCCACAATTCGGGATATTCGCGATACAAATTAAAAAAACTCGCCAAAATTTATTCCTCTAAGCATTCGGATTCCGAATTGATTCTAAAATGAAGTCTAATATATATGGGGACTTCTTTTTAGATTCAACTTCCGGATGCCGTTTAGAATCCATTTAGAATACTTTCATGTTCCTAAATTATACAAAATTCTGAACTCAGTTTTAGTTCAGTTTCACTTCATATCTGAAGTGAAAAAAAACTTAAACTAAAGTGAAACTGAAGTGAAAAAGAACTTAAACTGAAGTGAAAAGGAACTAAAACTGAAGTGAAACTGAAGTCAAATTGAACCCTGAAAATTAATTTAAAATTATTAACTAAAAATATAAAATTATTTTTTATAAAATACATATACAAATTTATTTTCAATATTCAATGATAATTTATATATATAAAAATTTTTATCACAATTGAACAATTTTATTTTTGGTTATTAATAATAAGAGGATTTTTAATTCCATCTCTTTAACAATAAATTATATAACAAATTATATAACAAATAAAATTTGTTATATAATTTACACCCAAATCTTATTAATTTGTTTTATGAAATACTCGGGGAATACCCAAATTTTATTATATGATGTATAATCAAGAAACTGAAGTCGCATTTTCTATTTTTCTATTTAAATTTTATTGTTGTGTTAAGTTCGTGGAAAAATTATGTTTTAAATATTTATTCTTTTTTTGCACGGCTTGTTAGAACAACTTATGGTTAATTTTTCTATTTTACACGGTTTTTTACAATTGTTGAACACATCCTCAATTTTAGTATGGTTAGTATGTCTTTTTTTACACGATTTTAGTTCGAACGTATCTACCGTGTAAAAAAAGAGTTGGGTGTATTGTTAAGGCTTTTTAATCTCTTTAACAATAAATTATATAACAAATATTTAATAAAAAATAACACAAAAATTTAGGATTTGAAATTCTACCTAACTTAAATCTAATTCTAATACTTAATAACTAATAAAACAAATTTAGGATTTTAAATTCTACCTAACTTAAATCTAATTCTAATACTTAATAACTAATGAAACAAATTTAGAATTTTAAAATCTACCTAACTTAAATGTATTTCTAAGACTTATACATATTAAATTAATTTAAATTTTTTTCTTGTTAGAGTATCTTACTCTATCGCTGGCATGATGAACCAGACCTTTACGATATTTAAAATATCTGTCATTCTGGCCCACTGAATTTTTGCATTTCACTTTCTACAATTAAATAAATTAATAAAAGATTACTGCGAAGACTTAATTAAAAAAGTTACCTTTAATTATATTCAGTATTTCTAAATTTTGTAAACAACGTTTTCCATTCTTTCCAAATAATGAGTACTGTAGTGCAAGCTCATTTGTGATAATTGCTGATAAACAATTTTTTATGAATTTGTTTAATTATCAGTAATTTTATTTAGTATTGCCTCCTAGTATTGAGACAGCAGAGTAGCTAGTTGTTCTAGCTGCTCTGCTGTCTCGCATGGAATAGTAATACCTAATTTGGATCCAGATGCAGTGTACTTATTCTCTTTTTCATTTTTGCTCTCGCGCCGAATGTATTTAATTTCCTTTAACACCTGCTTTAATAATGAATTATTTTCCATAACTATACATCTCTAAGTTCTTTAAAATTTGATGGAATGGAATATTTGATGATAATCTTGTTGATTTTAAATATGGAATATTTGATGATGATGATGATGATGTGTGTGCAATTGTTAATGTTGGTGAGTGTACAATTAAAATTGGGTTAGCTGATGATAATGGTACTGATTTCATTGCTGCTTTAGTTTTAATTTTTACATCCTGAATTTTATTATATAGAAATTTTTGGGAATAGGGGATTTGGATACTGGTATTTGGATACTGGTTTTTGGATTTACATTAGTTCCAGTTTTCAAAAAATTTAAATGGTAATTGTCCGAATCATTTTTATATTGTTGAGGTTCCAGCGTAGTTATTTTGGTATTCTGATTTAGGAATATTTCATCTAATTAAAAAAAAAAAAAAATTAGAAAAAAAATGATGTTGATAAAACTCTCACCTTCTGCACTTAGCTGCGTTTCTTATGAGTAAAAATTATTCGAAATCATTATTAAATTTTGATTTATCCTGAAAACAAAACCAAATATTAGTTAACATTTTAAAACAAAAATTATGCTTTAAAAAAAATTAAATAATTAAAATGTTGCTATAAAGAAACATATTTTTCAATTACTAAAATATTTTTATTATTAGAAATTTTACAAAATTAAGCATGTTGCATTTCAATATATATAAATTTAGACTGTGTAGGTATTTTAATAATTTTTAAAAAAAATTCAAAATTTTCACTTATTTCTGAATAACATTTAGTATTAGTAGTATAAACTCCTATATTTGAAGATAAGAAAGAATACTTAGGATATTTTTTTGTATTTTTTCAACTTTTATAATTTTTTGTTCTGATATGCAATAATTGGGATTTGATACATACAAAGAAAAAGTCTCTGCATAAGGAAGTGAGGTTTCGATTTTCTTCAATTTTTCTTTTTCTTGTAATCTATTCACAATTTGTTGAATTGTAAATGATCCCTTTTTTATAAGTTTTTTAAATTTTTGCATAAAGTTTTTAAACTTAAATGCGCTGTAACTATCCAGGTTTCCGAGATCTCTCACATCTGATGATAAGTGCAATAAACTATGTACATTGTAAGAAACATTTTCAATTCCATACAATCAATATTGGAAATGCTTAACAAATTCCGTTAACATTTCGACTGCACAGTTGTTATTCTGTGTACAATCTTCTGGATGTGTTAAAATTCTAATACTACAAACTTGTAATAGAAAATGTTTGTAGTATTTTTCTTCCAAAATATTACTAAAAGCTGCAATACTAGTATACATTAAAAATGTTCTAAATTCTGTGGCTTTCCAATGTTCTAAATCATCAAATGTTCGCTGTTTTCTTGCAAATTACTTTGGAAAATATTTTCCAATATTTTTTAGATTTTCATTAATTTATTGCGTTTTGTTTTAACGACAATGGCTTTTTTTAATTTTAAGCCAAATGTTAAGTAATTGTCTCATTACACCAAGCAACACGCAATGCATGTAATCAATGGGAAATTTTGAAACACAGCCAATATTTAATTCTTCCAATTTAGTTACCAAACGAACATGATGCTCCTCCTGTTTCCTAGTTTTAAAATCTTCGTCAGTTCTTAAAACATAATTATATCCAGTAAAACAAACATTGGTACAGCTAAAATATCCAGCGTGTCCTTTGACTCCTAAAACACAAAAATTATTAATTAAATCCATTTTTATTTTTAAATTTAATTTACCTAATATAAAAGACCTGGCTGAAGCATCACATATAAATGAACGTATTTTAACAAAATACTGTTCATTGTTAAATATAAATCCGCCACTGGACAAATCCTTCATTTCTTCGATTAAATGGTTTTTTATAACCATGATAAATACCAACTAAAAATACATCTTGACATGGATATATGCTTCCTAGGATTGGCCATAATTGGCTATTCGAACTTTTTACCGAAGAAATTTTTTTTTTTATTTTGTTTACATGTATGGGTTTGTGTGAGAATATTGTATTTATATATATATATATATATATATATATATATATATATCTATATATATATATATATATATATATATATATATACATATGTATATATATATATATAAATAAAAAAAAAAATTTCTTACAAAACATTTTATGATTTTTTTTATTGTTTTGTTCATGCACTTTTCTTTGTTTACCTACTATGTTTTGTCAAGCTGTTTTTTTCTTTTTGTATTGTCTATTGTGTAGTTGTATAAAAAACATACATTTTTATTTTTTGTTGGTGCCAAATATTTTTATTTTATTTAAAAAGTAAGTGATTAAATAAAATTATAAAATTATAATTGAATATTTAACGTATTATAATTGAATATTTAACATATTATTATTGAATATAGTATAAATTTGTATTTTCTTTACAAGAAAAATTTATTATTTTATAAAATGTATAAAAAAGATTATTATGAAGTGAGTAAAGAAATCAAAAACATTTGTGAGCGTGCTAAACGAAATCGTACATAAAGTAATGAGACAATAGTGGATGCAATAATGGAACCGGAAGAGGTTAATTTTATAATGTTAATTTTATAAATACTTTCCACTTCACATTGTTCATTTTAAATAATGAACAATGTGAAGTGGAAAATATTTTATTTGAAGAAAATTATAGTGATGATGATGATAACCAAAGTGAAGAATATTCCAACACATCAGCTGATGAAACTAATACTCAGCTTGATGACTTTGTAATCGAAAACATTTCTAGTGATATTTCAGAGGTGCTTATCGAAAATAATATTACGAATGACGCATCTAATGCCTTATTAAAAATATTAAGGAAAAAACATCCAAATATTCCAAAAGATATAATGAGCTTAAAGAAATGTAATTATGCGAATAACAATATTATTCCAAAGGGACGTGGACTTTATTCACACATTGGAATAACGAAAAATTTAGAAACTTTTCTAATAAATAATGATATCGCTCATCCGGGAATTTATATTGACATAGGAATAGATGGAGTTCCTTCGGTAAAAAGTTCGAATAGCCAATTATGGCCAATCCTAGGAAGCATATATCCATGTCAAGATGTATTTTTAATTGGTATTTATCATGGTTATAAAAAACCATTTTGCTTCAACGAATACCTTAAATATTTAATCGAAGAAATGAAGGATTTGTCCAGTGGCGGATTTATATTTAACAATGAACAGTATTTTGTTAAAATACGTTCATTTATATGTGATGCTTCAGCCAGGTCTTTTATATTAGGTAAATTAAATTTTAAAATAAAAATGGATTTAATTAATAATTTTTGTGTTTTAGGAGTCAAAGGACACGCTGGATATTTTAGCTGTACCAAAGTTTGTTTTACTGGATATAATTATGTTTTAAGAACTGACGAAGATTTTAAAACTAGGAAACAGGAGGAGCATCATGTTCGTTTAGTAACTAAATTGGAAGAATTAAATATTGGCTGTGTTTCAAAATTTCCCATTGATTACATGCATTGCGTGTTGCTTGGTGTAATGAGACAATTACTTAACATTTGGCTTAAAATTAAAAAAAGCCATTGTCGTTAAAACAAAACGCAATAAATTAATGAAAATCTAAAAAATATTGGAAAATATTTTCCAAAGTAATTTGCAAGAAAACAGCGAACATTTGATGATTTAGAAAATTGGAAAGCCACAGAATTTAGAACATTTTTAATGTATACTAGTATTGCAGCTTTTAGTAATATTTTGGAAGAAAAATACTACAAACATTTTCTATTACAAGTTTGTAGTATTAGAATTTTAACACATCCAGAAGATTGTACACAGAATAACAACTGTGCAGTCGAAATGTTAACGGAATTTGTTAAGCATTTCCAATATTGATTGTATGGAATTGAAAATGTTTCTTACAATGTACATAGTTTACTGCACTTATCATCAGATGTGAGAGATCTCGGAAACCTGGATAGTTATAATATATATATATATATATATATATATATATATATATATATATATATATATATATATATATATATATATATATATGTATATATATAAATGTATATATATATGTATATATATATACACATATTCGATATACGGTCAATAACTTTTTAATTACTTATTTGTAGAAAAAATTAAACGTATAAAAAAATAGAGGTAAAGAGGCAAACTAAAGTTTTGACACTGAGGTTAAATACAATATTTTATTGACTACTTTTTTGGGGAAAACCCCATTTATTTATTGCAAATTCGTAATTATTCATATATTATTAAATAGCGCTTTTATTTTAATTATTCCAAAGCATATTTTCCTATAAGTTAATAACAAAAAACCGTAAATGAAAAAATATTTAATAACCTTTTAAAGTGGTTTTTATTTCTCATAACTTTTACAAAAAAAAAAAAATAAGTCCTTTTAAATAATTTTAAAAAAATCTTATTATTCATGTTCGGATTTTTTGTGTAATCCGAGTGCGCACTTTTCTGTGTGCGTAATCATCACCGAAAAAAAATTATTACACTATTTTCAGATGAATTTAGTAAATTTAAAAATTTTCAATATATCTTAATTATTTTTGACATTTCAAATTTTTTATTACATTTTGTACATTAATTATGTAGATATATATAGTTCAAAATTATTAAGAAAATAATTATTCTATTTTAAAAATCATTCAATTCTTTTTAAAAAAATGTATTATTCAGAAAATGCAACAATGTTGAAAATAAAAATTTTAAAAACAATATTGAAAATAAAAATATTTTTTATTTAAAACTGGCTAGGTACCTAATTGGAAATTCATCATTTAGTTATAAAAGGTATATTAATTATTATGGGAAGTATATTTACCTTCAGAGCAAATTAGGAAATAATTATTAGAGGTAATTGATGTTTAGATTATTAAATTATCAGGTAAAGATAATTTTAAAAAAAATATATAAATTAAAACATTTCATTTTTATATTCAATTTAAAAAAGTATACAGTGAATTAAAGTTAAAGTTGACAAGTGTTTTAATTTAAATATTTTCAAATGGATTATTGTTCATATTTTTTATATGAACAATAATCCATTTGAAAATATTTAAATTAAAACACTTGTGTAAAAATAAAAAAACAAGTGGTGTACCCAGATTTTTGGTTCCAAAAGACAATAGACGGGATATTTGGATTCGAAATTCAGGAAATGCAAATTTAGTTAATATTTCAATAGAAATTAAAATTTATTTCTGTGTTGATCATTTTGATCCTAAATATGTTAATACTAGTGCTTTCAGAAGTAGATTAAATTTTTCTGCTATACCAAATAAATTTGTTACAAATGAAAACTGTGGTGATTTTCCGATAAGTGAAAAAAGTGTATCAAATAAAGAAAATATAAATATTATTTCTGTGATAAATATACCAAGTACATCGGAATATGTACCAAGTACATCTACAAATGTACCAATACCAAGTACATCGAATAATATACAATACCAGTTTGAATCACAAATTAATGAAATTTCACCATTCAGATGCAATATTAATAAAGACAAAATTCTAAAGACATATGTTAATCCTTTTAAAAAGTTTACAAGTGATGCTAATAGTAATAGTGCTGTAAGTCAATCTCAATTTCCATCTCCTATGAGAAATATTTTAACAGAAAATGTGATTGAAAAAGTAACTAATTTTGATGTGCCAATAGAAGATTTATTAGTATCTCCAAAAACTAAAAAAGTAAAATTAAATGCTGAAAAATCGGAAGCAAATGTTTTTTTAGAAAATTTATTAACTGATAAATCAGCTTTCCTTAAAAAATTTGTAAAAGTGCAAGCATTACATAAAGCACATACTAAATGGAGTAATGAAGAAAAAGAGCTTTTCTTTTTTAAGTTTCATTATCGTTCTCCGAGTTTTTATAAATTTTTGATAAAGGAAGGATTTACTATTCCTGGTATAAGTACTATTGTGCGATGGTACAACAATATAGAATTTACAACTGGAATATCTATACAAATTATTAAAATAATAATAATTTGTATAGATATTCCAGTTGTAAGACAAATTAAATCAAATGGAACAAATACACCAAAGGTGTATTTTGGTATTTGATGAAATGAGCATTAAAAATGAACTAGAATATAATTCAAAAGAACACGTTGTGTATGCGTTCACCGATATTGGAGAATTTGGTCGTGAAAGATCATTTTCAGGATATAGTCTGTTATTTATGCTTCGCGGATTAAATAAATCGTGGAAACAGGTGATTGGATATTATAGTGGAAGTGTTCGAGGAGTGCAGTTAAAAAATATATTAATATCAACATTAACTTTATTATTAAATAATGATATAGATGTATGTGCTGTAACTTGTGACCAAGGTTCGTCCAATAGGACAGCTTATAAACTATAGCTGAACCATTCGTAAAAATTTTAAATAAAAATATATTTTGTTTATTTGATATTGTACATTTGTTTAAAAGCATTAGAAATAATTTACTTAAATCGAATATATTAGTAGAAGATGATATTGTATCGTGGAGTGTTTTAAGAAAAATATATTATAGTGAGAGTTCATTAATTAGGTCCATGCACAAATTAACAGACGCACACATTAAGCCAGATAATTTTAAAAAAATGGGAGTTAAATTGGCAACACAAGTGTTTAGCCATCATGTGTCCACAGCAATGTTCGCAGCTATTTCTACTTCAATATTTACAGAGGAAGAAAAGCCAATGGCACAAAGTACAGCGAATTTTTTTTTTAAGTTAAATTAATTATTTGACAATTTAACAAGTAAAACAAAATTCTCATCAAATCCAGATAATAATGCACTTTGTGATGAAAATGAAGAAGTTATTGAAAACTTAAAAAGCAGTATTGATTGGATAAAATCATGGAAAAGATGTAATGGTTGAATTGAATTTTGTTTTACTGGTGTACATCAAACAATAAATGGATTGTTGCAATTATATCAAGGATTAAAATATCAAGGTCAACAGTACATTTTAACATCAAATGTAAATTCAGATTGTATTGAAAATACAATATCAGTAATTGAGAATAATAGAGGGTCATACGAGCGAAATCCATCTGCTTTGCGACTTCATAAAAACTTAAAAGAAATTTGTTTTTATAATATTATGACGTCAGATAATACCTCATACAATCAGTCGGATGCAGAGGTGCTATTAAATATGGATTGCATAGAAAATTATTTAAGTGAATGTGATAATTTAGTGGTTATTGATGAACCAATTGACAAGATTCCACTCGATACCACTCGATTTCCACAGTAATGACGAAATTAGAATTCAAAATAATGATGAACAAACTGCTCAGATAGAAATTGAAGGTCTTAATTTATGTGAATTTGACGATTCAGATATTGACGATGAGTTTTGCCATGAGCAAAATGTACCAAAAACAAATATGGACAGCATGTCAACAAATTACTTTGCGGGATATATTCCTCATGCTTGCTTAAAAATAAATAATTGTGAGGCATGTAAGCAATTCATGTGTAAGGACAGCCGAGAAACACATACGGCAGATGATTTGCTAATTAATGTCAGAAAATATGAAAATACATATAATGGATTTGTGAAATTTAGGAAATATGAAATATATTTCTTCTATTGTCCATTTTGGATGAAAGATTTTATTTTATTTATTTTTTAAATTTGATATAAATGTGACAGCAGCACCTAAGGTTTAAATAATTAAAATTAATTTACTTTAAATTATTAAAAAGTAGATTTTATTTTATTTATTTTTTAAATTTGTTTCAATTAGCTTTAAACTTATGAAAATTACTGGAGTTAAACTCGACGGCTATAAAAATTGGCGGCGTCCCAACGGCGTTAATTGAATTTTAGTAGTTAAACTAAACGCCGTACATTTTCATTTTCTTCACGTCAATGCACCGAATTAACTGATTTGTTTTTATATGATTTACATGATTTTTCATATAAAATTTTATTAACTCTCACTAATTCAATTAATTGTTCCTCAAAATTCATAATTTTTTAATTTATTTCAGAAACTTTTAAATTATGATTTAATTTCTGACATTAAACATATGATTTCAAAATATCATTTGACGCCGTTACAAGAAACGAATTCAACTTTTTTAGGAACGCCGATTGACCGCCGTTGAGTTTATCTGATTCTATATAGTTTCATATATTTTAACTTTTTTTTTACAGTTCACAGAATGAACGCGTCTGAACGTCGAGTTTAACTCCACTATGAGAATCATACTTTAATCATTGATTAATTATTAACAGATAATACCACTTGAAAAAATTCAAAAATTCGATTTTTTTTTTCAGTCTTACATACGTAAGAAAAAAAGGTACACAATATAAACTGAAAAATTTTGAAAATAGAGACAAAAAACATTTAACTAAATTGATAAAAACGAGAGAAAAAATACGTATAGAAAATAAATACACACACGCTGGCATAGAAATAATTTTTAACACAAATAGTACACACACTCTATCATAAAAAATATAAAACGTTTTTGTATGCAAGAATTCGAATTATTTTATTTTCAAATTAGATATTAGATATGTTACGAAAAGAAAATCAAAAAGTAATAGCGAATAAAAATAGAGGTATTTAAGTGGAAAACACAAAAAACTATTTTTCTCATTTACAAATTAGAACTTTTTAATTACTTATTTGTAGAAAAAATTAAAGGTATAAAAAAATAGAGGTAAAGAGGCAAACTAAAGTTTTGACACTGAGGTTAAATACAATATTTTATTGACTACTTTTTTGGGGAAAACCCCATTTATTTATTGCAAATTCGTAATTATTCATATATTATTAAATAGCGCTTTTATTTTAATTATTCCAAAGCATATTTTCCTATAAGTTAATAACAAAAAACCGTAAATGAAAAAATATTTAATAACCTTTTAAAGTGGTTTTTATTTCTCATAACTTTTACAAAAAAAAAAATAAGTCCTTTTAAATAATTTTAAAAAAATCTTATTATTCATGTTCGGATTTTTTGTGTAATCCGAGTGCGCACTTTTCTGTGTGCGTAATCATCACCGAAAAAAAAATATTACACTATTTTCAGGTGAAATTAGTAAATTTAAAAATTTTCAATATATCTTAATTATTTTTGACATTTCAAATTTTTTATTATATTTTGTACATTAATTATGTAGATATATATAGTTCAAAATTATTAATAAAATAATTATTCTATTTTAAAAATCATTCAATTCTTTTTAAAAAAATGAATTATTCAGAAAATGCAACAATGTTGAAAATAAAAATTTTAAAAACAATATTGAAAATATAAATATTTTTTATTTAAAACTGGCTAGGTACCTAATTGGAAATTCATCATTTAGTTATAAAAGGTATATTAAATATTATGGGAAGTATATTTACCTTCAGAGCAAATTAGGAAATACTTATTAGAGGTAATAGATGTTTAGAATATTAAATTATCAGGTAAAGATAATTTTAAAAAATATATATAAATTAAAACATTTCATTTTTATATTCAATTTAAAAAAGTATACAGTGAATTAAAGTTAAAGTTGACAAGTGTTTTAATTTAAATATTTTCAAATGGATTATTGTTCATATTTTTTGTGTAAAAATAAAAAAACAAGTGGTGTACCCAGATTTTTGGTTCCAAAAGACAATAGACGGGATATTTGGATTCGAAATTCAGGAAATGCAAATTTAGTTAATATTTCAATAGAAACTAAAATTTATTTCTGTGTTGATCGTTTTGATCCTAAATATGTTAATACTAGTGCTTTCAGAAGTAGATTAAATTTTTCTGCTATACCAAATAAATTTGTTACAAATGAAAACTGTGGTGATTTTCCGATAAGTGAAAAAAGTGTATCAAATAAAGAAAATATAAATATTATTTCTGTGATAAATATACCAAGTACATCGGAATATGTACCAAGTACATCAACAAATGTAGCAATACCAAGTACATCGAATAATATACAATTCCAGTTTGAATCACAAATTAATGAAATTTCACCATTCAGATACAATATTAATAAAGACAAAATTCGAAAGACATATGTTAATCCTTTTAAAAAGTTTACAAGTGATGCTAATAGTAATAGTGCTGTAAGTCAATCTCAATTTCCATCTCCTATGAGAAATATTTTAACAGAAAATGTGATTGAAAAAGTAACTAATTTTGATGTGCCAATAGAAGATTTATTAGTATCTCCAAAAACTAAAAAAGTAAAATTAAATGCTGAAAAATCGGAAGCAAATGTTTTATTAGAAAATTTATTGACTTACCAGCTTCTCTAAAAACATTTGTAAAAGTGCAAGCATTACATAAACCACCAAAATAAATAAAATAAAATCTTTCATCCAAAATGGACAATAGAAGAAATATATTTCATATTTCCTACATTTCACAATAAAAAGCCTTGTTACAGCAAGAAAAATCCTTGTTACAGCAAACCCCCCCTTTACGAACAGGATTCGTTCTTTGACCGTAATTGACCGTATCTCGAATATGCGTATGGCGAACATTACTATGACATTCTATAGAAAATTAATACATGCGTTCCAGTAAATAAAAATATACGCAAAAAGAAATCCATATTAGTATAAGTTCGTATTAAAAGTAAATAGATGAGTACCTAAAATTTTCGTTAAACGAATCCCTCTTTTCATAACAAAATTAAAACAATTATTTAATAAGAAAATAAAAGAAGATAAGTTTATTCATTTTCAAAATAAAATAAAATTAAACAATTTTTTCATTAATTTAAAAAAAGAAAATTGCACATATTAAATAAAAAAGATTAAAATGTATTTATTCTGATGTGTCGCATGAGCTGTCATCTGATAATCGTTAATCTTCTGAACTATCAGCTCCAGAAGATTCTACACGTTCTTGAATATGAGGAATTCAAGAACTGCAGACTCTTCTGGAGCTTTAACACAAATAGTACACACACTCTATCATAAAAAATATAAAACGTTTTTGTATGCAAGAATTCGAATTATTTTATTTTCAAATTAGATATTAGATATGTTACGAAAAGAAAATCAAAAATTAATAGCGAATAAAAATAGAGGTATTTAAGTGGAAAACACAAAAAACTATTTTTCTCATTTACAAATTAGAACTTTTTAATTACTTATTTGTAGAAAAAATTAAAGGTATAAAAAAATAGAGGTAAAGAGGCAAACTAAAGTTTTGACACTGAGGTTAAATACAATATTTTATTGACTACTTTTTTGGGGAAAACCCCATTTATTTATTGCAAATTCGTAATTATTCATATTTTATTAAATAGCGCTTTTATTTTAATTATTCCAAAGCATATTTTCCTATAAGTTAATAACAAAAAACCGTAAATGAAAAAATATTTAATAACCTTTTAAAGTGGTTTTTATTTCTCATAACTTTTACAAAAAAAAAAATAAGTCCTTTTAAATAATTTAAAAAAATCTTATTATTCATGTTCGGATTTTTTGTGTAATCCGAGTGCGCACTTTTCTGTGTGCGTAATCATCACCGAAAAAAAAATATTACACTATTTTCAGGTGAAATTAGTAAATTTAAAAATTTTCAATATATCTTAATTATTTTTGACATTTCAAATTTTTTATTATATTTTGTACATTAATTATGTAGATATATATAGTTCAAAATTATTAATAAAATAATTATTCTATTTTAAAAATCATTCAATTCTTTTTAAAAAAATGAATTATTCAGAAAATGCAACAATGTTGAAAATAAAAATTTTAAAAACAATATTGAAAATATAAATATTTTTTATTTAAAACTGGCTAGGTACCTAATTGGAAATTCATCATTTAGTTATAAAAGGTATATTAAATATTATGGGAAGTATATTTACCTTCAGAGCAAATTAGGAAATAATTATTAGAGGTAATAGATGTTTAGAATATTAAATTATCAGGTAAAGATAATTTTAAAAAAAATATATAAATTAAAACATTTCATTTTTATATTCAATTTAAAAAAGTATACAGTGAATTAAAGTTAAAGTTGACAAGTGTTTTAATTTAAATATTTTCAAATGGATTATTGTTCATATTTTTTGTGTAAAAATAAAAAAACAAGTGGTGTACCCAGATTTTTGGTTCCAAAAGACAATAGACGGGATATTTGGATTCGAAATTCAGGAAATGCAAATTTAGTTAATATTTCAATAGAAACTAAAATTTATTTCTGTGTTGATCGTTTTGATCCTAAATATGTTAATACTAGTGCTTTCAGAAGTAGATTAAATTTTTCTGCTATACCAAATAAATTTGTTACAAATGAAAACTGTGGTGATTTTCCGATAAGTGAAAAAAGTGTATCAAATAAAGAAAATATAAATATTATTTCTGTGATAAATATACCAAGTACATCGGAATATGTACCAAGTACATCAACAAATGTAGCAATACCAAGTACATCGAATAATATACAATTCCAGTTTGAATCACAAATTAATGAAATTTCACCATTCAGATACAATATTAATAAAGACAAAATTCTAAAGACATATGTTAATCCTTTTAAAAATTTTACAAGTGATGCTAATAGTAATAGTGCTGTAAGTCAATCTCAATTTCCATCTCCTATGAGAAATATTTTAACAGAAAATGTGATTGAAAAAGTAACTAATTTTGATGTGCCAATAGAAGATTTATTAGTATCTCCAAAAACTAAAAAAGTAAAATTAAATGCTGAAAAATCGGAAGCAAATGTTTTATTAGAAAATTTATTGACTTACCAGCTTCTCTAAAAACATTTGTAAAAGTGCAAGCATTACATAAACCACCAAAATAAATAAAATAAAATCTTTCATCCAAAATGGACAATAGAAGAAATATATTTCATATTTCCTACATTTCACAATAAAAAGCCTTGTTACAGCAAGAAAAATCCTTGTTACAGCAAACCCCCCCTTTACGAACAGGATTCGTTCTTTGACCGTAATTGACCGTATCTCGAATATGCGTATGGCGAACATTACTATGACATTCTATAGAAAATTAATACATGCGTTCCAGTAAATAAAAATATACGCAAAAAGAAATCCATATTAGTATAAGTTCGTATTAAAAGTAAATAGATGAGTACCTAAAATTTTCGTTAAACGAATCCCTCTTTTCATAACAAAATTAAAACAATTATTTAATAAGAAAATAAAAGAAGATAAGTTTATTCATTTTCAAAATAAAATAAAATTAAACAATTTTTTCATTAATTTAAAAAAAGAAAATTGCACATATTAAATAAAAAAGATTAAAATGTATTTATTCTGATGTGTCGCATGAGCTGTCATCTGATAATCGTTAATCTTCTGAACTATCAGCTCCAGAAGATTCTACACGTTCTTGAATATGAGGAATTCAAGAACTGCAGACTCTTCTGGAGCTGATAGTTCAGAAGATGAACGATTATCTGATGACATAATAATCGTTCATCTTCTGAATGTAGTTTTTATTTCAATCCCAAAGAAAAACCATATTAGTATGTATACTTCGGGAGTTATTAATATTAATTATTATATTTAGAAAAAATTGTTTGTAAGAGCGAATGTCAGGATCATTTTTTGAAAAAATCGTAATTGCTTCGTGATTCTCCGAATAATAATAAAAAAAACAACGAAATTAAAAAAATAATGAAAAAAACGCAACTTCGAAAAAACGCAAAACGAAACGGCACAAAGCGAGGTATTGGTGTATATAATTCTCAAGCGTTCTTCTCGACTTCTTGGGCACGGTGATCAACTAGGGTGTTAGTTATTTAAATAAAACAACTTTTACTTGCTAAGAGTTGTTTTATTAAACACCTCTTGCTTTGAGGTAGCAAGTCGAATGCTTCGGCTTTTCGAATGCCGTTCTTCGAATGCCGTTGTTCGAATGCCCATAACTACCAAATTACTAAGCCTTTTATACGCTAAATATGCTCCTTTAGCATTTTATGCTTCTTTAGCATTTTTAGCCATCCGGCACGTGTTGTGTAATTACCAAATTTAACAGTGAACGAACTCAATGAACTCTAAACCCTTAGTAATAATATCATATGCTTTTTATTATTATAATATTTTATATGTAATTCTTGTTGTCATACATAATTGCTTTCCATATGACCATTTATGAATTGTTGTTGTTGTATATTTTTTCATACCAGTCATACTGTTTACTGATTTTGTTATGAAATCTGATACATATAAATATATTGTTATAATTAAAATATTTAACATAATTTAAAAATGCCGATAATGCATATTCAGCATATGAAATTATTTTGATTTAAAGTAAATAAACATATTTGAGTTCAATGTAATTTCATTACACAACAACCTACTGGTCCGTTGTACCTTGTACCCCCTTACGAAACGTTTACTACACTGTTTCCCACGAATCGTGCCACCCCACTTCTTCTATGAATCTCACTAAATTAGAAGGTTTTTGTCTACTTATTTCACCTAAATTTTCCGTGGAGTAAAAACCAAAGAATTTCCTTCTTTTATTAAAAAGGGCTGGACAGTGGCAGAGGAGATGTTCCACGGTTTGATCGTTCTCTGTGCAGCCTCTACAAAGGGTTTCCGCCGTTAATCCTAGCCTAGAAGCATGTTCACGTAGAAGTAAATGCCCCGTGACTACACCTGTGTATAGCGTAAGCGTAGGTTTATTCATATTCAGAATACTTTTTCATAATTTTGCGTTTGGGTTACCCCAGAACAGTTTCGTATGCCGACAGCTGTCCAGCGCGACCCATCTCGATTCATCTTGAGCTACTAGCCACTGTTTTAACCACCTTTTAATGCCGTTAACATGGTAACCGATCCGACAAATTGGCAGGTCAGTGTCCGTCGCACCGTTCCTGGCCAATTTATCGGCCTTCTCATTTCCTGCTATTTCTCGGTGTCCTGGTGACTAAATAATCAACAGTTTATTGTTGTTAATAGCTACCTGACCTAGGAGGGTACGACAATTGAATACTACTTTCGAGGTTATAGATTTGGATGCCAGCGCTTTAACAGCTGTCCGAACAAATTACTATTTTCTTGTTACTGAGATTATTCTCTAATATCAATGCCGCCGCTGCTTTAACGGCTGCAATTTCCGCTTGAAAGATCGTGGCGTGATCATCAAGTCTAATACTGATCATCAGATCAAGATGTTCGGAAAAAATTCCCGCGCCACAACCTGTTTCCATCTGTGATCCATCCGTATAGAGGACGATACTGTTCCTTGGAATGGGTGAGCCATTCTCCCATTCGGGCCTAGAGGGTATTCTTGTACCGATACCTTCTGCGAATACTGTGATATGGGGAAGGTAATCATATTTTCATATTTCATGTTCAGATTGTGACCCGCCGCTTCAATCACACGAGTGATTATTGTACGGGGTGTGGGTGAACCTGAAGTTAGCATATTTTTATTCAACCTTAGCCGCAAAGCGGAGTTAGCAGCCACGCTTTTAACAAAAAGGTCAATTCTCGGTAAACCTAACATAATCTCTAATGCACGAGTAGGTGTACTAGTACAGGCACCAGTAATACCTAAACAACATTATCGCTGGATTTTTTCTAGAATCTTTAAGTTCGATTCGATCTCTAGTGATTTCTACCAGACTAATGATCGGTAGATGATTGTAGATCTTATTAAACCGTTCTAAAGCCAGTGTATAATCTTAGGTGACAATCCCCATTTTTTGCCAATGGTACCCCTTCATGCTCAAAAAGCCCTAGTGACCTTTTCAGCCTTACTTTTGAGGTGGTATTTCCAATTCAGTTTCCCATTTAAAATTACACCTAAGAATTTAACCCTGTCTACTAAAGTAACGACATTCGTACCAATTTTTGGTAGTATAAAGCTGGGTTTCCTACATTTATTCGTAAAGAGGCAAGTACCTAAACTTTTCGTGTTAAAATATATCGATGAGTACCTAAAATTTTCGTTAAACGAATCCCTCTTTTCATAACAAAATTAAAACAATTATTTAATAAGAAAATAAAAGAAGATAAGTTTATTCTTTTTCAAAATAAAATAAAATTAAACAATTTTTTCATTAATTTAAAAAAAGAAAATTGCACATATTAAATAAAAAAGATTAAAATGTATTTATTCTGATGTGTCGCATGAGCTGTCATCTGATAATCGTTAATCTTCTGAACTATCAGCTCCAGAAGATTCTACACGTTCTTGAATATGAGGAATTCAAGAACTGCAGACTCTTCTGGAGCTGACAGTTCAGAAGATGAACGATTGTCTGATGACATAATAATCGGTCATCTTCTGAATGTAGTTTTTATTTCAATCCCAAAGAAAAACCATATTAGTATGTATACTTCGGGATTTATTAATATTAATTATTATATTTAGAAAAAATTGTTTGTAAGAGCGAATTTTCCATTCGTATAACGAATTTCGGTACTTTTTAATCATGTTCGTAACTTCGAAATTTCGTAAAACGAGCCGTTCGTAAAGCGGGGCTATGCAGTATATATATATATATATATTAACACCATAGTTGATCACCGAGGCCAAAAAGTCGAGAAAAATGCTGGACAGTTCAAAATTCAAAAGGAGAAACACATATATATACACATATATATATATATATATATATATATATATATATATATATATATATATATATATATATATATATATATGTGTTTCTCCTTTTGAATTTTGAATTGTCCAGCATTTTTCTCTACTTTTTGGCCTCGGTGATCAACTATGGTGTTAATATATATATATATACAGCATAGCCCCGCTTTACGAACGGCTCGTTTTACGAAATTTCGAAGTTACGAACATGATTAAAAAGTACCGAAATTCGTTATACGAATGGAAAATTCGCTCTTACAAACAATTTTTTCTAAATATAATAATTAATATTAATAAATCCCGAAGTATACATACTAATATGGTTTTTCTTTGGGATTGAAATAAAAACTACATACAGAAGATGACCGATTATTATGTCATCAGACAATCGTTCATCTTCTGAACTGTCAGCTCCAGAAGAGTCTGCAGTTCTTGAATTCCTCATATTCAAGAACGTGTAGAATCTTCTGGAGCTGATAGTTCAGAAGATTAACGATTATCAGATGACAGCTCATGCGACACATCAGAATAAATACATTTTAATCTTTTTTATTTAATATGTGCAATTTTCTTTTTTTAAATTAATGAAAAAATTGTTTAATTTTATTTTATTTTGAAAATGAATAAACTTATCTTCTTTTATTTTCTTATTAAATAATTGTTTTAATTTTGTTATGAAAAGAGGGATTCGTTTAACGAAAATTTTAGGTACTCATCGATATACTTTTAACACGAAAAGTTTAGGTACTTGCCTCTTTACGAATAAATGTAGGAAACCCAGCTTTATACTACCAAAAATTGGTACGAATGTCGTTACTTTAGTAGACAGGGTTAAATTCTTAGGTGTAATTTTAAATGGGAAACTGAATTGGAAATACCACCTCAAAAGTAAGGCTGAAAAGGTCACTAGGGCTTTTTGAGCATGAAGGGGTACCATTGGCAAAAAATGGGGATTGTCACCTAAGATTATACACTGGCTTTACAACGGTTTAATAAGATCTACAATCATCTACCGATCATTAGTCTGGTAGAAATCACTAGAGATCGAATCGAACTTAAAGATTCTAGAAAAAATCCAGCGATAATGTTGTTTAGGTATTACTGGTGCCTGTACTAGTACACCTACTCGTGCATTAGAGATTATGTTAGGTTTACCGAGAATTGACCTTTTTGTTAAAAGCGTGGCTGCTAACTCCGCTTTGCGGCTAAGGTTGAATAAAAATATGCTAACTTCAGGTTCACCCACACCCCGTACAATAATCACTCGTGTGATTGAAGCGGCGGGTCACAATCTGAACATGAAATATGAAAATATGATTACCTTCCCCATATCACAGTATTCGCAGAAGGTATCGGTCCAAGAATACCCTCTAGGCCCGAATGGGAGAATGGCTCACCCATTCCAAGGAACAGTATCGTCCTCTATACGGATGGATCACAGATGGAAACAGGTTGTGGCGCGGGAATTTTTTCCGAACATCTTGATCTGATGATCAGTATTAGACTTGATGATCACGCCACGATCTTTCAAGCGGAAATTGCAGCCGTTAAAGCAGCGGCGGCATTGATATTAGAGAATAATCTCAGTAACAAGAAAATAGTAATTTGTTCGGACAGCTGTTAAAGCGCTGGCATCCAAATCTATAACCTCGAAAGTAGTATTCAATTGTCGTACCCTCCTAGGTCAGGTAGCTATTAACAACAATAAACTGTTGATTATTTAGTCACCAGGACACCGAGAAATAGCAGGAAATGAGAAGGCCGATAAATTGGCCAGGAACGGTGCGACGGACACTGACCTGCCAATTTGTCGGATCGGTTACCATGTTAACGGCATTAAAAGGTGGTTAAAACAGTGGCTAGTAGCTCAAGATGAATCGAGATGGGTCGCGCTGGACAGCTGTCGGCATACGAAACTGTTCTGGGGTAACCCAAACGCAAAATTATGAAAAAGTATTCTGAATATGAATAAACCTACGCTTACGCTATACACAGGTGTAGTCACGGGGCATTTACTTCTACGTGAACATGCTTCTAGGCTAGGATTAACGGCGGAAACCCTTTGTAGAGGCTGCACAGAGAACGATCAAACCGTGGAACATCTCCTCTGCCACTGTCCAGCCTTTTTTAATAAAAGAAGGAAATTCTTTGGTTTTTACTCCACGGAAAATTTAGGTGAAATAAGTAGACAAAAACCTTCTAATTTAGTGAGATTCATAGAAGAAGTGGGGTGGCACGATTCGTGGGAAACAGTGTAGTAAACGTTTCGTAAGGGGGTACAAGGTACAACGGACCAGTAGGTTGTTGTGTAATGAAATTACATTGAACTCAAATATGTTTATTTACTTTAAATCAAAATAATTTCATTTGCTGAATATGCATTATCGGCATTTTTAAATTATGTTAAATATTTTAATTATAACAATATATTTATATGTATCAGATTTCATAACAAAATCAGTAAACAGTATGACTGGTATGAAAAAATATACAACAACAACAATTCATAAATGGTCATATGGAAAGCAATTATGTATGACAACAAGAATTACATATAAAATATTATAATAATAAAAAGCATATGATATTATTACTAAGGGTTTAGAGTTCATTGAGTTCGTTCACTGTTAAATTTGGTAATTACACAACACGTGCCGGATGGCTAAAAATGCTAAAGAAGCATAAAATGCTAAAGGAGCATATTTAGCGTATAAAAGGCTTAGTAATTTGGTAGTTATGGGCATTCGAACAACGGCATTCGAAGAACGGCATTCGAAAAGCCGAAGCATTCGACTTGCTACCTCAAAGCAAGAGGTGTTTAATAAAACAACTCTTAGCAAGTAAAAGTTGTTTTATTTAAATAACTAACACCCTAGTTGATCACCGTGCCCAAGAAGTCGAGAAGAACGCTTGAGAATATATATATATATATATATATATATATATATATATATATATATATATATATATATATATATATATATATATATATATATATATATATATATATATATATATATATATATATATATATATATATATATATATATATATATGTGTATATATATGTGTTTCTCCTTTTGAATTTTGAATTGTCCAGCATTTTTCTCGACTTTTTGGCCTCGGTGATCAACTATGGTGTTAATATATATATATATACAGCATAGCCCCGCTTTACGAACGGCTCGTTTTACGAAATTTCGAAGTTACGAACATGATTAAAAAGTACCGAAATTCGTTATACGAATGGAAAATTCGCTCTTACAAACAATTTTTTCTAAATATAATAATTAATATTAATAAATCCCGAAGTATACATACTAATATGGTTTTTCTTTGGGATTGAAATAAAAACTACATTCAGAAGATGACCGATTATTATGTCATCAGACAATCTTTCATCTTCTGAACTGTCAGCTCCAGAAGAGTCTGCAGTTCTTGAATTCCTCATATTCAAGAACGTGTAGAATCTTCTGGAGCTGATAGTTCAGAAGATTAACGATTATCAGATGACAGCTCATGCGACACATCAGAATAAATACATTTTAATCTTTTTTATTTAATATGTGCAATTTTCTTTTTTTAAATTAATGAAAAAATTGTTTAATTTTATTTTATTTTGAAAATGAATAAACTTATCTTCTTTTATTTTCTTATTAAATAATTGTTTTAATTTTGTTATGAAAAGAGGGATTCGTTTAACGAAAATTTTAGGTACTCATCGATATACTTTTAACACGAAAAGTTTAGGTACTTGCCTCTTTACGAATAAATGTAGGAAACCCAGCTTTATACTACCAAAAATTGGTACGAATGTCGTTACTTTAGTAGACAGGGTTAAATTCTTAGGTGTAATTTTAAATGGGAAACTGAATTGGAAATACCACCTCAAAAGTAAGGCTGAAAAGGTCACTAGGGCTTTTTGAGCATGAAGGGGTACCATTGGCAAAAAATGGGGATTGTCACCTAAGATTATACACTGGCTTTACAACGGTTTAATAAGATCTACAATCATCTACCGATCATTAGTCTGGTAGAAATCACTAGAGATCGAATCGAACTTAAAGATTCTAGAAAAAATCCAGCGATAATGTTGTTTAGGTATTACTGGTGCCTGTACTAGTACACCTACTCGTGCATTAGAGATTATGTTAGGTTTACCGAGAATTGACCTTTTTGTTAAAAGCGTGGCTGCTAACTCCGCTTTGCGGCTAAGGTTGAATAAAAATATGCTAACTTCAGGTTCACCCACACCCCGTACAATAATCACTCGTGTGATTGAAGCGGCGGGTCACAATCTGAACATGAAATATGAAAATATGATTACCTTCCCCATATCACAGTATTCGCAGAAGGTATCGGTCCAAGAATACCCTCTAGGCCCGAATGGGAGAATGGCTCACCCATTCCAAGGAACAGTATCGTCCTCTATACGGATGGATCACAGATGGAAACAGGTTGTGGCGCGGGAATTTTTTCCGAACATCTTGATCTGATGATCAGTATTAGACTTGATGATCACGCCACGATCTTTCAAGCGGAAATTGCAGCCGTTAATGCAGCGGCGGCATTGATATTAGAGAATAATCTCAGTAACAAGAAAATAGTAATTTGTTCGGACAGCTGTTAAAGCGCTGGCATCCAAATCTATAACCTCGAAAGTAGTATTCAATTGTCGTACCCTCCTAGGTCAGGTAGCTATTAACAACAATAAACTGTTGATTATTTAGTCACCAGGACACCGAGAAATAGCAGGAAATGAGAAGGCCGATAAATTGGCCAGGAACGGTGCGACGGACACTGACCTGCCAATTTGTCGGATCGGTTACCATGTTAACGGCATTAAAAGGTGGTTAAAACAGTGGCTAGTAGCTCAAGATGAATCGAGATGGGTCGCGCTGGACAGCTGTCGGCATACGAAACTGTTCTGGGGTAACCCAAACGCAAAATTATGAAAAAGTATTCTGAATATGAATAAACCTACGCTTACGCTATACACAGGTGTAGTCACGGGGCATTTACTTCTACGTGAACATGCTTCTAGGCTAGGATTAACGGCGGAAACCCTTTGTAGAGGCTGCACAGAGAATGATCAAACCGTGGAACATCTCCTCTGCCACTGTCCAGCCCTTTTTAATAAAAGAAGGAAATTCTTTGGTTTTTACTCCACGGAAAATTTAGGTGAAATAAGTAGACAAAAACCTTCTAATTTAGTGAGATTCATAGAAGAAGTGGGGTGGCACGATTCGTGGGAAACAGTGTAGTAAACGTTTCGTAAGGGGGTACAAGGTACAACGGACCAGTAGGTTGTTGTGTAATGAAATTACATTGAACTCAAATATGTTTATTTACTTTAAATCAAAATAATTTCATATGCTGAATATGCATTATCGGCATTTTTAAATTATGTTAAATATTTTAATTATAACAATATATTTATATGTATCAGATTTCATAACAAAATCAGTAAACAGTATGACTGGTATGAAAAAATATACAACAACAACAATTCATAAATGGTCATATGGAAAGCAATTATGTATGACAACAAGAATTACATATAAAATATTATAATAATAAAAAGCATATGATATTATTACTAAGGGTTTAGAGTTCATTGAGTTCGTTCACTGTTAAATTTGGTAATTACACAACACGTGCCGGATGGCTAAAAATGCTAAAGAAGCATAAAATGCTAAAAGAGCATATTTAGCGTATAAAAGGCTTAGTAATTTGGTAGTTATGGGCATTCGAACAACGGCATTCGAAGAACGGCATTCGAAAAGCCGAAGCATTCGACTTGCTACCTCAAAGCAAGAGGTGTTTAATAAAACAACTCTTAGCAAGTAAAAGTTGTTTTATTTAAATAACTAACACCCTAGTTGATCACCGTGCCCAAGAAGTCGAGAAGAACGCTTGAGAATTATATACACCAATACCTCGCTTTGTGCCGTTTCGTTTTGCGTTTTTTCGAAGTTGCGTTTTTTTCATTATTTTTTTAATTTCGTTGTTTTTTTTATTATTATTCGGAGAATCACGAAGCAATTACGATTTTTTCAAAAAATGATCCTGACATTCGCTCTTACAAACAATTTTTTCTAAATATAATAATTAATATTAATAACTCCCGAAGTATACATACTAATATGGTTTTTCTTTGGGATTGAAATAAAAACTACATTCAGAAGATGAACGATTATTATGTCATCAGATAATCGTTCATCTTCTGAACTATCAGCTCCAGAAGAGTCTGCAGTTCTTGAATTCCTCATATTCAAGAACGTGTAGAATCTTCTGGAGCTGATAGTTCAGAAGATTAACGATTATCAGATGACAGCTCATGCGACACATCAGAATAAATACATTTTAATCTTTTTTATTTAATATGTGCAATTTTCTTTTTTTAAATTAATGAAAAAATTGTTTAATTTTATTTTATTTTGAAAATGAATAAACTTATCTTCTTTTATTTTCTTATTAAATAATTGTTTTAATTTTGTTATGAAAAGAGGGATTCGTTTAACGAAAATTTTAGGTACTCATCTATTTACTTTTAATACGAACTTATACTAATATGGATTTCTTTTTGCGTATATTTTTATTTACTGGAACGCATGTATTAATTTTCTATAGAATGTCATAGTAATGTTCGCCATACGCATATTCGAGATACGGTCAATTACGGTCAAAGAACGAATCCTGTTCGTAAAGGGGGGGTTTGCTGTAACAAGGATTTTTCTTGCTGTAACAAGGCTTTTTATTGTGAAATGTAGGAAATATGAAATATATTTCTTCTATTGTCCATTTTGGATGAAAGATTTTATTTTATTTATTTTGGTGGTTTATGTAATGCTTGCACTTTTACAAATGTTTTTAGAGAAGCTGGTAAGTCAATAAATTTTCTAATAAAACATTTGCTTCCGATTTTTCAGCATTTAATTTTACTTTTTTAGTTTTTGGAGATACTAATAAATCTTCTATTGGCACATCAAAATTAGTTACTTTTTCAATCACATTTTCTGTTAAAATATTTCTCATAGGAGATGGAAATTGAGATTGACTTACAGCACTATTACTATTAGCATCACTTGTAAAACTTTTAAAAGGATTAACATATGTCTTTAGAATTTTGTCTTTATTAATATTGTATCTGAATGGTGAAATTTCATTAATTTGTGATTCAAACTGGAATTGTATATTATTCGATGTACTTGGTATTGCTACATTTGTTGATGTACTTGGTACATATTCCGATGTACTTGGTATATTTATCACAGAAATAATATTTATATTTTCTTTATTTGATACACTTTTTTCACTTATCGGAAAATCACCACAGTTTTCATTTGTAACAAATTTATTTGGTATAGCAGAAAAATTTAATCTACTTCTGAAAGCACTAGTATTAACATATTTAGGATCAAAACGATCAACACAGAAATAAATTTTAGTTTCTATTGAAATATTAACTAAATTTGCATTTCCTGAATTTCGAATCCAAATATCCCGTCTATTGTCTTTTGGAACCAAAAATCTGGGTACACCACTTGTTTTTTTATTTTTACACAAAAAATATGAACAATAATCCATTTGAAAATATTTAAATTAAAACACTTGTCAACTTTAACTTTAATTCACTGTATACTTTTTTAAATTGAATATAAAAATGAAATGTTTTAATTTATATATTTTTTTTATATATATATATATATATATATATATATATATATATATATATATATATATATATATATATATATATATATATATATATATATATATATATATATATATATATATATATATATATATATATATATATATATATATATATATATATATATATATATATATATATATATATATATATATATATATATATATATATATATATATATATATATATATATATATATATATATATATATATATAACAAGAATTACATATAAAATATTATAATAATAAAAAGCATATGATATTATTACTAAGGGTTTAGAGTTCATTGAGTTCGTTCACTGTTAAATTTGGTAATTACACAACACGTGCCGGATGGCTAAAAGTTCCACGACTAGCCAGGGTCACTCTCTGGCTTGGTAATGATAAACAGGAACCTAAGGAGGTTCTTAAACTGATTGAAGTCCTTAATCGAAACATAAGTATAAGAACATCCGGCTGGACAATCTACCTTCGACAGATGAGGGATGAAGGTCAGCTTCTGGGAGTGGACAACGACAATCTATCTTCAACGGCTGGACAATCTACCTTCGACAGATTAGGGATGAAGGTCAGGTTATGGGAGTGGACAACGAGTCTCTGATGACTCTTAAAAATGAATCTGGAAAGGTATTTTACCCTTCCAGAAAAATTACGATTAATTAGAGTTAATTTATCCAAAGTCTGTACTGATCTTTCTGATGAAGATACACTGACGGAGGATGAAAATGTATTAAATAACACTTGTAGTTTAACAGGAAGTGTATCTTTTACAGAAAGTGTATCTGCGGAGCGAAGAACGGTAATTCGGAAGTTCTATGGGAACAATACCGTAATGCGGTATTGTTCCCATAGGGATTTTAATTACAGAGGAAAAGGTTAAAGGGGCAATAGATTCATTTAAACCACTTAAATATCCAGGTAAGGACGGAATATACCCCGCCCTTCTGCATGAGGCAAATGTAGATTGCATTAGTAGAATTCTATGGCGGGAATCTAGATTAATTTTTATCCCCAAGCCGGGAAAAGGCAGCTATGCGTCTCCTAAATCGTATAGGCCTATCAGTTTAATTTCTTTCTTACTGAAAGAATTAAAGAGGGTTATAGAACATGACATAATGACGGTTATCGGAACACAGGGTTTCGCACCGTCCCAGCATGCTTACTGTAAAGGTAAATCTGTTGAATCCGCACTGCATAAGGCGGTGTACGTGATCGAAAAGGGTCTTGATAACAAAAACATAACCCTAGGTATGATTATTGATATCGAGAAAGCCTACAATAATGTCAAAATTAATTCAATTATCAAATGCTTGATGAATAGACGAATAAATCCATGTGTTATTAGAATAGACGAATAAATCCATGTGTTATTATGCTTAGGAATAGAACATTGATTGCGGAATTAGGGGGCTCATCACAAAGAGGCCGAGCATTTAACGGTACAACACAAGGGGGAATCCTTTCACCCTTGCTGTGGTTACTTGTAATGGACGAGCTTCTGCAGGATCTTTACTTTATCATCTGTTATGCAGATGATGTAGCTATACTGATCACAGGTAGATTTGAATCAACTCTCGCGCGAGCTTATGCAGAGTGCGTTAAACATTGTATGCAGCTTGGCTACAAAAAACGGACTCAAGGTAAACCCGGAGAAAACTGAGACTTGCCTCTTTACGAATAAATGTAGGAAACCCAGCTTTATACTACCAAAAATTGGTACGAATGTCGTTACTTTAGTAGACAGGGTTAAATTCTTAGGTGTAATTTTAGATGGTAAACTGAATTGGAAATACCACCTCAAAAGTAAGGCTGAAAAGGTCACTAGGGCTTTTTGGGCATGTAGGGGTACCATTGGCAAAAAATGGGGATTGTCACCTAAGATTATACACTGGTTTTACACCGGTGTAATAAGATCTACAATCATCTACCGATCATTAGTCTTGTAGAAATCCCTAGAAATCGAATCGAACTTAAAGATTATAGAAAAAATCCAGCGACAATGTTGTTTAGGTATTACTGGTGCCTGTATTAGTACACCTACTCGTACATTAGAGATTATGTTAGGTTTACCGTGAATTGACCTTTTTGTTAAAAGCGTGGCTGCTAACTCCGCTTTGCGGCGAAAGTTGAATAAAAATATGCTAAATTCAGGGGCAGCCACACTCCATACAACAATCACTCGTGTGATTGAAGCGGCGGGTCACAATCTGAACATGAAATATGAAAATATGATTACACAGTATTCGCAGAAGGTATCGGTACAAGAATACCCTCTAGGCCCGAATGGGAGAATGGCTCACCCATTCCAAGGAACAGTATCGTCCTCTATACGGATGGATCACAGATGGAAACAGGTTGTGGCGCGGGAATTTTTTCCGAACATCTTGATCTGATGGTCAGTATTAGACTTGATGATCACGCCACGATCTTTCAAGCGGAAATTGCAGCCGTTAATGCAGCGGCGGCATTGATATTAGAGAATAATCTCAGTAACAAGAAAATAGTAATTTGTTCGGACAGCTGTTAAAGCGCTGGCATCTAAATCTATAACCTCGAAACTAGTATTCAATTGTCGTACCCTCCTAGGCCAGGTAGCTATTAACAACAATAAACTGTTGATTATCTAGTCCCCATGACACCGAGAAATAGCAGGAAATGAGAAGGCCGCTAAATTGGCCAGGAACGGTGCGACGGACACTGACCTGCCAATTTGTCGGATCGGTTACCATGTTAACGGCATTAAAAAGTGGTTCAAACAGTGGCTAGTAGCTCAAGATGAATCGATATGGGTCGCGCTGGACAGCTGTCGGCATACGAAACTGTTCTGGGGTAACCCAAACGCAAAATTATCAAAAAGTATTCTGAATATGAATAAACCTACGCTTACGCTATACACAGGTGTAGTCACGGGGCATTTACTTCTACGTGAACATGCTTCTAGGCTAGGATTAACGGCGGAAACCCTTTGTAGAGGCTGCACAGAGAACGATGAAACCGTGGAACATCTCCTCTACCACCGTCCAGCCCTTTTTAATAAAAGAAGGAAATTCTTTGGTTTTTACTACACGGAAAATTTAGGTGTAATAAGTAGGCAAAAACCTGCTAATTTAGTGAGATTCATAACAGAAGTGGGGTGGCACGATTCGTGGGAAACAGTGTAGTAAACGTTTCGTAAGGGGGTACAAGGTACAACGGACCAGTAGGTTGTTGTGTAATGAAATTACATTGAACTCAAATATGTTTATTTACTTTAAATCAAAATAATTTCATATGCTGAATATGCATTATCGGCATTTTTAAATTATGTTAAATATTTTAATTATAACAATATATTTATATGTATCAGATTTCATAACAAAATCAGTAAACAGTATGACTGGTATGAAAAAATATACAACAACAACAATTCATAAATGGTCATATGGAAAGCAATTATGTATGACAACAAGAATTACATATAAAATATTATAATAATAAAAAGCATATGATATTATTACTAAGGGTTTAGAGTTCATTGAGTTCGTTCACTGTTAAATTTGGTAATTACACAACACGTGCCGGATGGCTAAAAATGCTAAAGAAGCATAAAATGCTAAAGGAGCATATTTAGCGTATAAAAGGCTTAGTAATTTGGTAGTTCTGGGCATTCGAACAACGGCATTCGAAGAACGGCATTCGAAAAGCCGAAGCATTCGACTTGCTACCTCAAAGCAAGAGGTGTTTAATAAAACAACTGTTAGCAAGTAAAAGTTGTTTTATTTAAATAATTAACACCCTAGTTGATCACCGATGCCAAGAAGTCGAGAAGAACGCTGGAGAATTCAAAATACAAAAAGAGAAACACAACATTGGTGCCGTGACCAGAGGTGTCTTAGCAATTAAAAGTTGTTTTATTTAAATAATTAACACCATAGTTGATCACCGAGGCCAAAAAGTCGAGAAAAATGCTGGACAATTCAAAATTCAAAAGGAGAAACACATATATATACACATATATATATATATATATATATATATATATATATATATATATATATATATATATATATATATATATATATATATATATATATATATATATATATATATATTATATATATATATATATATATATATATATATATATATTATGTACATATATATATATATATATATACAAATACCTCGCTTTGCGTCGTAGATACGTTCCAAAAAATCGCGATTCAAATCGAAACCACGCTAAGTGAATTGCTATTTTCTATTGGAAATCATATAAACATCAAAGATAGGTTACCGTAATTTTCTTTCAGTCCTTAAATGTTAAAAAAAAGAATATTTAAATTACAAAACAAAAGTAAAACTTTATTAATTCATTTAAAATCATAAAAATGACTAGTAATTTAATCAAAAATTAAAAATATGTACACAAAATAAATAAATAAATTATGAAATTATTCAGACTCTGTAGACGAGCTTATGGCCATTGGAGTTTCTTTTTCAAAAAATTTGTCCAAAGTTTGCTGAACAGCTTTTTTTCTGATGTTAAGGTAAAGTTCCTTGTAACAATTAATATCATTTGCTACCGCTCGAGAAACTTTTACAGTTCTTTCGCTGTCAGGATCATTTTTTGAAAAAATCGCAATTGCTTCGTGATTCTCCGAATAATAATAAAAAAACAACGAAATTCAAAAAATAATGACAAAAAAACAACGCAATACGACTCATACCGAAAATGAGTCTTAATTCAGTAACGACGCAACTTCGAAAAAACGCAAAACGAAACGGCACAAAGCGAGGTATTGGTGTATATATACATATAAATATATAACATATATATATATATATATATATATATATATATATATATATATATATATTGGTGGCCTGGGTTAGGACGTACAGGGTAGGCATTGATCGGTCGCTGACCCAATGTTGCAACTGTACGATTCCTGGCCAAGTACTTGCTATACCTCCATCGTGGTGGCCACTGGAAACTTCATATTCAGCACCCGTTGTGTATGAAGGCAAAAATAGCAAACGCTGCGGTCCTCCTACTTGGGGGTGAGCAATAGCCTGACAAGCTATTCTAGCTCAATTTAGGAAACTAAATTGGGAAACTAATTGTTACGAATCTGCAACCAAGGCCTCGGAATGAACAATCTCATAGATATAGACCCATGGAATGTTTAAGGAATAACGATTTACGACTAGCGACTTGGAACGTTTTAACGATGATACAACCGGGAAAAATGGCAGAAATTGTTGATGAACTAATGAAATATAGAATAAATGTAGCTGCCATACAAGAAATTAGATGGGCAGGAAAAGGAGAAATCAAGAAGCGAAATTATTCCATATTTTATAGTGGTGGTGAAAAGTCAGGTCAAAGAGGTACCGGTTTCTATATAGATAGAAATAGTATTCTTGCCTTTGAGCCTTATGATGAAAGAATATGCTATATTAAAGTAAAAGGCAAGTTTCAGAAGATATCGTTAATATCAGTATATGCTCCAACTGAAGATAGCGAAGAAATTATGAAAGATGAATTTTATGACAACTTAGGAAAAATATATAATAAAATAAGCAAATATGATATGCTGATCATTTTAGGTGATTATAATGCAAAAATAGGAAAAGAAGAATTCATAAAAGATATAGCCGGGCGACACTCACTGCATAACGAAACAAATGAAAACGGTTTAAGATTATGCAGCTTTGCAGCAAGTCAAGGTATGTGGATCAGTAGTGTATCTTTTGAACATAAAAATATTCTTAAAGAAACATGGAAAATACCAGGAATGCAACCTCAATAATAGATGTAAGATCCTTTAGAGGGGCAAACTGCGATACAGATCATTTTTTAGTTATTGCAAAAGTAAGGCAGAGGATCGCTAATATAAGAAATAACACCAAATACAAAAATATAAAATGGAATACAGAAAAAATAATTACAGAACCTGAACATAGAAATAGATACCAGGAAAGAGTAAAGGAGAAATTAGAGTCGGAGAGATCATCACAAGACTCCAATGTGTCAACATTGTGGAATAAAATAAGGAATGCCATGACGGCGTCAGCTGATGAAACCATAGGTAAAAAACAAATAATTAGCAAAGAATGGTATGATGAAGAATGCAGGACTGTTAATGAGAACAAAAAGAAAGCTAGATTACAACTTCTAGAAAAAACAACAAGACAAAATACACGAAACTACCAAGAAAAACGAAAAGAAGCAAAGAAAATAATCACTAAGAAGAAAAGAATGCATATGAAACAACAAATTGAGCAAATTGAAAAAGATTTTACTCAAAAAAAGGTGAGAGATATGTATCAAAATATAAAAAAACAAACTAGAAAGTTTCAGCCAAAAATTAATATATGCAAAGATAAAAATGGTCAAGTAATTAGTGAAAAACATAAAATTATAGAAAGATGGGAAGAATTTTTTAGTGATTTATTAAATAAGCAGATAGGAGAAGATGAAACAGAAAACAATAGCGAGATAATATATCAAACAGCTGAAAATTTTATAGAATTACCCAGTATAGATGAAGTGAAGAATGCAATAAAGAAATTAAAAAATAATAAAGCCAGTGGAGCGGATTCAATAACATCAGAATTGTTTAAGTATGGTGGAGAAGAATTAGAAAATGAAGTACATAAATTGATAATCAAAGTATGGCAATATGAAGAAATACCAGAAGACTGGCTAACAAGTATCATCATCCCTATACACAAAAAGGGAGATAAAACAACATGCAGCAATCATCGTGGTATATCCTTATTAAATGTAGGATACAAAATTTTTACAAACATTTTATATGAAAGAATAAATATATATGCTGAAGAAATAATTGGTGATTACCAATGTGGATTCAGAAGAAATAGATCCACAATTGACCAGTGTTTTATAATTAACCAAATTTTTGAAAAGTCATATGAATACTCTCTGAATATGCATTGTTTATTTGTAGACTTCAAACAGGCTTTTGATAGTATAAACAGATCAAAAATATATAATATTCTTTTGCGTGATGGAATTCCTAAAAAATTAATAAATCTGGTAAAAATAACACTAAATTGTACAAAAGCTAAAGTATTGGTCCAAGATGAAACTACAAAAACATTTTCAATAATATCAGGAGTAAAACAAGGTGATGCTTTATCATCGTTAATTTTTAATCTAATATTAAATTCTATAATAAAAGAAATTGATCCTGGTGGTACAATATATAATAAAGGTATCCAAATATGTGCTTACGCAGATGATATAGTATTAATTGCGTTAAATATAAGATACCTCAAAGAAATTTTTATAAAACTAAAAGAGAAAGCCAAGATTGTTGGACTAGAAATTAATAATGAAAAAACTAAATACATGTTAAGATCTCGTACTAATCATAATCCACAAAATTTAATAATCAATAATGAAGTTTTTGAGGCAGTAGATACATTCAGATATTTAGGAATGATTTTAAGTAACAACAAAGATACATTCATTGCTATACAAGATAGAATACAATCTGCAAATAAATTATACTTCGCGCATGGCAAATTATTCAGATCCAGATTACTCTCTAAAAATCAGAAAATAAGAATGTACAGAACACTAATTAGACCAGTGCTTACATATGGATGTGAAGTATGGACGTTAAAAACATCAGATATATTTCACCTCACTTCATTTGAGAGGAAAATCATGCGCAGAATCTACGGGCCGGTACAAAATCCAGATGGAACATATAGAATAAGATATAACCACGAAATTGAAAATCTAATAGAACATCAAAACGTTGTAAGATTTATCAAAGCACAAAGATTAAGATGGCTTGGTCACATAATAAGAATGCCTGAAGAAAGAATGACAAACAAAATTTTCAAAAAATATCCCGAAAAAAGCAGAAAACGAGGACGACCACGAAAAAGATGGCTAGATGCAGTAGAATCAGATATACGAAAAATGAACATTAACAATTGGACAAGTCTTGCCAAACAAAGGTCAAACTGGAAGCAAGTGGTGGCAGAGGCAATGGTTCATCGAGAACTGTGAAGCCGCAAAAGAAAGATATATATATATATATATATATATATATATATATATATATATATATATATATGTGTGTATATATATGTGTTTCTCCTTTTGAATTTTGAATTGTCCAGCATTTTTCTCGACTTTTTGGCCTCGGTGATCAACTATGGTGTTAATTATTTAAATAAAACAACTTTAATTGCTAAGACACCTCTGGTCACGGCACCAATGTTGTGTTTCTCTTTTTGTATTTTGAATTCTCCAGCGTTCTTCTCGACTTCTTGGCCTCGGTGATCAACTAGGGTGTTAATTATTTAAATAAAACAACTTTTACTTGCTAACAGTTGTTTTATTAAACACCTCTTGCTTTGAGGTAGCAAGTCGAATGCTTCGGCTTTTCGAATGCCGTTCTTCTAATGCCGTTGTTCGAATGCCCAGAACTACCAAATTACTAAGCCTTTTATACGCTAAATATGCTCCTTTAGCATTTTATGCTTCTTTAGCATTTTTAGCCATCCGGCACGTGTTGTGTAATTACCAAATTTAACAGTGAACGAACTCAATGAACTCTAAACCCTTAGTAATAATATCATATGCTTTTTATTATTATAATATTTTATATGTAATTCTTGTTGTCATACATAATTGCTTTCCATATGACCATTTATGAATTGTTGTTGTTGTATATTTTTTCATACCAGTCATACTGTTTACTGATTTTGTTATGAAATCTGATACATATAAATATATTGTTATAATTAAAATATTTAACATAATTTAAAAATGCCGATAATGCATATTCAGCATATGAAATTATTTTGATTTAAAGTAAATAAACATATTTGAGTTCAATGTAATTTCATTACACAACAACCTACTGGTCCGTTGTACCTTGTACCCCCTTACGAAACGTTTACTACACTGTTTCCCACGAATCGTGCCACCCCACTTCTTCTATGAATCTCACTAAATTAGAAGGTTTTTGTCTACTTATTTCACCTAAATTTTCCGTGGAGTAAAAACCAAAGAATTTCCTTCTTTTATTAAAAAGGGCTGGACGGTGGTAGAGGAGATGTTCCACGGTTTCATCGTTCTCTGTGCAGCCTCTACAAAGGGTTTCCGCCGTTAATCCTAGCCTAGAAGCATGTTCACGTAGAAGTAAATGCCCCGTGACTACACCTGTGTATAGCGTAAGCGTAGGTTTATTCATATTCAGAATACTTTTTGATAATTTTGCGTTTGGGTTACCCCAGAACAGTTTCGTATGCCGACAGCTGTCCAGCGCGACCCATCTCGATTCATCTTGAGCTACTAGCCACTGTTTTAACCACCTTTTAATGCCGTTAATATGGTAACCGATCCGACAAATTGGCAGGTCAGTGTCCGTCGCACCGTTCCTGGCCAATTTATCGACCTTCTCATTTCCTGCTATTTCTCGGTGTCCTGGGGACCAGATACTCAACAGTATATTGTTGATAATAGCTACCTGACCTAGGAGGGTACGACAATTGAATACTAGTTTCGAGGTTATAGATTTGGATGCCAGCGCTTTAACAGCTGCTTGGCTGTCCGAACAAATTACTATTTTCTTGTTACTAAGATTATTCTCTAATATCAATGCCGCCGCTGCTTTAACGGCTGCAATTTCCGCTTGAAAGATCGTGGCGTGATCATCAAGTCTAATACTGACCATCAGATCAAGATGTTCGGAAAAAATTCCCGCGTCACAACCTGTTTCCATCTTTGATCCATCCGTATAGAGGACGATACTGTTTCTTGGAATGGGTGAGCCATTCTCCCATTCGGGCCTAGAGGGTATTCTTGTACCGATACCTTCTGCGAATACTGTGTAATCATATTTTCATATTTCATGTTCAGATTGTGACCCGCCGCTTCAATCACACGAGTGATTGTTGTATGGAGTGTGGATGAACCTGAAGTTAGCATATTTTTATTCAACCTTAGCCGCAAAGCGGAGTTAGCAGCCACGCTTTTAACAAAAAGGTCAATTCTCGGTAAACCTAACATAATCTCTAATGCACGAGTAGGTGCACTAGTGCAGGCACCAGTAATACCTAAACAACATTGTCGCTGGATTTTTTCTACAATCTTTAAGTTCGATTCGATTTCTAGGTATTTCTACAAGACTAATGATCGGTAGATGATTGTAGATCTTATTACACCGGTGTAAAGCCAGTGTATAATCTTAGGTGACAATCCCCGTTTTTTGCCAATGGTACCCCTACATGCCCAAAGAGCCCTAGTGACCTTTTCAGCCTTACTTTTGAGGTGGTTTTTCCAATTCAGTTTACCATCTAAAATTACACCTAAGAATTTAACCCTGTCTACTAAAGTAACGACATTCGTACCAATTTTTGGTAGTATAAAGCTGGGTTTACTACATTTATTCGTAAAGAGGCAAGTCTCAGTTTTCTCCGGGTTTACCTTGAGTCCGTTTTTTGTAGCCCAGCTGCATACAATGTTTAACGCACTCTGCATAAGCTCGCGCGAGAGTTGATTCAAATCTACCTGTGATCAGTATAGCTACATCATCTGCATAACAGATGATAAAGTAAAGATCCTGCAGAAGCTCGTCCATTACAAGTAACAACAGCAAGGGTGAAAGGATTCCCCCTTATGGTGTACCGTTAAATGCTCGGCCTCTTTGTGATGAGCCCCCAAATTCCGCAATCAATGTTCTATTCCTAAGTATGAAAGAAATCCATCTAATAATACATGGATTTATGCGTCTATTCATCTAGCATAATTTTGACATTATTGTAGGCCTTCTCGATATCAATAATCATACCTAGGGTCATGTTTTTGTTATCAAGACCCTTTTCGATCATGTGCACCGCCTTATGCAGTGCGGATTCAACAGATTTACCTTTACAGTAAGCATGCTGGGACGGTGCGAAACCCGGTGTTCAGATGACCGTCATTATGTCATGTTCTATAACCCTCTCTAATGCTTTCAGTAAGAAAGAAGTTAAACTGATAGGCCTATACGATTTAGGAGACGGATAGCTGCCTTTTCCCGGCTTGGGGATAAAAACTAATCTAGATTACCGCCATAGAATTCTACTAATGCAATCTACGATTGCCTCTTGCAGAAGGGCGGGTTATATTCCGTCCTTACCTGGATATTTAAGTGGTTTAACTGAATCTATTGCTGAATCCTTTAACCTTTTCCTCTGTTTAACTGAATCCTTTAACCTTTTCCTCTGTAATTAAAATCCCTAACCCACGTTTCGAATCGTGTGTTGCCACTACCGGTGTTATATCTACCTCAACGACGGGCGTCAGGCACCCCGGGAAGTTAGTGGACATTAGAATGCCTAGGCTATCCTCCATTGAATTCGCTTTGACGCCGTTTTCATCCACTAATAGTTCTTTTTAAGCCTAGCTTAAAAAGAACTATTTTTTATGCCTAGCTGCTTCGCTCACACCATTCATTTACTCCGTAAAGGTTACCCACGAATCTTTTTGAGATTTCTTGCAGTTTTTTAAAACATGTTTAAGGCGTTACGGTATTGTTCTCATAGAACTTCCGAATTACCGTTCTTCGCTCCGCAGATACACTTCCTGGAAAAGATGCACTTCCTGTAAAACTACAAGTGTTATTTAATACATTTTCAGCCTCCGTCAGTGTATCTTCATCAGAAAGATCAGTACAGACTTTGGATAAATTAACTCTTAACTCACCTACACCACCCAACTAGGAGTCCAGATTGCTCTCCTTATCGGGTATACACGGTTGGTCATCGTCCTCTAATTTTGGGAGATTAATCGTAATTTTTCTGGAAAGGTAAAATACCTTTCCAGATTCATTTTTAAGAGTCATCAGAGACTCGTTGTCCACTCCCATAACCAGAAGCTGACCTTCATCCCTAATCTGTCGGTGGTAGATTGTCCAGCCGGATGTTCTTATACTTATATTTCGGTTAAGGACTTCAATCAGTTTAAGAACCTCCTTAGGTTCCCGTTTATCATTACCAAGCCAGAGAGTGACCCTGGCTAGTCGTGGAACTTTTAGCCATCCGGCACGTGTTGTGTAATTACCAAATTTAACAGTGAACGAACTCAATGAACTCTAAACCCTTAGTAATAATATCATATGCTTTTTATTATTATAATATTTTATATGTAATTCTTGTTGTCATACATAATTGCTTTCCATATGACCATTTATGAATTGTTGTTGTTGTATATTTTTCATACCAGTCATACTGTTTACTGACTTTGTTATGAAATCTGATACATATAAATATATTGTTATAATTAAAATATTTAACATAATTTAAAAATGCCGATAATGCATATTCAGCATATGAAATTATTTTGATTTAAAGTAAATAAACATATTTGAGTTCAATGTAATTTCATTACACAACAATCTACTGGTCCGTTGTACCCCCTTACGAAACGTTTACTACACTGTTTCCTACGAATCGTGCCACCCCACTTCTTCTATGAATCTCACTAAATTAGAAGGTTTTTGCCTACTTATTTCACCTAAATTTTCCGTGGAGTAAAAACCAAAGAATTTCCTTCTTTTATTAAAAAGGGCTGGACAGTGGCAGAGGAGATGTTCCACGGTTTCATCGTTCTCTGTGCAGCCTCTACAAAGGGTTTCCGCCGTTAATCCTAGCCTAGAAGCATGTTCACGTAGAAGTAAATGCCCCGTGACTACACCTGTGTATAGCGTAAGCGTAGGTTTATTCATATTCAGAATACTTTTTGATAATTTTGCGTTTGGGTTACCCCAGAACAGTTTCGTATGCCGACAGCTGTCCAGCACGACCCATCTCGATTCATCTTGAGCTACTAGCCACTGTTTTAACCACCTTTTAATGCCGTTAACATGGTAACCGATCCGACAAAGTGGCTGGGCAGTGTCCGTCGCACCATTCCTGGCCAATTTATCGGCCTTCTCATTTCCTGCTATTTCTCGGTGTCCTGGGGACTAGATAATCAACAGTTGTTAATAGCTACCTGACCTAGGAGGGTTCGACAATTGAATACTAGTTTCGAGGTTATAGATTTGGATGCCAGCGCTTTAACAGCTGTCCGAACAAATTACTATTTTCTTGTTACTGAGATTATTCTCTAATATCAATGCCGCCGCTGCTTTAACGGCTGCAATTTCCGCTTGAAAGATCTGGCGTGATCATCAAGTCTAATACTGACCATCAGATCAAGATGTTCGGAAAAAATTCCCGCGCCACAACCTGTTTCCATCTTTGATCCATCCGTATAGAGGACGATACTGTTTCTTGGAATGGGTGAGCCATTCTCCCATTCGCGCCTAGAGGGTATTCTTGGACCGATACCTTCTGCGAATACTGTAATATGGGGGAGGTAATCATATTTTCATATTTCATGTTCAGATTGTGACCCGCCGCTTCAATCACACGAGTGATTGTTGTATGGGGTTTTATTCAACCTTAGCCGCAAAGCGGAGTTAGCAGCCATGCTTTTAACAAAAAGGTCAATTCTCGGTAAACCTAACATAATCTCTAATGCACGAGTAGGTGTACTAGTGCAGGCACCAGTAATACCTAAACAACATTGCCGCTGGATTTTTTCTAGAATCTTTAAGTTCGATTCGATTTCTAGGGATTTCTACCAGACTAATGCTCGGTAGATGATTGTAGATCTTATTACACCGGTGTAAAGCCAGTGTATAATCTTAGGTGACAATCCCCATTTTTTGCCAATGGTACCCCTACATGCCCAAAAAGCCTTAGTGGTCTCTTCAGCCTTACTTTTGAGGTGGTATTTCCAATTCAGTTTCCCATCTAAAATTACACCTAAGAATTTAACCCTGTCTACTAAAGTAACGACATTCGTACCAATTTTTGGTAGTATAAAGCTGGGTTTACTACATTAATTCGTAAATAGGCAAGTCTCAGTTTTCTCCGGGTTTACCTTGAGTCCGTTTTTTGTAGCCCAGCTGCATACAATGTTTAACGCACTCTGCATAAGCTCGCGCGAGAGTTGATTCAAATCTACCTGTGATCAGTATAGCTACATTATCTGCATAACAGATGATAAAATAAAGATCCTGCAGAAGCTCGTCCATTACAAGTAACCACAGCAAGGGTGAAAGGATTCCCCCTTATGGTGTACCGTTAAATGCTCGGCCTCTTTGTGATGAGCCCCCAAATTCCGCAATCAATGTTCTATTCCTAAGCGTGAAAGAACTCCATCTAATAATACATGGATTTATGCGTCTATTCATCTAGCATAATTTTGACATTATTGTAGGCCTTCTCGATATCAATAATCATACCTAGGGGCATGTTTTTGTTATCAAGACCCTTTTCGATCACGTGCACCGCCTTATGCAGTGCGGATTCAACAGATTTACCTTTACAGTAAGCATGCTGGGACGGTGCGAAACCCTGTGTTCCGATGACCGTCATTATGTCATGTTCTATAACCCTCTCTAATGCTTTCAGTAAGAAAGAAGTTAAACTGATAGGCCTATACGATTTAGGAGACGCATAGCTGCCTGTTCCCGGCTTGGGGATAAAAACTAATCCCGCCACAGAATTCTACTAATGCAATCTACGTTTGCCTCTTGCAGTAGGGCGGGTTATATTCCCTCCTTACCTGGATATTTAAGTGGTTTAAATGAATCTATTGCTCCATTAACCTTTTCCTCTGTAATTAAGATCCCTAACCCACGTTTCGAATCGTGTGTTGCCACTACCGGTGTTACATCTTCCTCAACGACGGGCGTCAGGCACCCCGGGAAGTTAGTCGACATTAGAATGCCTAGGCTATCTTCCATTGAATTCGCTTTGACGCCGTTTTCATCCACTAATAGTTCTTTTTAAGCCTAGCTTAAAAAGAACTATTTTTTAAGCCTAGCTGCTTCGCTCACACCATTCATTTACTCCGTAAAGGTTACCTACGAATCTTTTTGAGATTTCTTGCAGTTTTTTTAAAACATGTTTAAGGCGTTACGGTATTGTTCTCATAGAACTTCCGAATTACCGTTCTTCGCTCCGCAGATACACTTCCTGGAAAAGATGCACTTCCTGTAAAACTACAAGTGTTATTTAATACATTTTCATCCTCCGTCAGTGTATCTTCATCAGAAAGATCAGTACAGACTTTGGATAAATTAACTCTTAACTCACCTACACCACCCAACTAGGAGTCCAGATCGCTCTCCTTATCGGGTATACACGCTTGGTCATCGCCCTCTGATTTTGGGAGATTAATCGTAATTTTTCTGGAAAGGTAAAATACGTTTGCAGATTCATTTTTAAGAGTCATCAGAGACTCGTTGTCCACTCCCATAACCAGAAGCTGACCTTCATCCCTAATCTGTCGGTGGTAGATTGTCCAGCCGGATGTTCTTATACTTATATTTCGGTTAAGGACTTCAATCAGTTTAAGAACCTCCTTAGGTTCCCGTTTATCATTACCAAGCCAGAGATTGACCCTGGCTAGTCGTGGAACTTTTAGCCATCCGGCACGTGTTGTATAATTACCAAATTTAACAGTGAACGAACTCAATGAACTCTAAACCCTTAGTAATAATATCATATGCTTTTTATTATTATAATATTTTATATGTAATTCTTGTTGTCACACATAATTGCTTTCCATATGATGATTTATTAATTGTTGTTGTTGTATATTTTTTCATACAAGTCATACTGTTTACGGACTGTTCGGCGAGCCTGATAATTAAATTATAATTAACTTCTCCTTGAACTAAATAAAAGATGTATGTAAGCTTTGCATTATATAAAATTCTTTAATAAATAATTTCAATAAATTATAAACTTAACTATAGTGATTTAACAAATTTAAATACTTAAAATTTATAACAATTTAAGAATTAATTTAAAAATCCAATTAACCACGTGGATTATCCAATTCGTTAAGTTTTGTTACTTATATAACTGATTGTTCAATTGATTAATTCTTAATTTCACCAACTTGGTTATCAAGAATTATGTTAGTAATAATTTCTTTAAGTTACCAAATATGGTTATTAAAATATTAATTAATTAAACCTTAATTTCACCAGATATGGTTATCAAAGAATTTAATTAATTATATTAGTTCACCAATTATATTATTTCACCAAATTATGGTTATCTAGGTGTCTATTTATTAATTAAATGTTAGTTGTAAATTGTTAGTGCCTTTTATTGTATAGGAATAATTGCAAAACTTCCACAAATAAATTGTATATTTTCCAATTTTATCCGTACGAATTAATTGTTAATTATATTTACCAATCCTTGCTTGAAGCCTATTAGAAAATGAAAGAGGCTGAGACTAATTCGTACCTCGTTTATATACCCTAAATTTGGTCAAAAAACATATAGGGTTGTGTATTTTTTATCTTTCGAACATTTGGTCAAATGACCATAATTTCATTTTCCTCGATTCTAATTATTAAATTCATTTTCATTAATTATTATCTATAATTGTTTTTGTTTGAAAACCTATTATTTCGTGATTTCTTGTTGATTTTCTTTTATTATGAATATATAAGTAATAAAAAACATGTATTTAATGAATTACCATAATATCCATAATTTCGCTATAATTTGTCCATCCTTGACTTTGACATGAAATTTCAACCCTAATTCTCTAATTTAGAACTAACTGACATTTAGTTTCGAATATTTATTTTTTCTTCCTTTCTTACAATTTGTCTCGCTCACTCTTATGGTAGTATGTATCATAATTAAAAAAACATAAATTTATGAGTTTTATGTGTTGTGCCGCGATTTCGTAACTATCATTAAAAGCGCGACTTTATTGTTTCCCGGGTACATTTGGTTTCTTATTGCTGCACATAAAGTTTCTGTTGATTTTTTTGTTTACAAACTGAGTTTGACAGTTCATGTATGGACAGCAATAAAAACAATTAATTTCAAGAATTTTATCTAAATTTCATTCCTATTTTTATAAATTTGAATAATTATAGTTTTGGAATGGAACTTTATTGATTAATATATAGATTTTTGTATGTTTGATACTAGTTCCCTTTTCTTTATAGGTTATGCCGGTCAAACAATTTTGGATGAATATTGTGGACGAAGTACACCTAGTACTTACAATCTGATGTAGTCCATTTAATCTACAGATAAGTAACTTTTAAATTTTATTTATCATAATATGGACAATGACAACAAAGTGCATAATTATCACTTTTAATTTTGCCGTGTTGTTGGTGTTTTACTATAATGTACATATATTAATATATTTTTTTTTAATTTTTAGTTCACCAGTTGGCTGGACATTCTGCCCTCCGTTGAACACTTTGTTCAACACAATTTAATAGTTTAAATTATTGATATACAACAAGAGTTAGACATTTCACAGTTGAAAACTGGAAATTCACTTGCTATCAATGTTATAAATTGTTAGGTCCAAACGATCAGAATTTTTGGTGAATCTACCAGACCGTCACATAGTGCCAAAATCAAGGTTTACAGGGATGGAAAAGTAAGTTTTCATCATTATCAAGTAAAAAAAAGACATTAACTGCTAAAATTGATAACATTGATAGCATCGGAAAAGTCAACTTCCTCCCATAAATTTAAAAATTCATTATATTCAAAACAACATATTCATATTTTTTTCACAATACAACATATTCATATTTTATAGTTGATCGTTGTTTCCATCTATTAAAAGTGGACGCACTTTTGTTATAGGTCTCTTGACACTGTTATGTTGAGTTTTTATTTCTACTACTCTGACTAATCCATCTGTTCCTGGAAACGTTTGTAAGACCTTTCCAAGTGGCCAGAAAGTTGGTGATGAATTTTCTTCTTTGATTAATACTATATCTCCTATCTTTATATTTGACTTAGTTGAATGCCATTTTGATCGTTGTTGTAACATATGCAAATATTCCTTGGACCATTTATTCCAAAATTGTTTTGTCATATATTGCATATGTCTCCATCGTTGGCCTAAAACAACAGGTTCTGCTATGTTTGGTTCAGGTAATGCATTGATTGGTTTACCTATTAAAAAATGACCAGGTGTTAATATATCTAAATTATCTATTCGATTATCGATCGTAGTAAGTGGTCGAGAATTTAAACAGGCTTCGATTTGACACAATAATGTTGAATATTCCTCATATGTATAACATGATTTTCCTACTATGCGTCGTAAGTGATATTTCACACTTTTTACTCCAGATTCCCATAAACCTCCAAAATTAGGCGAACCTGGTGGATTAAAATGCCAAGTTATTGATTGTGTACTAAAGTATTGATTTAACATTGGTGTTGCGTCTTGAATAGCTGTCTTTAGTTCTTTATTTAACATAATTTCTGCTCCCTTAAAATTAGTTCCGCAGTCTGAATAGATATCGGTACACAATCAACGTCGAGACACAAATCTTCGGAATGCTGCTATAAACGCTGCTGATGTCAAATCTGACACCAATTCTAGATGTATAGCCTTTGTGGCCATACATATAAATATACAAAAATAACCTTTGTATTTTCGACTACTCCTATGTGTTGACATTTTTAATAAGATTGGTCCAGCAAAATCCTTACCAACATGTAAAAATGGCTGAGTAACGTTTACTCTTGGACTAGGTAATTCTCCCATTAACTGTGTTTGTAATTGTTTTCGTTGTCGAATACATATAACACATGATTTGATTCGTCGTGAAATTGCCCTTTTTCCGTTTATAATCCAATATATATTACGGCTAGTATTTAATATTAAATTGACACCACCATGAAGCGTATCCTTGTGAATTTCATCTATTATTAAATTTGTTATGTGGTGATTTGCTGGTAAGATAATTGGATGTTTTTTGGCATATGTTATATTAGCATTTTTTAATCTTCCTCCAATATGCATTACTTGTAATTTATCTAAAAATGGCATTAATGTCATCAATTGACTTCTTGATTTTAATTCTAACCTTTTCTTCAGTTGTTGATATTCTTCGGTAAAACTATTTTGTTGTACCATTTTATAAATTACGTTGCGTGCTATGCGAATTTCATTGGCTGTTAACACTCCAGACTTTTTTACATTACCTTTAGTAATGATGAAAATCGCAAAAACAAATCTTCTACTTTTACATGTAATGATACTGTTTTTATAATTTTTGCCTCCAACATTGTGTCTTTATTATTTAGTATAGTGTTTGGCCATTCCTCTTCAGATTTTATTAACCATTCTGGTCCACTCCACCATAATTTATTATCTACAAGATTTATGGTTTCTATTCCTCTGGAAGCTAAATCTGCTGGATTTTGATTTGTGGATACATGTTTCCAACATATTGGGTCAATGAATTCTTGAATTTCAGCTACTCTATGTGCTACAAACGTTTTCCATCTTGATGGGTGATTCTGAATCCATTGTAATGTGATTGTTGAGTCAGTCCATGCTTTTATTTTCACGTTATTTAATTCCATTGCTTGAATTGTTGTTTTGAATAATCTTGCTAAATTTAGAGCCACCTTTGTTTTTGAGGCAATTAATTTGGACGTGATTTGGCCAGTTTCATTTTCGACTCGCATATAAATAACCGCAGCATATGCTTTCATAGAAGCATCACAAAAACCATGTAATTGTATTTTCTGCGTTTTTTTTGTACTACCTAACCATCTTGGTATTCGTAATTTATGAAGTTCTAATAACTGGTCTTTAAACTTTTTCCATTCTGCTATAGTTATGGTATCAACTTCTGCATCCTAATGGATCATATAATGATCCATTAGGATGCAGAATGGATCATATAATCCATCCTAATGGATCATATAATGATCCATTAGGATGCAGAATGGATCATATAATCCATCCTAATGGATCATCTAATGGATCATATAATCCATTCTAATGGATCATATAATGAAGCAACTTCGGATAATATTGAACGTTTCGTAACTGTTGTTTGTTTTTTGCATGTTGCTATAAACGTAAAATAGTCTGTTTCAGGATACCATCGTATTCCTAATGTTTTAATTACGTTATCTTCATCGAAACTAAACATATTTTTTAGTTCGCGATGTTCGAGTGGCAAATGATTAATTATATTTGGATCATTACTAGCCCATTTTCTTAAGTTGAAATGTCCTGTCTTTAACATTTCTGTACATTGATTTTGCAATTCTAATGCTTCTTCAATCGTATCCGCTCCACTCAATAAATCATCAACATAGAAGTCCGATAGTGCGACTTTAGCAGCTAATGAATAATTTTTTATTTCATCATTAGCTAATTGTTGGAGAGATTTAATAGCTAAGTATGGTGCTGCTGACGTTCCAAACGTTACAGTCTTTAATTGGTAATTCTTTATTACTTGTGTTTTTGGATCCTTCCAAATAATCCTTAGATATTTACGATGTTCTGGATGCACCAGAATCATACTATACATTTTTTCCACATCAGCTGTCATCGCTATTTTATGTTTTCTCCATTTCATTAATGTTGAGAATAATGTCGGTTGTAAACTAGGCCCAATTAACATTTGCTCATTCAAAGATTTGCCATTGCTTGTCTTTGCTGACGCATCAAACACAACTCTTAATTTGGTAGTTGTACTTTCTTTAAAAACAGCATGATGTGGTATGTAATATTGTTGCTCATCACCAACTTTTGGAACTTCTTCCATATGTTTTAATTCCAGATACTCATTCAAACATTTTGAATATTCTTTTTCTAAATCTACATTCGATTTAAATTTGTTTAGCAGAATGTTAAATCTCTTGTTCGCCATTTCCTTTGACGAACCTAGACTGGGTTCTTGACTACCGATGAATGGCAATTTTACCATATATTGTCCATTCGCCAATCTGTGATGTGTTCTCTCATAGAACCTTTCACATTCATGATCCTGAGGTGTCAAGATTTTGTTTTTGGAAACTTCTTCTATTTTTGGAAACTTCTTCTGTTTTGGAAACTTCTTCTAAACCGCCGGAGGTGATGACCTATTTCATCAGGTTGAGTTTGGATGGTGGTGAACGTTTGCACTGTACTGCTGTTCGTTATAGGGCTATTTCCTAATAATATCCATCCCAAACGCGTTTGGATCGCAACAGGTGCCTCTTTGGGTCCTTTGATCAATCCTTCTTGTAGGATCTCAGCATACACCTTTGCCCCCAATAACATGTCAATTTTATCTGGATTATTATACATTGGGTCTGCTAACTCCAATTGACTTAAATGGTTCCATTTCCTCATAGAACCTTTGGTTGATGGCAGTAAATCTGTTATTTGATCAATAACTAACAGTTTTACGTTAACTTGGAATTCCTTTGATTTATGATTGTATAAATTAAGTAGAATTTCTTTGTTTGACCACGCCGTGGTATTTTTGTTCAACCCTGTAATTTGTATTTTGGCTGGCTTACTGTGTACCCCCAATTTTCGACAGGTACTATCAGTAATGAATGATGATTGTGACCCTGGATCAATCAAACATCGTAACACTAATGGTCGGCCATGACGATCATACACTGTTACCAATGCTGTGGCTAACAGTACGTGTTGTTGTTGTGCTACCAAAAAATTCAATGTTCCATCGTCGTCCTTTGATGATGACTGATCAACTGTTTGTTTAGTTGTGTTTGACTGTTTCAAACTTGGGACATGATTTATTATAGCATGCAATAAAGTGTGATGAATTTGATTACACCTTTTACACTAGGCTTTATTTGAGCAGTTTTTCGACACATGATTTTTACTAAAACCATTGAAACAACGGCCACTTTGAGCAATGCATTTCTTGCGTTGCGTTACATCCATTTTTTGAAATTTAGAGCATGTTACAAGGTAATATGACGCTCCACAAGCTGGACAATTTGACGGCGTTGTCGCATGATAGTTTTTTACACAAACTTATGGTACTGGTTTTATTGGTGTCATTGAATACGACACAGCTTCTAAAATTCTAAATCTTGTACTCAGAAAAGCTATTGTTTTAGTGTTGGTAGTTCTTGTGTGGAACTTAATTCTTCTTCCCAATACCTAAGTGTTATGAATGGTAAATTCTGTACCAATAAATATATTAATAATGTATCCCATTCAGATACATTTATACCAAGTGATTGCAATTGTAGTTCACATTCTTCTGTGGTATCAATAAATTGTTTTAAAGCCTTGCTGCTTTCATTAATTAATTTTGGTTGATTAACTAGAATTTTGATTTGCGTATTTACCAATAATCGTTTGTTTTCATATCGGTTTTGTAGTTTTTTCCACGCTGGCTCGTAATCATTTTCTGTGATTGGTATATGTTTTAGCAGTATTTCTGCTTCACCTGTTAAACAACCTTTTAAATATTGCAATTTCTGTACATTAGACAGTTGCGTGTTATTTATTTCCTTTCATGATTTATTTAAATAAATCATGAAAGGGTCTCCATTCATTATAGTCACCATTGAACTTTGGTAATGTCAATCTTGGCAATGGTACATGTATTGTATTTGTATTTATAATTTGTGCAGTAGTACTCATTTGTGCAGTAGAACAGCTGATTGGCTGTCCGAACAAATTACTATTTTCTTGTTACTAAGATTATTCTCTAATATCAATGCCGCCGCTGCTTTAACGGCTGCAATTTCCGCTTGAAAGATCGTGGCGTGATCATCAAGTCTAATACTGACCATCAGATCAAGATGTTCGGAAAAAATTCCCGCGCCACAACCTGTTTCAATCTTCCGTATAGAGGACGATACTGTTCATCCGTATAGAGGACGATACTGTTTCTTGGAATGGGTGAGCCATTCTCCCATTCGGGCCTAGAGGGTATTCTTGTACCGATACCTTCTGCGAATATGGGGAAGGTAATCATATTTCATGTTCAGATTGTGACCCGCCGCTTCAATCACACGAGTGATTATTGTATGGGGTGTGGGTGAACCTGAAGTTAGCATATTTTTATTCAACCTTAGCCGCAAAGCGGAGTTAGCAGCCACGCTTTTAACAAAAAGGTCAATTCTCGGTAAACCTAACATAATCTCTAATGCACGAGTAGGTGTACTAGTGCAGGCACCAGTAATACCTAAACAACATTGCCGCTGGAGTTTTTCGAGAATCTTTAAGTTCGATTCGAATTCTAGGGATTTCTACCAGACTAATGCTCGGTAGATGATTGTAGATCTTATTACACCGGTGTAAAGCCAGTGTATAATCTTAGGTGACAATCCCAATTTTTTGCCAATGGTACCCCTACATGCCCAAAAAGCCCTAGTGGCCTTTTCAGCCTTACTTTTGAGGTGGTATTTCCAATTCAGTTTCCCATCTAAAATTACACCTAAGAATTTAACCCTGTCTACTAAAGTAACGACATTCGTACCAATTTTTGGTAGTATGAAGCTGGGTTTACTACATTTATTCGTAAAGAGGCAAGTCTCAGTTTTCTCCGGGTTTACCTTGAGTCCGTTTTTTGTAGCCCAGCTGCATACAATGTTTAACGCACTCTGCATAAGCTCGCGCGAGAGTTGATTCAAATCTACCTGTGATCAACATAGCTACATCATCTGCATAACAGATGATAAAGTAAAGATCCTGCAGAAGCTTGTCCATTACAAGTAACCACAGCAAGGGTGAAAGGATTCCCCCTTGTGGTGTACCGTTAAATGCTCGGCCTCTTTGTGATGAGCCCCCAAATTCCGCAATCAATGTTCTATTCCTAAGCATGAAAGAAATCCATCTAATAATATATGGATTTATGCGTCTATTCATCTAGCATTTGATAATTGAATTAATTTTGACATTATTGTAGGCCTTCTCGATATCAATAATCATACCTAGGGTCATGTTTTTGTTATCAAGACCCTTTTCGATCACGTGCACCGCCTTATGCAGTGCGGATTCAACAGATTTACCTTTACAGTAAGCATGCTGGGACGGTGCGAAACCCGGTGTTCCGATGACCGTCATTATGTCATGTTCTATAACCCTCTCTAATGCTTTCAGTAAGAAAGAAGTTAAACTGATAGGCCTATACGATTTAGGAGACGCATAGCTGCCTTTTCCCGGCTTGGGGATAAAAACTAATCTAGATTCCCGCCATAGAATTCTACTAATGCAATCTACGATTGCCTCTTGCAGAAGAGCGGGTTATATTCCGTCCTTACCTGGATATTTAAGTGGTTTAACTGAATCTATTGCCCCTTTAACTTTTTCCTCTGTAATTAAAATCCCTAACCCACGTTTCGATTCGTGTGTTGCCACTACCGGTGTTACATCTTCCTCAACGACGGGCGTCAGGCACCCCGGGAAGTTAGTCGACATTAGAATGCCTAGGCTATCTTCCATTGAATTCGCTTTGACGCCGTTTTCATCCACTAATAGTTCTTTTTAAGCCTAGCTTAAAAAGAACTATTTTGTAAGCCTAGCTGCTTCGCTCATACCGTTCATATACTCCGTAAAGCTTACCCACGAATCTTTTTAAGATTTCTTGCAGTTTTTTTAAAACATGTTTAAGACGTTACGGTATTGTTCCCATAGAACTTCCGAATTACCGTTCTTCGCTCCGCAGATACACTTCCTGGAAAAGATACACTTCCTGTAAAACTACAAGTGTTATTTAATACATTTTCATCCTCCGTCAGTGTATCTTCATCAGAAAGATCAGTACAGACTTTGGATAAATTAACTCTTAACTCACCTACACCACCCAACAAGGAGTCCACATCGCTCTTCTTATCGGGTATACACGCTTGGTCATCGCCCTCTGATTTTGGGAGATTAATTGTAATTTTTCTGGAAAGGTAAAATACCTTTCCAGATTCATTTTTAAGAGTCATCAGAGACTCGTTGTCCACTCCCATAACCAGAAGCTGACCTTCATCCCTAATCTGTCGGTGGTAGATTGTCCAGCCGGATGTTCTTATACTTATGTTTCGGTTAAGGACTTCAATCAGTTTAAGAACCTCCTTAGGTTCCCGTTTATCATTACCAAGCCAGAGAGTGACCCTGGCTAGTCGTGGAACTTTTAGCCACCCGGCACGTGTTGTGTAATTACCAAATTTAACAGTGAACGAACTCAATGAACTCTAAACCCTTAGTAATAATATCATATGCTTTTTATTATTATAATATTTTATATGTAATTCTTGTTGTCACACATAATTGCTTTCCATATGATGATTTATTAATTGTTGTTGTTGTATATTTTTTCATACAAGTCATACTGTTTACTGACCTTGTTATGAAATCTGATACATATAAATATATTGTTATAATTAAAATATTTAACATAATTTAAATATGCCGATAATGCATATTCAGCATATGAAATTATTTTGGATTAAATTAAATAAACATATTTGAGTTCAATGTAATTTCATTACACAACAACCTACTGGTCCGTTGTACCCCCTTACGAAACGTTTACTACACTGTTTTCTACGAATCGTGCCACCCCACTTCTTTTATGAATCTCACTAAATTAACAGGTTTTTGCCTACTTATTACACCTAAATTTTCCGTGGAGTAAAAACCAAAGAATTTACTTCTTTTATTAAAAAGGGCTGGACAGTGGCAGTGGAGATGTTCCACGGTTTCATCATTCTCTGCGCAGCCTCTACAAAGGGTTTCCGCCGTTAATCCTAACCTAGAAGCATGTTCACGTAGAAGTAAATGCCCCGTGACTACACTTGTGTATACCGTAAGCGTAGGTTTATTCATATTCAGAATACTTTTTGATAATTTTGCGTTTGGGTTACCCCAGAACAGTTTCGTATGCCGACAGCTGTCCAGCGCGACCCATCTCGATTCATCTTGAGCTACTAGCCACTGTTTTAACCACCTTTTAATGCCGTTAACATGGTAACCGATCCGACAAATTGCCAGGTCAGTGTCCGTGACACCGTTCCTGGCCAATTTATCGGCCTTCTCATTTCCTGCTATTTCTCGGTGTCCTGGGGAGCAGATAATCAACAGTTTATTGTAGTTAATAGCTACCTGGCCTAGGACGGTACGACAATTGAATACCAGTTTCGAGGTTATAGATTTGGATGCCAGCGCTTTAACAACTGCTTGGCTGTCCGAACAAATTACTATTTTCTTATTACTAAGATTATTCTCTAATATCAATGCCGCCGCTGCTTTAACGGCTGCAATTTCCGCTTGAAAGATCGTGGCGTGATCATCAAGTCTAATACTGACCATCAGATCAATATGTTCGGAAAAAATTCCCGCGCCACAACCTGTTTCCATCTTTGATCCATCCGTATAGAGGACGATACTGTTTCTTGGAATGGGTGAGCCATTCTCCCATTCTCGCCTAGAGCGTATTCTTGTACCGATACCTTCTGCGAATACTGTGATATGGGGAAGGTAATCATATTTCATGTTCAGATTGTGACCCGCCGCTTCAATCACACGAGTGATTGTTGTATGGGGTGTGGGTGAACCTGAAGTTAGCATATTTTTATTCTACCTTAGCCGCAAAGCGGAGTTAGCAGCCACGCTTTTAACAAAAAGGTCAATTCTCGGTAAACCTAACATAATCTCTAATGCACGAGTAGGTACTAGTACAGGCACCAGTAATACCTAAACAACATTGCCGCTGGACTTTTTCTAGAATCTTTAAGTTCGATTCGATTTCTAGGGATTTCCACCAGACTAATTATCGGTAGATAATTGTAGATCTTATTACACCGGTGTAAAGCCAGTGTATAATCTTAGGTGACAATCCCCATTTTTTGCCAATGGCACCCCTACATGCCCAAAAAGCCCTAGTGGCCTTTTCAGCCTTACTTTTGAGGTGGTATTTCCAATTCAGTTTCCCATCTAAAATTACACCTAAGAATTTAACCCTGTCTACTAAAGTAACGACATTCGTACCAATGTTTGGTAGTATAAAGCTGGGTTTACTACATTTATTCGTAAAGAGGCAAGTCTCAGTTTTCTCCGGGTTTACCTTGAGGCCGTTTTTTGTAGCCAACTGCATACAATGTTTAACGTACTCTGCATAAGCTCGCGCGAGAGTTGATTCAAATCTACCTGTGATCAGCATAGCTACATCATCTGCATAACAGATCATAAAGTAAAGATCCTGCAGAAGCTCGTCCATTACAAGTAACCACACAAGGATGAAAGGATTTCCCTTTGTGGTGTACCGTTAAATGTTCGGCCTCTTTGTGACGAGCCCCTAAATTCCGCAATCAATGTTCTATTCCTAAGTATGAAAGAAATCCATTTAATAATACATGGATTTATTCGTCTATTCATCAAGCATTTGATAATTGAATTAATTTTGACATTATTGTAGGCTTTCTCGATATCAATAAACATACCTAGGGTCATGTTTTTGTTATCAAGACCCTTTTCGATCATGTGCACCGCCTTATGCAGTGCGGATTCAACAGATTTACCTTTACAGTAAGCATGCTGGGACGGTGCGAAACCCGGTGTTCCGATAACCGTCATTATGTCATGTTCTATAACCCTCTTTAATGCTTTCAGTAAGAAAGAAGTTAAACTGATAGGCCTATACGATTTAGGAGACGCATAGCTGCCTTTTCCCGGCTTGGGGATAAAAACTAATCTAGATTCCCGCCATAGAATTCTACTAATGCAATCTACGATTGCCTCTTGCAGAAGGGCGGGGTATATTCTGTCCGTCCCTGGATATTTAAATGGTTTAAATGAATCTATTGCCCCTTTAACCTTTTCCTCTGTAATTAAAATCCCTAACCCACGTTTCGATTCGTGTGTTGCCACTACCGGTGTTATATCTACCTCAACGACGGGCGTCAGACACCCCGGGAAGTTAGTCGACATTAGAATGCCTAGGCTATCTTCCATTGAATTCGCTTTGACGCCGTTTTCATCCACTAATAGTTCTTTTTAAGCCTAGCTTAAAAAGAACTATTTTTTAAGACTAGCTGCTTCGCTCACACCATTCATTTACTCCGTAGAGGTTACACACGAATCTTTTTGAGATTTCTTGCAGTTTTTTTAAAACATGTTTAAGACGTTACGGTATTGTTCCCATAGAACTTCCGAGTTACCGTTCTTCGCTCCGCAGATACACTTCCTGTAAAAGATACACTTCCTCTAAAACTACAAGTGTTATTTAATATATTTTCATCCGCCGTCAGTGTATCTTCATCAGAAAGATCAGTACAGACTTCGGATAAATTAACTCTTAACTCACCTACACCACCCAACAAGGAGTCCACATCGCTCTTCTTATCGGATATACACGCTTGGTCATGGCCCTCTGATTTTGGGAGATTAATCGTAATTTTTCTGGAAAGGTAAAATACCTTTGCAGATTCATTTTTAAGAGTCATCAGAGACTCGTTGTCCACTCCCATAACCAGAAGCTGACCTTCATCCCTAATCTGTCGGTGCTAGATTTTCCAGCCGGATGTTCTTATACTTATGTTTCGGTTAAGGACTTCAATCAGTTTAAGAACCTCCTTAGGTTCCCGTTTATCATAACCAAGCCAGAGAGTGACCCTGGCTAGTCGTGGAACTTTTAACCATCCGGCACGTGTTGTGTAATTACCAAATTTAACAGTGATCGAACTCAATGAACTCTAAACCCTTAGTAATAATATCATATGCTTTTTATTATTATAATATTTTATATGTAATTCTTGTTGTCATACATAATTGCTTTCCATATGATGATTTATTAATTGTTGTTGTTGTATATTTTTTCATACAAGTCATACTGTTTACTGACCTTGTTATGAAATCTGATACATATAAATATATTGTTATAATTAAAATATTTAACATAATTTAAATATGCCGATAATGCATATTCAGCATATGAAATTATTTTGGATTAAAGTAAATAAACATATTTGAGTTCAATGTAATTTCATTACACAACAACCTGCTGGTCCGTTGTACCCCCTTACGAAACGTTTACTACACTGTTTTCTACGAATCGTGCCACCCCACTTCTGTTATGAATCTCACTAAATTAGCAGGTTTTTGCCTACTTATTACACCTAAATTTTCCGTGGAGTAAAAACCAAAGAATTTACTTCTTTTATTAAAAAGGGCTGGACAGTGGCAGTGGAGATGTTCCACGGTTTCATCATTCTCTGCGCAGCCTCTACAAAGGGTTTCCGCCGTTAATCCTAACCTAGAAGCATGTTCACGTAGAAGTAAATGCCCCGTGACTACACTTGTGTATACCGTAAGCGTAGGTTTATTCATATTCAGAATACTTTTTGATAATTTTGCGTTTGGGTTACCCCAGAACAGTTTCGTATGCCGACAGCTGTCCAGCGCGACCCATCTCGATTCATCTTGAGCTACTAGCCACTGTTTTAACCACCTTTTAATGCCGTTAACATGGTAACCGATCCGACAAATTGCCAGGTCAGTGTCCGTGACACCGTTCCTGGCCAATTTATCGGCCTTCTCATTTCCTGCTATTTCTCGGTGTCCTGGGGAGCAGATAATCAACAGTTTATTGTAGTTAATAGCTACCTGGCCTAGGACGGTACGACAATTGAATACCAGTTTCGAGGTTATAGATTTGGATGCCAGCGCTTTAACAACTGCTTGGCTGTCCGAACAAATTACTATTTTCTTATTACTAAGATTATTCTCTAATATCAATGCCGCCGCTGCTTTAACGGCTGCAATTTCCGCTTGAAAGATCGTGGCGTGATCATCAAGTCTAATACTGACCATCAGATCAAGATGTTCGGAAAAAATTCCCGCGCCACAACCTGTTTCCATCTTTGATCCATCCGTATAGAGGACGATACTGTTTCTTGGAATGGGTGAGCCATTCTCCCATTCTCGCCTAGAGCGTATTCTTGTACCGATACCTTCTGCGAATACTGTGATATGGGGAAGGTAATCATATTTCATGTTCAGATTGTGACCCGCCGCTTCAATCACACGAGTGATTGTTGTATGGGGTGTGGGTGAACCTGAAGTTAGCATATTTTTATTCTACCTTAGCCGCAAAGCGGAGTTAGCAGCCACGCTTTTAACAAAAAGGTCAATTCTCGGTAAACCTAACATAATCTCTAATGCACGAGTAGGTACTAGTACAGGCACCAGTAATACCTAAACAACATTGCCGCTGGACTTTTTCTAGAATCTTTAAGTTCGATTCGATTTCTAGGGATTTCCACCAGACTAATGATCGGTAGATAATTGTAGATCTTATTACACCGGTGTAAAGCCAGTGTATAATCTTAGGTGACAATCCCCATTTTTTGCCAATGGCACCCCTACATGCCCAAAAAGCCCTAGTGGCCTTTTCAGCCTTACTTTTGAGGTGGTATTTCCAATTCAGTTTCCCATCTAAAATTACACCTAAGAATTTAACCCTGTCTACTAAAGTAACGACATTCGTACCAATGTTTGGTAGTATAAAGCTGGGTTTACTACATTTATTCGTAAAGAGGCAAGTCTCAGTTTTCTCCGGGTTTACCTTGAGGCCGTTTTTTGTAGCCAACTGCATACAATGTTTAACGTACTCTGCATAAGCTCGCGCGAGAGTTGATTCAAATCTACCTGTGATCAGCATAGCTACATCATCTGCATAACAGATGATAAAGTAAAGATCCTGCAGAAGCTCGTCCATTACAAGTAACCACACAAGGATGAAAGGATTTCCCTTTGTGGTGTACCGTTAAATGTTCGGCCTCTTTGTGACGAGCCCCTAAATTCCGCAATCAATGTTCTATTCCTAAGTATGAAAGAAATCCATTTAATAATACATGGATTTATTCGTCTATTCATCAAGCATTTGATAATTGAATTAATTTTGACATTATTGTAGGCTTTCTCGATATCAATAAACATACCTAGGGTCATGTTTTTGTTATCAAGACCCTTTTCGATCATGTGCACCGCCTTATGCAGTGCGGATTCAACAGATTTACCTTTACAGTAAGCATGCTGGGACGGTGCGAAACCCGGTGTTCCGATGGACGTCATTATGTCATGTTCTATAACCCTCTTTAATGCTTTCAGTAAGAAAGAAGTTAAACTGATAGGCCTATACGATTTAGGAGACGCATAGCTGCCTTTTTCCGGCTTGGGGATAAAAACTAATCTAGATTCCCGCCATAGAATTCTACTAATGCAATCTACGATTGCCTCTTGCAGAAGGGCGGGGTATATTCTGTCCGTCCCTGGATATTTAAATGGTTTAAATGAATCTATTGCCCCTTTAACCTTTTCCTCTGTAATTAAAATCCCTAACCCACGTTTCGATTCGTGTGTTGCCACTACCGGTGTTATATCTACCTCAACGACGGGCGTCAGACACCCCGGGAAGTTAGTCGACATTAGAATGCCTAGGCTATCTTCCATTGAATTCGCTTTGACGCCGTTTTCATCCACTAATAGTTCTTTTTAAGCCTAGCTTAAAAAGAACTATTTTTTAAGACTAGCTGCTTCGCTCACACCATTCATTTACTCCGTAGAGGTTACACACGAATCTTTTTGAGATTTCTTGCAGTTTTTTTAAAACATGTTTAAGACGTTACGGTATTGTTCCCATAGAACTTCCGAGTTACCGTTCTTCGCTCCGCAGATACACTTCCTGTAAAAGATACACTTCCTGTAAAACTACAAGTGTTATTTAATATATTTTCATCCGCCGTCAGTGTATCTTCATCAGAAAGATCAGTACAGACTTCGGATAAATTAACTCTTAACTCACCTACACCACCCAACAAGGAGTCCACATCGCTCCTCTTATCGGGTATACACGCTTGGTCATGGCCCTCTGATTTTGGGAGATTAATCGTAATTTTTCTGGAAAGGTAAAATACCTTTGCAGATTCATTTTTAAGAGTCATCAGAGACTCGTTGTCCACTCCCATAACCAGAAGCTGACCTTCATCCCTAATCTGTCGGTGCTAGATTTTCCAGCCGGATGTTCTTATACTTATGTTTCGGTTAAGGACTTCAATCAGTTTAAGAACCTCCTTAGGTTCCCGTTTATCATAACCAAGCCAGAGAGTGACCCTGGCTAGTCGTGGAACTTTTAACCATCCGGCACGTGTTGTGTAATTACCAAATTTAACAGTGAACGAACTCAATGAACTCTAAACCCTTAGTAATAATATCATATGCTTTTTATTATTATAATATTTTATATGTAATTCTTGTTGTCATACATAATTGCTTTCCATATGATGATTTATTAATTGTTGTTGTTGTATATTTTTTCATACAAGTCATACTGTTTACTGACCTTGTTATGAAATCTGATACATATAAATATATTGTTATAATTAAAATATTTAACATAATTTAAATATGCCGATAATGCATATTCAGCATATGAAATTATTTTGGATTAAAGTAAATAAACATATTTGAGTTCAATGTAATTTCATTACACAACAACCTGCTGGTCCGTTGTACCCCCTTACGAAACGTTTACTACACTGTTTTCTACGAATCGTGCCACCCCACTTCTGTTATGAATCTCACTAAATTAGCAGGTTTTTGCCTACTTATTACACCTAAATTTTCCGTGGAGTAAAAACCAAAGAATTTCCTTCTTTTATTAAAAAGGGCTGGACAGTGGCCGAGGAGATGTTCCACGGTTTCATCATACTCTGCGCAGCCTCTACAAAGGGTTTTCGCCGTTAATCCTTGCCTAGAAGCATGTTCACGTAGAAGTAAATGCCCCGTGACTACACTTGTGTATACCATAAGCATAGGTTTATTCATATTCAGAATACTTTTTGATAATTTTGCGTTTGGGTTACCCCAGAACAGTTTCGTATGCCGACAGCTGTCCAGCGCGACCCATCTCGATTCATCTTGAGCTACTAGCCACTATTTTAACCAACTTTTAATGCCGTTAACATGGTAACCGATCCGACAAATTGGCAGGTCAGTGTCCGTCGCACCGTTCCTGGCCAGTTTATCGGCCTTCTCATTTCCTGCTATTTCTCGGTGTCCTGGGGAGCAGATAATCAACAGTTTATTGTTGTTAATTGCTACCTGACCTAGGAGGGTATGACAATTGAATACCAGTTTCGAGGTTATAGATTTGGATGCCAGCGCTTTAACAACTGCTTCGCTGTCAGAACAAATTACTATTTTCTTATTACTAAGATTATTCTCTAATATCAATTGGCAGGTCAGTGTCCGCTGCTCTAACGGCTGCAATTTCCGCTTGAAAGATCGTGGCGTGATCATCAAGTCTAATACTGACCATCAGATCAAGATGTTCGGAAAAAATTCCCGCGCCACAACCTGTTTCCATCTTTGATCCATCCGTATAGAGGACGATACTGTTTCTTGGAATGGGTGAGCCATTCTCCCATTCTCGCCTAGAGCGTATTCTTGTACCGATACCTTCTGCGAATACTGTGATATGGGGAAGGTAATCATATTTCATGTTCAGATTGTGACCCGCCGCTTCAATCACACGAGTGATTGTTGTATGGGGTGTGGGTGAACCTGAAGTTAGCATATTTTTATTCTACCTTAGCCGCAAAGCGGAGTTAGCAGCCACGCTTTTAACAAAAAGGTCAATTCTCGGTAAACCTAACATAATCTCTAATGCACGAGTAGGTACTAGTACAGGCACCAGTAATACCTAAACAACATTGCCGCTGGACTTTTTCTAGAATCTTTAAGTTCGATTCGATTTCTAGGGATTTCCACCAGACTAATGATCGGTAGATAATTGTAGATCTTATTACACCGGTGTAAAGCCAGTGTATAATCTTAGGTGACAATCCCCATTTTTTGCCAATGGCACCCCTACATGCCCAAAAAGCCCTAGTGGCCTTTTCAGCCTTACTTTTGAGGTGGTATTTCCAATTCAGTTTCCCATCTAAAATTACACCTAAGAATTTAACCCTGTCTACTAAAGTAACGACATTCGTACCAATGTTTGGTAGTATAAAGCTGGGTTTACTACATTTATTCGTAAAGAGGCAAGTCTCAGTTTTCTCCGGGTTTACCTTGAGGCCGTTTTTTGTAGCCAACTGCATACAATGTTTAACGTACTCTGCATAAGCTCGCGCGAGAGTTGATTCAAATCTACCTGTGATCAGCATAGCTACATCATCTGCATAACAGATGATAAAGTAAAGATCCTGCAGAAGCTCGTCCATTACAAGTAACCACACAAGGATGAAAGGATTTCCCTTTGTGGTGTACCGTTAAATGTTCGGCCTCTTTGTGACGAGCCCCTAAATTCCGCAATCAATGTTCTATTCCTAAGTATGAAAGAAATCCATTTAATAATACATGGATTTATTCGTCTATTCATCAAGCATTTGATAATTGAATTAATTTTGACATTATTGTAGGCTTTCTCGATATCAATAAACATACCTAGGGTCATGTTTTTGTTATCAAGACCCTTTTCGATCATGTGCACCGCCTTATGCAGTGCGGATTCAACAGATTTACCTTTACAGTAAGCATGCTGGGACGGTGCGAAACCCGGTGTTCCGATAACCGTCATTATGTCATGTTCTATAACCCTCTTTAATGCTTTCAGTAAGAAAGAAGTTAAACTGATAGGCCTATACGATTTAGGAGACGCATAGCTGCCTTTTCCCGGCTTGGGGATAAAAACTAATCTAGATTCCCGCCATAGAATTCTACTAATGCAATCTACGATTGCCTCTTGCAGAAGGGCGGGGTATATTCTGTCCGTCCCTGGATATTTAAATGGTTTAAATGAATCTATTGCCCCTTTAACCTTTTCCTCTGTAATTAAAATCCCTAACCCACGTTTCGATTCGTGTGTTGCCACTACCGGTGTTATATCTACCTCAACGACGGGCGTCAGACACCCCGGGAAGTTAGTCGACATTAGAATGCCTAGGCTATCTTCCATTGAATTCGCTTTGACGCCGTTTTCATCCACTAATAGTTCTTTTTAAGCCTAGCTTAAAAAGAACTATTTTTTAAGACTAGCTGCTTCGCTCACACCATTCATTTACTCCGTAGAGGTTACACACGAATCTTTTTGAGATTTCTTGCAGTTTTTTTAAAACATGTTTAAGACGTTACGGTATTGTTCCCATAGAACTTCCGAGTTACCGTTCTTCGCTCCGCAGATACACTTCCTGTAAAAGATACACTTCCTGTAAAACTACAAGTGTTATTTAATATATTTTCATCCGCCGTCAGTGTATCTTCATCAGAAAGATCAGTACAGACTTCGGATAAATTAACTCTTAACTCACCTACACCACCCAACAAGGAGTCCACATCGCTCCTCTTATCGGGTATACACGCTTGGTCATGGCCCTCTGATTTTGGGAGATTAATCGTAATTTTTCTGGAAAGGTAAAATACCTTTGCAGATTCATTTTTAAGAGTCATCAGAGACTCGTTGTCCACTCCCATAACCAGAAGCTGACCTTCATCCCTAATCTGTCGGTGCTAGATTTTCCAGCCGGATGTTCTTATACTTATGTTTCGGTTAAGGACTTCAATCAGTTTAAGAACCTCCTTAGGTTCCCGTTTATCATAACCAAGCCAGAGAGTGACCCTGGCTAGTCGTGGAACTTTTAACCATCCGGCACGTGTTGTGTAATTACCAAATTTAACAGTGAACGAACTCAATGAACTCTAAACCCTTAGTAATAATATCATATGCTTTTTATTATTATAATATTTTATATGTAATTCTTGTTGTCATACATAATTGCTTTCCATATGATGATTTATTAATTGTTGTTGTTGTATATTTTTTCATACAAGTCATACTGTTTACTGACCTTGTTATGAAATCTGATACATATAAATATATTGTTATAATTAAAATATTTAACATAATTTAAATATGCCGATAATGCATATTCAGCATATGAAATTATTTTGGATTAAAGTAAATAAACATATTTGAGTTCAATGTAATTTCATTACACAACAACCTGCTGGTCCGTTGTACCCCCTTACGAAACGTTTACTACACTGTTTTCTACGAATCGTGCCACCCCACTTCTGTTATGAATCTCACTAAATTAGCAGGTTTTTGCCTACTTATTACACCTAAATTTTCCGTGGAGTAAAAACCAAAGAATTTACTTCTTTTATTAAAAAGGGCTGGACAGTGGCAGTGGAGATGTTCCACGGTTTCATCATTCTCTGCGCAGCCTCTACAAAGGGTTTCCGCCGTTAATCCTAACCTAGAAGCATGTTCACGTAGAAGTAAATGCCCCGTGACTACACTTGTGTATACCGTAAGCGTAGGTTTATTCATATTCAGAATACTTTTTGATAATTTTGCGTTTGGGTTACCCCAGAACAGTTTCGTATGCCGACAGCTGTCCAGCGCGACCCATCTCGATTCATCTTGAGCTACTAGCCACTGTTTTAACCACCTTTTAATGCCGTTAACATGGTAACCGATCCGACAAATTGGCAGGTCAGTGTCCGTGACACCGTTCCTGGCCAATTTATCGGCCTTCTCATTTCCTGCTATTTCTCGGTGTCCTGGGGAGCAGATAATCAACAGTTTATTGTAGTTAATAGCTACCTGGCCTAGGACGGTACGACAATTGAATACCAGTTTCGAGGTTATAGATTTGGATGCCAGCGCTTTAACAACTGCTTGGCTGTCCGAACAAATTACTATTTTCTTATTACTAAGATTATTCTCTAATATCAATGCCGCCGCTGCTTTAACGGCTGCAATTTCCGCTTGAAAGATCGTGGCGTGATCATCAAGTCTAATACTGACCATCAGATCAAGATGTTCGGAAAAAATTCCCGCGCCACAACCTGTTTCCATCTTTGATCCATCCGTATAGAGGACGATACTGTTTCTTGGAATGGGTGAGCCATTCTCCCATTCTCGCCTAGAGCGTATTCTTGTACCGATACCTTCTGCGAATACTGTGATATGGGGAAGGTAATCATATTTCATGTTCAGATTGTGACCCGCCGCTTCAATCACACGAGTGATTGTTGTATGGGGTGTGGGTGAACCTGAAGTTAGCATATTTTTATTCTACCTTAGCCGCAAAGCGGAGTTAGCAGCCACGCTTTTAACAAAAAGGTCAATTCTCGGTAAACCTAACATAATCTCTAATGCACGAGTAGGTACTAGTACAGGCACCAGTAATACCTAAACAACATTGCCGCTGGACTTTTTCTAGAATCTTTAAGTTCGATTCGATTTCTAGGGATTTCCACCAGACTAATGATCGGTAGATAATTGTAGATCTTATTACACCGGTGTAAAGCCAGTGTATAATCTTAGGTGACAATCCCCATTTTTTGCCAATGGCACCCCTACATGCCCAAAAAGCCCTAGTGGCCTTTTCAGCCTTACTTTTGAGGTGGTATTTCCAATTCAGTTTCCCATCTAAAATTACACCTAAGAATTTAACCCTGTCTACTAAAGTAACGACATTCGTACCAATGTTTGGTAGTATAAAGCTGGGTTTACTACATTTATTCGTAAAGAGGCAAGTCTCAGTTTTCTCCGGGTTTACCTTGAGGCCGTTTTTTGTAGCCAACTGCATACAATGTTTAATGTACTCTGCATAAGCTCGCGCGAGAGTTGATTCAAATCTACCTGTGATCAGCATAGCTACATCATCTGCATAACAGATGATAAAGTAAAGATCCTGCAGAAGCTCGTCCATTACAAGTAACCACACAAGGATGAAAGGATTTCCCTTTGTGGTGTACCGTTAAATGTTCGGCCTCTTTGTGACGAGCCCCTAAATTCCGCAATCAATGTTCTATTCCTAAGTATGAAAGAAATCCATTTAATAATACATGGATTTATTCGTCTATTCATCAAGCATTTGATAATTGAATTAATTTTGACATTATTGTAGGCTTTCTCGATATCAATAAACATACCTAGGGTCATGTTTTTGTTATCAAGACCCTTTTCGATCATGTGCACCGCCTTATGCAGTGCGGATTCAACAGATTTACCTTTACAGTAAGCATGCTGGGACGGTGCGAAACCCGGTGTTCCGATAACCGTCATTATGTCATGTTCTATAACCCTCTTTAATGCTTTCAGTAAGAAAGAAGTTAAACTGATAGGCCTATACGATTTAGGAGACGCATAGCTGCCTTTTCCCGGCTTGGGGATAAAAACTAATCTAGATTCCCGCCATAGAATTCTACTAATGCAATCTACGATTGCCTCTTGCAGAAGGGCGGGGTATATTCTGTCCGTCCCTGGATATTTAAATGGTTTAAATGAATCTATTGCCCCTTTAACCTTTTCCTCTGTAATTAAAATCCCTAACCCACGTTTCGATTCGTGTGTTGCCACTACCGGTGTTATATCTACCTCAACGACGGGCGTCAGACACCCCGGGAAGTTAGTCGACATTAGAATGCCTAGGCTATCTTCCATTGAATTCGCTTTGACGCCGTTTTCATCCACTAATAGTTCTTTTTAAGCCTAGCTTAAAAAGAACTATTTTTTAAGACTAGCTGCTTCGCTCACACCATTCATTTACTCCGTAGAGGTTACACACGAATCTTTTTGAGATTTCTTGCAGTTTTTTTAAAACATGTTTAAGACGTTACGGTATTGTTCCCATAGAACTTCCGAGTTACCGTTCTTCGCTCCGCAGATACACTTCCTGTAAAAGATACACTTCCTGTAAAACTACAAGTGTTATTTAATATATTTTCATCCGCCGTCAGTGTATCTTCATCAGAAAGATCAGTACAGACTTTGGATAAATTAACTCTTAACTCACCTACACCACCCAACAAGGAGTCCACATCGCTCTTCTTATCGGGTATACACGCTTGGTCATCGCCCTCTGATTTTGGGAGATTAATTGTAATTTTTCTGGAAAGGTAAAATACCTTTCCAGATTCATTTTTAAGAGTCATCAGAGACTCGTTGTCCACTCCCATAACCAGAAGCTGACCTTCATCCCTAATCTGTCGGTGCTAGATTTTCCAGCCGGATGTTCTTATACTTATGTTTCGGTTAAGGACTTCAATCAGTTTAAGAACCTCCTTAGGTTCCCGTTTATCATAACCAAGCCAGAGAGTGACCCTGGCTAGTCGTGGAACTTTTAACCATCCGGCACGTGTTGTGTAATTACCAAATTTAACAGTGAACGAACTCAATGAACTCTAAACCCTTAGTAATAATATCATATGCTTTTTATTATTATAATATTTTATATGTAATTCTTGTTGTCATACATAATTGCTTTCCATATGATGATTTATTAATTGTTGTTGTTGTATATTTTTTCATACAAGTCATACTGTTTACTGACCTTGTTATGAAATCTGATACATATAAATATATTGTTATAATTAAAATATTTAACATAATTTAAATATGCCGATAATGCATATTCAGCATATGAAATTATTTTGGATTAAAGTAAATAAACATATTTGAGTTCAATGTAATTTCATTACACAACAACCTGCTGGTCCGTTGTACCCCCTTACGAAACGTTTACTACACTGTTTTCTACGAATCGTGCCACCCCACTTCTGTTATGAATCTCACTAAATTAGCAGGTTTTTGCCTACTTATTACACCTAAATTTTCCGTGGAGTAAAAACCAAAGAATTTACTTCTTTTATTAAAAAGGGCTGGACAGTGGCAGTGGAGATGTTCCACGGTTTCATCATTCTCTGCGCAGCCTCTACAAAGGGTTTCCGCCGTTAATCCTAACCTAGAAGCATGTTCACGTAGAAGTAAATGCCCCGTGACTACACTTGTGTATACCGTAAGCGTAGGTTTATTCATATTCAGAATACTTTTTGATAATTTTGCGTTTGGGTTACCCCAGAACAGTTTCGTATGCCGACAGCTGTCCAGCGCGACCCATCTCGATTCATCTTGAGCTACTAGCCACTGTTTTAACCACCTTTTAATGCCGTTAACATGGTAACCGATCCGACAAATTGCCAGGTCAGTGTCCGTGACACCGTTCCTGGCCAATTTATCGGCCTTCTCATTTCCTGCTATTTCTCGGTGTCCTGGGGAGCAGATAATCAACAGTTTATTGTAGTTAATAGCTACCTGGCCTAGGACGGTACGACAATTGAATACCAGTTTCGAGGTTATAGATTTGGATGCCAGCGCTTTAACAACTGCTTGGCTGTCCGAACAAATTACTATTTTCTTATTACTAAGATTATTCTCTAATATCAATGCCGCCGCTGCTTTAACGGCTGCAATTTCCGCTTGAAAGATCGTGGCGTGATCATCAAGTCTAATACTGACCATCAGATCAAGATGTTCGGAAAAAATTCCCGCGCCACAACCTGTTTCCATCTTTGATCCATCCGTATAGAGGACGATACTGTTTCTTGGAATGGGTGAGCCATTCTCCCATTCTCGCCTAGAGCGTATTCTTGTACCGATACCTTCTGCGAATACTGTGATATGGGGAAGGTAATCATATTTCATGTTCAGATTGTGACCCGCCGCTTCAATCACACGAGTGATTGTTGTATGGGGTGTGGGTGAACCTGAAGTTAGCATATTTTTATTCTACCTTAGCCGCAAAGCGGAGTTAGCAGCCACGCTTTTAACAAAAAGGTCAATTCTCGGTAAACCTAACATAATCTCTAATGCACGAGTAGGTACTAGTACAGGCACCAGTAATACCTAAACAACATTGCCGCTGGACTTTTTCTAGAATCTTTAAGTTCGATTCGATTTCTAGGGATTTCCACCAGACTAATGATCGGTAGATAATTGTAGATCTTATTACACCGGTGTAAAGCCAGTGTATAATCTTAGGTGACAATCCCCATTTTTTGCCAATGGCACCCCTACATGCCCAAAAAGCCCTAGTGGCCTTTTCAGCCTTACTTTTGAGGTGGTATTTCCAATTCAGTTTCCCATCTAAAATTACACCTAAGAATTTAACCCTGTCTACTAAAGTAACGACATTCGTACCAATTTTTGGTAGTATAAAGCTGGGTTTACTACATTTATTCGTAAAGAGTCCGTTTTTTGTAGCCCAGCTGCATACAATGTTTAACGCACTCTGCATAAGCTCGCGCGAGAGTTGATTCAATTCTACCTGTGATCAGCATAGCTACATCATCTGCATAACAGATGATAAAGTAAAGATCCTGCAGAAGCTCGTCCATTACAAGTAACCACACAAGGGTGAAAGGATTTCCCTTTGTGGTGTACCGTTAAATGTTCGGCCTCTTTGTGACGAGCCCCTAAATTCCGCAATCAATGTTCTATTCCTAAGCATGAAAGAAATCCATTTAATAATACATGGATTTATTCGTCTATTCATCAAGCATTTGATAATTGAATTAATTTTGACATTATTGTAGGCTTTCTCGATATCAATAAACATACCTAAGGTCATGTTTTTGTTATCAAGACCCTTTTCGATCACGTGCACCGCCTTATGCAGTGCGGATTCAACAGATTTACCTTTACAGTAAGCATGCTAGGACGGTGCGAAACCCGGTGTTCCGATGACCGTCATTATGTCATGTTCTATAACCCTCTTTAATGCTTTCAGTAAGAAAGAAGTTAAACTGATAGGCCTATACGATTTAGGAGACGCATAGCTGCCTTTTCCCGGCTTGGGGATAAAAACTAATCTAGATTCCCGCCATAGAATTCTACTAATGCAATCTACGTTTGCCTCTTGCAAAAGGGCGGGTTATATTCCGTCCTTACCTGGATATTTAAGTGGTTTAAATGAATCTATTGCCCCTTTAACCTTTTCCTCTGTAATGAAAATCCCTAACCCACGTTTCGATTCGTGTGTTGCCACTACCGGTGTTATATCTACCTCAACGACGGGCGTCAGGCACCCCGGGAAGTTAGTCGACATTAGAATGCCTAGGCTATCTTCCATTGAATTCGCTTTGACGCCGTTTTCATCCTCTAGTAGTTCTTTTTAAGCCTAGCTTAAAAAGAACTGTTTTTTTAAGCCTAGATGCTTCGCTCACACCGTTCATTTACTCCGTTACACACGAATCTTTTTGAGATTTCTTGCAGTTTTTTTAAAACATTTTTAAGGCATTACGGTATTGTTCCCATAGAACTTCCGAATTACCGTTCTTCGCTCCGCAGATACACTTTCTGTAAAAGATACACTTCCTGTTAAACTACAAGTGTTATTTAATACATTTTCATCCTCCGTCAGTGTATCTTCATCAGAAAGATCAGTACAGACTTCGGATAAATTAACTCTTAACTCACCTACACCACCCAATAAGGAGTCCAGATCGCTCCTCTTATCGGGTATACACGCTTGTTCATCGCCCTCTGATTTTGGGAGATTAATCGTAATTTTACTGGAAAGGTAAGATTCATTTTTAAGAGTCATCAGAGACTCTTTGTCCACTTCCATAACCAGAAGCTGACCTTCATCCCTAATCTGTCGGTGCTAGATTTTCTAGCCGGATGTTCTTATACTTATGTTTCGGTTAAGGACTTCAATCAGTTTAAGAACCTCCTTAGGTTCCCGTTTATCATTACCAAGCCAGAGAGTGACCGTGGCTAGTCGTGGAACCTCCAACATACCCACCACCGCTATTTCGGAACCAGGCCACAGCGGTTCCCAGTTTTTAACCTCTTCCTTCAAGATGGAAGCCGTTTCGATGTTGGAACAGGTAATTCTTAATACATCCCCCCTGAATTTGCTCCACATAAACAGTGGAACAAAGTCGAATGGTTCATTTAAAAGAACTCCTGCCAATCCTCGTACTTCTTAATAACCGATTCCTGGTAATGAATCTTTCCTTCGGGGTGTCCTCTGTCTATCAGAGCCACTTTCAAATGGTCGTCCATAGGTGGATTGGTAGCCTTAGTCACAGATTCTGACTTTCCATCCACCCTGACGGCCCTTTTCGAAATGGGACCCCCTTCCTCCTCGCAACGATTACTCTTTTTATCCGAAACATCATCTGTTCGAGTATAAGCCCGATCGCCCGAGGAAGAAGATTGTCCCGCCGTGCCATCCAACCGCTCCCGTCGAGCCTTTGGAAAGACTCCAATTTCTTCGTCCTTTTTTCCCTGCTTTTTCCATCTAAGGTACCATATCTTATCCGACCCGCGGATAATAGGAAACAGTACCTTGTCCGTCTCTTGTCCTTTGTTCATGTCCGTGTCATTTATGTTTGTTGTTTTCTTTGAGGGTGCTGGCGACTTATCCCTTATGGGGAGAGGCCCCGACAGGTGCAGCAACTGTCGACCTGAAGTACTTCGGGTAAGGTAGATAACCCTACCCGAAGTACTTCATTCTTTACATCCATGTATTAAAGTAAAGTGCGTTTTATACCTGCCGCCAGGTAGTAAAAAGGCCGCCCCTAACCCGGAGAACAGACGCCTACCGGTATAGTGACTGACTGTCAGTTCAGTATACAGGATTTCTTCCGTCTCTCGTTGGTTGACCTGACCAAGCTTCCCAATAAGGTAAAGACCAAATTGGTCCACCTGTTTATACCACTGTTACATCATTCGGTGAAAACCAAATGGTTTACTAGGTAATATCAGGTTTCCAGGGGGCACCACGTGGAGGTGAGAGTAGGAATTGAGGAAAGATTGTTTATCCCAGAAGACGAAACGAATTCATAGAATCGACAATCATTCCCTGTTGACTCCCCTTAGAATCTTATAATACTTTCTTTAAATTGGAAACAAATTTCTAGTTGTCTATCTTCACATTACGGTGATAAAAGATCTTGATACTTTAGTTTGGAGTATCAAATGACTACTTTAGTTCAAAGAAATTAAACTATTCCCTAATATTATCAAACAGTTTATCACCATCTTTCACTTATCTGAAACAAACTTTCCTCAATAGAAATGTGTGAAGAATCTCTTAACATAATGAGTAACTCATATCGCAATAGAGCATTAGATATTTTTGTATGTGGTCTTAAAGGTGATTTACCGCGTTTACTTAGTGTGAAACACCCAATAAATCTTCCACATGGTGTACATATCTGTCAAAAACTACAAAATGTCGATTACAGAATTCAGCATAGTCATGGTAATATTAGAGGAGTACAAAACAGTTCAAAACCACTTCCTCTCCCACCCAGGGACATCACTTTTCGAGAAATAATTTTAACCCTCAGTTGTTACAAGACCCTCAACGGGCAAATAAACCAAATTTTGTAAGAAATATTTATCAACAAAAGGCACTTCAATTTCCTCAAAATAATTTAAATAATCAAACACAATTTAACTACAACAACAGACCACAAACACAAAAAAATTATAAAAGACTACCTTCACAACAAATTCAAAATCAAAATAAAACTCAAAAAGTTTTTCATACAGAACAAGATAATTAAAGCGGACAAATTCTATAAAATAACGAAGAAATAAGAAATTGTGGTGATAATTATAATCAAACTTTGATCGATTATATCGAACAAGAAAATAAACCTGAATGCGAATTCTAATATTATTATATTACTAAAACAACATGAAATACAGTGCATAAATAATATTGATATTCATATATTTGTTCGTTATTTATATGATAGTCTCATATAAATAACGAACAAAAACAAAAATTAATTAATTTAGATAAAATTAACCCGAATTTATTCACTGACCCAGATGAAAAATGAACTAATACGTCTCAAGTAAAAGGAGAAATACGAACCACAAATAATCCGATTTATTCCAAATCATACCCTATCCAATGTGTCTAAAAGACGAAGTTCAAAAACTAATTAATCATTTACTTCAAGACGGCATCATAAGGCCATATCACCCTATAATTTGATAGATCCAAAAAACTTGATGTTTCGGGTCAAAAAAATATAGATTAGGCACTGACTATCGTAAATTAAACACCGTCACGGGTAGTTCTAGCTAACTTGGCGGATAATAAATAATTTAAGTAATTCTTACTTATGCACTTCGCAATAAAAATTCTAACGGTAAAATGAACCGTTAGAAAGCAAATTTAGAAGAATACAATTACGAGCTAAAATACAAAACAAGGAAAATTAACGTTGTTGTCCATGGTTTGTCAAGATTACCCGCATTAACAAATTCAATGAGTAGTTCTTAACTAAGTAGTAACAGCTCACCACAAAACTTGATTCCTAATTTAGAACTCCTATTTTAGAAAACAAACCATTCCCATTTTTATTGTATCAGAAGGGAATGGAGAAACCATTATTGTATCAGAAGGGAATGGAGAAACCATTCCCTTCTGATACAATATCATATCCAAGAACGAATATTCTGAAATTAATTTAATTTCCATTTTTCAGAAATATCTTAATCCACGCACAATAAATGGTGTATAAAATTAATATCGAACAATAGAAAAAAAAATCAAGAAATTTACTCAATCCATTGTAAAACTTATAAAATCAGATTTACGCAAAAATATGTTGGAGACGGAATAATTGAAGTGAACGAAGAATTCAATAAAAATTTTTAAAAAATGATATGGAAGATCTTAAAAGGTCAAAAAATCTGCTCCGCCATTTTGCTAGATATAATGCGTTTGACAAAGTCTGGCATGAAAGATTGAATTACAAATTAAGATTAACCTTACCAAAACAATATGTAGAAATACTAAGGTGATACCTTTCAGTAAGGTACTTCAGAATCAAACAGGATGGTAATTATTCAGAAATAAAGGAAATTAAAGCAGCAGTTTCAAAAGGCGGTGTGCTTGGATCTATTATATACGAGTGATATCCCGTCAATAGAGGAAAACACAATTGACACATTTGGGGATGATGCAGCTATAATGACAATTGGTGATACTAACGAAGAATCAACAAGTAAGTTTCAAGTAGGTATTGATCTAATAGACAACTGGGCAAAGAAATGGAGAATAAAACTTATCGGAACAAAATCAACTTATATAGATTTTACCAATAAGAAGATTGCATATAGACCGGTAATTAGTAACAATCAACGAATACCATACTCCAACTCCGCAAAGTATCTAGGAATGACATTGGACGCTGAACTACGATGGAAATCACATGTAAAAAAGAAAAGAGAAGAACTACACCTTTTCCAATTGTAATTCAGAAAGCATCAGTGGTAATTCAGATTAGTCAATTGTAGTTCAGAAATAATCAATTGTAATTCAGATTAGTCAATTGTAATTCAGAAAGTATAAGTTGTAATTCAGATTAGTCAATTGTAATTCAGATTCGTCAATTGTAATTCAGAAAGTATCAATTGTAATTCAGAAAGTACCAATTGTAATTCAGAGAGTATCAATTGGAATTAAGAAAGTATCAATTGTAATTCAGAACATTTCAACATTCGTCGATTTAAAGATTGCGGCAGATAATACTAAAGATTGCGGCAGATAATACAACTTACCATTGAAATATGTACAGGGTGGGCGAACTTGGAATGACTGATTTGAAATGCTTATAATTTTTGTATTTTTAATTTCTTTATTTTATTTTTTTTTTAAATGAAAGTATAAATTATAAATTTTTTTTAAGCTATGTATGAAAAATTACATCTTTTAGATGGCGTCCATTCTCCTGTTGGCAGTTAATGACTCTACTTAAGACATTTTGCATTACGTTACACAACGTTTCTGACTGCTATTTGCTGAATTACAATTGACTAATCTGAATTACAATTGACTAATCTGAATTACAACTGATACTTTCTGAATTACAATTGACTAATCTGAATTACAATTGATACTTTCTGAATTAAAATTGATACTTTCTGAATTACAATTGGAAAAGGTGTAGACAACATTGATATAACGAGAAGGCTTAATTGGATCAAACCTTTTGAACTACCACAAATATAAACAAATAAAATCAGTATTTATAACATCATATAAATACAGAAAATAACAAGAATATAACAGTAACATAAATAAATTGCTTATTACTCACAAGACTAGGTCGTAATAAAACGTAGCACAACCTATTCCTAGAATAGGTAGGTTGTGCTATGGAATGTGTTTTTAGTGGGTTAGACCCATGATATACTAACATAAAGATATGATCACGCGCATATTAAAATTAAACGTCATTCACTGTCATTCACAAATACGTAGACTGGTGACAATAATTGTTTTGGTTAGAAAAAATATTTACATATATAAACATTTTTTTTTATTAAAATGGTTCAATGTGCTGTGTTTGGGTGCAATAAAAACAGTAATAAATAACTAAAAAGAAGTGAAAATAATATAAATGGTGAAGTACACCATTTTTATAGATTTCCTAAAGACGAAAGTATGTGTAAATTGTGGGTGACAAAGTGTTACCGAAAAGATAAATTTAAAGTGGTAAATGCTCGAATTTGTCAAGAACATTTTCAATCAAACGACTTTGTGCGTAATCTAAAGCATGAACTTTTAAATTATCATTCGACAACAGTTCGAAAATTAAAAAAAGAAGCTTTTCCAAATCAGAATTTGCCAAATAAAAATGTTGAAAGTAAAACATCAAAGGAACGTGAAAGTAGAAGAAATAAAAAAAATATCGTCACTGATTTGTAAATACAAATTTCTATAAATAAGAATATTTTTTTACTATTATTTAAATTTGTTATTTGTAGTAAAGAAGCACAATTTGAAGAGGATAATGATGATCTAAATAAAGAAAACAAATTTTCATTTCAAGACTCTGCTGTCTGTGATACTGAGGCTCAGTCGAAAACTTTGTAATATTTCTTTGTAAATTTTTTAAAATATGTTTATACTCAATTATATGTTTCAGAAATGTTCCTGATGAAATATCTAAAAATAAAGCAAAGGTGATGAAAAAGAAAATGAAGATCATGAAGCTAAAAAGGGAGAATAATATTTTAAAATTATCAAACAAAAGTTTTAAAATATTCCATCAGAAACGAAGACTGGCTCAGTATTCAGAACCTACTGAGCCAGTCTTCGAAATCGGGATCACATAGGAAGAGACTTGTACCCCTAATACATCCACCATTTTAGGGAATTTTAATATTGAGAATGATCTATTTACATCGAAAGAACTTGAAAATGAAATTGCTGAGGACTTAAGCCAATTAGAAAATGATGGATTGGAAAATATAGCTGGATTTATTTCCTTTAAGCTTCGAAAAACAGAAAAAAATCTTGGTTTTCCAACAGCTGAACAGAGCGGATCCACTTATAGTTGGGCAAATCATGTGTCGGAAGGCGGTTATTACAAACCAACAGATTTATTTTTAAGTGAAATAAAAAAATTAGAGCATATTTTTAGAATTTATAATGGCGATAGTTTAAAGACTGGCATTAATTATTTAACATCTCTAATTAGTAATTCCGACCATATAGATTTAAGTAAAGATGTAAAAATGTTATTTTTTAAATGCAAAATGTATTTTAGAATAAGAATGTTAAATAGTAATATTTATGAACAAAAAAGAAGTAAGCAAAGAAAGTTAAATAAAACAATTACATAAAATCTATCATATGTGTTACTTTATTTTTACTAATAAATTACAAGCAATGAAATTATTATTTTTTATTAAAATTATTATTGTTGGCAGTTTAGTTATTATTTATTTTAATTAAATAAGTTCACTTCTATATAATTCATATACTTCACTCCTATATAAAAACGAAATTTACATACTTTTGTAACCAGTCGACGACATGCGCAGAACTGAATGAATTTGAGTTGACAGCTAATCATATCTTATTAATCAGTATATCATGGGTTAGACCCCAACACTACTATGAAACATCCGCGCACGTCGGTTGCTTAGTGTCTGCCGAGATTTTCACCTAGCCACAAAAAAAAATATAGAAAATATCACTTAATCCACACACAATGAATGGTGTATCAAAAGGACAAAAAAAAATATAGAAAATATCACTTAATCCACACACAATGAATGGTGTATCAAAATAAAACTTAAAGAGTAAACTGAATATCGAACAATGAAAAAAATTCAAGAAATTTACTCAATCCATTTTAAAACTTATAAAATTAGATTTACGCAAAAACATTTTGAAGACGTAATAAATGAAACGAACCAAGAATTCATTAAAAATTAAAAAAAAATTCTTATAAAAGATATCACTAAGAGATAAGGATTCATGTTCAACATAAGGAAAGAGAGCAATCTCTTACAGGTAATTGCAGGTAATCCAGACCATGAAGACTTTAAAATGATTCGATAAAATTAATCATGTTTTGACTGGTGGTCGTGGGTGTGTGACGGTAGGGTAAGTGTTGATCGTCAGACTCTTCGGATTCTGTCCAGCGCCGCAACTGCGCCAGTCAGCACCAAGTATTCATTGCACCTCCACGTGGTGACCTCCGGGCAACTGATCTGACTTCAGGCCAAGCAATGAATGCGCCAAAAATCCAGAAGCGTCTGTTCCATATTGGGCGGCTTCTGGTCTGCGTCTGTTCCCAGAGGGGCGGCAGTATCATTATACCTGGTAGTAGGTTAAAAATACACACCTTTTGTAAGAACAATGAGTGACAACAAAAAAAACAATCTGGCAGGGATATCTGCCAAAGTGTCGTTAGACTCCACGGCTAACGGCGAGGGCTTGGCTGATTACGCAAGGAAATCAGTTAAGTCGCCAGTGGAAAAAAACCGCGAGGATGTTCCTCCTGCACGCATGGTGGGGTCCCAGGCTATGGTGCTTGAAAAAGCTACTGGACAAACATTAATAACATTAAAAACATCAAAAACAAAAAAATCAAGTGATAACATGACAGGGTCCGATCCATTCAAGAACAGCCGTAAAATAGTTAGATCTCCAACGCTAGCTAAATCATCATCATCATCTGATATCGTTATAGGTAACAATTTGAACTCTTCAGCTGGAAATATCCATCATCGTTCAGTTATGGATTTGTTACTTAACAGTGATTCATATCAAACTCCGAAAAGGAAAAAAATGGTTTCAGAGAGTAATCTGTCAGAGGTGCAAGAGTCAGAAAAAGCAAGAATATTTGAAAATGCAAAAATTAAAAAATTAGAAAATGATCTGTTAAAAGCAAACAAAGAAATAATGGAATTAAAAAAAATAATTACAGAAATACAAAATAAAAACTCTCTTTTATCTTATGAGGCACCAATCTCAAATCAGTCAATATCACCTGATAATATATTTACGGAAGAGCAAACAAACTTCGCAGTTACCAAAGAAACCGAATGGTTACTCCTAAATAAAAAAAAGGTTAATACAGCTAAAACCACTAAGCTTCCATATGATAAGGCTTCCCCAACTGCAAAAAATAGAAGCAATATGAAAGATCTGATTAAAAAAGATTCCAACAGAAAGATAAAAATCAAGCCAAACCAGCTTCCACTTCAAAAGAATGTCGCCTCGAACAACAGATTTCATTTGTTATCACAAACAAATCTGGAAGATCAAGATTCATCTCAGTTAGTACAAGCAACCAAACCACCTGAAACGCCAAAGAACATTCAGAAAAAAGAAATTAGACCTCCACCTGTTATACTTAGCAACATTAAGGATTATCAGGTAATAAATAAACATCTAAAAAACTTAAATTTAAATTACACAGCAAATATGTTAAACAACGAACAAATCAAAATAAATGTAAATAATGACAGTGAGTATAGAGTTCTAACAAATTATGCTAATGAATCCAAACTAGAGTGGCACTCATACGAAAATAAGCAGTTCAGGCCAATCAGAGTAATGGCAAAAAATCTTCACCCAAGCTGCGATCCAGAAGAAATAAAAAATGAGCTAATAGAAAAAAATTTCAAAATATTATCGGTAGAAAACAAATACCTAAAAAAAAGAGTTAGTGACAAAGATTATAAAATAAACTTACCACTTTTCATGTTATCATTTGACAACTCCGAAGATATAAAAAGGATATACGAGATTAAATACCTAAATCAGATGAAAATCAAAGTTGAGGCCATTAGAAACAACAAATTCATACCACAATGCAAAAGGTGCCAAAGATATGGTCACACACAGAGTTATTGTAAAAGAGAACCGAGTTGTGTCAAGTGTGCAGGAAATCACCTAACTACTCATTGCACAAAAAGTAAAGACGTTCCGGCGAAATGCTCTAACTGTGCCAAAGATCACCCAGCCAACTATCGCGGGTGCCTTATTGCAAAGGAGCTGCAGAAGAGACGAAATGAAAAATTAAACAACAAAAACGAAGTTAAAAACCACGTAAGTTATATGCATTCCCAACCAGTCACTAAAGAACTATCTTTCGCTCAAGTAGCAGGTAATAACATTCAATTAAATAATAATAATAAAAATCAGGAAATAAATCAACAATCGATATTACATAATATTTATGAATTGGTTAACTCACTCTCTTGTAGATTGGACAGATTGGAACATGCAATTCCTTGCTCATCCCATCAGTACCTGAGTTAATGCATAATGCTAATCTAAAAATTGCCACCTGGAATGCGAATGGCATCATAAATAAAATCCAGGAACTTGAAATCTTTCTAAATATTCATAATATAGATATCTGTCTATTGTCCGAAACCCATTTTACTGATCAAATGTATATGAAAATTAAAGGTTACGCCATATACAATACTATCCATCCAGATAATCAAGCTAGAGGAGGTAGTGCTATATGCATTAAAGAGAAAATTAAACACCATACGGAACACAGTCTACAGAGTCCGGAATGTCAACTAACTATCGTTGCTGTAGAGTCTTGGAAACAGAAACTCACCCTTGGTGCAATTTACATTCCACCACGTCACAACCTAAAAAAATCAGATTACCTGAACATTCTAGTAAAGTTAGGAGAGCGTTTCGTATTAGGAGGTGACCTAAATGCCAAACACATAGCTTGGGGTTCAAGGTTATCTACGTCAAAAGGTAAAGAGCTTAAATCTGCTCTAGATGATCTCGGCTGCAACTTCCTTTCTACAGGTGGGCCCACGTATTGGCCATCAGATACTCAAAAAATCCCAGACCTATTGGATTTTTTCATATTGAAAAAAGTATCTACGAATTATATAACCATTGAAGATAACTTTGACCTCAATTCGGACCACTCTGCGGTAATACTCTCCCTTAGTGAATATCTTGCTCTGAAAGTAAACAAACCTCAGTTGGCAAATAAAACTACCGATTGGAGCAGTTTTAAAATCGACATAGAATCCATGATTGACCTAAAAATAAATCTTCAATCAAAAAAACAAATAGATGCTGAAGTTGAAAAATTCACCAACTCGATTCAAATGGCGGTTTGGAAAAACACTAAAGTAAACAAACCTATAGTAAAAACTATCAAGTATCCAGAAGAGATAAAAAATTTAATTGATGAAAAAAGAAGAGCCAGAAGAAGGTGGCAATCTTCTAGAGATCCAGAACACAAAAATACACTAAATAGAAAATCTCAGCAACTAAAACGTGAAATAGTTAAATTCAAAGAATCCACAATGTCCAACCTCCTGATAAGTCTAACTCCAGATGAAAAAACTGATTATTCGTTGTGGAAAATGACCAGAAATATAAAAAAAACTATATCTCACATTCCACCAATAAAAACCAGAGATGGTAACTGGGCACGTAACGACAAAGAAAAAGCCTACGCATTTGCTGCGCATCTCGCTGAAGTTTTCAAATCCAATAATGAGCCATGTTATACCTCACCTAACGAACCGTCCCTAGAACCATTAGAATTTAATTCTCGGTCTAACATACCATCGGTCACTCCGAATATGGTGGCTAAAGAAATTAAGAAAAGCTTTAGAAAGAAGAAAGCACCAGGGTTTGATCTGATCACTGCGGATATACTGACTAACTTACCAAAAAAAGGTATTATTTTATTAACAATGATTGTTAACGCTTGTTTTAGGTTAAAATATATGCCACAAATCTGGAAAATAGCGGAAGTAATTATGGTAGCGAAACAAGGTAAACCGAGTAACGTAACTAGCTCATATAGACCAATCTCGTTGCTACCAATGCTATCGAAACTATTGGAAAAGTTGTTCTTAAATAACCTAAAAAAAATTATTGAAAATAATAAAATAATACCTGACTTTCAGTTCGGTTTCCGTGAAAAACATTCTACTGCTGACCAAATACATCGTATAGTTAACAAAATCGAGCAGTCGCTGGAAGAAAAAGATATATGTGCAGCTCTATTTATTGACGTAGCTCAGGCCTTTGATAAGGTCTGGCATCAAGGCCTCATCAAAAAGCTATACCATATTTTACCACCACAATACGTTGAATTCATATCATCATACTTAAGTGATAGACTATTTAGAGTAAAGCACGAAAATGAATACTCAGATTTAAAAGAAATCCAAGCAGGTGTACCTCAAGGTAGCATACTCGGACCCGTCCTGTATCTACTTTTTACACATGACCTCCCAGTAACTGATGGTGCACTTGTAGCAACGTTTGCAGATGACACTGCGGTACTAGTCTCAGACCAAAAATTAGATGTAGTTACCAATAAGCTTCAGACTGCCAGTAACGGTATACAAGAATGGTCAAAAAAATGGAAGTTGAAAATAAATGACTCAAAATCAGTCCACATAAACTTCACAAACAAGAAAATAATTCAGCAGTTACACCTCTATCTAAATAATAACATCGTGCCACATAAGACAACTGTAAAATATCTGGGTATAACCCTGGACAAAAAGCTAAAATATAAAGACCACCTAAAAGTAAAAATAAAAGAGCTCAACATAAAATATAGAAAGCTATACTGGTTACTCGGCCAAAACTCAAAACTTTCAATTACAAATAAAATATTGCTATATAATCAGATTTTGAAACCAGTATGGACCTATGGTATCCAGTTGTGGGGCTGTGCCAGCAAGTGCCATATTCAATCTATCCAAAGATTTCAAAACAAGGTACTAAGGAATATGGTCAGAGCTCCGTGGTATATTCGGAATGTTGACCTACCTAGAGATCTCAAAATAACATCAGTTGAAGACGAAATAAAAAAACACGCCATAACTCACCACTTCAGAATTTCAAACCATGTAAACTCAGAAGCAGCTAAATTATTACAAACAGTCAACAATCGAAGAAGACTCAAACGCAAAAAACCATTTGACCTAATGAACTAATTCATTTCACCTAATGCAATATCAGCACACTAAAATCTAACACTCTACCCCTACATATAAAATTTTAACACAGCTTAAACATTACTTTTCCAATGGGAAAGCTAATGATAGTCAACCCATAGTTCTAAGATGCATCAGATGTAAACTAATGGTTGGTCTTTTAGACCAGTTTTAGTATTATCTCAGTTTCAACAATCTTGATCCAAAAAAAAAAAAAAAAAAAAAATGTTTTAACCAATAATAATAAACAATTTATTATTAATCAATTGCACAATGAACGACTTAACAATTTAACTAAAATAACTAATGAAATAATAAATGCAATTCAAAAGGAAAGTAGTTTTAATGATAGATTAGCATTTACTTTTCAATATAAATTAAGGCTAATCAAATAAGAATTAACTAATATGGCTTATGTTATTCATTGGGCTAAATCAGGTATTGTAAATTCATTTATCCAGTTCCGAGATGAATTTTATCACTGATCTTGCTGATAAGGAATCATTGCCTTAGAATTTCAACAGATAAGAAGCTTTAGATTTTGCGAATGTTAAAATTATAACAAATAATGTTTTGTATTGTTAATTTAATAAATTATTAATTACACCAGTAAAAAGAAATAATTCTGTAAATTAAATAAATTATAAAAAATAAAAAAAATATTTTTGGAATAACGAAAGATTGTAAAACAATTAATAATCAATTGTAATAAAAATAATATTGTAAACATTCTACTTGCATCCCAAACTTCTAAAAAGTCTTTCCTCGAGTTATAACAAAATTAAGAGTCATCATATTCCACCAATAGATGAAATATCTGATGAAATTTTTTTATTAAATCAATTTATAGGAAATGTAAAATTCAAGTAACATCTTACAATCTTAGTGGAACTATATTCTTAAATACCATATTATGACAATAGAAGTTAAGGGCTCTAAATTTATTTCAAGTGAAACCTCATCTATGAACGTTCTTCCGCCAATATTGCAACCAACATTATTAGAAAAAAAATATCGTGAATTATTGTCATTGGAAATTTTAAAATAAATTTAAATAAATAACACAGAACAAATTGCGTGTATAATTTTAATCATTATTATAATTCCAATTTGTAAAATTAAATAAAAAAAAACAATTATTTTTAAAACAAAAGAAAAATCTTCAAATAATGAAAATCTCTCTTTAGCCAATGCCAAATACAAACAAAAAGTACAAATTCAATAATATCCCCGATCATCTTCGAATTTTCGAAACAAATATACCCAATCATCTTCGAATTTTCGCAATCAAACAAATGAGGTCATTTGAACTTAAAATAGGAAGGGTTAATACGAAACTAACTTCCCTTAAAAAAATTTTTTTTTATTTAAATTATTTTCCCACAAATTTATTCTTCTATAAATGCGTATAATTTAGATCAGTTATTTTTTTGTTTTTATTCCCACACTTAAAATGCTTGCGATGCAGTTTTAAAAGTTTAGAATTTACTAATGTACACCAATACCTCGCTTTGCGACGATAATTGGTTCCCAAAAAATTCGTCGCAATCAAAACGTCGCAATTCGAGAAAACTTTTTGTATAGAATTGCACTGAAATATTAAAGATACGTTCCAGTTCTAAATCAAAGAATTTTTAAGTTTTTTATAACTTTATTTACATATTAATACAAAAAATTAAAGGAATCATTAAAATTAAAATAAAAACTTCAGTCCTACTTTCCCGAATTTAAACAAAATGCAAATTTTTTATGTATACATAATTGTTAACGAAAATCAAAATATGGGATTTCCCTTTTTATATATTGCCTTTAACTTGTTTACAATCTTAATACTACACACAGCATACAATACATACAGTGTATGTATTTTGAAAACAAACAAAAAAAATTAAAGCAAACAAAAAAAATTCGAAAATTTTTTTTTTCGTCGCAAGGTGAAATTTTTTACGTCCCAAGGTGAAACTATGGAAAAAAATTTTTGCGACGCAATATGAAATGTCGCAAAGTGAAACGTCGCAAAGCGAGGTATTGGTGTAATTAGAATAAGAAAAGTAATTTTGTGAATATAAAAAATATAGTATCATAATTAACTTCGTTTTTGAATCAGAAAACAATAATAATTTTTATATTGATAAAAATATAAGTTTTTAGTATAATTTAATTTTAAGTTTTTCATATTGCACAATAAAGAATAATTAATTTTTAAGATTTGCTCGAAAATTAGTGTTTAATTTAAAAATTTGTTAAAAAGAATTTTAACTTATATCTATATAGAAAACCTCGAATATTCTTTGAACAAAATTGATTTTTTTTGATACTCGAGAAAGCAATGAAATATATATGTAATATTAAATATTATATATATTTCAAAAAAAATAGTATTTATTTGTCTACAAACAATTTATATATACATATATATATTTCTATATATTCATTGAAAGTTTTATAATTATATATTATATACACTTACTCACAAAAGTCTACGTACGGCGTGGAAAAATGGAAAAACAACAATAGCAATAAAAAAAATTAATGGTTTTCTTTAAATATTTATTAAATAAGCTTAAAAATATAAAATTCAATTAAAACGATTAACGAAAACCTTCTCCATTTTTAAATAAATAAAAAACTTGAAAAAAATTATATTTGAATTGCAACAAAAGTCTACGTACGCGTATAATTTAGATTTTTTTGACCGTTTTTAGTTTTTGGTTGGTCCATCACCTAGCTCTAATACCTAATACGGCATCTAGTCTCAAGGGCATGGAACTAACTAATTTTCTGGTAATTTCAGGTGATATATTTCCCATTCCTCGGCTAAAACTCGTTTGAGATTACTTTTGGATGAAATGTTGCGGTTCTGGACACTACGTTTCATTTCATCCCAAAGATGTTCAACAGGATTTTGAGGGGGCGAATACAATTGTTTCCTAACATTATATAAAAGCCAATCCTTAACGATACCCGTCGTATGTTTGGGATCATTGTCTTCCTGGAAAATATATTTTTCAGAGAAACCACGCTAGCAATAAAGCTGGTTTTCAAAATATCCAGATACATATTCTTGTTCATAATTCCATCTATAAAATGCAATTTTCCAACTCCATTAGCCGCCATACATCCCGAGACCATAACAGAGCCGTCGCCACGTTTAACTGTTTGGCAGAAGATTTTTTCTATAAAGCTGTTGATTTTGTTTGCGCCATACGTTTATTTTATCATCTTTGCCAAAAAGGTTAAATTTACATTCGTCCGTAAAAATAACGATATTCCAGAAATCAGGATCCTGTTCGTGCACCTTATAATATTTGTCTGCAAATGAAATTCATTTTTTCATGTTTTCACCAGAAATGAATGGTTTTTTTCTAGGAACTCTTAAATTAAATCCTTATTTTCGAATGTGGCGCCTGACAGTTTCTGGATGAACACTTATTCCCAATTCATTTTGGAGATTATAAGCTATTTTAACAGCACTTACTCTAGGTTTTTCATTAATATCTCTTAAAATTACTATAGAGTTTCTGTGAGTTAATTTTAAAGGCCTACCAGATCTTGGTTTATTTTAATATTTACCGGGGTATTAAAGTATTTTACAACTGTTTAAACACTTGATTTGCTTAATCCAACCATGTCTGCAATTTTTTGTAGTGATTTTTTTTCATTTTTTAGCTTTATTATTTGCGCATTTTCTTACAAAAATTATAAAATTATAACATCTCATTTTATAAGATGTTATAATTTTATAATTTTTGTAAGAAAGAGTTTAAATAATGCTGCTAAAATATTATTTCAACTCTAATTTTTTAAATTTTAAGTAGACTTTTGTGAGTAAGTGTATATAATTTGTAGTTATAGTTATATTTCTTCGTATAAAAAAAATATAATATTGCTCAACGATGATTCCATTATTATTGAAAAAATGAAAACAATTCGAACTATTTAGTTTTTTTTTTGAAGATATTCAGTTTTTTTCCCAAAAATTATTCACAATAAATTATATTTTCATTCAAATTTTAACAAGCAGTATTCTCCAGGTCTATTTTTAACAAGCGGATATTCACCATTTTTCTGAGTAGCATTTTAATGCTAGCTTGTTATTTATTTTTAACAACTGTCAAAGTATTTGGTAAGTTGCTAATCTCTGAATAGAGCTATATATGTCAGTACCTTTAATTGCTAAAATTCTACTTTTACAAAATCTTTATGTGGTTTGTTCGAATTCTTCATCATTACACGTATTCGATGATGATCTGGAACTGGAATCACCACATCATTCTCATATATTTATTTGATTTCGTTAGTTCACTTTTAAATATGCATAAGCGTTGTGATTTTAATTGTGCTTTTCATTTTCAACTGCATTAACTTGTTTTCATACTATACAAAATTTTGAATTAAACAATAAAATAAAATTATATATTATAAAAAAAATAGTCTAAACATTAAAATTTGATTTATATTAGATTATTAATTAAAATATATATTTAAAGTAAATAAAGTACATATTTCAATTAAGAATAGATTTAATCTATATATAACAAAATTGCACATATTAATATATTAAACTAAATATTAAAAAAAACATTGTAAAAAGGGTGTGAGGGTGAATAATAATAATAATCGGTAAATCAATTTTGTGAAAATTGTTTATGATGTTGAACCAAATGATACGATGGTTTTAGTTAAATCGTCAAGGAACGTTAGAGTAAGAATTTTTGCTTTGGCTAAACAGTATAGCTCCTTAATTTCTTTTACATCCCCATCATCTTTAAAACTGCATTTATTGATGGATATTTGCACATTCAGATATTGCTTGAAATGGGCTTCTAATATTTTTTTTAAACATCAGTTAATTAAGATATATTTTTTAAAATTAAATTAAGATTTAATTCATCATCATCATATGGCGCTACAACTCGATGTGAGTTTTGGCCTTTTCTACTGTGACCCTCCACTTTGATCTATCCAACGCTTCATTTTTCCAGTTACGAACTTGTAACTTTTCTGCGTTATTTTGAATGTTGTCTACTTATCTGCTCCTGGGCCTACCTCATGGTCTACTAGTATCAGGTTTACCATGGAATGCTTTATGTTGTGCACGGTTTTCTTGCATCCTGATAACATGGCCTGCCCATCTTAATCGCTGTGCTTTTACAAATCGTACTATATCTTCTCTTTTAATTAGTTGATCGAGTTCTGAATTATTCCGCCTTATATATTCACCATTTTCCAATTTTTTAGGACCAGCAATGTTTCGAAGAATCTTCATTTCGAAAATTCGTAATGAGTTTTCATCAGAAGCTGTCATTGTCCAAACTTCACAACCATAACATACAACTGGGCGAATAATTGTCTTGTAGATCGTTATTTTGGTTTGCCTTGACAGAAGTTTGGATTGCAGTAGTTTCCTATTGGCGAAGTAACTTCTGTTCCCTGCTTGGAGCCGTTCCTGTATGGAGAAGTGCATGCTGTTATCATTCCTTAAGACTGTTCCAAGGTACGAGAAACTGGTCACGCCCTCAAAGTTATATTCACCAATGGATATATTTTGCGGATATCTTCTTCTCTGATCTCGTGACATTTTCATATATTTTGTTTTCTCCTCATTGATATGTAGACCTGCTTTTTTTGTTTCACGTTCAAGTAACACAACTATTTCAGCCATTTTTCTGTATTCTCTCGCCACTATAGCTATATCGTCAGCATATGCTACGATTTGGTACGATTTAATGAAAATGTTACCTCCTTGATCAAGCTTTCCGATGGCATGTTGCAGCAGCAGATTGAAGAGCACTGCAGATAAAGCGTCTCCCTGACGCACACCGGTTTTTACTTCAAATTCAGATGATTTTTGATTTTGGATTAATATTTTTGCTTTTGAGTTTTCCATTGTTATCATAGCTAATCTGGCCAACTTACCAGAGATACCTTGTACTATTAGAGCTTTCACTACTTGGTTTCTGTTTACACTGTCAAAAGCTTGTTTGAAGTCAACAAATAGAACATGCAGATCCTTGTTGTATTCATAACAATTTTCCATGCTTTGTTTTACAACAAAAATTTGATCTATCGTTCCCTGCTCTAAAACCACATTGATATTCTCCAATCAATTCTTCCGCGTATGGTTTTAATCTTTCATGTATTACATTAGAAAGAACTTTGTATGCACAGTTTAACAACATGATGCCTCTGTAGTTACTACATTCCATTTTACAACCTTTTTTTAGAACAGGGCATAACATCCTGATTTCCACTTTACAGGCATGGCTTCTTCTGTACATATTTTACATATTAACTCATGTAAACTTCGGTGTAAGTATTCACCACCATTTTTCAATAATTCTGATGTGATATTATCTTCACCAGGCGCTTTGTTATTTTTTAATTTTCGGATTGCAAGTTCGATTTCTTCCAGAGATGGTGATATAAAATTATTTTCAGCTGTTTGAGCCGGTTCAGTACTTACTTGCTGTTCCATCTGCGGTATATTGAGCAATTCACTGAAGTGCTCTGACCATCTATTCATTATTTCAGATTCCTCTTGTAGAACTCTTCCTTGTTTATCTTTACAAGCATTAACTCTTGAAAGCAATCAGTTTGGCTTTTTATATATTTATGGAAGATTTTTGTATTTTTATTATTGTATTCATCTTGTATTTCCCTAATTTTTGTTTTTGTCATATCTCTTTTCTTATTTCTACATAATTTTGTGGCAATAATTCTTTGCAGCATTCTATGACGAGCATCATTCTTTATTTTAATAGCTGATTCGCACTCCCAATCGAACCATTCCGCGTTTCTTTCCAGCGGTTTGTTACCAACAATTTCATTTGCTGCTGTTATTATTGCAGTTTCAACTCGATTCCATTCTTCACATACATCATTGTTTTCTTGTACTATGCTGCTTGAATTTTCTTCTAATCGATGCTGTATTGTATCTTGAAACAGCTTTGTGATAACTGGATTTTTAAATTTGTCTATATTCCACTTTACTTTTCTCATACCTTTTTTCTTTCCAGCATTTGATATTCTTTGTCTCAACACGGTTTTAACTAGAAAGTGGTCACTGTCACAATTAGCGCCTCTACATGTTCTAACTAACATCTAAGATTGAAGAAGCTTTCCTAGCTGAAATTAATATGTGGTCAATCTGGTTGACCATACTAGATCCTGATATTTTCCATGTTCCCTTGTGAATATTTTTTCTTTCGTAACATGTACTTTTTATTTTTAGGTGTGTTTCATTAGCAAGCTGGCATAATCTTTCACCATTTGGGCTAATTTCTTCGTGTAACGAAAATTTTCCTGCGATGTGCCATATGTGATTTTCTTTACCTAATTTCGCATTAAAATCTCCCATTACCACTAGAGTATCATATCTATTGGATTCTTCACATAACTTGCTTAAATTTTCATAAAAGGAATCTTTATCATCATCATCAGCCTCTTCTGTCGGTGCATACGATGAGATAACCGTTATGTTGCAAAATTTGCCTTTTATCTTATGCTACATAACCTGCTGTTGATAGGTTTGAATCCAAGTACACTTTTTTTTATTAATTGTTTGCTAATCATAAATCCAGTTCCGTGTAGTCCTGATCTACTTGTATCTCCACTGTAGTATAGGGAGTATAATGGTTTATTAATTGTACCAGTTCACTTCCATCGAATTTCCTGCAGAGCCATCAAATCAATTAGATTTAATTAAATTTATAAATTAAAAACCCTTTTTTAGTGTTAAGGTGTTCAAAATGTAATTTTGAAAAAATGTATTATGGTGTGTGCAAGGGTTAGTTAGAACTTTTTAACTGTAGAAATTACCGAAAAATTCAAACAGTTGTAATAAGTTAATAATCAAGTTCGAATTATTTTAATATTACAAACCTATTTAATGTTGAATTTAAGTTAACTAATATTACATTTATTTAAGGGGAAAATATAAAATTAAAATAATAAATAAATCCGCCTAATTTAGTTGTTTGTATAGATTTAGAGTTAACTTTCTAAAAATGTAATTAGAAAGTTCACTCTGAATCAATATAAACAACTAAATTTGTGCTAAAAACTTAATTTGCAAATCACATCAAGAAATTAAACTTAAAAAATTAAAAAAACCTAAAAATATGAAAAAAATAAAAATCTGAAATCATTATAATTTTTTCCCTCACAAGAGAAAAAGAGGTTTATATGTATTTGCAATATGGAGCTAGAAATTTTTTCACTTTTGTGCCAAAGAAGCGACAAAAGCTATATTCAAATATAATTATCTGTATAATTCATTGTTTCAACATAGAAAAAAATACAAACCAAATGTCAAAAAATGCAAAATAAAGTGGCCTATATAATATATTTGACTAATACTAAAAATAATAGATCAATTGAAGTTCAAATTGTTTTTGAAATATTTTAAATATAAAAAGTTGAAATTTAAAATACCGAAATACCGGTTTACGTTACAAAAATACCGGCATTAATAACGTTTATTAAAATATCTGAAATACAGGGATCCCGGTTTCGGTAGTACCGGTATTTCAAACCCTAATAATGAGTCTTAGTAATTATATTTTATGGAATTATATTTAATGATATATTTTAGATTTCCTGAAGACATAAAAACAAAATTATTCTCTGTTGTAAAATTATAAAACAAAATTATTCTCTGCTGTAAAATTATTACCAGACTATAGCAGTTTTCATCCAAAATAATTATTACCAGAAGATTTTCGATAAAGTTTGAAACTATAGCAGTTTTCATCCAAAACTTTGTCGAAAATCATCTGGTAATAATTTTACATCAGAGAAACAAATTTTTCTAAATATCTGGTTATATCAGAGCCTGCGCTTACCTTTTACGCCCCGTGCACTTTTAAAAAATGCCACTCTAAAAAAAAGTAATTTGTTTTAAATAATCCGTTTCCACAACAACCATGAGGGTTGTTAAAAATCTATTCAACAAAACGTATTTGTATAAAAAGAACTAAAATTCAAGGGTGTTTTAAATACACAAATAAAATAAATCTTTTGCAAATGATATGAATTAATTAATTAACATTTACTTTCCGTGTTTAAAGTTTTGGGATTTTGTCTAAGTCAGTATAATCAAGTTGCTCAGAAAATCACTTTCTATACATACTCTAGTTAAATCCTCATTTCATGTCCCGTAGTACTACGTAAATAATTTTTAATTTCGAAATATATCGGAAAGTGAACTGAAGGTTAAATGCTTTTCTAGAGAAAGTCTAAAGGATCAGAAGCATGTAATGGAACTATATATTATGGAAAAAGATATATTATGAGATATTATGGAAAAATTTGAAAATATTATTGTTTTTCGAAATTTAGTCAAGTTGTTCGCTAATACATAAAATTTGTCTATATTCCACTTTACTTTTCTCATACCTTTTTTCTTTCCAGCATTTTATATTCTTTGTCTCAACACGGTTTTAACTAGAAAGTGGTCACTGTCACAATTAGCGCCTCTACATGTTCTAACTAACATCTAAGATTGAAGAAGCTTTCCTAGCTGAAATTAATATGTGGTCAATCTGGTTGACCATACTATATCCTGGTATTTTCCATGTTCCCTTGTGAATATTTTTTCTTTCGTAACATGTACTTTTTATTTTTAGGTGTGTTTCATTAGCAAGCTGGCATAATCTTTCACCATTTGGGCTAATTTCTTCGTGTAACGAAAATTTTCCTGCGATGTGCCATATGTGATTTTCTTTACCTAATTTCGCATTAAAATCTCCCATTACCACTAGAGTATCATATCTATTGGATTCTTCACATAACTTGCTTAAAATTTCATAAAAGGAATCTTTATCATCATCATCAGCCTCTTCTGTCGGTGCATACGATGAGATAACCGTTATGTTGCAAAATTTGCCTTTTATCTTATGCTACATAACCTGCTGTTGATAGGTTTGAATCCAAGTACACTTTTTTTTTTTAATTGTTTGCTAATCATAAATCCAGTTCCGTGTAGTCCTGATCTACTTGTATCTCCACTGTAGTATAGGGAGTATAATGGTTTATTAATTGTACCAGTTCACTTCCATCGAATTTCCTGCAGAGCCATCAAATCAATTTGATTTAATTAAATTTATAAATTAAAAACCCTTTTTTAGTGTTAAGGTGTTCAAAATGTAATTTTGAAAAAATGTATTCTGGTGTGTGCAAGGGTTAGTTAGAACTTTTTAACTGTAGAAATTACCGAAAAATTCAAACAGTTGTAATAAGTTAATAATCAAGTTCGAATTATTTTAATATTACAAACCTATTTAATGTTGAATTTAAGTTAACTAATATTACATTTATTTAAGGGGAAAATATAAAATTAAAATAATAAATAAATCCGCCTAATTTAGTTGTTTGTATAGATTTAGAGTTAACTTTCTAAAAATGTAATTAGAAAGTTCACTCTGAATCAATATAAACAACACATCAAGAAATTAAACTAAAAAATTAAAAAAACCTAAAAATATGAAAAAAATAAAAATCTGAAATCATTATAATTTTTTCCCTCACAAGAGAAAAAGAGGTTTATATGTATTTGCAATATGGAGCTAGAAATTTTTTCACTTTTGTGCCAAAGAAGCGACAAAAGCTATATTCAAATATAATTATCTGTATAATTCATTGTTTCAACATAGAAAAAAATACAAACCAAATGTCAAAAAAATGCAAAATAAAGTGGCCTATATAATATATTTGACTAATACTAAAAATAATAGATCAATTGAAGTTCAAATTGTTTTTGAAATATTTTAAATATAAAAAGTTGAAATTTAAAATACCGAAATACCGGTTGACGTTACAAAAATACCGGCATTAATAACGTTTATTAAAATATCTGAAATACAGGGATCCCGGTTTCGGTAGTAGCGGTATTTCAAACCCTAATAATGAGTCTTAGTAATTATATTTTATGGAATTATATTTAATGATATATTTTAGACTTCCTGAAGACATAAAAACAAAATTATTCTCTGTTGTAAAATTATAAAACAAAATTATTCTCTGCTGTAAAATTATTACCAGACTATAGCAGTGTTCATCCAAAATAATTATTACCAGAAGATTTTCGACAAAGTTTAAAACTATAGCAGTTTTCATCCAAAACTTTGTCGAAAATCATCTGGTAATAATTTTACATCAGAGAAACAAATTTTTCTAAATATCTGGTTATATCAGAGCCTGAGCTTACCTTTTACGCCCCGTGCACTTTTAAAAAATGCCACTCTAAAAAAAAGTAATTTGTTTTAAATAATCCGTTTCCACAACAACCATGAGGGTTGTTAAAAATCTATTCAACAAAACGTATTTGTATAAAAAGAACTAAAATTCAAGGGTGTTTTAAATACACAAATAAAATAAATCTTTTGCAAATTATATGAATTAATTAATTAACATTTACTTTCCGTGTTTAAAGTTTTGGGATTTTGTCTAAGTCAGTATAATCAAGTTGCTCAGAAAATCACTTTCTATACATACTCTAGTTAAATCCTCGTTTCATGTCCCGTAGTACTACGTAAATATATCGAAATATATCGGAAAGTGAACTGAAGGTTAAATGCTTTTCTAGAGAAAGTCTAAAGGATCAGAAGCTAATGGAACTAGTAATGGAACTATATATTATGGAAAAAGATATATTATGGATATTTATGGAAAAATTTGAAAATATTATTGTTTTTCGAAATTTAGTCAAATTGTTCGCTAATACATTGAACAGCTGTATCAAGGATTTGGAAATAAAATTCAACTTTAAATTGTCGTTCAGGATTTAATTTTTTCGGACTGAACTTTCTAATTATAATTTTTTAAGTTTCTATGTAGAAGATTATTAAATCCAAAAAGTTAACTTCCAAACTTAATTTACAAATTGCATCAAAAATGCAATTTAAAAGAAACACAAAATAAAATTCTTAAAAAATTAAAAAAACTGAAGAATCTCAAAAAGAGGACCCACGTCCACGTCGTTGGTTATAGATCTCCGTTAGAGTAGGGTAAAATGATAAGAAGAGTTTACATTTACAATGTAATTTTATTTGTTTGACTTGAGATGTTCAACATTTTATTTTCATATTATGAACTTTTTAAACTGATCATACTGAACTTCAAAAGCTCTTTATTAAATATTACGAAGAACTTGGATCTTCCCAAGATATAGTATTATGTAATCTCAAGACATTTCGGAGCCATTTCTCCAATAAAAGAATGGAGGATATGCAAAGAGCCAGAGAAGCTGAAGCCAGAGAAGCTGAATTTAGATTATTTGGACATTGGCTGAAAGTCAATGCCCAAATAATCTAATAAACTTGTCAAATAAAACCACAAATCTAAACTGTAACAAGTTATCTACAAATCTATCTTTCTATTATCAAAATGTTAGAGATTTACGTACCTCTAACGTCTATTTAAATTCAAGTATTTTAGATTTTGATGTGTATATAGTAAATAAAACTTGGTTACCTAATTCTTTAAATTCGCTTGAATTATTTGATAAATCTTATTCAGTCTTTTTTTTTCTTCAGAGCTTAACACATCTAATGAAGTAGTTGTTGGTGCTGACTTTAATCTCCTCAATATAAAATGGTTTTTGGTTCCAAAAAATTTAATACACGAAATCGAACATAATTTTTGTGACAATTTAAATGATAATTAGGGTTTCTGAAAACTCGGGTTTTTAAGACTCGACGAGTCCGAGTCCAAAATTAAAAAAACTCGTCGAGTCCGAGTCCGGTGTCTTTAACAAAAAATATTACAAGAATCTGATAAAATAATATTATATGTTAAAAAGAAATGTACTCAAATTTATCAATTAATTAATTTATTTTCAAAACTTAATAAGCTTTCAAACTATATAATTGTTTTTAATTACTTTTTTCATTTTTTGGTTTAACGTACAAATATTTCAAAAAAACTAATGAATTGACAGATTTGTCAACAAGTCTTCATCTGATTTTAGTGCAGAAGTTGCCACTAATTGAAAACGTTCTTTCATTTCAAAATCAAAACACATTAGTATACCTCACCAATGGTTTTTCCCTTGGTGAGGTATACTAATGTGTTTTGATTTTTAATTTCATTCATTATTGAGTTTTACAGTCTTCTGATCGTTTTTTTTTACGTTGAAAAATAAAAGTGCCATTGTTCTGCGAATTCGTACAAAGAAATTTCTCGCTAAACCAACATTGTAGAATGAATATTAATATAGGCCTGGGTTTCTACCTTGGTGAGGTATACTAATGTGTTAGGGGAGGTATGAGATTTTGTTTATTTTTGTTATGTTTTTTTTAAAATTAACAATTAAAAATAATTTACAAAACAAAAATAAAATTTTAAAAAAATTCTGAATTAATTATGCTGGAGGTAGGCGTAAGCGACAATGAAATTTAATAAATCCATAGACGTTTTTTTTTTTCAATTTTAAAAATTTGGACTCGTGACTCGTCGAGTATTAGAGTCGAGTCCCGAGTCCGCGTAACTACTCAAATATTCGACGAGTCCGAGTCGATTCGAGTCGAGTCCAGAAACCCTAATGATAATTACTTACAACAAATTTCTGATATTAAAAATTTTGAAAACAAACAATTAGATTTATTTTTTACTTCAGATTACAGTACTTTAATTACAGGATTTAGTACACCCTTAGGTTAAGCTTGACCACTTTCATCCACCAATAACATTTACATAGTGTTGTTATGCACCGGGACCTATTACACTAGCAAATTCCTATAGATTTAACTATAATAAATCTGACTTTAATGGAGTTAGTGCTGTTTTAAATTCTTTTGACTTTCAGGCTCTACTTGAAAATGGTGACTTTGATCAGCTATAAACAATTTATATAAGATTATGTTAAGTGGATTTAACATACAAAAGTCCTTCTTGGTTCTCTCCAGAATTAGAAAAATTAAAGATCATTAAAAATAAAGCATGGCGTAAATGCCTTAAGTCCAAGGACGTTAATGATTATACCAATTTTGTATAACAAAATTGAAAAAAAATAAATAGGCTATATATGACAAGTCTTTTATAGACTTATTGTTAAGCCAAAACTGTTTTGGAATTTTGTAACGATATCGGTTGAATATCCATTCTTTATGAGTTTCAATGGTCGTTTAAGTAACGATCCAAATGTAATCGCCGAATATTTTCAATTTCACTTCACTAACTGTTACCCCAATATAAATGCTAAGACTTCCTCCCCAGAAATTAATTTTGATGAAGATCAAATTAAATTATATTGAAATAAACTTAGTGATAACACGTCACCAGGTCCTAATGGAGTACCAGAATTTATGCTCAAAAAATAGTCTACATACTTGCCACTATATATTCTATTCAAACGCTCGTTATCTACAAGTATATTTTTCGAGATATGGAAAAAATCATTTATTAGACCTTATGAATAGGTGTAATAAATAATTTATTAGACCTATTTCTAAGGTCTAATAAATGATTGAATAGCCCAAAAAAAAAGAAATTATTAATTATCGCCTCACAGCCAAATTGTCTAGTATACCAACGTTATTTCAATTAGTTGTTTTTGATAATATATATGATCATTGTACTAACTTTATATATATGACCATTGTACTAAAAGTGACTAACCTAGTTGAATCTGTCTCAACTTTTATTAATAAGAATGAAGTTGGGTATCAGACGGACGTTTTATTTAGTGATTTCAGTAAAGCTACTGATCTTTTACCACATTGAGCAATAGTGTATTCCCCCACCTTGTCGTGGTGGTGGGGCTTAAGTAGGATCAAGGATGTAGTGAGCGATGTCGGTGGATACTGCAGAGAATAGTCTGCGGTATCCGGCAGGTCTAACCATACCGATAAGGTCACTATTGAGGTCTGAAAACCAAGGGAATCCGAACAACGATGGACAATGGCAACGAACAAGGACAAATCGCGTATTGGGATGTCAACACAAGTGTCACCTGTACCTACGGCAGGTGGCGAGGGCTTGGTTCCGAAAGGAACTAAGTCGCCAGTAGGACCGTTCGGAGGAGTGGTGACAGGCGTAACGAAGCAACTGAAAATCTACTTGACACAGATGAAGAACTACGAGCATAACGAAGCAACTGAAAATCTACTTGACACAGATGAAGAACTACGAGCATTGTCCGTGCGTAACGAAGCAACTGAAAATCTACTTGACACAGATGAAGAACTACGAGCATTGTCGCAGACATCTTCATTTGTGTTATCGGAAGGGGACCTGGACATACTGAAAGGTAAGTCAGATCTAGGAAGCTCAGATCAGTCAGATTCTGGCTCCGGCATGGAGGTTGACGGTAATACCACCGTCATCAACATGGCTGATCTGAGCTCCGATTTAGATAATATAGGAAAAAGCTATTTATCTTCCACAGGTACACCAAAGGGATTCGGTAAGGTTAACCCCCACTCTGGTGCAGTATCAACCAATCTGCGTAGAGACGCGATTAAAAAGATGCGCAGCGCCAGAAGAAGGATTGAGAAGCTCCTGGTGATCCATCCGAAGGAACTCAGCGCCTGGGACAAGGAAAAGCTTGTCGAAGCCAGAGCTGTAGTGAATTCGACGGAGCTTCAGAAAATTATTGCGGCGAAAGCGGAGCCACAGCCGTCTTCATCCGGTGCGTCTGTAAAACAGACTAGGGATAAAGACAGGAAGCTGTGCTCCAAAATAGGTTCCTCCGGTGCGTCTGGGTGTCAGACAAGGGAGGAATACGAAGCCAGCAGAAGGAAGAAGGGCACTTCAGGCCGAGCTGAAGAGGCCAAAAAAGGGTTCGCGAAGAAGAGAGGCAGATCGGATGATAACATCCAACCTAAGGGCGCTAAAAAAGCCAAGAGCGCGACTACTTCCGGCAAAGCGAAGATAGTCGATGATCTGCAGGTGGTCATCGTTGATGAGAATGGCCCCGAAGGCAAATTGAACCAGGAGTAGTGGGACTCGGTTGAAGAAAAAATCCAGGATGCGCTCATCGATGCTTTTGCTTCCGGCTTAGCGGAGGACATAAAGTTCGATGGCGCAGCCTGGGAAAGGGGGTACAAAGTGGTAGCGTGCGCTGATAAGAAATCCAAGGATTTCTTATCAGCCACCTTGAACAAGCTAGACGGTATCTGGGAGGGAGCAAGGCTTAGACCTATCCCTAGAGCCGATATCTGTCGCTACCAAAGGCCCAAGGCGTGGGTTTGGATACCTAAACCGTATCAAACGCCACAAAGAGTTCTGAGTCTGTTAGCGGGCCAGAACAAGGGAATACATGCTGAGGAGTGGAAGATCCTGAAGGAGGATGCTCGTAAGGAACGTGGCCAGCACTTCCTTATGAGCATCAGTAGGGACTCACTCCCCTTCCTCGAAAAGAGTAGAGGAATGGTAGCCTTTAGCATGGCGAAGGTATTCGTAAGAATAATGGGCAGCAGCGGAGCCACTGATGATGGAGGTGATGCAGATCAACCTCCACCACAGTAGGGCCCTCCAGCAGTAGGGCCCTCCTGATGCAGATCAACCTCCACCAGCAACCTGATGGGGTACATGGGCAGCAATAACATCGATGCTGCCCTCATTCAAGAGCCGTGGATAGACGGCCAAGGTAGAATTCAAGGCTTGAAGTGCAAAGACTACACCTTGTTTCATAAAAACGGAGTGAGTAAAATTAGGTCATGTATTTTGGTTAAAAACAAATTTAATGTTTTTCTTCTGGAAAATTTTAGCAATGATGATACAACAGTTGTCAAATGGGAAAGGAGTAAGAAGGAAAAGCCTCTACTCCTAGTCTCAGCTTTTATGCCTTATGACAGCGCGGAAGAGCCGCCGTCCCCAGCAATAAGAGACGCTGTAAACAGCTGGAAGCAAGACATTGTGATAGGATGTGATGCAAACGCTCATCATACGCAGTGGAGAAGCTCTAACATTAACAGTAGAGGTGAGTCTTTATTAGATTATATTGGTAAAACTAACCTTAGTATATGTAATAGGGGGACAGCCCCGACATTTATACTTAGAAATAGGAGGGAGGTAATAGACCTAACATTGGCTACTAACTCTAGATCGCTCGGCATAAGGAATTGGAGGGTATCTGAGAGAGCCTCTTTCTCAGATCACTGTTGGATTCTTTTCGAAATCGAAGGAAATCGGAAAGATAGGGTATCCTTTATGAACCCCAGAAAAACGAATTGGGCTAAATACACGGACTTGCTAAGTGACTCTCCAAGGCTCTTAACTGGACAGTGCTTAACAAAACGTAAGCTTATCGACAAGGCAGTAGACGTCATTAGCACCAAAATGAACAGTGCATTTGAAGCCTGCTGCTCCCTGAGTCGGATGACGGGCAGCAAAAAACCACCTTGGTGGAATAAAGAGATAGAAGAGTGCAGGAACAGTGCGACAACTCTGCACAGTAAAGCAAAGTGGAGTAACTGCCCCTCAGACTGGGACAGATATAAAGAGGAACTCAGGAAGTTTAAGAACATAACAAGGAGGGCAAAAAGGCAATCCTGGGGGGTTTTCTGTGAATCGAAAGAAAATACCTCGGAGCTAGCAAGGCTAAGAAAGATGTTGGCTAAGGAACCGACGGTTCCCAACTACATCATGAAGAGTGATGGCACATGGACAGACTCTTGCCGAGGCACTCTGGACGCATTAATGGAAGCTCACTTCCCTGGCTCAGAGCCAACCGAACAGAAAGAGAGGTTAAGAAAGGGCTCCCAAGAGCTCTTGGAAATAAAAAAGGAAATTGTTACGGAGGAAAAGGTAAGATGGGCGATTATCTCGTTTAGTGGCTACAAATCGCCAGGACCGGACGGCATACGCCCGATAATGCTACAGAAAGCACCTTGTACACTAACTAGGAAACTAGTGGTGATCTTCAGGAGCTACCTGTATATGGGATACGTTCCCAGAAAATGGAAGGAAGCAAAGGTAATATTCATACCAAAACCAGGTAAGAATGGACACACGGTAGCAAAGGACTACAGACCAATATGTCTGTCGTCATTTATGCTAAAAACAATGGACAAAATGCTGGAGATCTATATAAGAAGCTCCTGCCAAGAGGGCCAGCTATCGACCAAGCAGCATGCATACAGCAAAGAGAAATCGGTAGAAACTGCTCTACATGCAGCAGTCACTCAAATTGAGGAATCATTATAGTATAAGGAATACACAATGGCAGCTTTCCTAGACATAGAAGGCGCATTTAACAACGTTACGACGGAGGCGATCGAAAGATCGCTGGAAGAATTAGGACTCCACAGTGGAATTGTGAACTGGGTCTGCCGGCTATTGAACACACGGCTATTGAACACACCCCAGTCTAACTGGGGAAGCTGTGAGAATAAAGTAAAGGTTACGAGAGGCACTCCGCAGGGAGGAGTTCTATCTCCCCTCCTATGGGTGCTGGTAATGAATAGGGTTCTAATGAAACTAGAGAGAGAAGGCTTCAGCGTCATTGCATATGCGGATGACCTAGCAATACTCATCACAGGGAAGTTCTTAGAAACAATCAGTATGCTGATGGAGAAAGCCTTCGACATACTGACGAAGTGGAAAATGAATTGTGGTCTATCGGTAAATCCATCAAAACGAACTTATTCACAAAACGAAGGAAAATATCGGCATTTAGGATGCCCGTACTCAAAGGCAAGACGATGGTACTTTCAGAGAGTGCAAAGTACTTAGGGATCATTCTTGATTCCAAACTTAGTTGGAACAAAAATGTGAAGGAAAGAACAAGGAAAGCCCAAAGATGGGTCACTGGCTGTACACCAGTGTAGTACGACCAATACTCACGTACGGTGCTACAGTATGGTGGCCAGCAGTAAATAGGAGGACAAATGTCAAAAAACTTGAAAAGGTGCAAAGGCTGGCGTGCATAAGCATCACTGGTGCACTGCGCACGACACTAACCTTAGCCATGGAAATCATGCTAAATCTGCATCCACTGGAAGAGCATATAAAGAACATAGCGGCAAAGAGTGCAATAAGACTAAGAGAGTCAGGTGCGCTTAGATATAGGGGATACACACATTGCAGGATCTTGGAAGAATTCAATCTGGACACCAGGGGAGTACATACAGACTACCTGACTCCATATTTTGACTTTCGCAGAGACTTCGAGATTCGTATCCCAACAAGAAACGAACGGGAGGAGGGAACAGTGAACACAGAAATTGGAATATCCATTTTCACAGACGGGTCTAAAATAGCTGAAGGTGCAGGATCGGGTATATACTCCGAATTCCTAGATATCAGGGAATCGGTAAGGCTGCCGGATCACAGCAGTGTCTTCCAGGTGGAAATCTTGGCAATAGTTAGGGCGGCTGAATTGGCTGAGGCTAGACTGATATCGCAGGAGCATATCATAATCTATGTCGACAGCCAGGCAGCTATCAGAGCGCTAGGGTCTAATAACATCAAGTCCAGCCTGGTAAGAAGCTGCCGAGAAGTACTTCAGGTACTTTGTAGGCATTGCATCGTTGAACTGTGCTGGGTCCCCGGCCACAGCAACATTGAAGGTAATGAAATAGCTGATGAGCTCGCTAGATCAGGATCTGAGGCAGACATTGGAACAGCCGATATATCTGTACTCAGTCCACTAGGGGTGGAAAAAGGTAAGGTGGACACTATCACGGAGAGAAGGATTGATCACATGTGGGAAACTACGAACACATGCCACATAGCAAAAACTATGTGGCCTCGAAGGAACCTAAGGAACACGGGAATCCTACTAAATATGAGCAGGACAAGCCTCAGACTTGCCATTGGTGTTCTGACAGGCCACTGCCTGCTAGGAAAAATGGCTAAGAGGATGGGATTAGCTACGGCTGATCTGTGCAGGGGCTGCCAGGACTTAGCAATAACGGAGGATATAGCTCACATGCTCTGCGACTGTCCTAGTCTCAGCAAAAGCAAGGTAAACATTCTAGGGAGGTATAGATACGGTGGACTACATGAGCTAGTAGGTACCCCGATAAAGGTATTCCTTAATTTTGTTAGGGGAGTAGCTTGGATCTAACGAGGGTAAGTAGCCGGGTGGTTGTTGTAATGAAAAAAGGGATACCAATGAGCCAATCAATGGCCTAGGTCGGGGTTCTGTTCAGGCATCAGCAGACAGTTAACCCCCCTTATAAAACTAAACTAATAGTGTATTATTTAGATCAATAGTTTCGTCATCGTTCATAGCAAACTGTGGAGTATCCCAAGGAAGTCATTTAGGTCCTTTATTATTTATTATACTAATAAATGATGTGGTTTCCATAATAAAACATAGTAATATAACTATTTATGCGGACAATATCAAAAATGACATTGTAGCTGTTGGTGAACGTTATGACCTACATCAACTAAAAATAGATTTTCGTTTAAATACAACTGAAAAAGCAAATAAGTTTCGCTTCAACATTGCCATTGTCGTTTATAAACAATTAGTAGTTATCACATGTGACCTAAACAACAAACAATGACTGAAACACTTTTATTTTTAAATTTATATTTTTAATCCTTTATTTTACTTTTAACATTTATTTCTTTAATTAAACACTTAATCGTTAAATTTATTACAAAGTTAATGAAATTGATTATCGCAACATAGAATATACTAATGTAAAGTGACAAATAATTCTTTCGATGATTTTTATATGATTTGATAAAAATCATTCGAACTTAAAAAAACGCCTGTTTGAAATTAATTAATCAATCATTAATTAATAATAAGTTAATTTTAAAAATGCTTAGGGAATCATTTGCCCATGTTAAATTTTAATAATTCATTTTATTTAATTCCCATGATAGAATATGCTTAATGCAACAATTCTATTTTAGTAATTTTAAATAATTCTCAAGTGTAAATAATGAAGACAGGAAGTAATATTATATGTTGGATTTAAATATAGTACAAAATTATTATAATTATTAATATATATTATTATATATGTGTGCTTGTAAAGGTTGTATGAAATGAAATTTTTATATTCCGAGATTTATAAAAATTGAATTCATATGTATTATTTGTGGCGATTTTATTTTTTCAGTATCTGCAAATTGTATTATTTCGTTACTTAAAAGGTTGTCGACAACGTATGTTGACGATTCGATTTTGAAGTCTCCCGAATGGGTTTGTAAGGTAATGTATCGTGAGAATGCTTTGCCAGTAGGTTCTAGTTTAAGTATTCCGACGTCAAATAATTTTTGGTGTATGATTTGTCTTTGCAGTTTATTTTTAAATTAGTTGTATAGTTGGATACCACCAGAAATTGGATTCGAAAAAATCAACCCATAATTCATTATCAACTTAAAAAATTTCTAAATCTAAATTTACTTGCTAAATCTAAATAAATAAAAAATTGCTAAATCTAAATAAATAATCTCTTTCCTATTGCCATGTACTTAGCATCTATTTTAATATAATAAATAGTTTGATTATTGTACTATAATAAATAATAAAATAATATTTTTAATATAATAAAAAGTTTGATTATTGCAGCCTACCATCTGGTAATGATATTTTTACTTGAATTAATAAGTTCTCATTCGTATGGAGTTCTACCTGGGCAATGTTACTTAATAATCTTAAATTTAATCTGTTCAAATTGAAAGGAAATTTTATATGTGATTGTTGCTCTAGCTGTATGTCGTTAATTGAATCTGTGAAGAGTTTAGAATTTAACAAATTGTTCTTTAATTTGCCTAGTTTAGATTCCTGTATCAAATTGATGAGTTGGTTTTGGTTGAAAATTAAATTATTTGATAATGAAATAACGATGCTGACTATCTCATCCAATAAATGTAAAATATCAGTAAGTTCGTTTATATTCTTTATATTCTCAACAATAGTATGGAGTTATTTTCTAATTACATTGAATTCGTTGTTCAATTTTTCACTTGTTAGATTAAATTTTTTTTGTTATAATTGTAGTCTGTGTAGTCTGTGCATCTTGTACATGATTGTGGATTTATAAAGTGTCTAATGTAGCATCTATTCGGTCTGCTTCTTCCAACTCCAAATAAAAAAATTTGAATTTTCCTAAACCGTTTACTATTCCTCTTTTTGAAGGTAAGTTGATAGGTTTGAAAATTTGATCTATGATTTCGTTATTTTTAATGATTTCTATCATAAGATTTTCTAGAATTCTTAAAGATATTTTACAATTGTCACTATTCGTTTTGGAAATTATGTTTGGACAGGTAAAATCTAGTGTTTTTAAATATGTTTTCAATTTAAAAGTTTCTTGCACAAAATTTGTTTTATTTACATGGAAAAGAAATTTCTTTTCCATGTAAATAAAACAAATGCCTTTTTAATTGTGCCTATTTCTTCAATGTAAATACCCGCGTTTTTAAATTGTGTGTTCAATGGAAAACAACGCCTATTTGGCAGAAATACGAATATTCTAGAAAGAAAATAAAAATCAACGTTTCAAAGACTTAAGCCTCTAAAAAGATATATATAAAATTAAATTTTCATTCAACCAATAATTTTAAAAGATTATTATGTACTAATTTATTTTTATTAATTATTTTAATACTGGAGTTTACTGGAGATTTTAACTCAATAATTTCGGAGTGACCCTTACATGCTGAAGTTAATTTTTTATTTGATCAGTTTTTTTTTCTAAAAGTACTTTGTCACCTATTTTAAATTTCATTTCTTTAGCATTTTTGTCGTATACTAATTTAGATTTTTCTTTAGCTTGCAACTGGTTTTTACGAATAACATTATAACTATACTGTAACAGAGCTTTTAATTCTTGGACGTAATCGTCGTTGCTGTAAGTTGGCTAAATAGATTGTGACAAAGCGGAAGGTATTTCTGCTTTAAATCCGAATAGGATTTCGTAAGGAGCATATTTAGTAGATAAATGAGGTGTGGTATTATAGCAAAAAACTGCATAATCCAGCCAAGAATCCCAATTATTCTAAGCTAGTCTCCTAAACTTCTGTGTGACCTCTCATTGCTTTGAGGGTGATATGGACTAGTTTGAATAATTTTTTATTTTGGACATTTTACAAGTTCGTTTAAAAAGTTCGCTAATAAAGCTTGTCCTTGATCTGTTCGAATTGTTTTTGGTGTACCAAATGTACATACTATATTTCTGATATAAATTTCGGCAAAGTTGGCAGATTCTTGATTAGGAATTGGCACTGCGTGGATAAAACGAGTAAGATCGTCTCTGAAAGTTATTATAAATTTATTTCCACTTAACGATTCCGGAAGAGGAACCATTATATCTAATTTTTTTCTGACATGTTGCGCAGGAACGTATGTAATTTTCTACATATCTAACCATTTTATCCCAATTAAATTTTGTTTTAATTTTTTGCAATGTTCTAGCTATTCCATGATAGCCGCCGTCATGTTATTCAAAAATAACTTTTTTAATTTCATCTTTGTCCGTTAAATTCATTAAGTTGTTGACTTCCGTAATGGTTGGTACAATTGTTTGTGGATCAGCTAGTATTTCTATTGATTCATCAACATTTGTGCTATCTGAAATGCTTTGTTTTGGAGTGGACAGCTGTTTGGATGTTTTAACTTGTTTAGTATTAAGTCTGGATAGTGCATCTGCGTGTGAATTTAAATGTCCTGATTTGAGAATAACTGTATATATGTACTCTTCTAGTTTAATACGCCATCGCATAATTCGTGTAGACTGGTCTTTAATATCAAATAGCCAGACAAGAGGTTTGTGTTCTGTGACTACCGTAAAATTTCTACCATATATATAAGGACGGAAATGAGTAACTGCTCAAACCACTGCCAATGCCTCTTTTTCAATGGTTGAGTAATTTTTTTCGGCGGTATTCAACGTTCAACTAGCATATGCGATTGGAAGATCTTGATTAGATGGATTACATTTTTAGGATAATACTGCACCTAATGCATCACTGCTGGCATCAGTTGTAATAAAAAAATGTGCGCTAAAATTTGGGAACTGCACTACTTGTGCAGTTGTTGTTGTTGTAACATCGTCAGGTCTGTAAATAGATACGAAAACACTTTTACATACAGGCGATACCCTACAATTACCTACTTTAATTACTACTAGTATTGCAACCATAGACATGTAGTTTGTACAAATAAATAGAATAAGATTTATCACGTCAATATATAGAATAAATAAGTAAAAATAAAATATGAATAAATAGAATAAATAAGTAAATAAATAAAATGTTTAAAATAGAAATAAATGACTAGATGTTTAGGATATAAATAAATGACTAAATGACTAGATAACTAAATGACTAGATAGCTAAATGACTAGATAACTAGATTAATTTAGATTAAATTAAATTAAATAAATAAATAGATAAGTAAATAAATAAATAAATAATAAATAAATTAGTAATTAAAATAAATAAGTAAGGCTTAAGTAAGTTAAAATAAATAAGTAAATTAGAATTAAGATTAATAAGGAAGTTAATGAATAAATAAATATTAATTAAATAAATAAATAAATAATTAAGTAAATAAATAAATAAATAAATCTCTAACTAAATAAAATAATATAAAAACCGATGCTAGATTAGCTAATAACAATAATTACAACAATAAACCACATGTCTACGATTGCAGATGTGAGTTCTAGTTTCTACTGTTGAGCGCAGCCGGGAGGCCCAGAAATTAGGCCACTAAGATTGGTTTGGCCCATAGGTCCGCAACTACCAGATCCGTGGGGTTGGCGGAGCAGTCGAAGAGATAGTTGGTGTAATGTGGTCCTTGATTGCAGTCGGGGCAGAGATCATTGGTGCCGAGGGTAATGCGAGTTTGATAGCTCTGGAGTGTGCGGCACCATCCCGACCGTAGTTGCACTAGGGTGGTCCGGGTTTCCCTAGGCAGAGGTTTTTCGCTTGCGTCTATGTGGGGAGGACGTGTTCCAAGGACCCTGTTTGAGTTATTAGAAGAGATTGCTGCAGAGACGGCTTTGCGATGAAGGAGGTTTAGGGCGGAACGAACCGTTGGAGGGTTCCAGGTGGCCGGTATGACTGGGGTGATGTCGTCTCTATATGATTTAATGTCGTGAAGAATGCAGCGTGGGGGCATCTCACTGGTGTTTTGAACTAGGTGGCTGGGGTCATGGCAGGACAGTAGGAACTTCTTTGTTAGCAGTTCGTTGTGCTGCCTGGTGGAGAGGATGGACGTTTCGTCGTGAAGGTGATCGGGGTTCGTGATTGAGTGGCACCCAGTTGAGATGCGGAGGGCGGTGTTTTGTCTGGACTGGATGTTTCTACGTTTTGTGTCACTTAAAAATGACGTCCAGATGGGGGCAGCGTAATTTATTATTGAGCGGCCGATGTCTTTATACGTGGTGACAAGGATTTCCTTGTCTTTCCCCAATTTGTTTCGGCAAGAGCTTTGAGGACCTTGTTGCGGCTGTTCACTTTATTGCATACGGTCTTAGCATGCTTTGAGAAAGTAAGGAGGTTATCGAAGGTGACTCCTAAAATTTTGGGGTTACTAACGGTAGGACTGACTTCTCCGTTAATGTGGATGTCAAGGACATCGTTTGCTTATTTGGTCCAAGAGGTGAACAGTGTTGCAGACGATTTATGCGAGACGAGGTTGAGATCCCTCTTTTTAAAGAATTCCGCTGCTCCGCCAGGTAGGCCTATAGTGACCTCGCTTACGTCTACGCCGGATGCAATGACAGAGTAGTCCTCGTCGTAGGTGATCAGCCTAACGCCGGGGGGAGGCGGTGGAAGCATGGAGATATAATAGTTGAAAAGGATGGGAGAGAGAACTCCTCCTTGTGTGACTCCCATCTTTATCTTCCGATGCTTGGAGCACGCGTTCCTGAACTCGACAAAGGCGCTCCTGGCGACAAAGGTAGGCAGATAGGAACCTTTTAGTGGAGTCGAGTAGGGTCGAGTTTAGGATATCGTTGAGGAGTGTGGAATGATTTACCGTGTCGAAGACTTTGTACAAATCGAGTGCCACGACGACAGTGGTGCTGCTTTTGTTCCTAAAACCATGTTGGTGGTTTTCTAGGGTGAGGTGCTGTTGAAGCTGGGGGAGGAGGAGTACCTCAAGAGTTTTGGCTGCAGGAGAGAGCAGCGAAATTATATGACGTACCGTCATTCAGGGGTTTGCCAGGCTTAGGTATCGGTACGATCCTAGCTCCCTTCCATACGTCAGGTATGGCAATATCCCCGAGTGCAAGGTTGAAAATCCTGGCTAGATAGCCAAGGCTGGTGGTATGCAGCTTTTTCAACATAACCATCGAAATGCCATCAGGCCCTAGTGAAGTGAAGGTGGAGAGATTTGGGTCCTTCTCTAGCGCCTTTAGTTTGCGCAAAATGGGACGAATTGTTTTGTACTGGGCTGACTGGTGTTCAACGAATTGTCGAGAGAAATGGGATGCGCATTTTTATCTGTCGTCGTATTGTCGGTCATTGAACGTAGTGGCAGGGAGGCCTTGTGATTGGTGTTTGCCAGCAAGGCCTCTGATTGTTGAGCAGAGCTTTTTGGATCTTATCAAGGTGATATCGGGCGAGGTACTTATCAAGGTGATATCGGGCGAGCTTGAGCACTGGTTCGTTACTCTGGTGGGAAGGTCTTCATTTATGGTGACAAAATCCGTCAATTCTAGTTGGTCCACAATGCCGTTTCCGCGGCTATTATTTTGGAGGGCGGAGAAGATGGTCTATCGCGCGTTGATAGTGCCTACGAATGCTGTTTACGGGGGGATGTAAACATTTATGAGTGTGAGCTCGAAGTCTCCAGTTTTAACTGCTATACTCATTGCCTCAAGATGAGGATCGGGGTAACTGGTCTATAGCTAACGTCTTGGCGGACGATGAAGGCTAGTCCCCCGTCTCTATCGGATCTGTCACATCGAATGATGTGATAACCGTTAAAGGATGTCAAGGAGTACGAGTTTGGGATTTGGTCTCCTGTATGGCAGCAATTGCAATGTTGTTGCGGAACAGTGCAATTGCTGCCTCTCTTAACTTGTTCCGAAGGCCGTTACAGTTTCATTGAAGGATCTTGAAGGAATTAACTGTAACCGCCGTTTGCTGGCCATGTTGTTGTGAGTTTGGTGGTGTTTTTATTGGATAAAATGGTGGGGTGATATTGGAATTTGTTGTAGGTACTGCTGTGTTGGTATTTTGAGTACAAGATCTACCTGGAAAGGTAGACGTGTACTCTTTCGCATTTCGTAGCTTAGAGCACTGCTTAAGATGACACCAATTCAGGCGTCCGTTGCAGCACTGAGGCTACACTCCTACGGATCTGTTTATCGCAAACCGAGCAGATCCAGATTTAGGTCCCGGGTTGCGCTCGATGCCGGCTCATAAGAGCAAAATGGGGATCAGGCTCGCCGGCAGAACCTGATCCTTAAAAGAAAAAGCAGGCAAAAGCAAGGCAAGCATGCAAAGTAAAAGCGTAACACTCTAAATACATACCTGCCATGAGTTGACGTCCATTGGCCTGGCATCCAGATGTTGGTGGTCACCAGGGTCCCTCCGGTGCGTAGAACCGGACGTCTTGAGAGGGTCAGTACTGGTGTGGTTACTATTGCTTGCTTTAAATTATTAAATGATTCGTCACAGAATGCATCACACCTAAAAATTTTATCCTTTTTTAAAAGTTTATTGATTGGGTTTTAGCAATTTTAGTAAAATTTGGGATAAACTTTCTACCTACAAACAAGCGCTAAAAATAATTTAACTTGCTTGGCATTTGTGGGATTGAACAGATTCTATTGTTGTTGGATCTGGTTCTGAAATCAGATGTCCTAAATACATGACTTCTTTATGTAAGATTTGCACTTCTCCGTTGGAAGTTTTAGATTATATTTTTGTAAGGGTTTTAACACGGTTCTCAACTGGTCTATTATTATTTTGGTAATTGGTGGAAACCTGGGGATTGTCTAATTTTGCTGGTTTTGTGGAACATATAGTGTATTATTATTATTATTAAATCTTTTTCTACAATCTTTGGTATTATGATTGTTTAGCTTACAGAATGAACAGTACATTTTTCTGATTGAATAATCATATTTATTAGTTAATTTATTTAATTTTTCCTCTTCTAAAGCTAAATCAATTGCATTTACAAGATTATCTGGTCGTGTTGTGCAAAGAACCTAATATGATAGTAGTCTGTTTATAATATTATTTAAAACTGTTTTTTCATTTAAATTGTGAATAGCTCAGATTACTTCTGTTGAATAATCAGAAGAAGTGCAATTTAGTTCCTCTAACAATTTCTCGACACGGCTAACATAGGTTGGAATAACTTCCTTAATTCCTTGAATTAAAGAAATGTCTGACTGTACAAGCTGCATACTTGTAATTTTGCGAAATTGATATTTAGAGAAATTTTTAAATCTTCACATTTATTATATGAATGATAACGTGATATTACGTTATAAGCAACGTCGGTTAACTTTGATGTTACCACATCGATAAATCGGGGAAAGATATAAAGTTTGTCTTTTTATGACGTATTTCGGTCATTTGCAGAAATCTATGTTACTCTGGCGGATTACAATTAAATTCTGATATCATTTTTAGAGCTTGGTTCATATCGAATTTATCGGCCATGGCATTATGTTTTGATTCAATTGTCTGTAAATTAATATTATTAGGATTTTTGGGAGGGTCTGAACCGTTAGAATTTCGTGAATGATTTGATTTTGTGTCAATAAGCACTTCTTTTCTTTCGTTTAAATTTTCTTTTGTTAATTTAATATTTGTTATATTGCTATGAGAACTTTCGCATAAACCTTCGGGGTTATTTGTGACTATCCTTTTAACTGAGGGAGCTGAGCTTGTGATTTTGAACAAATATTATCTTAATTGTGATTTTGAACAAATATTATCAGAATTCTCTTCACAATCTGAATCTGATTTAGAAATTGATTTAAAGGATGTTTATTAGTTATTTTTCCCTCATTAACTTTATGATCTCGTAATTTAATTCCGATTCATAAAGTTAATAAAATTATTATTATTTTCTCTCTATAAAATTAAGTTTGAAATATTATATAATTAATTTAGAACGTTTATAAAATATTTAACTAAATAACCAAATATATATATTTCTATAATTTTAATGATAGATGAAGTCTATATTTAAATACTTTCTAATCGAAATTTATAAAAATGGTATATGTATAAAAATGGTATATGTATATTTTTTGATAAAAATGTTATATTAGTAATAATATTATTTAATAAAAAAAATTACTATGTATTCATTATTTTTTTATAAACTTTTTATATAGCTCTTTTTTATAATTTTATTTCTCTTCTAAATAGGCTAGAATATATACAATATTTGTGATAATATTTATGGCAACTTGCCTTCTTTTCTCAATTAACTTTTCTAAAACAGGAGTAAAATCTTCAGTTTCTTGACTATCTTCACTAAAACGGAAATTTTTGTTTTCCTGTTTCTCAGTACTATTATTATTCTCAATTTGTTCTCTTTTGTTATAATTACTTTTCAGAATAATCAAATTAATCTAAATAGTTTTAAATTTTGACACACAATATTTTTTTTGGATTTATTAAATTAAATAGAAAATCAAGTTTTTTTAGATTTAAATTAAACAGGAAATATAGGTTTAAGGTTTTTTTTTTACAGACAAAAAATTACTATTTTTTTTTTTGAGTTACATTAGCTTCACAGTTGAGACAATATTTCCTTCAAATCTTATTAAATGTGCAGATATGTTGTGTTGAGCTGAGTATAATGATACAAGATTTTTTTATCTCTTTTTTATAAATTTATCTCTTTTTTATAAATCTCTTTTTTATAGATTTTTTATAAATTTTGTTGAAATTTATAATTTTTATTTTGTGAAAGTGTTGTAAACTTTGTTGAATTTTGTTAATATGTTTTTTTTAACATATACTTTTTTCACTGATTTTAAAATATTTTTGTTTGCTTCTTTTATTTTATTTTATTTTAATTTAATTTATTTATATTAACTTAGAAAGGATAAACATATCCTTTATTTAATTCGTTCCCATCACGGTAGCCAAAAATTGTTATAACTACTATAAAAAAAATTTAAAAGAAAGGACAAACAATAACTGAAACACTTTTATTTTTAGATTTATATTTTTATTACTTTATTTTACTTTTAACATGTTTGTTTTTTAATTAAACACTTAATCATTAAATTTATTACAAAGTCTCTTGCCCAAGTACCATCGATTAAATTGATTACTGCAACATAGAAGATACTAATGTAAAATAACAAATAATTGTTTCGACGATTGTTTTTTGTTTTTTTTTTCTCCCATCATCACTAAAACTGGTCTATTGGACCAACCATCAGTTTGGTTTTGAAATTTCTTAATCCTAAATTTTATTTTCTAAGTTACCCAATGGCTCTCTATACTTGTTTCGAACTGGTTTTAATTATTTTTAATTGTCTTATTTGGTTATTATATATGAGAATATGAAGATTATATGAGACCTATTGGTTTTTTCTACCTTCTTGTATGGTTATCGACGTCTAATCAATTAGCTGCTTCTGTATTTATGTGATTACGAAGTCTTTGAATGTGATTAGCTGCGATTTATTTAATTTCATCTTCTACTAGATTTATGTGCAGATCTTTTGCCTTTAATTCATATGGTACTACGTTTCCATTCAGGAATTGCTGATTTCTTTTTATGTTGGGAAAGTTGATATGAACTGATTTCAAGTAGTTGATTTTCATCTTCCACTTTTTTGTCCAATCTTGTATTTGGTTATTTGCTGATTGTAATTTTATTGTGGATTCTGTAAGATTCTTTTCTGTTGCTAATATCACTGTGTAGTCAGCAAATGATGCCATTACTACATTGTTTGGAATTTGGATATCATTTGTCAAAAGTACACATAATATTGAGCCCAGAATGCTTCCCTGTGGTACTCCTGCATTGATTGGCTTTAGGTCTGAATACTCGTTCTTGAAACGAAAGAATCTATTCGACAAGTACAAAATAAGAAATTCCACGTGTTGCTTCGGTCAGATTTTGTTTAGTTTGTTGCTCAAGTACTATCGATTTATCTAATTGGTTGACTTAAAAGATTTTTTAAGTATCGGATGGATTTCCAGAGTAAATAGTCAGTTTTAAAGTCAGGTTAAAAGTTTTCTTTTTTCTATGAACTCATTTTTAATCCTTTAAATTTTCCTTTTTAGGTGTTAAGTTTTCTGGTTCAGTGTGTTTTTATCTATCGGGTTGCGGTTTTGTTGCCACTTTCTTCTAGCTCTGCTCTTGTCTTCTATCATTTCTTTGATTTCTCTTGGGTAATTAATGCCTTTAGCTTTATGTATGACTACTGTATTTTCATGTGGTACTACTGTTCCGTTTATGTTTATATTTGGAGTATTCGTTAAGATTTTGTTTGTAAAATTCACATGTATAGATTTTGTTTCGTTTAGTTTAATTTTCCACTTCTTTGTCCAATTGTATACGTTGTCTGTCGCTCGTTGAAGTTTGTCGGTAGTTTCGGTAATATTTTGGCCCTTGACTAATAGCGCTATGTCGTCTGCAAACGTAGCAATAGTTACATTTTCTGGTTCCGGAATGTCGCTAGTGAAAATTACGTACAGCATAGGTCCCAAAATACTTCCTTGTGGTACTCCTGCTTTCACTTCTCTTAAATCAGAATATTCATCTTCCTGCTTTATTCTAAATAATCTATCTGATAAGTATGATGTTAATAGTTCAACATATTGCTTTGGAAGCATTTTTTTTAGCTTGTAGATCAGGCCTTCGTGCCAAACCTTATCGAAAGCCTGAGCTACATCCAAGAAAATTGCTGAACCAATTTGTTTTTCCTCCAATACCTTTTCTATTTCGTCTGTTATACGATGTACTTCATCTAACGTGGAATGCTTTTGTGTAAATCCAAATTGATGCGCTGGAATTAATTTCTGTCTTTCTATGATAGGCTTTAGTCTTGTTAATAGCAGTTTTTCGAACAATTTTGAAATTATCGGCAGTAGTGATATAGGCCTGTACGATTTGACTTCATTTGCTGGTTTTCCTGGTTTCTGTAGCATGATTACTTCCGCCACTTTCCATATACTAGGAACATGCCTTAGCCTAAAGGCAGCGTTTATTAAACATGTTAACATTGTCAATGCTTTCTTCGGTAGCTGTTTCAATACTTCTGCTGTTATAAGATCGTAACCTGGACTTTTTTTTAACCTTTAATCCTTTGTTTATTACATTTACAACTTCGTTTAATGTGACGCTCTGAATATCGACTTCTTCTTGGTTTTCTATTTCTTCCATCAATGCGTCCAAGTGGATTTCATTTGGTTTGAATATTTTGGCTATATGATCAGCAAAAATTTCAGCTTTTTCTTTGTTGTTTCTTGCCCATGTACCGTCTTCTTTTCGTAGAGGTGGTATTTGTACTATTGGCCTTTTTAACTTCTATGTAGCTTTCCATAATGAGTAATCCGTATCTTCCTCTGATGTTAGTTTTTCCAAATAGTTATTTACTTGCTCTTGTTTAAACCTTAGTATTTCTCTTCTCAGTTTTGTCGTTTTGTTATTTAATAACGTTTTATCACATGGATCCCTAGATTGTTGCCATCTTCTTCTTGCTCGTCGTTTTTGGTGAACTAATTCCAATATTTCCCTTGAGTAACTGTTTGCCACTGATCTGTGGGTACATTCTCTTGTGTTATTCCAGGCTGCTTACTGTATAACTTTGATGAATCTTTCAGCCTCTATATCTAGTTGTTGTTTTGTGCGCAGTTGAACGTTTGATTTTATTTCCTGTTCCAGTTCTATTTGGAAGCTGATCCAGTCTGTTGTTTTATTAGTTAAAGCTGGCCTACATTCCTTTTTTGCTATTTTTTCGCTTAGTGTTAATATTACAGCAGAATGATCTGATTCCAAGTCAAGGCTCTCTTCAACTTTTACGAAGTTATCTGACACTTTCCTTGTTATGAAGAAGTCGAGAAGATCCGGAATTTTATTAACATCTGTAGGCCAATATATTGGTTTACCTGTTGAGTGGAAATTACATCCCATTTTTTTAGCTACCATACTCAGTTCTCTTCCTTTTGTTGTAGTAGTTCTTGAGCCCCAATCTATGTGTTTAGCGTTGAAATCTCCTCCAACGATGAATCTGTCTCCCAAATATTGTAAGATCTTTTTATATGCTGGATTCTTCAGGTTATACTTAGGTGGACAGTATAATGCTCCGATTATCAATTTTTGTTTCACGCTTTTAATGCAAATCACTGTAAGTTGCGTTTCCTCTAGCTGTAGTTGTCGTTCTTCATAGTGATTCAAGCTTTCTTTTATAATAATAGCACTTCCTACTTTTGCTTGGTTATCAGGGTGATCCGTCTGATACGTTTTGTAGCCTCTTATTTTTATGGTAGTATTATTATTCAGATGCGTTTCTGTTAGAAGACACACATCTATATTTTCAGTATTTAAAAATATTTCTAGCTCTTGTTTTTATTTTTTATTCCGTTCGCATTCCACGTGACTATACGCAAATTACTTTGATCCATTATTGTTTCCTTGAGCTACTGCTCTCTTGGGTCTTGCTTCCAGTTTGGCTAGTCTAAGTGATATATCGTTCATTTTGTTTAGCATGTTCTGCATCATCTGCGTTATGTTCTGTTGATTATCTTCTCTTATCCCTGAGCTAGATTGATTTGCTTGCACTGCCTGCGCATATGATTGTTTATTGTTGACTTTGCTGGATGGTAATATCCTTGGCTGTGTATTCTCAGGTTCTTTTGTTCTTGTTAAGTTGTTCCTTCTATTCTGTAGCTCCTTGGCAACTACGCAACCTCTGTAGTTAGCAGGATGTGCCTCACTGCAATTTGAACAATCCGCTGGTATATTTCTTGGTTTGACACATTCTGCTGTTAGATGTTTGCCAGCGCATTTAACACAATTTGGTTCTCTCTGGCAGTATTTTTGAGTATGTCCATGTCGTTGACATTTTTTGCACTGTGGAATCAGTTTATTGTTTCTGATTGCTTCTATTCTAATTTTGATGTCCATGTCGTTGACATTTTTTGCACTGTGGAATCAGTTTATTGTTTCTGATTGCTTCTATTCTAATTTTGATGTGTTGGATGTACTGTATTTCAAAAAAACTTTTAATATCTTCATCATTTTGAAAAGTTAGCATGAAAAGTGGCAAATTGGTTACAATTTCTTTGTCATCTGTCCTAATTTTCTTAAATTTGTTTGTGACTTCGATAATCTTATAACCTCTGTTTAATAGTTCGTTCTTGATGTCCTCCGTATTGCAAGATTGGTGCAGGTTCCTAGCCATTACTCTAATGGGTCTAGTTTGTTTATTCTCGTACGTGTGCCATTCGAGTTTAGTATCGTTTAAAAATTTAGTTAGGTCTCTATATTCTGTATCTGTGTGTACATTTATTTTTAGTTGTTTGTTGTTCATCATGTTGACTTTGAAATTCAGATCTCTGGTTTGTAGCGCCTCTTTTATTTTACTGTAGTCTTCTGTCTTGCTTAATATTACAGGTGGTGGTTTGTGTTTCTTCGTATTTTCTTGTGATTTATCCTCTGATATCCCAGAGCTAGGCCTTATTGTTATTTTATTCTCGTTTGCCTGTGACTTACTAGGTGATTTGTTGCTTTGTCTCATATCAGGTGATTTGTTGTCAGGTGATTTGTTATCAGGTGATTTGTTGCTTTTTCATTTATAGTTCCGGTGAGCTTACTGCTTTACGTTTCTTGCTTGATCTTTTTTTTTTTTTCTTTAAAATCCAATTTGTCTCTTTCTGTAGTTCGTCCTCATCTGTATGGTAACTTTGTATTTCTGTATATGTAAAAGTCTCTTCTTTTTTCTGTAAAGCCAGTTTTAGCTCTGTATTTTCCTGTTTAAGTATTGTTACTTCTTTATGCAGTTGCGTTGTAATTAGTTCTAGTTTCCTAAGTCTGTCTCGGAGTTCTATATTTACCTTTTCCAGTTCGTTGTTGATTTTCGTTTGTTGATCTTTACCACTTTCACCTTCTGAGTAGATTTCCATCGGTTCAACCGATTGATCATTTCTTCTTTTTGCATCTGTTTTAGTGTTCCGTTTTGAACTGTTTGTTCGGTTTCCTTCTTTGTTGTTTAATTTTCCTGCTTTCGGTGTTCCTGATGTTCCGATGTTCCCTTTTGTTTCTTCTGTTGGTGATCTTGGTATTTTTCTACTAATACCGAGAGGGTTCTCAAGCAATAAATGGTCCTCCCCAGAATCCGTAGGACCGACCTCCGAAGAGAGTGGATTTTCCAGTTTACCTGGTCTGCCACCTGGGGTAATAGTTTCCTTTGTTTTGTCCATTGCTCATAACTATTACTGTTGTTTTGTTTTTAAGGAGTAAAGTTAGTAAATCCTTCCTCCAACCCCCTACCAGGAGGGCCAGGTCATTTAACAACGGAGTTTCCGTCTCCGCCTAATTGTACCGTTTGTTGTTCCAGATCGCGCGTGTTGAGAACAAAGCCTGTCGCTGCGTCCTTCCTAACTGGCTGGTTTCACTTAGTTAATGCGCTAAGATCTCGCAATCACCCGCTCTCGTTAGCCTTACAATGTAAGTTACCAGGAGGCACCCGGCAGATAACTATGTTATCTACCTTCAAGGAGGTGAGAGTCGGATTTGTTGGCAGATCTGTAGATGTAATTTCAGAAGGCTTTTCCTAGGTTTTATCAGAGCTAATGTTAGAAATTAACTCTGCCTAGGGCCAATACCAACCTTTACCTCCCATCCCAAAATATGTCTGCGAAAATAAAAAAATTAGAAAAAGAGTCTAAAAAAATGCAATTACTTGCCGTGTCAAACATTGATGGAAATTGTTTGATACGGCAAGTAATTGCATTTTTTTAGATGCTGTAGATTGTGGAACGTTAAATGCACGTACAATTAACGTTCCACAATCTACAGCATATCGTTGGATAGCAGAAGGAGAAACCATAAACAAACGAGGAGGGAAAAGATTTAGCAAAATTACTGAAATTCATTTAGATTATTTTGTTGAAGTGATCGAAAAAAACTGTCGTGTTACATTAACGCAACTCCGTGCAGCGTTTGAAGAAAAATTTAACTTTAGTATTTCAAAAACCGTCAGTCTTCATTAATGTCACCGCCAATAATGAATTTTTCACCAGCTTTATTTATTATGTTTAGGTAGTCTGATTTTTTTAGATTAAATTTGGGTGGACAATATAATATCCCTATTGTGAGTTTTAGCGGGTTTGCTGTGATAGTAATTAAGGTAAGTTGTATTTCTTCACTCTGTATGTTATGTTCTAAATAATGGTCTATTTTTTCTTTGATGATGATAGCCCTACCAACCGGGTTATCTAGATGGTTGCCTGGTTGTTTAGATGGTTTGTCCGGTAAGTTTTGTATCCTCTAATTTCCAGGTACATTTGATTCGTCAGGTGAGTTTCCGATAGTAGGCATATGTCAATTTTCTGGATATTAAGAAATATCTCTGGTTCATGTAATTTATTTATTACACCGTCGTTAACTTAACATCGTTAACTTAAGTGACTTTACGCAAAAGGATTAAGGGATTCCACTTTTTCAATTCTCGACGTAAGCAGATTAAGTTTGTCAAGGATACTTTGAAGTAATATCCTCATATTATTGGTTACGTTTTGATTATTTTCTAGGTGACTATTTCTTGTGATTTGGGCAAAGGAAACGCCGTTTATGGCCATCATATTGGTGGCCACAAAAGGCGCTTCATAAGTTACCATTTCTTTTGTGGTTTGTTTTCAATAATCTTCTTTTTTGCTCTTTCGCGATTAGACACTTTCTATAGTTGGCTGAATGTGCTTCAGCACAATTTGAGCAAATAGCTGCAGTGTCTTTTGGTTTCATACATTCCGTAGTTAGGTGGCTACCGGCAGATTTCTTTGGCAGTATTTAGAGGTATGTCCGAACCTTTGGCATCTTTTACGCTGAGGTATTTGAGAGCTTTTATAGTTATTTTCATATGACTTAGATGACTGATTTCGTATATTCTTTTTATGTCTTCACTATTATCAAATGTAAAAATTAGTGGAAGTTTTGTTACATAATTTAGTTCGTTGACTTATTATTTTGTTCTCGACTAATAGTTTTTTGAATTTTATATCTAACAGTTCGTTTTTTATGTGCTCTGTGACGCCAGAAGGATGTAAGTTTCTGGCCATGAATCTTCATATATCCCTATTGGTCTTGTTTTCTTATATTCATACGAATCCAATTCTATTTTAGAATCATTAGCCAATTTTGTCAAGTCTCTGTAATTAGTATCCGATGTGACATTTATTTTTATTTGGTTATTAAATGTCCGATGTGACATTTATTTTTATCTGCGTAATTTTCCACATTGCTTAGTATTATTGGTGCTGGTCTAATTTCTTTTTTTTTCGATTGGTGCCTATTGTTTTTGACTTGTTTGTTTCCGATGTAACGTTGCTGATATTTGATAATGCCTGATACGTCGGAGTATTGCTGTTAGACACTCAGTTATCTAAGTTTCCCGAGCTAGGATTTATTGGATTAACATCGAATACATTTCTTTTAGATACTATATTATTTTCAGATGAACTGATTAGCGATCTTTGAAGTGCATATCTTCTTTGAAATGGTTTTTGACCTGATCAGTTATTGTTTTCGTTACGTTTGCTTCCGCTAATTTTGTTTTCATGGTTTTGTTCACTGGCGACTTAGCTGACTTCCCTATGAATACAGCCAAGCCGTCGCCACCAGCCCTGGGTTCTGGTGATACTTTGGCAGATATACCTGCCGCTTTTGATTTCAGTTTTATACAGCTTATAATATTTGTTTATTGTGGATGATTAACCTACTACGAGGCGTCAGACGCAGACTAGAAAGCCGCCCAATATGGGACAGACGCTGTTTTTCAGTTCCGCCTTTCTCGTTTGTTGCTGACCCATATTATACCAACTGACTAACAGTTCTTCCATATAGGTTGCTCAGTTTACAGCGAAACTATGTGAATTAGTACAGGCTAGGTCGAAGTAGCAGGAACCCTTCAACTGTGATCGCATATCTAACCCATATTTTTATAAGATTTGATAAAAAACATTCGAATTTAAAAAAGCCCCTTTTCGAAATTAGTTACCCAATCATTAATTAATAATAACTTAAGTTTAAAAATGCATAGAGAATCATTTTCCTAAGGTAAATTTTAATAATTAATTTTATTTAATTCCCATGATATGAGGTTGATGCCAAAATTCTGTCGTACTTTGATACCTGCAGATAATTTTAACTCTCAGGTCAATGGAAACAGGTAGAATGTGTGGGGTCTTATTATTTGCAATAGCTATTATTTGACATAAAAGAATTACTTTCAATATCCTGCATCAGTTAATTGTTAAGTACATGTACAAAGTGGTTAAGATATCAATGGATAAAGTGAATTTAAGACATTGTTTGTGCCAATGTTGAAGCGAAACTGATGCTACAAATGTAGCATCAGTTTCGCTTCAACATTTGCATTGTCGTTTTGGTCACATTAATTAAACCGACCGACGTCCTCTTTTTGGAGGATAGTCCTCCATTTCTATGTTGTGGCATCTTTGAAATTCTTGTCATCTTTATGTCCTCTTTTTAAAAATTTGTCCTCTTTTATTATATAAAATTTCTATATTATTTTTCTGGTACAATTTGTGAAATTTCAATTAAGTGTTTGGAGGCAATAGTTACTATCAACTATATTATATTAATAGAATACTACCAATCCAAAGACGCTATTTTAAGAAAAGTATATGAATCTCTGAAAACTTCAACGAGTCATTATAATTAATTTGCATTTTATTCTCTTTAAGATAAGCGATTGAATTTTAAAAAAAGCTTTCTGTTAATTTTATTATAATATAGATTTTTGTTTTGTTTTTTTACGATAATTTTTTTGTTGATTTTACAGATTTTTTGTTGTAAAAACTTCTAAAATTTGGCAGTACTTAATTATACACTGTATTTTATTAATGTCCTCTTTTTTCCTGTTAAGGATCTGGTTGGCTTACATTAATATAAAGACTATTAAAAAATGTGTAAAGAAAGTTTGGTCACTGGTGTGAATATATTAAACAACGATAAATATTTTTGTGAAGATCGTCAACTAGGAGAAATGATAAGATCAACACACAAAAAATTCGTTAAACCTTAAATCAGTTAAGGTTGAAGATTTACATGTTGATTGTGTGGTCCAATATAACAAACACCCTTAATACCAATGGAAAACTGGTACTAAAGGTATTCTTTACTTGTTACTGATCAAAGATGAAGCAACAAGATTTAAGTATTTTGAAATCGAAAGATGAAGTTTACGATTGTTTGAGGTCATTTATTCCGACGGTTCACAACATAAAGGGTGTGAGTATAAAGTCTTTATGTTTTGATAATTATCTTGAATTGATTAATACAAAGATTATTGACAACAGAAGGTATTCAAATACAGAAAATAACAGCATATACACCAGAGCAAAACGGCCAAATTAAACGTGACAATCGAACAATTATAGAAAGTGTTAGAACGATGTTCATAGCAAGTGGTTTACCAAAGTGTACCTTTGAAATCCTTCAACAAATAGTAATTGTGTTAATAATACACCGTATGAGAACTGGTTTGACATAAAGCCAAATTTGGGTTATGTAAAAGTATTACAAAATGATCATAAGAAATGGGATCCAAAAGACAAAAAATTATTTTCGATTGGATTCGCGCCCACAAATAAATCTTTTCATCTGTACTATCCCAATCATCGTGAAATTTTCTTTAATTGTAATGTTCGATTTAATGAAATTGAATTAGAAAGGCTTATATTGTTTCATCAACGCGTAATAAAAATGAAGATCAACGAAATAATCAACGATACAATTTACATCTTTGAAAAAAACACCACAACGTTTTATTCAAAAATTTAATATAGCTGTTATAATTCCACCTAAAACGTATGAAGAAGCAGTTCAGTATACAGAGGTTGGATGATGAACTTAGTTCACTAATAAATCATACATGGGATTTAGTTTAAGCACCAACGAATCAAGAAGTTATTGATAAACGTTGGGTATTTAAAGTGAAGCAAATTACAGAAGGCAGAATTTAAAGTTATAAAGCGCGTTTGCTGGTTCGTGGTTTTACTCAACAATATGTTATTGATTACGAAGAAACTTTTAGTCCAGTAGTTAAATTCGCATGGATTCGTATAATAATATCATTGGCCGCAATGAAAAACATGCAATTAAAGCATTTTGACAAGACTGCATTTTTATATGGTGATTTATTTGAAAAAATTTATATGAAGCAACTAATTGGCTATGACGATAATAGTTTACGTGTATGTAAATTAGTCAAAAGTTTGTATGGACTTAAACAAGGTTGTGCTTGTTGGAATCAAATCTTCACATCGTTCATAAAGCAAATGATTCTGATCCATGTGTTTTCATTCGTCATAAAGTAAATAAAAATTGTTTGAAGTGAAAGTAATTAAGCTAAATTTTTCTGGGTCTACAAATTGAACACAAATTTTAATAAATATAAATAAAGGTTATTAGTCGATAATAAATGTTTCTAGGTCTACAACCTTTTGCAAATCAAATTCAACCTTTTGTAAATCAAATTAAACATGTTTTAAAAATAATTTTAAATTGTTAATTTTTTATTAAACACAAATTTTAATAAATATAAATAAAGGCTATTAGTCGATAATAAATTCAAAATTAATATATAAAGCTAGCATATTCGCCTATAGAGCTTCTCCTGCCGCAGCTCTTGGCAACATATGTGTATAGTAATTGATACAATCTGTATTGTTCATTGTTGCAGCAGCTTGTTAATTACATCTCTCAAATGCATGGAATTGGTAGGATCTGCTAATATATTTCGTGCATTTTATTTTACCAAATATTTTTTTTTTTTTTGTTAATTACATCTCTCAAATGCATGGAATTGGTAGGATCTGCTAAAATATTTCGTGCATTGAGCAGCAAGTAAAAATTGGTGTTTAATAAAAAAATAACAATGTAAAATTATTTTTAAAAAAGGGTTAATTTGATTTACAAAAGGTTGAATTTGATTTACAAAAGGTTGAATTTGATTTGCAAAAGGTTGAATTTGATTTGCAAAAGGTTGAATTGGATTGTAAAAACTGTATCGTTGATTATTTCATTAATAAAAAGCAGATATTTGTAGATATTGACATAGATATTTGTACAATTTGCTAAATCTAAAACTAGATTCAAAATTAATTAATATAATATATGTAGATATTGTCATAGATATTTGTACAATTTGCTAAAATTAAAACTAGATTCAAAATTAATTAATATAATATATATAAAACAACTAATTTATCAAGTTACACTTATATTATGGAATATATATATGAGAATTGGCCTAATTCCATTGATGTTTTAGACACTATCCATTTGTTAAAATATTATTTTTACCAGCAAATTAACCAAAATTAGTTATTTTACCTATGTTTTATTTTTTTCCTTAAATTTCATTCACCTGATTTAATTATTTTCCTAAATTACATTTTGTTCCCATGCCTAGATTTAATTGTTACCTATATTTACTATTTTACTTTAATTACATTATTTTTAACAAATCTATTTATAGTATCGACACCAATGGAATGAGCCCAATAACTATATATATTCCATAATATAAGTGTAACTTGATAAATTAGTTGTTTTTGTGAATCAAAACTAATGATGCATCTAAAAACCAATATGGAATAATATTTCATAATTGAGCCGTTCAGAAGCCAATGTGATTAAGTCCACTTTTTGAAATTTCCCTAATTTTGGTAAAATAGAATAAATAATATATGTTCTGGTTTTTAAAGGATTTTGTCGTTGGTTGTGTTTTTGTATATCAAAGAGTACTTATTTTTAATGGCTTCTGATTATTTTCATGATAATTTCAGAAGCCATTATGAATAAAAAAAATTTTTTGAATTAATTCCAAATATACAATAAATTAATTATTATTTTTGATAACAATGAAGAACAGTTAAAAAGTACTACAACAAATTACTTTGTGATGACAACAAATGCAAATGTTTTCTTTCAACCAAAAAGTATAAGTCCAAACAAATTTAACAAAATTTCAATTTTTTGACATTGTTCCCACAAATTTTTCAGTTTTTTGAGGTAGATCATAAGTTGTTTAGTTTTATAGCCTACACCTTGAAGATTACTTTTTATAAAAAATATTCTATAATTTAAAAAAAGGGAATTTTTAATTTCAATTTTTTCAAAATCATAGGTTTTCTTCATTTTTTATTTTATGGACTTAATCACATTGGCTTCTCCACGGCTCAATTCATACTGTAAAAAATTAATTATAATTAGTAAATGTTCTTAAAAACATTTCTTAAAATTAAATTTCAAATAATATGTAATTTCATAACTTTATTTTTCTAAATAAAAAATGTAATACATAATAGACAATTTGCGTTACACTTTGGGCAAAGATCAAAATTTTATTATATGCTGGTAAACGTTATATAAAATATAATAATTTAACTATGTTGTAAGTCCTCTTCTTTGTCTCGCACCTCTTCCAGATAATAAATATGATATGTCTAAGACAAAATCTCCGTATGTATTCAACTTTGACTTCAATTTTTTCAATAATCCTTCCAAATTGTAACGTTTTTGATTAATTGTCTGCTGAAAAATATGTGTATCATTTATGTACTTAAAATAATACTGGATAATAAATTTTCTATACTTCACATATCGGTTCAGAAGATTATATAAACATATTACATACTGACCCGATATTTAATTTATTCTGTTAAAATTATTAGTAATACATGTTGAATATACAATTTTTATACTTACTTTGTTTGAAGTAGATGTAGCATGAAGAAATGGAAATGTATTTTTCTTTGCATTAGCTGACAGGTTTGTTTCAGTTGATTTTCTTTTTCTTTGCTTTGTTAAAGATGGATTTAAAATATGTGGCTGTAAACAGATAACATGTATAAAAATTCAATAGACAATTAAATTTACAAATAACAATTATTGTTTTAGCATAGTAATTAGTAACTAAGTACCAAATAAAAAATAAATTAAAAACAATAAATTTCATTTTAAAATTTCATAAGTTACAAAAAGTAAATTTTAAAAAATGAAACGGCGCAAGAATGATAAAATATTTTTATAAAAAAAAATCTTAGTAAAACCACACTTAAACTATAGTTTAACTGTGGTAAAACTATACCTTTACAACTTCAAATTGGGACTAAACAATTTCAAATTGAGACTAAATTTCAAAATGGGAATAAAAAATTTCAAATTGGGACTAAACAATTTCAAAGAAAAAATTTCAAATTGGGACTAAACAAATTCAACAAGTATTATAACAATTTTAAATTTCAGCAGGCATTTGAAAAATAAAAGACAGGATCTTTTATTAATAGTGTCATTCTTAATTAATTCATTCCTAAACATGTCTTACATCAAGAAAGTAGATAATATAAGGAAGCAAATATGTGCATATTGTATAATAAAAACGAGGATTGGACAATAGTTGCACAAACTTTAGGCATAAAGAAATCAACTGGGTGAATAACCAACAAATACCTGCAGAGCAATGTGGTGCGGAAAATAAAAATAACTAATGAACATCGAGTATTTATTGAAAGTTATATTGAGGAAAATCCTAAAATAACTTTAAAACTTAAAATCTGGAATCAAAATCGATTTGAATATCGAATTACCGCAAATTGCCGTCTACTACGGCTAGAACATATAATTCGCGAAAACATAAATATGAAGATTGTAACCGACACGTCGCTCATATTCAAAAATTTATACCGGATGCGATAAATATAAATGATATGACTTTTTAATTCATAATTTTATTAATAAATTTTTACTAAATATATTTTTAGTTAACTGGAATAAATTATTTATTTAATAAATATATTTTTAGTTAACTGGAATAAATTATTTATTTTGAAATTGTTTAGTCTCAATTTGAAATTGTTTATTCCCATTTTGAAATTGTTTAGTTCTAATTTGAAATTGTTTAGTCCCAATTTGAAGTTGTAAAGGTATAGTCATATTATTATTTGCTTCACTTTTAAAATGTTAAATAAAATAATAAAAAGATATTTCTAAACGATTTACAGTAGTGCAGTAGTCCAAAGAAATATTAAAACCTTTGCAATATTTCCAAACAAGTCCGAAATACCAAGAGATTAGGTACAATTTAAAGAGAGGTATTTATTAGATAAATATACTTTTAAAAAAATTAGAATTTCAATGTGGGTAACTAGGTAAAATATAGGTAATTTCTTTTCCTACCTTAAATTTATACCAAAAATAATTCGGACGGGACGACACAATTATTTTCAAGCTGTACTCTAGTTAAGATAAAGTATATTACGGAAATATATAATATGTATAATTTAAAATACAAAAAAATAAATATGATTTTGTTTTATTTTAGTTTCTATCATAAATCGTGATAAATGAGGAAAATAAATAATTAAGAAAAAAAAATAAGTTTGAACGGCTAGTCAAGGTATAATTAAAACATTTAAAAGCGAAAATTTTCGTCTTTAGGTATGAAAAAGGATTACCTATATTTAAGCTAGTTATGGAAGTTAAAATTCCAATTTTTTATAAGGAATATTTATCTATTAAATAAATAAACCCTTTAAAATATAATTATTACTTCCTTTTAATTTTACCTAATGTGTGAGTATTTTTTTGTTCGAAAATATTACAGTAGTCCAAATATTTCTTTGGACTTCTGTATATTTTTGGAAACGTTTAAATTACCGCATAACTACGTGCTATTTTCAGCCTCTCTTCAAAAAATTTGAAGGCATAGCTCTTTGTACAAGTAGAATAATTTTGCTTTGCCTTAGAAAAAAATCTTGCAGATTTATCCACTCTAAGTTCACATATATAAACATGTTCTTCTGATGTTACATCTACCGGCCTTCCTTTGCAGAAAATATTTCGTTCTAACACCCAGCAACGATTCATTACAAGCTCAATAGGAACAACTTCATATAAAGGTACTCTTACCACCTCATTATGATAAAATTTTCTAGTTGGCTCATGGAAAGTTTCATGTGGGCGCAAATAATGGTGACCGAATATAAATCGTTTCCCAGCATTGTCTTTCCACAATCTTTCAACACGGAAAATATCGCATTCAAAATAGTCAATATTCTCACCTATTGTTTCATATGTATGCTTTTTATTAGATAGCGGATTTTCAGAATTATCGGTAATAGGTATATCCCTTAAAACATATACAGTATCACCCTGTCGAACTTGTAAATTGCCTCTTAATAGAGAGAGATAGTATTGATAACCTTCCTCGGTAAATTCGGCTAAAAGTATTTCTAAATTAGGTGTTCTGGGCTCACAAGTTTCACATAAATAATGTTCTATTTTAATATCTGCTTGTGTACATTCTGCGTGCTGCCATACAAGACACTGAGAACACTGTATCATAAGACCTTCATCCCTGAATAAACCACATATGCAACGAATTACATCTTCTGTACTTGAACCACTATCTGATTTTATAAAATTTTGTTCAGTCCGGAAATTTTTTAATTTTTTATCAGTTACAAGTTCAGTTAACTTACAATATACTTCATTCTTTTTTTCAGTATATTTGGTCAATAAATCCTTAAGAATTTTTGCAGTTTCCGTATTTGACGCATAATAGTCAAAAACGCTTTCAAACATAAGCTTGACATCTTTATCAAACAAATTAGGATCTTTATACAATCCTTTTTCTATGTTTGATTGAATTGCTGGAAAGTCTAAAATTTTCTTATATTGAGATATTCGTTTCCGTTTCGAATATGTTAATAATTTAGAGGAAATTGATTTCCCATCAATACCTAAAAGTATATGAAAAATACAATTTTAATTTCGGTCTACTTACTAAATTTAGTGTTTATGCTGAAATTATGTAAGACGAAAAAACTTACCTTTAACATTTTCAATGCATTCACATATCTCTTTTAATATTATTGCTACTTTTGCCATTTTTTCAATTTCGGGATCGTGGGCAGCTTGTGTTAAACCTCTTGTTTTTATATTTCTAGGAGCTCGCAATGCAGAAATATGTGCAACTATATGTGAAGGAGTTAAAGGACGTGTGGTTGAAGCAACCACTTGGTCCGTTTTCTTTTTATTATTTCTTATCTAAAAAGAAAAAAACCATATTAAAGAAAAAATCTTTAATTTTCAGTAATTAAAAATTTACTTTTGCTAAATTTCTCATCAAAAACACGTGTTTTAATTTGACTAGTTTCAATTCTTTATCAGATAACTGTTGGAAAGTGTGAACAACTATATCTTTGGAAAACGGTTTACCAGTATTTTTTATAGCTCGTCTTTTTCTCTGCCTCACATTTTTGCTTGGAGCCTGGTTCTCGCTAATCTGTAGAAAAAAACTGTTATTATTCTCCTTAAAATTCGAAAATTGAAGAAATACTAGTATGAAATAATATTAGTATTATAGTGTACTAATTGCATGAATTATTTGGGAAAAAATATATTAGTAGCTTGTATATATTAGTTCCTCATGGTGCACTACGGGTTATGCCAAATGAACTACAAATTACGGTTCAGAAATTGAATAATGCGAAAGAGCATACTTGAGGCATTACATTCAAAATTAGTAAAAATATAAATTTTAACTATTAATCGTATAAAAAATATATTAAATTTAAGCATGCCAAATAATTATGATAGTACAACAATCTCTATGGCATTGAATGGATACCCTCAATAAAAAAAACTTGAGCAATGTTCAAAAATATAGTCTTAGTTACGGAACTGCCAATTCATAATTTTTATTTTTTAATTATGTGTTGGTAGCACTGCACTAAATAGATATTTCGTCTATTAAATTGATATTTATTTGTTGTTAAATTTATTTAATCAACGAAAATGAGATATTCGGATAAAACTATTTATATTATAAATTATTAAAATTTATTTTATAAAACAAAAATGGCGAAAAAAAGACAAACAAGTCGATTTTCTAAATAAGCAGCAGCACGTACTTATTGAGTTCTTTTATATTGTTGGCAATACTAGTTTTGGGGTTTTTAGCTTTAAGTCATTAAGCTAAAAACCCAAAACTAAACTAAAAAATTAATAATATAAAAATCTTTCTACATTATAGAAAGATTTTTATATTATAGTAAAATCAATTAAGTAAAGTGATTAAACTGAGAAAGTAATTTACGTTAAAGTTTCAAAAGGAGACCTTTGCCATCCTTGGTAAAAATATTATCAATATTAAACCGCTGTCGTTAGAATCGACTATAGTTTAATAAACCACATTACAGTCACAACTATATAAAAAATAGCTTTTTAACAAAATAACAAACGAAATATAACAGTTTTTTCAAAACTCTTAAATTTTCATATACGGTATTTTATATATTTCAACTTCTTCTTGACGTTTCAAAACTTCTGGAGCACCAACGTTAGCGGAATGAGCGGCGAGAATATTTCAGACATTATAGTTTAAATTGAAATAATAAGAATATTGCTGTTTCTGCGACTGTATTACAATTAATTGTTTTAAATATAAAACAATGTATATATGTATTTTGATATACGTATTTAAAAACATGTAACAAAAATTTCACACTACGAGCAAATTAAATATATCGAAGAATACATGCCGTATACTTTTCATTGACCTCTTCGGAATCGTAACTTTATTTTTCAACATAGTCACCTTTTAGGGCGATACACTTAGTTTAGGGCGATACACTTAATTTTTGTTTATTATAGTGTTCTTCACGACTATGAATTTTTTAATATTTTGATATTTGACTAAATAATATTGTCAGTATAGAGGTAAAACTCATTAACTACATTGTTTCAAAAAAACTAGTTTTATAGTGAATTTCATAACTGTTAAATAGTTATGAAACTCACTGTAAAAACTATTTTTTTTTAAATGTAGTTAATGAGTTTTCCTGTATACCGGCAGCCAATTTGGACTGCTAGCAACCCACTTCAGTTGTGTATAAAGATAAACTAGCGAAGCTCCTATGGAGTGTGAGTAAAAATAAAATTAGAAAAATTATGAAAAAACGATATGACGTACTTTTGGTTAAAAATCTAGTTTGTTTTTTTCTGAGTTTTTGATAAATATATTTATAAAAAAAATGTCGTAATTTATTTATTAACCCTATGCTTAAAAAAATTTTCAAACAACATTTATTTTACTTACATTTTTTTTTATGTTTAAGGACTTTTTTTTACAAGCATGTTAAAACATGTAATGTTAAAAACTTAGGAGTGAAAATGTAAGAAAAAGGAATTAACATTTATAAGATATGTAAAAATGTGTCAAATTCCGTGATTATTTGAATTCAATACATAGTATATTTTGGTTAACATTCTTACAGAAATTAAAATTGGTATTTGGATATGTATTAATAATTAATTGAGTCTTTCGGCTTGGATTTTGTTTATGTGCAAAATCCAAGCCGAAAGACTCAATTAATTTTTTTCATATCCAAATATTGATGTAAAAGGTGCAGATACACCATAATATTTATCCAACTTTTCTTTGGTTTCCTTTGCTGTTTTCTTCCTCAAAAAATAATGTTTTATCACCACACGAAATTCGTTTTCATCCATTTTTAAAAATTCACTGGGATTGACTTGTTTAAAAAACTGTTACACGTAAACTAAATAAGATCGATTTGAAATTTTATACATAGCTTCATACCTGTGCATTACCTGCATCACATAATTATCAATTAGCCCTCGTATTTTTAAATTTTTTTTATTACATCAATATTATTTGAAAAAATAATTGTTTAAATAATCTAGATTATTTGGAACAAAACAAATGGCAAATAGCAAAAATTATAAAACAAGGAACTAAGTGGGTATAAATTTAAGTTCATTTAATAATGAAAGAAGTAAATTATGAGGTAAAGACGTAATTCAATTTACGTCCTAAATTTCATAAATGCGGCAAAGAGGTAATTCAACTTTGAATGGGGTAATTCAAATATGAATGATTAGACCAATATATGCTGAAAAGTAATTATACTTTGAAGATGTAGTTTAATAATTATACTACTATAAGGTAATAAACATTCATTTAAAAATTTAATTGGACAAAAGAATTATTTTAAATTTGAGGAATTCTTGAAAAATAAAAATGCTATTCAAATTTCAAAATCGTGTTAAATCATGATCTAATCGTGTAAAAAGAGATGTAACGATATTCCATAAATTCCTTTATAAAGCTTAGTACGCCATCCGTCGTGAAATGAAATTTTCATACAAATTTAACATCTCGTGAAAAATTACGCTAACGATTTCATTTTGTGGTACACTGTTCCATCGTGAAATTATTTATTTTTCAAAGATAAAAGTTAAGAAAAATGTTCAATGTAAAAAATGTTCGCTAGTGAAATAATGTTCAAAACATTATTTCACGCCAGAATTTTGGCATTTCATCATTTTCTTAGGTTGGTTTCGCTTTTCGGTCCTAAAACATTCGTCCCTTTTCATTTTTTATACTTTTTCAATACTACTTAATTTTTTCTTCTCCATAAAACCTTTTTACAACATTTTCAAAAGTTGAAAAATATCCCGCAGTTTCTATGCGCGCAGTTAAAAAGTTATTGTCATTTCCGGCTATATATCTATGTGCATCAGGGTTTTCGCAATACTGCAACAAAAACAAAATACGGAAGCAGTTTGAATGCTGATGAAGATATGCGATTGTAATTATCCCCAATAACACCAGATTTTAAAGCAATGTGTAGCTTGAAGCAAGCTCATTGCTCTCATTGAAGTGAGAGCAATGAGCTTGCTTCAAGCTACAATTCAAGCGATTGTAATTATCCCCAATAACACCAGATTTTAAAGCAATGTGTAGCTTGAAGCAAGCTCATTGCTCTCATTGAAGTGAAACAATTCTTTATTTATTCTTTTGTAAATAAAAGTACACTTAAGAAAAGAAATAAAAAAATGCAATAAAAAAATAAATGAAAAAGAAAATACAATAATAAAAATAACTGTATGTGGATGTACTTAATATGCATTATTCTTTAACTTATTTTAAAATCGGGGCTCCGCATTTGCGAAGAATAAGGCTCCGCCACTAAAAAAAAAGTTGTAAATCACTGCTTTAGATAAAAAAAAGCATATATTTATACATATAAAAGTATATATAATCAGAATTTTTTTTCAAATATTATTATCCTCGTTCCGGTATTGTAAAAAAACTTATACCTTGTAACTATTTGTTGATATATAATATAAAGAAAATAAGTTAATGATTTGCAAAGGAATTCGAATTACCTATTTCAGGTAGTTACTATAATTAATTAAATGCGTCCTCCTCATAAACCAAGGACGCATATATGCGTCGTAATTTTCTATGTAACTAGTTTATTAGACTTTAGAGATTCGATTGAATTTTTTTTTCGGTAAATTTTCTGCCATAAACCACCGATGCGTATACTAGCCCTGCCGTCAACGCCACAAACTCAACAAAACACATAAATAAAACATTTATTCTAACATTGAGCTCTAATTAAGTTATTTTGTGTACATTTATAATTTATAATGAACGTGCTAATTTCACATACTTTTCAAAAAAAAATATCACATTTTTATGTTTTAAATTTTTTTATAATGAAACGTTTGCGTTTATAACTTTGCACCTATAGAAGCGGCAGTTTTGGATATTTTTTATCTTCAAAAAAATTTTTTTTTAATTATAGATTCAAATATATTTTAGAAATAGAATGTTTCTATTAAAGAAATGACTACATATGCAGATATTGCAAACATTCAAATGTTGTTTATGATTCGCCAACTAAATGCCATGTATACACAAAATCAACACATGCAGAATGATTTTGGGACGGTTTTACGCTTAGCCTGTTTTCTAAAAGAAACAAAGCTCTTTTATCCATATAAGAATAAGAAAGCTTTTTTATCCACATGATCATAATAGTAGAAGAAAAACATTATAAAATATGGTTTCAAATACAGTCAAGTCTCCTATAACGCGTTGTTTTTATAACGCGGTTTCCATATAACGCGGAGTGAAAATTGGGACTGTTCTACTATAACGCGACGCGGTCTCCTTAGAACGCGGTTTTCGTACAAGAACTTTCCAACAACTCACATGACTTTAAAAATATATCTATAGTAACAATTATTTGATGTTTTAACCCCTTGACCTCAGATTTTTTTGTTATTTTTTGTGCATATTTATACTAATTTAATTTGCAGTATATCATAAAACAAAAAACGATGAATAGTCATATTTTCATCTGGGATTTGCTCTAGCACCTCTGGTTGGATTGTTCTGAAATTTGGTAAGCACATTCATTATAGTGGTCTGGATGAAATGATGAATAGTCATATTTTCATCTGGGATTTGCTCTAGCACCTCTGGTTGGATTGGTCTGAAATTTGGTAAGCACATACCTTATAGTGGTCTCTAGAAAACTGCCCTAGTGCTCTTCGATTTGTTCTACTTGGAAGATAGTTAGAGGATGAAAACGTGGTTTCTGGGATTTTGTGGGGAAGAAAAGGGGAGCACTAGTGCGGTTTACTAGAGACCACTATAAGGTATGTGCTTACCAAATTTCAGAACAATCCAACCAGAGGTGCTAGAGCAAATCCCAGATGAAAATATGACTATTCATCATTTCATCCAGAATACATACAATTTATTTATTTCTGAGATTCCATATAACGCGGTACGAATTCATTCAATTTATATTAGTTCTGTGTTTCTTATAACGCGGTTTCCATATAACGCGAAAGTGGTTTCCATATAACGCGATATAAGTTAATATGATTTGTATTATTTCTTATAACACGGTTTCCATATAACGCGGTACGAATTAATCGCGTTATAGGAGACTTGACTGTATTATTAACTTGCAAACCGTAAGTTAGAAAATACTCTTTTGTTTAAATTTTTATGCAACAGAATGGCTTTTCTAAATATATAAAATGAATAAGATATATAAATTGAATAAGATATATAAACAAAGGGCACTAATTAATTATATTTCATAAAAATTAATTTTGATTCCTATCTATCACTTGAGGATTGTGTTAATCGTGAGGTATTTATATAATATATATTCAAAGCTAGTATTTAATAATACCTTTGGTTCAATTGGTTTGAGTCTTTGATATTTTCCACCAATAACTCCTCGACAGTGTGGTGTTTCACAACGACAGGGCTGGCCTTCTGAGGGATTAAATAATGAAAAATTATAATCATATGTTAATTCTTCTCCTGGATCTATATTCCTCGATGCAAATAAAGCCATTCTCGGCAAACCATTTACAGACCACTTCTGCATTTCACAATTAGGTGAACATGAATGGTTAACAAACCTTCCATCACTTCCCATTCGATGACCATCTATTACTAGTCCACCGTCTAGATGCAAACAATAATGATGAGTATCATTTATATAAATTGTACCCATTCTTTTTTTAAATTCTTTTTCTGTAACAACCTCACCAACATACTCAAATATGTATGTTCCTTTTAAAATACGGGAATTGGCTCGAATACCATAACCTTTACTTTCAGTCATAAACCTTTCAATTCCACTAGCTATATCATGCCGTTGAATTTTTTGATTTTTGCACTTGTCTTTACAAGGACAATTTGATGGAAAACATTCTGTATAAACCATTCGATTTAAACAATCATCACCACAAGCAGAATCCACTACACAGTTACATGGTTGATGATCCGAAGATGGATTTGGTCTTACATCCCCATACACATTTGTTCTGATTTTTTTATAGTTCCAACTAGGTATATTAAATCTTTTTACGAGTTTTAAATTTTTATATTCCCACCATATATCGTAAGGTAAACAGAAATCTTGCATAGCTTTTCTGTAATAGGATTCACAATAAGGTGGAGAGGGTAAAAGTGGCTTCTGTAAATTTTTTGGAAATATATCTTCTCTACTTATGGTTGGCTTCGGCTTTCTTGTTTTAGAAAATTTATAGTAATTTGATAGAAGGCCAGCTAGAAGATTATTTTTTTTGTAAATTGACTTTCCATTTTTTGCCACGCATATTTCCGGGAGTACTAGGTTTTGATCATGAAGAGGAACGTTTAGTGCTGTTTTTACAGGCAACGGATCCTGTTCTAAATAATCTACATTTTCATCAGGATAAATAATTTTATAATTTTCTATGTATTTTTCCTTCGTTAATTTTTTTTTTTCATTTTTCAGTTCAAAATCAGAAGAATTATACATATTTGAAAGTTTTTTTCTATTAGGTTTTATATAATTTTTCTTATTTTCTCCATATTTTTTTTTCACACTTTTAGTACTATCCTTGATTTTTTCAGATACATATATTTGCAGTAAAGGGAAGTTTGGCTTTACTTCAGATTTACATTTGCTACCAATAGATTTAGAAGTTTTATTATTTTGTCCATATTTTTCTAATTCATCCAATTTTGATTGCTTTGTTTTAAAATATTTAATATTAGATAGGGGCCCTTTATTTAGTTTATTATATCTTTCTATGTAACTATCACTTGCTTCACCAACCTGAGGTACCCGATCACAAAGTGTGTGAGCAGTATTTGTTAATGTTTTTTTAATAGTTTTCTTTACATGTACACTATTATTGTCAAAAGAAATCTTTTTCTTTTTTTTTTTAGCTGTTGGAAACCCAGTTCTATTAATTCTTTTTCTTTTTCTTTTAATTGAAATATTTTTGCTATTTTTACTTACACGCTCAACGCTTGATTGATCCAGAGTTTTATTAAAAACTATTGGTGAATTTATTTCTAACTTTGTAATAATTGAAGAAGTTGTTAACTTAGATGAAGATATTGGAATTTCCAATTCATTATGCGACGGTTCAAAAATTCCAGGTATAGGAAAAGTTAAAGGGAGCTTATCACTGAAATCTTTGGTTGAGGCATTATGAATTATTTGCGTTTTGGGGATTCCTAATTCTAAATATTCATCTTTGGTTCCTGCTAAAGAATTATAACAGGAATCATCTTTTGAATCAGTTTTTTCCAATAATTGGTCATACATAGACGGCATGTCATCTTTCAAACACCCATTTTTTTCTTCAGCCCCTAAATTTATAGTTGTTTGTAATAAAAGTCTCTTTTTTGGAGTTAATTTCGAACAGCCATTAAAATTATTGATTTTCGACGATAAGATATTTCCTTCTTGTTTTTCACGACTAGCTAATAGATAATGTCTTTTTTTTAATGGTAGTTTATGTTCATCAGGGCTGGAACTTATAGTTTTCTTGTGACGGCGCTTATTATTTAGTTCAAGTGTTTCGCACAATTTTCTTTTCTTAATGTTTCTTTTAGTTTGACCTTTTTGAGAAAATATTTTCTCATCTACTTTTTTATATTTTTCTTTAATATTACTTGAGCAATTAATCATACATAATGAGGCAAATGAATCTATAAGAATTTCAATTTCAGTATTTATTTTTGAGTCGGTATTGGCTATTTTACTAAATCTATTTCTTCGTTTTCGAAATTTTTTGCTTTTTGAGACATTTGAATAACAACTACTTTGACTTATTACTGATGAACGTCTGGAGAGAATATTTTTTGGCAAGATTTTAAAATCAGGAATGTATGGAACTCTTTTCAATTTTCCAGCTAAATTTTCATCTAAATTAACCCAAATTTTGTTATCAGAGGATCTATTTGATAAAATATTTAGGGCACTTGTAATTTTCGAACCCCGAAAGTATTCACCCGTTGTAACAAACCTATTAATTTCGCCATATTTCTTAGATTTTAGAGTATCTAACAAAGGTTTACAAATTGATTCCCTGCTACTTTCTTCGCTACTTTTTCCTAAACTTAGTCCTGCAAGTTGTAATATATCTTGATCGTTAAGATTTCCTAGCGATTTTGCATGTTTTAAAATTGATTTCTTTTTTCTTTGTACTTTCCGAACTGCACCGTAAATAACATCATTTTTTAAATCACAGCTTTTAGCACGACTAACACAACTTTTTACGCTAAACCGGCTTTTCCCACTAACATCACTTTTGTAACCTGAATATGATCGATTAAACATAACCGCGTAATCACTAACATATCCACTATTAGCGGCTAAAACTTTGCTACAGATTGTATTACCCCCATCACTTTTATAACCACTCAAGCTCGGTCTTCGAAACTTGGAGTTTATATCAATTTTTTCCCATAATGGATCTAAATCATCACGCTTACCTTCGACTTTTAGATTAGTAACTTTAGCATCAACATTTTTTTTAGGTTTTGGTGGATAAAGAGTTCTTTCTGTGGCATACATATGTTTATCCAAACTCAAGATATCAATTTTTTCTTTAAAATCCAATCGTTTTGATAACTTTGGGGATGAAGCTTCATTAAACTCTCCGACGCGAGGAATAATGTGCTTATTAATTGTTTTAGTAACCGAGGAAATATCAGCAGGATTTTTTTTTGGTCTACCTCTTCTTTTTCGCAACTCTGAATTATTATTTAAACTTTCATCTAACAGTTCTTTTTTAAGTGTAGATTTTTGGTTTTCAATACATGTTGAATCAGAAAACATGGTACCCATCTGTGAAGTTTTTGCCATAAAATCTTGTAATAATTTTGATGTATACTGTATTTTAGGGATATTTTCATTATCTGACTCGCTTTCATTAACACGGCGAATAGCTTCATTTACTAAGGCTGGAAGATCATTGTCGCTTGATGATAAACCACTACTCTGAAGAGAAGCGGATCGCTGTAATTGTGTAATAGGTTTTTGTTCTCCTTTTTTAAGTTTCATTTTTTCATTATTTAAAGGTTTATTAATGTTTAGATGCTGATCCTGAAAATATATAACTAATCTTCAAAATGTATTGATTTTAAAACTCATATGTACCTGTTTTCTACTTAGTTTTAATTTTTTATTCTTATTTATATCTTTAGTACTTAAAAGATTTCCATATTCACTTACGCTGCATATTGAACAACATGAACTAGATGAATCAGTTGACATTTTTCTTTTTTTATTAGGGTTTATAATTATATGCGAAACTAATCCACGGTTATTTGATATATTGTTATTCTGTATTGATGATTCTTCATTATAGTATTTATTCGGAATAGCAGATATTTTCATTCGCAACCCAGAACAATCGGATCTATATGAATATGTAAAGAAATAAATAGTAATTTTTTATCAAGTTGATATATAAAAAAATGTTTACATAAAATTTGATTTTCATTGAACGTAAATTTTAAAGTCCCAGTTATACATGAAGTTTCCAAAGTGTTGAAAATTACAGAAAATTGACAGAAATAATTACACTTTCGTAAAAGACGACTAGTTATCATTAAGACCTTTTCTTGTGTTTTAGAAAAAATCTCTTACAATTTAAATTTATAAACAAAATAACAATAAAAACCATGGGGTACTGAAGTTGGTATTAGTGAAGATTTGTGAACTCACAGAAGAGCACTATCGAAAACTGGTGGGCGAGTATTCATATTTTTTTGAATAAGTGGACATATATGTAATTAACAAATTTTAAAATTTCACGTGTGTTTGGCTAAATATATTAATTCTTTTATGTTTTTCTATTTAAATTACACTAATTTCTTGCATTCAAAATTTTAATTTTAGTTAAGAAAATTAAAAACGCAATTTGCTTTTGATTTTATTAATTTGTTCAAAAATTTTTTATTGTTTCTGTTCTTTTTATTTTTTATTTTTAAAAACTTTAATATTTTCTGAATTGAGGCTGCTAAATAGATACCTCAAAAATAATTGGGGAATCCCTTAGGCTTTCGGTTTGAATTCACTTCAAAGTAGAGTGAACTGTATTTCGAAAATATATAAGTCTACTTGTTTAACAAAACTTATTGAAAGTTTTTTCTTTTTCTTCTGGTTGCAATCTTTTGACGTTTGTCAATTTTTTTAATATCTCGAACGAGCTTTTCTGAAGATTTTGATTGTAGATAAATTTAACCATTTTGATGAAGTCTTGATCAACGATATTTTTATGTTTCCTTTCTTTTTGTTCCTACTATTTTACTTTGAAGTGTAACTTATATTATTCGATACTTTCTTCCTCTCATCATATGGACCAAGTATACCAATATCCTCTTCTTAACTTTTATTATTTTATATTCCTTCCTTAGTCTATTTAATATTTCAATACTTGTTCGCCTATATTCTGCATAAATGAATTTCATGTAAATCTCAAATTAAAACTACTAAACTGTTTCATTTTGCAAAATTTACTTTACGAAGCTTGAACCATGAGCACGAGAGATATTAAAAAAATTGATGCTTTCGAGACATATAGAAAGATACTAAAGATTTCCTGGAGAATGAGTAACAAACATTGGAGTACTAAACAGAAAATATAAAGATAAAGAATTAATGAAAATAATAATAAAAAGGAAAGTGACTTATTTAGGTCATATAAACGCGAGGACAAAAATATCGAATTTTACAACTAACACTTCAAGGTAAAATATTAGGGCTCTAAAAGAGGAAGAAACCGAATATCTTGGTTGATGAATCTAACAGAATGGCTAAACATTACAAAAATTAAAATCTTCGGAGAAGCTCAATCGAGAGAAGATACCCATTTAACTCCACAAGAAGGAAAGGAGAATAAATTAAATAGCTTTTGAATTAAATATGCCTTTTTAAAACTAAAAATTCTTAATTAACCACAATTTTAAGAGTAATTTGAAGTAACGTATTTGCGGTGTACTCTGTTTCATTTAAATATTTTAAGTTACCCCCTTGATAATTATCACACTCTACTTTTGAAATTTATTTTCACAAAAATTTAAAATGAAATATAAAAAAACTATTAACATAAATTTCAAACATAGACAAATTAAAATAATAGCCTAATTTTTGGGCTTGAGATAAAAAATGTCATGTGTGGCAACCAAAATACTAATGATGTTAATATTCAATTTTTCCTATTGCAAATCCAACTAGTAATGAGTTTCGTATCAAAATATGTTTCTATAGCAATAGGAAACAACGTTAAATACGATACGATTAGTAGACTAAACCCATTATATACAAATAAATTAAATATACCTTAAAACACTAAATTGTTGTACGTTAGCATCTTTGGCATTCCTTAGCCCTGTACCGCTCGATGTACTTGTAGATGTTTCAGAATCCTTAAAAATCATTTATCTTTTATGTAAGCATTTTCATATATTTACTTGTCACGTTTACCTCATTTTCATTTATAGTGTTGCTGTTATTTACATTGTTGTTCATTAATCCTTTCATTGTGTTAACAGAAATAAACGTCCAATTCCAAACATAATTTTACTGCAAGAGTAAAATTTTATAAAGTGATGTATTAACAATTATATATCTATAAAATATATACTAAATTACAAAGTCAATATCAAGAACTTGCATGATTTTAAAGAAAAATATTAAATTGATTTTTATTCCACAAATAAGTAGTAAGGACTGTATCGCAATTGTAAATATGCGCTACCAACAGAGGATATCAGCAAAACAGTGGAGTTTTCAAGAAATAATAGAGAGGAAATAATAATAGGTTCCGATTCCAATGCTTACCATGTAGTGTGGGGTAGTACGGATACAATACAAAGAGGTGAGTCACTACTTGAATTTTTACGAAATAATAAGATAAGTCACCACTTGAATTTTTACGAAATAATTTTGAAGAAATAATAGAGCGGATATAATAATAGGGTGCGACTCCAATGCTCATTATGTAGTGTGCGGTAGTGCGGATACAATAGAATTTTTACTAAGCAGTTACCTCTTTTGGTAAATAAAGGCTCTACACCAACGTTTAGGAATAAGAATAGGATTCAGGTAATTCCTTTAACCACTAAGAATATTCCTGATCACAAATTGACACGTCTCGCACGAGCCCTTATTTTCTGACCACGCATGGATATTCTTTGAGGTAGAGTCTGCAAATAGTTTAAGGAATAACTTCAGAAAACCCCTTAGAAACAAATTGGCAAAGGTATAAGGTAGATTTAGATAATAGGTTACTTAACCGCTCAGCACCAACTACTCTAATAAATATAGATAAATTGAATCTGAGGCCACGTACCTCTCTGATTCAATAATAAGAGCCTTCGAAGTAGCTTGTCCACTAAAAAAGAGGGATATAAAGGTAAACAACCTTGGATGAATAATACGGATAAACAACCTTGGATTAACCTTAGAAAAAGGTAAGAAGGGTATTTAACCGGGCGAAGCACTATATTACAGAAACTGGTTGGGTAAACTACAGGTATGCTCTGTATGAAAGCAAAGTAGAAAGAGAATGTTGGTAAAAAATTTACCCAACATATCTGCAGTGTGACCGAGGGCGCGAGAATGAAGAAAAACACATACTCAACTGTAGCTAATAGAATATGGTAACGGTAGTAAATCCGGCTCTGCAAAAGAATCGCTAGAAATTTTACTCGAAACAAATTTTCCATGCTGCCTAAACAGTGCGGAAGTTTTGAGGGAAGATATAGATTTAATTGACGGTGAATTCACAAGAGATTATTATTTTTGAAAAGGTGAAGTGGTCGGTATACTTCTTTAAGCCCTATACATCTCCGCGTACAGACGGAATCTACCCTGCGCTTCTATAGAATGCTAACGTAAAATTGTTGGATCGTAGTATTCATACTGAAACCAGGAAAAAGTAACTATACATCGGCAAATGCGTGCCGGCCAAAAAGGTTGACCTTACAAATGCGTACCGGCCAATAAGATATAGAACTGAGATCTTCTATACCAGTCTCAGTGCCAAGACGATTATTGTAAAAGTAGATCGGTTGACTCAGTCCTATATAGCGCGGGAATTATCATAAAAAAAATCATTATTGAAAAAGAACGTAACCCTGGGTATGTTAACATTGACATTGTGGGTGCCTTCAACAATGAATCAATAACAGGAAGTCTCATAAACAAAGGGACTGACAGTAAAATTGTAAACTGGATACCAACTATGTTGAGATATTGGAAATTACAGGCTAATTTCGGGAACTCTGATAGGGTTGCATACCCCAGTAATGGCACCACATAAGGAGGAATCCCATCGCGCTTTCTATGGTTCATTGTCATGGATGACATTCTAAAACGTCTTCATAAAAATATGGCCAACGCTCTTAAATTTTTTTATTAAAGAAAATATATTGTATTTGCGAAAAAATGAGCTTCAGAAAAGAAACAGAAAGGGCAAACATGGTGCAACGAGTGTAATTGGTAACAGTGAACAGGACAGAGGAACTGCTCTAACTAAAGAAGAGGAGAACTTTTTTAATCAAGAAAAATGCCAGACGTACTTAACTCAAATGGTACGTGATGAGGACAATAAGTATTGTGTTGATTGCGATAGTGAAGGACCTCGGTGGGCACCATGGAATGTGGGTTTTGGGAGTATTCTTATGTATTCGGTGTGCTGGAATTCGTAGAAATCTTGAAGTAAATATATCACGGGTAAACTCTATAAATTTGGATTCCTGGACACCTAAACAAGTCGTTTCATTACAACAAATGGGACATTCTAGACCTCGAACTGTTTTTGAAGCACAATTACCAGATGGGTTTCGACGTCTACAAACTGATACATCATTAGAAAGTTTTATATGGGCTAAATATGAACATAAGAAATGTACCACCACCAGCAAAAGTTGATTGGGTAAGAGAAATTGATGAAGAAATAGAAAAACAAAAACGGAAGGCCAGTAATGCGAATAGTTAAATAGGGTCTTTCATCGCTTCTTACAACGAATAATGTGGAAAAGAAATCTTGGGGTAATAATTCAAACACAAAGAATACACCTCTACCTGCCCCTTAACCTAAACCAAAATCATTGTATAGCCCGAAAAATCCACGAAATGGTTATCATTCTACTAGTTCAGATTTATTGGGTTTGTCGACACCAACTGAAGCTGGAGCCGGTGTACAACAAGATGAAAACAAAGATTTTCGTAGTGACGATAATTTTACTGGATTTTTAAGTGCTCCTATAAGTGGTCACACAATAACTACAATTAATGGTGCAACGAGTGTAATTGGTAACAGTGAACAGGACAGAGGAACTGCTCTGAGGAGAACTTTTTTAATCAAACTAATTTAGGTGCGGGTGATCGGGATAAAACTAACAAAGGACAGTATACTAGCATCATATGACTCAACTGCTTAAACTACGTCAAATAGTTTAATAACAATTCATTAGGTGGATTTAACAGTACGTAATTGTGCAATTTAATAAAAATTCATTAGTAGGATTTAACAGTACGTTTAATCAGCAGACTGCATTTATGTCAATGAGTGGTATGCAACAACAAAATCAATTCGGTCAATAAGTAGCTAACGCTTTTTGTAAATAAAGTGATACGCAAAATTTAATGTTTGCGGTTACTTTGATTTATTAAAAATTGCCGAATAAACAAACATAAAAGAGGTGATAGAAGCGGGATACTATATTTTCAGGTATGCAGATCACTTGGCTATCTTCGTAACACGTATATTTCAGTCAACGTTAATCGAGTTAATGCAAAGTTGTACAAAGTGTAGTATGTACAAAATTGGGCACAGGATGATTATTTTTCAACATAGTCACCTTTTAGGGCGATACACTTATTTAGACGATGTTCAAGTTTTTTGATGCCTTCCCAAAAATACGATTTCTCCAACCCTTTGAAATAGCCATTTGTTTCGTTGATGACCTCAGAATTTGACACAAATCTCTTTCCTGCAAGCCATTTTTTGATGTTTGGAAATGGGAAAAAGTCAGAAGGGGCCAAATCTGGAAAATATGGTGGATGGGGAACCAATTCATATGTCAATTCTAATGATTTTGCTGTTGCAATTCCTGATTTGTGAACTGGACCATTGTCCTGATGAAAAAGCACATTTTTCTTTGCTAAATGTGGTCGTTTTACCATAATATCTCCAATCAAACGATCATTATGATGCATAATATCGTCCTGTTATTGTTTTTCCTTTTTCTAAATAATCGATATGGATTATACCATGAACATCCCAAAAACCAGTGGCCATAATCTTGCCAGCTGATGGAACTGTTTTTGCCTTCTTCGGAGCCTTTTCACCTGTAGAAATCCACTGTTTTGATAGAAATCCACTCTTTTGTCTCTGGTGTGTAGTAGTGTATCCATCAACTGTTATGAATCGACGCCAAAAAGCATCAACTGTTATGAATCAACTGTTATGAATCGACGCCAAAAAGCAACTGGATTACGTTGTAATAACTCCAAAACTTGCTTTGATGTTGTCACACGATTGCGTTTTTGATCAATTGTAAGCAAACGCGGCACCCATCTTGCAGATAGCTTTTTCATATTCAAATATTGATGTAAAATGTTAAAAACATGTTCCGATGAAATGTTCACGATGTCCACTATTTCATGCAATTTCACCCTTCCAACATCTAGTACGATATCATGGACTTTATCGTCCATCTCTGGAGTAGTCACATCACTTCGGCGTCCAGAACGTGGTTTATCCATTGTGCTGGTACACCCATTTTTAAACTCAGCAAACCACTTGCAAACCATTGATTTCAAAGGTGCAGATACACTATAATATTTATCCAACTTTCCTTTGGTTTCCTTTGCTGTTTTCTTCTTAAAAAAATAATGTTTTATCACCACACGAAATTCGTTTTCGTGTGGTGAATGATTTTAGATGTAAAAAATACCTACTTCATACCTGTGCATTACCTGCATCACAGGTAGTCGAGGTAATTATCAATCAGACCTCGTATCTTGGCATGTATAAACTATTCTGCAAAAGTAATATAAATCTATATCTGAAACAAAAATTGCTAAATACATTTGGGTAATCTAATTATACAGTACTGAAAAATGGACAACCAATAAATATATGTATATTAAAAATAATAGAAGCCTTTGAAATGTGGGTGTACAAAAAAATTATTAAAATTGGAATAGTGACACGTACATCTGGAATACTTTAATAACATAAAAGTTCTGCAAAGAATGAATACTGACACGTGCATCTGGAATACGTTAAAAGAAAGAAAGCTGACCTTTCTTTCTTTTAACGTATTTTAACGTGGACCATATACTTCGAAGTGAAAAATATAGATTCCTACAATTTTATTCAATTGTTGCTGCAAGGCTAAATAATTGGGAACAGGAGTCTCCTACAATTGATGCTGCAAGGTAAAATAATTGACAACAGGAGTAGAGGCAGGAGAAGAACATCATTTGGTAGAATGGTTCAATGTTCCGTCAGCAGCATTATTGTTACCTATAGTAAAAGATAGGAGTAAAGTGAAAATGATGATATCCAACATCCGAAACGGATTAGCAAAGAAAGAAGAATTAAATAGTAAACTTGGACTTTTTTTAATTTCATATACACAATTTTTCTAAAACTAGGGTACTTAATTTTGAATTATATAATTTAATAAAACTGTTTTGCAAATTAAAAAACAAATTTCGAAAACAAAAACTTACAATATTTCATACACGCTCATTCGACAAACATTATCCGTTTGCGTTTCGAAAACTTGTTTGATTTACAACATTATAAGTTATTATAGTTTTGAAATCGTTATTAAATAAATAATACACTATACCCTAATTATTTTAATTATAGAAAAAAATTTATGATCCTTGTTAATTATAACTTAAGCCAAATATAAATAATGAAGTAGCGCGTTCTATATAGTATATAAAGCCGGTTAATTTGGTAGTTCAGAGTCTTCTAAACCGTAAAGGCATAGCCTAGAAGATTCTTGTAATAGAATAAGTTGTCCTAGTAAAGAAACTAAAAATAAAAGAGGTAATTATCTAATCATAACGAGTTTTATTTACTTAGAGAAAACCAAAGCATAACAATTCTGATATCTATAAACGACGATCTATAATATCATTTATAAATTAAGTTGATGCTATAGCACATCGTTGTTGTAAAGAGTTATGCAGCAATAAGAATGGATGAATTTCTTTTTTTTCTCGAAATTAGAAACAAATAATATAATAAGTCCTCAAGAACTAATCCAGCATAAATACTGTTCAATATATCATAGTTTCAGACTTTTTTGAGTTCACACTTTTCTATTCATTATAAGTATTTTCTATTCATTATAAGTAGACGGAAAATTGTTGAAATTGCGCATTGTATTTATTATAAGTAGACGGAAAATTATTGAAATGGCGCATTACTGAAAGAATATATATCGTGTTTTGCAACATACATTTTTGGGTAGCGTACAGATTTCCAAAATAAGAAAACAGGACAACGTAACAATTCTCAGTACATATACATTTTAATAAAAAATTTCTGAAGTCAAATTTCCTGAGCTGTGATGGTTCAAAACATTAAATGCTGCAGATAAATCCGAAGTAAATTTTATGAAAATCCATCTTTTTTTTTTTTTAAACTTATTTATTTATTTATTGGATCTTTCTTTAAAGAAAATAACAATAAATTTGCACAACAACTATGACTTTACTTACATAAATAATACAATTCTTATAACTAAACATAAATAGGTCTAATCCAATGATTAGAGGCTAGATTTTGTCGCTTGTTCTAGACAGCGAGACTTTCAACCTGCTTTCACTTGGTGTATTTAACAGAATTCTTGCCAGTGGGTTCGGGTGGTCTGTTAATCTATTTACATAGTTTCTCGTAGATCTTTGAAGTTCTTATTTTACCGTTGCAATGTTAAGATCTTTATGTATCTGACGGTTTTTAACGAACCACGGAGCATTACTGATAAGTCTCAATATTTTTGATTGCGCTCTTTGAATTATCTCGATGCTACTGTGCGAAGCTGTTCTCCATAGCTGGCATCCATATGACCAAACTGGTTTTAAAATAAATTTGTACAAAAGAACTTTATGTTCCAAATCTAGTGGCGATTTTTTGCCGACCAACCAATACAAGCTGTTAATTTTTAGTTTCAATTAATTTCTTTTGGTTTCGATATGTTTTTTCCAAGTTAACCTGCGATCAATGTGTACTCCTAGGTATTTAACGTTATCGGCTTGTGGTATGGTGACATAATTCAGAGATATGGGTGGACACGTTCCTTTGTTAAGAATAAAGGTGACGTGAACACTTTTTTCACTTTGATTTTCCATTTTTTGAACCAGTTGTCTATTTCATTAGGTTGGTCTTGAAGTTGATTGGATGCGACGAGTGCATTGGAATGAGCACTTAAGATGGCAGTATCATATGCGAACGTGGACGTTAGAACCTGTTGATTTACCGGTAGATCTGCTGTGTACAATAGATACAACATTGGGCCAAGCACACTACCCTGCGGGACACCTGCTTTAATGTCATGTTCGTTGGTCGTGTATGACTTATATCTAACCTTGAAACGTCTTGCTGATAAATACGTTAGAAGTTGATGAAATCCAAGAGGAAGTTTGCTCTGTATCTTGTGGATTAGGCCATTGTGCCAGATTTTATCGATAGCCTGTGCGATGTCTAAGAATAAAGCGGAACAAAACTTTTTTTCTTCAAATACTTTCCTGATATAAGCTGCTATTTTATGCCCTTGTTCAATTGTACTGTACTCGGCTTGAAAACCAAATTGATGTAGTGGAATTACTCCACTGTCTTTGATTTTTGGCATCAGTTTATGCAATAGGACCTTTTCAAACACTTTGGAAAGTATAGGTAATAAGCTGACTGGTCTGTAAGAACTAACTTTTGTTGGATCTTTTCCAGGTTTAGGAATCATCGTTATTACGGACAGTTTCCAAGATTCGGGGAAACTGCCTGTTCGAAAAATGGCGTTGAAGATATAAGAAATATGTTTAAACGCTATTCCTGGAAGTTCTTTCAGCATTTTACCTGTGATGTTATCATATCCTGGAGATTTCTTACATTCAATTTTGTGCTTTATTATAGCTTGCACATGTTTGCTTTTGATTCTTATTGACCTAACCCTTGGATACCTGCGTGAGAGAGGTGGAAATTCGCTATCATGGCCGATGTTGTGCCATTATTCCATTCGCCATTATTCAATCTGATAGGTGGCTCATGTTGTTGCGGCCTTTTAAGAGATATTGTAGCTTTCCACAGTAAATAATTTGAATCTTTAGATGCAGATAGACTAGATATATAGTTTTTGATTTTTTTTCCTGCTGAATCCTTCAATAACTTCTTTAATTTAATCACTGCGTGAACAAACAGCTTTTGTTGTAGATCTATCTTTTTGCCACTTTCTTCTCAGCCTTCGTTTTTTCAATATAGCTTCTTCCACCTCAGACGCTGTCGTAACAATCCGTTGATGACTTTTAGTGGATACTGGAGTTGCTACTAATGATGCTTCTGTCAATAATTCGTTGAAATTTTTGATCGCACTATTTATATCGGATTCAGATTTTAATGGAATTTGCAGTTCTAGATGTGAGCTAATATATTTCCTATATTTGATCCAGTTTGTAGCTTTTCTCGTTAAGTTATTAACACAATTATCAAAAGTACCTTCCGATACATATTCCAATATAACCGGAGAGTGATCAGATGAAAGATCATGCACTGAAGACGTCGTTATTTTGGTCCTATTGATGTTTTTTGTCACTGCAAAGTCAATTAAGTCAGGTACTTTTCGTGTGTCAGTTGGCCAGAAAGTTGGTTGAACACATGATGCAACATCTTAACCATTGTTCATAATGATGTTGTACATTTTTCTGCCTCGTGGAGTTATTAATCTTGAACCCCAGCACTAACTTTTGTTGGATCTTTGCCAGGTTTAGGAATCATTCCTAAACCTGGCAAATATCCAACAAAAAGTCACCAGCAGCTATGAACTTGTGACCTAGACTGACCAGAAACCTGCTTAATTCTTCACCTATAAGTTGATGATTCGGTGGACAGTAGACTGATGAAGTAACTAAATTTCCATCTTTAAGCTCGATACATATTGATGTGGCTTGTACGCTAAGCGAGCAGTGACTTTGGAGCACGTAGTGGCGAATTTTATGTCTAATTAGAATGCGTGTTCGTCCATGACCTTTTCTCTCAGGATGTTTTGTATCATAGAAGTTGTATCCATATATTTTAAAATTGTATTTATCTGTAACGTGAGTTTCGGAAATAAGCATGATGTCAACTTATTTGCGTTTAGAAATTCTTCCAATTCTAGCTTGTGGTGATGGAACACCGTTTGTATTCCAATGACAAATTTTTAGATAATTCATACTAGAGGTGCTAGTTTCTGAATTAGCATGTTTTGATTTTTGATGAGCTCTTGCATCATATTTAACATAGATGACATACATTGCATCATGGTTTGAATGAAGGTGTTCATCCTGGTGTTTCTCCTCTGACAACATTGGCGTAAGATGTGGAAGGATTCACTTTAGCGGAATTATTTACGCTGAACACAACATTGTTTTTAGGTGTTGCAGTTATTTTTAGGTGTTGCAGTTTTAGGTGTTGCAGTTATATGTTTTTAGGTGTTGCAGTGAAGTCTTCTCTTCATTTCCGAATAAACCACACACCCTCTATAATTAGCTGTATGTTTTTCACAGCAGTTGCTGCATTTTTTCATAGTTGCATCATTTTTTGGTTTAGTGCATTCAGCTGTTGAGTGAAGATCACCACATATGACACAAACCGCCGACAGTTTGCAATAACTCTTTGTGTGTCCAAATTCCTGACAGTTGCTGCATTGTACTGGCTCGTTACGTTTGTGCGGTTCCTCTACATTTATTCTTCGATGCATAAGGTAACGAAGATTGTAGATTGGATGCACATCCACTTTTTTTAAATTTCTAGGATGAAGTTCAACTCTGTGTAGCGGTTGTGGTTCCTTATACCTATTTATTACGTTGTGCACGTTTTTTACTTCAAAATTTCAGGTTGAAGCCCATTTTTAATTTCCTCAGTATCGCAATTTTTTTCTGTTCCTTTGATGATGACTATTAGCCGTTTACTAGATTTCAGCTGAAAAGTATAAAAATTCTTGTTCAGTTCTTCAAATTTTGTGATGACGTTTCTGTAATTTTGTTCGCTGTTTATTTGTATTTATGTTTCTTCGATGTTTCCCTTTTTCAAATTGACTACATAAAAGTTGTTTTGCCCAATTAGTTTTGTTAGGAAATTTATTAATTTTGTACTGTTTTTTTTTTCCGCAGAAAAATTGGTGGTGGTTTAACAGACTTTTCTTTCTGATTTTCAGCTTCCTCATCTTCAGTACTTAATATGCTAAACCTGTTGTCGTTTCTGTTTACAAAGGTACTCAAATTTGTTTTTTTAGCTTTGTTAGATGTTTTTTTTCCGACAAAGGACTTCTTTTGCGTTTCGTAACTGTAATATATCTGTCCATCCCGGTTTGCTTAACTGTCTCTTCAGAGATTTGGAAGTCTATTAACGATGTCGAGTTTGCTACAACCTGATAATTTGAACTTTGCGGTGTGTTTTCTAATAAAGTTAGCGTTTTTAATGTACTTGAATTATTTTTGTTCATTTGCATGTTGTTGTTATTGACTAATTTATCATTTAGCACATTTTTCGTTGTCGGCGATCTTAAAATTTTTCTTTATGCTCGTATTACGTTACGTATGGACACGCGACGCAACGCGGCGCTGGCGATATTGTGATTATTGCCTAAGAATAATTTGTGGCGCTTTTTTTAAAAATTGAAAATAATATTCAGAAATGTAGTTATATTGATTCTGAATAAAGAATGCCTTGTAGGAATAAATTTACAGCAATTATATTCTGCGTACAAAAATAATTATCAAAGAAAAATTTCTTCACAGTTAAATTAATTTTATTTAAAAATTAAAATCCGAATTAGTAATTATTCTAAATTATAATGAATTCAATAACTGATTTATAATAAATAATAAAAACAATAAGGAAACCAATATTTTTAATCAATCATTTATTGAAACAATTGAAGAAAACACAATAGGGAAAAAAACAATAATAAAATTAACAGAATTAGGAGAAACACGTCTTTTCTGTTTGACTTTCAAAATTGAATCCATCTTTAAGGCACATTATGAAATGTCAACATTTTGCGTTTCACAAACGCTTTGTTGACAAATCATATTAAAAAATTGGCAAAATCTAGTACTGATAATTTGTTTATTCTTAGTAGCTTTTGTTGTATATTTTTATATTAAGTATAATGTATATTATTACGCAATCCTACCGACTGGGCCATATCTTGTGTTTTACTGTCCTCTTTTATACCTTTTAATTTAATTACTTTCTCTTAACTATAGCAATTTTCGAACCAGTAATTCCTTCTTGTATAACGAACTTGTATAGTGTGTTCCTGTAATGTGTTCTTGAATTGAAACCAATTTTCTATCTTGCTTAACTTGTCGTTTATTTCTCAATATTTTGATATTCTTTTTTTATTAATTATTACAAAATTTTCTTTATTACACTAACACTAACTAGTCTATTAAATACTACAAAAAGTCAATCGTTGATTACAATGTTAGTATGAATAATTGATATAAAAATTCCTTTACTATATCAATTATTAATCATGTGTAATTGAAATCAGTAAATAAACTGACGAATTCTGTTTGGAAAAAAGTTCAATTTATGGCATTTTCACAACAACCGGTAAATCGGTAAATGTTGGTATTTCCTTATTATTTAAATAACAGTAATAATTATATTAATTTTTTTTTAGTGCAATTCATTGTTGTTACAAATCGATTTTTAATCAAGTAATTCTATGGAGGCCAAAAAACAGTTGTTTGAGCTGATCAAGGAAGAATTACCTGTCCAGCTGAATCAGCAAATTAATAAGTTTAGTGAAGAAAAAGATTAGTGTCACCAAGAACTAAGGTAAATGACCGTAATTTCGGCATGTTAAAACCCCTTTCGGTTATTTTATATACAACTTTAGAAATATATTGTATATTGTACAAAATATAATGTATATTCAAATTTTGGATATTTTAGAATGAAATAATGTGTGGTAATAAAAAGGATCCTAAATTACAGCTTGATTATATATATTTATGGTGTCTATTTCACATACTATGGCACCAATTTTCGTAATTTTCTTTCGTCACTCGAAGGTTGTAATTTCTTCACATAAATATTTAAATAACTTTTACTTTATTTTGCATAAAAATAATATATGCCGGGGTTTTAAAAGGATTATTGTTTTTGTTGTATACTCTTTTTATAAATTAAAACATCGTCATTTTATGGCCAATTTAGAACACTCATGGTAATTGCTGTAGATGCAATAACAGAATATATGTAGTGTTGCAACTATATATGGTTACAAAATGAACTGTGTAGTTGTCTCTGTCCTTTACAACGCGATGTAATCGTCTTTTATAATCATTAAATGTGGTATGACAGACTTTAATGGTGTTTCATCCCAAATTCTTAATATTACTGTTTTAAATTCATCTAAATTTGCATATTTGTAATCTTCAAGCTTTTGTAACAAAGACCCAAATACAAAAATCCACAGGGTTTATTTATATGGTCGAAGATGGTAGCCATTCATGATTAGGTATGATATTAGTCAAATTTCCTGCAAACCACAACGTTTGCTATATAAGCTTGATCACCACCTTGCTGAATGTATTCATCCCCATATATTATCTGGACCTCTGACAACAAGTTTTTCTGCACAAGATAATATTGTCATCTACTTGCGTCCCATTGAAATAGCGCTTCACTTTTAACTCTTGGTTTTTCTCTTACAACATCCGTAAGTACGTGAATTTTTTGATTTTTAAACCGGTAAGCCATTTTGTTTTTAAACCTTAACCCACTTAGTGCAGAAACTTTTTTTTCAAATATTTAATGTACAAGTGGTTACATGTTCTTACAATAGATACCTTTGCAATAAGCAATAATTATTTTTGTTTATTGGCTAGTTTTCTTTAAAAGAGCTGTCCTTTTAAAAGGACGGTGTCAATTTAAACTATCATAAGGATCTCATTTTTTTATTCAGAAGATTAAATATTATTTCAGATATAAAATATTTTTTCACTCTATTTTACACCCTATCTGTCTTATTATATTTTATTTTTCTGTCTTATTATATTTTATTTTTTTGGCTAGTATTTATACTAAGATGGCAACGACGTAAACTTTGCGATAAAAAAAATAATTTCTTTCATCCTAAAACGACATATTTCACGTTCCAAAGGCAATTCTAAAAATTTTAATTCTAGGTACTGAAGTTCTTGGTTACTGTTTCGTTAACTAAGACGTGAAATAAATTGCACGTCTTAGTGTTCTTGGTTACTGTTTCGTTAACTAAGACGTGCAATCTACTAAGCTATATCCAAATACAGGGTTATAATTAGAAAATAATATATTTTTCCGCGGATATTTTTTTTTTTTGTATCTTGACAATCTATCTAAAATTTTAATTCTTATATCTCACAACAAAAATCAACGATATTAAGAAATTATATATGTTACGAAAACTTGACTCGGGGGGGATCCTACACTATCCATTGTCTTCAGCGATTTAGTTGTTGATGTTTGTATGGAAATTTAGGTTAAACGTTAATAAATCTTGTTGTTAGATCAATCTTGTTGTTGGCTTATATCTTTTTATTCTGTGGACTTGGTCCAAATGGGTTTTAAAATAGCTTTATTTAGAGTTGTTTTACAGTCCAGTGATAATTGTGACGAACATCCCAGTAACCAGTATAGGTGTTAAATTTTAGTCTTAGTTGTTTATTTTTGTTTATAATGTGTTTTCCAATTTAAACATATATCCAGGTGCATACCCAGGTATTTTGGGTTTTCAGCCTATGTTATTGGTGTGTTGTTGAATGTGACCGTATGATAGTTTCCTCTTCTGTTAGTGAAGCTATGAAAGTTTTTTCATAGCTTCAAATATAATATGAAGCAGGGATGGAAACCAATGAAAAAAACATGTTGGTTCGGTTCAATGGTTTTCCAAAAAAATCAGAATGGTTTTTGGTTCTGGTTTTTGCTGTTTTATGAAAATGGTTTCGGTTTGGTTCTGGTTTCTAGTATTTCAAAAAACCAGGTTTTGGTTCATTTTTGGTGGTTCAGATAACAGAATTTCCTAAAACTGAAAAAAAAACTTTTTTTGTCATCAAAGCAAGGAATCAAAAATATTTCAACATAACTCTTTATTTTCTTAAAAAACTGAATGAAAATTTGTATGAAAATTTGGTAAATACTGTATTTCTTCTATTGTCCATTTTGGATGAAACATTTGAAGAACATTTTCATAAGTTTAAAGCTAAAGGAAACAAATTTAAAAAATAAATAAAATAAATCTACTTTTTAATAATTTAAAGTAAATTAATTATAATTATTTAAACCTTAGGTGCTGCTGTCACATTTATATCAGAACACATGTAGTTCAAGTTTGAATATGACAATACTTTTAATGTTGCATGTAGTTGAAGTTTGAAGTTATTGATAAGTTGAACTAGATCTGGTGATATTTTAGAACAATAAAGCTATACTACAATTTTTTTCGGAAAAATAACTGATAATAAAATTATATCTATTTCTTTAAATATTACCAACCTCCAACGCATTTTTAAATCAATGGAAACATTAACAAATAAGTGTGAACATGTTTGCGAAATATATTTAAATTAGGTATAAAAGGTGACTTATAAAAGAACGCTGGTGCAAAGTGAGTTAAAAAACTCCTTAGTATCTTGATTCACGTTTTAAATTTAATTTTTTTGAATTGTTCTCGCCGGCAGATTACGAATTCTTTTAATTCGTTCACGGACAATTTCTTTTTAATCTACGGCTTCTTTTTCTTTCAATTTCTTTATGATTTGAGGATGTATCGAAAAAACTTTTTGAGTTCAACGAAAATGTCTGCATATTACAAACCAATTTAAAATTTATTCCTAATTAGCGATCGTAGTTCTGTACTGTTACAAAACTCTTCTGAACTGTAACTCTTAGCATTTCTACCAATTTTTAAATTTTATTTTACTGTTCTTTTGTAACTGGTCCTAAATAAAACAATTTGTTTTTCTTGAACACTACAAATATAATTATATAAATATAAGGTACCAAGTTAAGTTAAGGAAAAATTTCCTTAACTTATCGTAAAGTTTATTTTAAGAGGCATTCAAACTATTTCAACCTGTTGTAGTTAACACACTGTAGATTTCAACTAAACATAAGCAAAATTGTTTGCATTATATAGAATTTTAACTTCGCCATAGTGACGAAGTTATAATTTCATACGCTTATAAAAACCAAATCAGGTATCATGTTTATTTAGAGTTTATTATTAAAATACTTATGAATTTATTATTAAAATATATTTTAATTTTCATAATTTCACTATTAGGAAACTACTAGAAAATGAAAATGAAGTCAGGAGACTAAAAAGAAAAAAACCACATGATTTAACATAATGGAACATATCAACGTTGAAGCCAGGAAACTACCAGAAAATGAAAATGAAGTCAGAACACTAAAAAGAAAAAAAAACCACATTATTTAACATAACACCAGTTAGTCCTCTTTTAGAGCTCCAATGGGAGACTAAAAGACTACCCGAAGATTAGTTATAAGATTTCAAAAGTAAACTTATAGTTGGACTTGCAATCCAGTTTAAGTCATCAATTAGCTACTCAAGATATCCTAAAATTAAAAAAAAAAAAAAAAAAAAATAATTTCACTATTATTTACAATTATTTAAACAATTTTCATCCTAGTCCTTTGGCCTATTGATCGTTCAAAACTAATTTATAAAATTAATAAACTCAAATATTTCGAATAAATATCATATGACGAATTTATATCATACGTTTATTTTTAGTTTTATTAGTCCAACAAGATTAAAATAATACATATTCAAATTACAAATAGACAATTTAAATTTTATTATTTAGAAACCATAAAATATTTTATTTCGTCACCATGGCGAAGTTTGAGTTGTCCTCACAAATCTCTGTCCATATGTTCGTCACATGCGTTATTAAGATAAATATTTTAAATTACGTTAATTTTATATAAAGTATTTAATTAATTAAGTCTTATTGAGTAAATAATTTTAAAAAAATTATAGAATACCTATATTTTTATATAATTAAAAGCTTATATTCATTCATGTTAGTCTTAAGCAAAACATCAATTAATTGTGTTACTCCATTTTACTTATTTAAATGATGAAATATTTATATTCAAAATTGCGTGTACTAACGTTTAGAATATATATTTACTTGGATACATTATTGTTTCTTTTCACAGAAAAAATTGATTGAAATTTAACACTACAACTATTTTCTTATTATTTTATAAAACAAAACAAGTGACGGAATTGTGTATAGTGACGAAATTATGGTCATTTACCTTAGTTGACAAAATTGAAAAACTTGTTGAATAATCAGATGAAAAATTTCAAACTGTTTAAGTTCAAGGTACTATTACCGCTTTAATACAAAAAATCTTGGAACAAGATATTGTCATAAAAAGGCAAGCAAAAGCAGTTTTGAAGAAATATTCAATTAAGCTGATACATTTAATGTTAAAATAATTAGATTACCAGAAGAGGGCAGAAAGAAAATAGTTAAAAATAGTGTCTCGAAAGCAAGTACTAAAAATAGTGCTCCGAATCAAAGAACAAATACTCAAACTCTTCTTAGGAAAAACTACAACAGCAGCAAAAAGCTGGCATATTCAAATGAACAAACATTGCGGCCAAATCAGAAAACTACAAATTAAATAAAAATTATTAAATATAAGAAAACACTGGTAGCGGACAGGATCGCAAACGGTTTTCGAGTAAGATTTACTGAAAATTAATTGTATCCATGTGAAAGGCAACGGGACACCACCGCATGAACAGGCTACCTAATAAAACATCATCATTTAATATTAAGAAAACAGTTAATATGAAATCGAATAATAAAATACGTTATTTGAAAATCTGGTCTGGAAAATTATAAATCTAGAAATAGTAAAGAGAAAGCTAAACTTAGATACTGTTGTAATCAGTGAAATGCATTGTAGGGGATATGGTAAAATAAGTACCAAGAATAATCATTTTATTTGCTCTGATGTAGGGGATGATCAGCCGTTAAGAAAAGGAGTTGGTTTCCTTATCATGAACTAAGAAATAATGTTATTGACACAAATGAAACAACAAAACCAGGCTTCATAAACCTTATCCAAGTATATGCACCAACAACTGTAATGATCAAATATGTGCAAAATTTTATAGCGATCTAGAGAAATTATTAAGATTAACAAAAAATGAAGATATTACTTTAGTGTTAGGTCACTTTAACGGATTGGAGGTGACTTTAATGGATTAGGTTGGCCCAATGACTGATTGAATCCTGTATAGAAAATAGCTTTCCTAACAGCAACAAATACCTGAACGTCACCGAGAAACTACAGTGAAAGGGTAATTAGAAACTAAATTGATTGAGTTAAAAGTGTCAAGACATATCTTGATACTGATGTCATCACGCTTAAAAAACCTATAAAAGAAAAATATGTGACTATAATTATTAAACCTACTTTCCGTAAAACAGAATATCAATGAATATGAGTAATAAATATGAGTAAAAAACTGAAAAATTTAGAGTGAGAAAGGGGGGGGAAGAAATAAACATTGATAATAATTGGAGTAAATTTAAAAAACCACTGATAAGGGCGTGTGAAGAACTTTATAAAACTGGTGAAATTGTGGCTAAATAAGATTGAATGACTAATGAAATAGTCCTGTTAATGTATGAACATAGAAAATAGAAATCGATTAACCAGCAAAAATTTAAAGAAATAAATAAAGTGATCAAAAGTAAGATAAGAATTATAAAAATGAATTTCTGGGAACAAGAATGTAAAGAAATTGAAGAGCTGAAAAAAAGAATGATTATTTTAGTCTACACAAAAGAGTAAAAAAAAATTCAAATACTACACCTTTTCCAAGTGTAATTCAGAAAGCATCAATTTTAATTCAAAAAGTATCAATTGTAACTCATATTAGTCATATTTAATTCAGAAAGCGTTAATTGTAATTCCGATTACTCAATTTTAATTCAGAAAGCGTCAATTGTAATTCAGATTAATCAGTTTTAATTCAGAAAGCGTCGATTGTAATTCAGAAAGCATCAATTAAAATCTCAACTGCATATAGCATTGACTACGCACCTTGTCATTCAAGCCTAGAAACAGTAATCAATGGGACGGCGGCATCTTTGTTAGGAGCCTATTCTCTAATGCTTAATTTCATTGACAGTATTTGGTCTATGCTAAAAGACCAAATATTCTCAATGGAAAAACCTATGCTAATAACAGTATTCGTCTTCCAAACGTTGAAGGTTCTAGCGTGACGGAACAAAGTCTGTACAGTACATCAAGCTATAACTTCAACAATTTATTGTTTGTTTGTTTATTTATATATAAGTAATATCTATCTATTTATTTATTTATTTTATTTATTGACAAGTAATAATCTATTTATTTATTTATTTTATTTATTGACAAGTAATATCTATCTATTTATTTATTTATTTTATTTATTGACTTATTATTCATTTGTTTACTTATTATTTACTTATTGTTTATTTATTATTTATATTTTGTCTTATTTATTGCTACATTTGCTTAAGTAGAGAAGTAGTTAAAGTAAGTGGATGTAAAGTATCGTTTGCATGTAAAGGTTTGTTTTGTCTCTTTTTACAGACCTGGAGTTGCTACAACAACAACAAAACAACAACTTTAACAATGAATGACATGTCTCTGGGTTATTAACTGCAATTTAACGTCCGTTGAAACTCTGAATGTCTTAATTTGTCGTCCGTTGAAACTCTGAATGTCTTAATAATGTACTGCATATTTCATAGAATAATATTAATCTTAAGTTTCTTATCTTCTATGTAAATTTTTAATATTGTCTATTTTTTGTTGGGTTAGGGTTCTTTGTTTTATTTAAATTAAAATAAACCCATTGCTAAACATGGTTTTTTAGATACCATTAAGGCTTTCTGAATTATGATTGATACTTTCTGAATTACAATTAATACTAACAGTACTACCAAATAAAAAGTTTGCTGAGACACGCATTTCAAAATATTTTTAAAGATAAAATACCCAACAGAATCCTTAAAAAACTTGATGCGGATATTGGTGAAACAGAATTTGTGTTCAGGAATGCTGTGGGAAGAATGATTTGGGATCATGGCTTAACAGAAGAAATAATCATTATAAGAGGCGTCAGACAAGGCTGCGTTTCCATTGTTGTTTAATGCCTATTCTGAAGAAATTTTCTATGAAGCATTAGAAGGAATTGAAGTAGTTATTAAAATACATGGAGAAAGATGGAAACACACCAGATTTGCTGACTTTGCAGCACTGGTCACAGATAACGTAAAAGATTAAAAAAAACTATTTACATGTATTTACATGATTATTGGAAACCAAATAGCGGGTAAATCAAATCTAAACTAAATGATTCAACAATAGAAAAAGTTCGTAAAATTAAATATTTATATATGTACAATTATTGAAAACACAGCAAGCTATAGAACAGAAATTAGGAATGCACCAAGCTTTAATTGTTTTCAGAAAGATGAACAACTTACTAAAAACGATTTGAATATTAAATTAAAAATTAAGCTATAAAATTTTTATGAATGGTCGACACTCAGAAAAAATGACATAAAGCAAATTGAAGCATTTGAAGTAAGGTCGTTCAGGCAAATATTGAAGTAAGGTCGTTCAGGCAATGTTGAGAGACTTGATCACTAATGAAGTGATAATAAGCATCAATAAAGAAAAACAACTTCTGAACATCCTCAAATCTAGATTAGGATTTTAGTACACATTATGCGCGGTAGTAAATACAGAATTCTGCAATGGTGCTAAAAATAACATAGAAGAATTGTTCAATATTTCTGCAATTAATGTGTTTAGCAAGGTCAGTTAGATCAAAAGATGTAATTCAAACGATGATGGCCAAGCTCCACAGAGGATAGGAACAATAACAAGAAGATTAAGCTCACTATGGTTTTGCAACAACAAAACAATACACACACAATGCTCGAGTGTTGTACACACACAATGCTCGAGTAAAAATATTTTAGTCCATATAATCCAAAGTAAAAGGGTAATTAAGAGCTAAGAAGAACAGGGCTTAGAAGGACAAATGGAATTGGAAGAACAAACGGTTTAAAAACAGAACTGAATTCTCCACAGCGAATTGTTTAGTGTCGCGCCAACTGCGCGTAACTACAGTGAATTGTCTCCACAGTTAATTGTCTCCACAGTGAATTGGCTCCACAGTGAATTGTCACCTTGTGAATAGTGTGCAGTACCACAGCGAATTGTGTTCAGTGAGCTGACCACAGTGAATTGATTTTTTGAAATAAATATGAAAGCCACACACATCGCCTAAACACAATCAATTAAGAATTGATTTTTTGAAATAAATATGAAAGCCACACACATCGCCTAAACATACATAAACTTTACACGTTCAGCGCGACACTTATTTTACTATACTTTCCGTTTAGGCGACAGCATACACAGAAATTGCGAAAATACGCATATTGTTTTGTTTTCGAATATAATGAAAAAAAAAACAAGTCGTTATTTTTTCAAACATTTTTTGTGTTCAAGGATTCCCAGTCTCTACTTAACCATAAGGCTAATTAGGCTACAGCCCAGAGGGCGCAATCGATTGAAGTTTATTATATGTAAATTTCCGATCAAATGAATGCGTACAAGTAGCCCTTTACAAAAATCCATGAAGTGGTACAAAAAGTTAGCATTTGCGTTTTTACTGGATACTTCTGTTGTAAATGTACTAATAATGTTGCAAGAAACAAACGGAAAAAAATGTCAATTACAATTTACAACATTTCGCAAGAAGTTGGCCGTTTCTCTGACGCAAGTCTCAGTCACCCCAGATGAATGACCTTGTCCAACCAAAACTAGACTTCTTCAACTTCATCACTTAGAGAAAAAAGAAGGGGAAGTATATAAAATCCGAAAGTACTGCAAAAAATGTTATGAAGTACTCAAAAATTTGAAAGCAAAATAGCTAAAAATTCCGTAAAAAAGTTATTTATTTTTGTAGTTGATGCAAAAAATAAAAACCTTATTTCAAATCACCCCTTATATATACATATATATATACTGTACTAAGCTGGGGAGTTCAAATCCGAGAGATCGATGTTGGTCTAAGTTTATTTATTTTTAAATGAGTACAGTAATAAAATTAGGCCATGTGCTAACAATGACTCCCGAACAAAAGTCATTAGCGTGTGTTGCATTACAAATTTCTTCATTATAAAGACATTTATGATGCGGAATCGATATAAAGTTAGTAAGTCCAAAGTGCAATAGAATGTTATGATGCCAGTCTCTTCATGAGCTCTAGCGCCAAATAGAATTAGATATATATTATATATATGCATTACATATATGTATACAAAATCAGGATAGGAAAATTGTAAAAACCTTAATGCTAATTAACAGCTTATATAAGTAAGACAACAAATTCGATTTTTGAAGTTGATTGTTAACCTTGGTAATTCAACTGGATGGATGAACACTATATTCTTTTTTTGTAGATGTCAATTGAAAGTAAACGATAAGTTTACCATTGCGCAAATACACTAGTGAAGAAATTCTATAGCCCAAAATTAAATATTGCAACCATCCTATCAATAGCATTCCGAACAATTTCAGGGATTATAGCCATAGCAGAATATTTTGTACATATATATGCCTTTGTATATATATATATATATATATATATATATATATATATATATATATATATATATATATATATATATATATATATATATATATATATATATATATATATATATATATATATATATATATATATATATATATATATATATATATATTGCGTTTCCTTTTTTAATAGTATGTGGTATGTCATTCAATATTACACTCTTTTGGAGATGGGTTAAGAAGGAAACTCTTGAGATTATATTTTATAATGGAAAATATAATTAAGTTCACTACGATCATAAGAAAATTAAGTGAAAGTTTCTATGGGTATGTCTATGTAGTTATTTTACCTGTGAACTGCTCATAATTTAAAAGTATTTATTTTATTTAAAAGATATAGAATATATATTTAAATCAACATATTACGCACATCACTGCCTTCAATTATAGTTTAAACAATATCACTTCTTAATTAGAAATTTTTTTTAAGAACTATTTTTACATAAAATGGCGGTGTTGTATAAAATTTTGCAGTAATATTTATACTTGAACACACAGATATTATATATTTTGCAAAGGAATAATACTTTTGAGATTATACACTTAATGTTTATTACAATATTTCTTTCAATTTCAATGCCCTCACTCTGTTATAAAAAACTCAACTAATTCTGAATCCGAATTAATGAACTAGTTTCAATATTCCAAAACCAAAATACTTGGAAGCAGTTTCTTGGTATTGGAAAGTGTTGCCCTTTAAGCGGCATAGTTAAAAAAGGCTGAAAAGCATACCGTATTTCTTAGTATAAAACTAAAATTTAGATTTAACATTTATACATTTTAACCTATAACTGTATCTGTTCGGCGTAAAATGAGATTATTGCACACTTTTTGACATTAAGAGGTATAAAGTTTTTTGTGCACCAACGCTGAAACCCAATCTTTACCTGACATATAGATTTTAAAGTTATCAACAAACATTAGCAGCAAACAATCTGGTAGATGTTTAATAATATAGGCACACCCATAATAGGATATGTTGGCTTATACAACTCTATGCATTATACGTATATATATAAATCGTATCTTGAAACCATAATGTGCATATGGCTACTTTCGTTAACTTTTGTTTTCTCTTTTGTTATAGTTTTGACCAGTTTCCTAGTTCCGTACAGAAATTTGACACATCAATTAATTTGTTTGTTGCTGTTTACGATTGAAAGAAAATATAATTAAATTTCACGTTAAATATAATTTTTAATCATATTTACTGCCCACTTACATTTTAAACAATTTTTTATCTTTCACTAAAATTAAATACTTGTATTTTTTATCTATTACTAAAATTTAATGTCATTTTGTAAAAAAAAAACATGACGTTTCCGTATGCCTATTATGTTAGGCGGATGAACTGACAGTGCCTAACGAAGAATATCTATGCATTCGTGTAGTTTTGACATTTTACAAAAGCATAGATAAGCCTATTATGGGTGCCCCTTATTATTTATGTATAAAATAAATAATAATGGACCCAAAGAATAATTTGGATGGAGAGGGCATAAGTCTTTTATCTTTTTCTAACTCATCAAAAATCTCATTTATCTAAACAGTGTTTACGAAACCACTTTCTGAGGTAGTTCTCTTTTTAGGCAAACAAAATTGTTAAAATCAAATTGTCATTTGATTTCAAATAATTGAAATGTAAGGTAATTTTTAGTAAGGTTTTTTTGAAGCGATTAAAAGTAATTATTCTGTGTTAAATATTTTATTTGAATAAGATTAGAGAGTCTAATTTTGGAAGACAAGATTTATTTACAGAGGTATGTACTTTATCTCTTTGTTTTAAGAGCTTTCCTGAAATATTTTACGAAACTAATCATATAAAATGAATATAATTAACAAAAATTTATTTTTTATTTCATTATTTTGCATTTTAATTTTATTTAATATATTGTGTGCAATTGCAAGTTAAATTGTTGTTTACAGGGTTGCTTTTTTAAGAACATTAACTAAAATATTGTTACAATTTTTTTCATTCTTATTCCAATTGGGAGTACAACGACTCCGTGCAAATTTTCCATCGTGCTCTGTTCAGCGCAGTGGCCTTAATTTGCGACCATGATACAAATATACAAGATATGGCAATGCGTATATGTGCCAGCTTCATTCTTTTGTTTGAAGTTTCTGTGTGACGTAATAATATCCATTGTAAAATTGTAAACAATTGTGTTGTGTTATATGAAATTTGGAATATTAAAAATAATAATTAAATAATATGTGGAGCACTGTATTTAATTGTAAAAACATTAATAATAAGCCTTTAAATTCAGAAAGTGTTGGTAGTTTTTTTACGTTTCCGAAAAATCTACTTTTGCACGCACAGCCCGTCTTTTGGGACGATTATTACGACCGAAAATTGGAGTAAGCGCCCTTAAAGTTGCGACCACCGACTGAGAATTTTGGTAGTATTTTTTAATAATTTCCAAACGTTGCTCGTTCTTGAACTTCACCATGATCAAAATGTAAACTTTGACTAATGTTTTGACATTGACAGGTCATAAAAATTTTTTTAGAGTGCGTTCGTATTAAAATACAAAATTGTTATGTCTCTATTGAAAACCCTTTATATCTAATCGGATCATGCATAATGTTTGTGCAAGGTAGCAATGCCATTTTGGTTGCGCCTGTATGCTACACTTTCTGGTTTTCCATTCAAACCCTCTGGACTTAAAAATTATTTTGTTGGATATTTGTCTTGTATCGAGAGACAGAAATTTAAGGTGATACACGAGTTTTTACGCACTAACCCAAATATAAAAAAAATAATAATTTGGGTTCAGAGTTATTTTTTTGAATACACAAATTATTATTATGTACTCGCATAGTAAAGGTTAGTTTGAAGCGGAAATTGATAGAATTATTTGGAAAGCGGAAATTATCGTAATTATTTTGAAAAAGGTAAGTAAAAATATAATTCTAAATAAGTTAGGTATTTTTTTAAACTAATTTATATGTCTAGAGTACTTTCTAATTACATTAATATTTTATGAAATATAGTTGCAAAAATTCCTTTGATGTTTTTAATAAATGTCAAACGAATTTTTCGAATCATTTTTAACAAATATGAGTGAAATTGTGGTACACAACTGGAGCAAGGAACAAACAATGAGTAAACATTCGATAAATAGATATCCGGTTAATTCAATTATGCCTTTAATTCGACTTTTTTTCCCTCCCGAGCGATTTGATACAAATTTTTACTTTTAATTCGATTTACTGGGTAATTAGATATTTTGTTAATTCGAGGCTTTTTGAAAAAAATAATCTTAGTAAGTATGCCGGTTTATTCTATTTTTTTAAACTTCAAATCAGAAAATATTCAAATTAAATAGTACCGTATTATAAAATGAGTCCAAGAAGAAAATATGTTAGTTTGACCATAGGAAATAAAATAAAGGCAATAGATAGGATAGAAAATGGTGAAAAAATTAAAGACGTTGCAGAATCCTTACAAATCTAGGCAAATACTTTGTCAACTATTTATAAGATCTAACTTTTATAAGATCTAACTTTTAAGATCTAATTTTTATGAAATTCGCAGAGAAATTTTTTTAAAAGGATTAGGAATGGCAAACATAATAATCTTGACCAAGCTGTTTTACAAATGTCTTCCTGGTAAAACTAAGGCGTTTAAAAATGACAAATGCCAGGAGCGCATCAAATAAAGCAAGGAGCGCATCACGTTAATGGTTTGCAGTAATATGTCTGGTTCCGAAAAAGTTAAGTGGATACTGCTCAGCTCATGGAAAAAGTGTAAAGGAAAAATATCTATTAGATTAGAATTTTTCCCACCATATCTAACATCGATTTTACAGCCTATGGATATGGTTATTAAAAGAACCATAAAAGTTCACTATCGGCATGAAATTGTTCGTAATATTCTTAAATTCATTGATCAAAACAAACCATTTGAACAAATAAACTTGTTAGATGCAATCAACATTTTTTCAAAAGTTTAGGATACCAAATTAACTCCGACAATAATTCAAAATTGTTTCCGAAAAGCTGGATTCGTTGATTTGTGTTTTGAAGAAGACCATTACAAAACCTTTTAGAAGCTGAAGAAGGTATGAAGCATTAAGAGTATTAATACCAGAAATTATAATTAAGATGTTCGAAGATTTTGTCGATATAGATGAGAACGTAACGGTGGGGAATTTAATGAGCGATCAGGATATTATTGAAAATGTTTTAGGAAATAATAGAAGCAACATAGTAGTCGGCCAGGAAGATCATGATTAATGTGAACTAAGTAATAATGTCCCATAAAAAACAATTAGTAAACATAAAGGAATAAACGGTGTAGCAACAATACGCCTGTCTTTAGAACAAACACAAGATATTCCAGTTGATTTTTTTAGATACTTAAAAGAAATGCAGGAATTTATTAATAATCGACTGAAATAAATATGTAGTTTCTTGAATTTTTGGTTGTTGTTTTGCTCTGCAGTATGGAAAAATATACCGTAAAATTTAATAAAAAATCTTCACTTTTTCATCCTTAATGAGGTTTTTCTTATTTAAACCCTAAAATGGAACAAATACGGACAACCATTTCAATAATAATTGAAAAACGATATAAAAAAATCAAAAATTAAAAAAAGTATTTTCTAATCAAGTCACCTAATTTCGTTTAATTCGATTTTACGGTTAATTAGATTTTTTTTCGGTCCCTTGCGACATCTAATTGACGAAGTTTTATATAATCCGCTGGATATTAGTTTCACCAATGCGACATCTAATTGACGAAGTTTTATATAATCCGCTGGATTTTAGTTTCACCAATAAAGTTAAACGAAGTGCAAAAATCCATCAACGGTCAATAGTAAACCTGTTATGCAGCAACAGCGACATATACTAAAAGGGAAAAAATGATTTAGAGGGTAACGGAAACAAACGAAAACATTGGGTATCACAATGAGTATAGCATAAAATTAAAACGTTTAGAGGATGAGCTACAAGAAGGAAATAAAAAAATAGGCGAATTACATGATATTATTTTAGCGTTGCAAAATAACAAAGAGCAAACAGTAAATACAGAGGTCATAAGTAAAAAGATAGCCAAGGAAACACAATGGTTGCTTCAAAAAAATAAAAAAAGGAAAACAACAAACTCAAACAAAGGACAAACAAATAAACCCTCTACATCTGCTACAAAGAAAAATGTAATTATAAATAAAAACCGATTAGATTTTAATGAATTCTTTCGAAGGCAGCAGGATAATTTAATATCCCCCATGGTACCAACAAAAAACTATAATTCGAAAATAGTACCAAGGTTGAACCTAAGTGAAATTGCGAAAAACCAAAATAGATTTCAAATTCTTTCACCTAGTATCCAGTCAGAAAATAGTATTGTAACTGACTCTAACACTGGCGCACCTAGTCAGTACAGTGATAATTTTAACATTGTACAGGAAAATGAAAAATCGTCAGCTACTTCACGAAAAGCAGTTCTAAGACCACCACCAATAATATTCAGTAATATTAAAAACTATGCGGAACTAAACAAAGAATTAAAAAACAAAAACCTAGAATATACTGCCAATATGTTGAATAACAATCAAATAAAAATTAATGTATCAACAGATACAGAATACAGGGAATTAACCAGATACGCAAATTCAGTTAACTTGGAGTGGCATTCGTTTGAGAACAAACAAACGCGACCAATAAGAGTAATGACTAGACATCTACATCCATCATGCAACACTGATGATATTAAAAGCGAACTTCTTGAAGAAATTATAAAATACTGAATGTAGTTAATAAATACATCAAAAAGAAAATAAATGGTAAAGAATTTATTACAAATCTTCCGCTTTTCATGCTAACTTTTGATCACTCAGAAGATATTAAAAAAAAATTTGATATTAAGCACATCAACCACATGAAGGTTAAGATAGAATCCATCAGAAACAATAATCAAATCCCACAATGCAAACGTTGTCAAAGACACGGACACACACATAAATACTGTAACAGAGAACCATGCTGTGTGAAATGTGCTGGAAATCATCTAACATCCACCTGTACAAAAAGTAAAGAAGTACCGGCAAAATGCTCAAACTGGGCGGAAGCACATCCAGCAAATTACAGGGGTTGTGTAATTGCCAAAGAATTACAAGCAAGGCGAAATATGCAAGTAAAAGCTAAAAATGCCACAAGTATTACTGAAAATGTTAAGAGTAATTTTAATATTAAAAACCAAAAAGTCAATAAAGAAGTAACATTTGCTCATATAGCTAGTAAGAATAAGAACTCAAATCTAGACTTGACAAATAATAATAATGATAAAAATCATTCAACAATATTAACAAATATCTATGAATTAACTAACGCATAGACTAGATAGAATAGAAACTAATTTTCATAATACGTCTAAGCATATTGTGGTATGACAAGTCAACATCTTAGATTAGCCACGTGGAATACCAACGGAATTAAAAACAGGACGCAGGAATTGGAAATATTCCTAAATACACAAAATATTGACATTTGCCTGCTAACGAAAACTCACCTTACTGACCAAATGTTCCTAAAAATAAAAAAATATAATACTCACTATAAAATACATCCGGCTAACCAGGCGAAGGGTGGGAGCGCGGTTTTAATCAAAGAAAACATTAATTATCACGTGGAAAGCGGTATACAAGATCCTGAATGTCAACTTACAGTAATTGCAGTTGTAACAAATGGTCCTAAACTCTCAATCGGAGCAATTCATATTCCTGCTGGATATAATTTTAAAAAATCTGATTACATTAATATATTTCAAAAACTAGGTGATAGATTCATCATTGGAGGTGACTTTAATGCGAAACATGTAAACTGGGGTTCAAGGTTATCCACCACCAAAGGCAGAGAACTTGAAGCTGCTATCAAGGAATATGGATTATGGATGTAATTCACATTCATCTGGCAAGCCGACTTATTGGCCTACAGATAGGAACAAGCTACCGGACGTGTTGGACTTTTTTATATCCAGGAAATTGTCTTCAGATTTTGTTAATATAGAAGACAATTATGACTTAAACTCAGATCACTCTGCTGTAATTTATAACTTTAACGAAAAACCAATATTAAAGCAAACTAAACCTGTACTGACAAACTCAAACACTGATTGGAAGAATTTTAAAAGTAACCTGGAAAACTCAATTGACCTAAAAATTAATCTAAAGACAATCCAGCAGTTAGAAGAGGAAACTGAGAAATTTACTAAACTGATACAAGTAGCTGCATGGTGTAATACCATGCAGCTACTTGTATCAGTTTAGTAAATATCCTAACGAAATAAAATTAATAATAGAAGAAAAAAGAAGAGCCAGAAGAAGGTGGCAAAGTTCAAGGGACCCTGATGACAAAAACATTTTAACAACTCAAAAGGGAAATATATAAATTTAAAAATCTAAATATGGAAAATTACTTATACAAACTAACACCAGACGAAAAAAGTGATTATGCCTTATGGAAGGTCACGAAAAAAACTAAAAGACCAATTGTTCACATCCCACCATTAAGAACCAAAACTGACTCATGGGCTATTAGTATTATTTCCGCCATGACTAACCGTGGTGATACCCCGTGTATCACCACGGCAGAAATACTCTTACAGCTACCAAAAAAAGGTATAATTATGTTAAGAAATTTAATTAACGCTTGTTTTAGGCTAAAACATATGCCAACGATATGGAAGGTGGCTGAAATGATAATGCTATTAAAACCAGGTAAACCTCCAAACGAAACAAAGTCGTACAGACCAATCTCACTATTACCAATTCGATCCTAGCTGGTTGAAAAATTGTTTCTAAAAAGCTTAAAAAGTATTATTGAAAGCAACAACATTATACCTAGCTATCAATTTGGCTTCAGAACAAGCCATTCAACCATAGACCAAATTCATCGCATTACAGATATTATCGAGCACGCGTTTGAAGAAAAAAAATATGTATATAGCCACTTTTAGTTGCAGAAAATAATTTTAATACAGCTACAAATAAACTTCAAATAGCTAACAACAAAATACAAGAATGGGCCGAAAAATGGAGGATGAAATTAAACGAACTAAAATCAGTTCACATAAATTTTACGTACAAGCAATTAGTACATAATTCACCGGTACTACTAAGCGGCATAATAATACCAAAAAAAAAAACGGTCAAATACCTTGGTATGACACTGGACAAAAAACTACTATGGAAAAATCATATCAACACAAAACTAAGTGAACTAAAACTCAAATATAGGAAACTTCAATGGTTAATTGGCTTCAATTCGAAACTAAACCTAAACAACAAGCTGCTAATTTATAATCAGATTCTTAAACCAGTCTGGCATACAGATAAGAGGATGCGCCAGCCAATGTCATGTACAGTCTATACAGAGGTTTCATATTTCTTAATTTCTTCTTCAACTGTAAGAACAGTTGAAGAAGAAATTAAGAAATATGCGTACAAGCATAGAAACAGACTTTTAATACATCCGAACAACGAGGATGCAATTCTGAGTGCAACAGTACATAGCGTTAGAAGATTAAAAAGAAAGAAACCATCAGACTTAGTAACATTTATAATCTATATAAAAGCTTATAAATACAATATAATAAAATATATATATACATATATGTAAATATATATAAAAGTTAGTTCAGAGTTAATGTTGTTGAACCATAGGGTGAACCAACAATTATCACCAAAAGTAGATTTAAGATCACAGAAACAAACTGATGGTTGGTCTAATAGACCAGTTTTAGTAAATTAACAGAGTTCCGCTACTCAAGGGAAAAAAAAAAAATGGATATTATTTTAAACGAATTACGGCTATGAAAACAAACTTGATTTTACAATGTATAAAAAAACATCGAACATTGCAAAGTCAGTTATTGTGGGAGAAAATTGATGAGCTGAAATTGTGGTGTTACAATGAGCTATTGTTCCTAAACAATATTCCGGATTCAGAACCAATCACATCGAATTTAGAAATCTAGAATGTAAGTAAACATAAAATTATTTTTGAAAACTTATAAATAATTTTTACTCTCAGATTAACATAGATGTAGTGGAGATGATATAGATATAGAACATGCAGAAAAATAAATCGCCAAATGTAAGTATATTTATACATAGTTATTTGTTTTTATTTTTAAATTACATTTTTTTTTTTGGGAACGCGAGACTGCGACCTTCAGATCTCTTGTGCGATTACTACCCCTTTCTCCCTAGCCCATGTTAAGAGAGCAATAGAACCTTAATATGGATTCGGGAGCCACATTGGCCAGTTCGTCTGCGGTCACAATTCACTTTCGCAGATGATTAAGCCTTTTTCTTGCAGCTGTTTCACAGTAGCATAGAAGATGTTCCGTTGTTTCTCTGTCATTATGGCAGAGGCGACAACTGTCCTCTTCATCCAGTCCCATTTTCTTGAGGTATTAGAGTACTGGGCTATGCCCAGTCATTAAGGTTCGAATATCCTTTAAGGTTCGAATATCCTATTAAGGTTCGAATATCCTTTTTGCTGAGGTTTATTAGTTTATCCACCTTAATGCTTTGTGGGCTTTGTGGTATGATAATTTTTTTGGATATCGTGAGTCCTGGGACTTTACCCCAGTAGAGCATATGCTCTTGCTCTATCCATCTGTTGAGTACTAATTTTGAGTGACCTCATGGTTTGCCGCAGAATGGTTTTGGCCCAAATTTTTTTTTGCTCTATTTTTGCAAGGCCTCTTCGTTCCCATCGTCTCGTATGTGCCGTGGCACACACATTAAGGTAACATTGTTTCGTTTTGTCAGAGTGATGAGTTTTTGGAGACATTCCCAGACCAGTTTTTACTCCTGCTTATGGGAGATTAGACCTTTAAGAACAGCTTGGTTGTCTGAAAGAATGTAAAAGATTCTCTTGAATACACAGATCTACCGCGATCAGTTTAGCTTGAAAGATTGTAGCCTCTTTGCCGAGTGGTACGGATGCAGAGAAGTTTGGACCTTTGATCCCGGCACCCGTTCCCTCTATGGTTCGAGAACCGTCTGTGAATCAGACGGGTCTGATTCTAGTTCAGGAAGCCTTAATTGCTAGTCACTGCGTTCACTAATTACGACTTTGAAAGGGATATCAAAGTTATAAGTGCTCGGCATTTCATCCGATACAAGTGAGGCTTGTGCCTCTAATTTGGGATTTTTCAGGAGCTGAAGATGTCCACTAGGTCCCCTGAGTAATAATTCTTCTTTTGAATACGCAGCAAACCTCTCGCTGCCTCTTTCTTAACAAGGAGGTGTATTGGCGTAAGGTTAAAGAACATTTCCATTGCTGCTGTCGGACAAGTTTTCATGGCACCTGTTATGCCCAGGCAGGCCAGTCTCTGGATCTTACCCAGTTTCGCCTGTACTTTATGTTGTAGTGTTTTAGTCCAACAGACTGTACATCCGTATGTGATAATTGCTAGGATCGTTCTGTAGCTCCAGTAGATCATTTTGAGATTTCCTGCCAAACAAACATTTGCAGGCCACATTGCCTTTATTGCCTTAGCATGAGTCTTATCGATGTGACGCTTCCAATTAAGTTTACTATCTATTGAAATACTTACAATATTTACTTCGTTGGAACAGGGTATGGTTATACCACTTAGTGAGGGTACAGTAATGTTAATCACTTCCCTTTTGGTAAATGGCATAATTACAGTCTTGTTTGGGTTTATCTGTAGGTTTTTGGATTTACACCAGTTCATTGTTCTGTTTAAAGCCAATTGCAGTCTACTTGATATGACACTTTCATATTTACTCCTGTTTATGAAGTAGCTCAGCAATAACAACAGACCATAACAGTGGCGATAAGACTCCTCCTTGGGAACAACCAATATAGGTTTGTGCTGTTAATGAATTAATACCAAGTTCCGCCGTTGTCGTACGACTTTGCAGCATGGCATGGATCTATTTAATCGTCGGCAATTCTATTCCTTTATTCCTGGCTGCTGCCACAATTGCTTCGTGAGGACTGTTATCAAAGCACCATGATACAATTATACAAGATATGGCAATGCGCATATCTGCCAACTTCATGCTTTTGTTTGAAGTTTCTATGTGACGTAATAATATCCATTGTAAAATTGTAAACAATTGTGTTGTGTTATATGAAATTTGGAATATTAAAAATAATAATTAATAATATGTGCACAGTATTTAATTGTAAAAATAATAATAATAAGGCTTTAAATTCAGAAAGTGTTGGTAGTTTTATTACGTTTCCGAAAAATCAAAGTTTGCTAAAACAATGGATTCTGTTTTGCAAACGTAAAGACAAATTTAATTGCAAAACCGCAAAAATTTGCTGTAAACATTTTGTGAAAGAAGATTTTGTAAATTATTTACAATATGAAATGGGTAAATATACAATATTTTTTACATATAGAATTTTATTAATAATTTTTTTAAGGATTATCAGATAGATTGCAGTTGAAACCGGGATCTGTAACTAAAATTTATATAATTTGTGAGGATGAAATTAAAGAATCTGAACGTGCTGAAAGGATGAACGTTCGAAAAAATAAAAACTTCGTTGAAAATTTATTAGAACAAACAAATGTTGTTGAAAATAAAACAAGTCAATTTGATGTGCCAGCTGATGTTGAACCTGAAGAAGACTGGAAATTAAAATATGATGAAATGTACAGTATAAATAATAAAATTCAACTGGAAATTGATCATCTAAATACGGAAATGTATATTAAATATTTATGTTTGTATGTCTAATTATTTTAGTTCTTGTTATTTTAGAAAAAATTTGAAATCAGAAAATGTTCGTTTGCTAGAAGCCGAAATATCTAACAATCTTGAAATTGATAATTTAAAAAACAAGAACTAACTATAAGTGAATTCCATAGAGAAAACTTAGAAAATAAATTGTTAGAAATATTTACGGTTGGCCAAATTAAAAAAATAAAAGTTGATTCAAAAAGATTGAACTGGACAGAAGCTTCCAGTTCAATCTTTTTGAACCACCTGAAAGAACGTTTCGGTTTTAAATATATACTTACGTATCGATTGAATCAAGATATTCATGAAATTTTTTTTGGTGTAATTCGCTCTAAAGGAGGCATTCATGACCATCCAGACAGACAAGAGTTCAAATACCGTTTACGGTCCTATATTTTAGGACATAATGAAGGAACTTTGTCTGAAAATGGAAATGTATCCATTGATGATACTTCAGACTTAGTAGCGGAACCGACATTGACAGGCATGGATTTACTTCAGTTCAATAATTTATATTATTAATTAATTACGTTTATTTCACATTTTAGGATCTATGTTTAAAAGTATTTTGAACATGAACATTGAAGTAATAACAGATTACGCAGAAGATAACGATTTTGCTTCAATGGAATATGATGGATTGGAAAATCTGGCTGGATACATATGCAAAAGGTTGCATAATGAACTTCCAGATATTCTTGTCAATGCTGAGAATGATAGTTGCTACACATGGGTGAATCATTTAAGTGAAGGCGGATTGTCGAAACCAACCGAACAAATGATGGGATATATGATGGAACTTGAAATGATATTTAATGAAGCCAACGGGGAAGAATTATTAATAATAAAAAATTATATAAGTCACATGTTAAATTTAGTTGAACATGTTGACTGCAGTAATAAAATAAAAAAACTTTTTATGCGTGCTAGAATGTATTTTCGCATAAGAAAGTTAAACCGGTAAATTTAGAAAACTTAAAATCAAAAAAAAGAAAATACAAAAAAAATATTACTTCAAAATTTAAATAAATATAAATAAATTTCCGGTAACAATTGTCTTTTAATAAATATATTCCTATAGATAGATTTTTTGAAATTGAAAAACGAATAAATTTCATATAAATACTACGGCATATACATATTTTATAGATATTGTGAAGTCATGCGCAGAACAGTGTCAAAATGAAACGCCGGAATGCCATATCTTGTATAATTGTATCATGTCAAAGCACCCTCTATATATATATATATATATATATATATATATATATATATATATATATATATATATATATATATATATATATATATATATATATATATATATATATATATATATATATATATATATATATATATATATATATATATATATATAACTCGTACGACAACGGCGGAACTATATATATAAAGTCGTACGACAACGGCGGAACTTGGTATTAAGTCATTAACAGCACAAACCTATAGGGGTTGTCAATTGAATAGTACAAAAAGACTCCTCCTTGGGGGCAACCCCTATAGGTTTGTGCTGTTAATGACTTAATACCAAGTTCCGCCGTTGTCGTACGACTTTGCAGCATGTCATGGATCTATTTAATCGTCGGCAGTTCTATTCCTTTATTCCTGGCTGCTGCCACAATTGCTTCGTGAGGACTGTTATCAAAGCACCCTCTATGTCCAGGAATGCACAACTTCTTTGTATTAAATTGCCTTTTCTATTGACTTTACACTGTCGTGAAAGGCTGATTCAGTTGTCTTCCCTTTTTGGTAAGCGTGAAGTCCGGTCCTAATATGGTGGTCCACTAGTCCGGTCCTAATATGGTGGTCCACTAGGTATAGTGAAGTCCGGTCTTAATATGGTGGTCCACTAGTTTCTCCATTGTTTTAATGAAGAAGGAGGTAAGACTTATGGGGCGGTACGATTTAGGGTTTTCAATGGGACGGTTCCCTGCCCTTGGTATGAAAACCACCTTAGCTTTCCTCCAGACTTTTGGATATCCCCATATAAAACTGGCTTTGAAGATTCTTCTCATACTAGGCATGAAATCCCTGTTGTAGGAGTGCAAGGAAAATTGCATTATAATTATATTCATTGATAAAATACTCGATTGATTCTTGAAATATATACATAAAATGTGATTGCTGCAATACACCATCGCTTAATTCTGCCATTACTGTGAAATCCTTTATATTTATAAAAAAGTGTAACATTCAGTTTTCCAGGTCTAAAAGCAATGTGCTTTCCATCTAAAGACCCAACACAATTCGAAAAGTGCCATTTTAAATCATCTGCAAATTTTAACCACTCCTCTGTTGTGTTCGGAAAATGGAATTATAAAAAATTAAATAAATACTATAATTTTTAATTTTTAGTTACTATATTTAGAAAATATATTACTATTTCAATAAATTTGAAATACTTTTTTATTAATAAATTTGATGAATATTTTCAGAAATAAAACCAAGCTTTCTAAAAAATTACAGAGGCAAGCCTTAAATGCTTTTGGATCCCAAAAAAATTTTTAAAACAGCAACAAAACAAAGAGAAACTTACATAGGAAGAACAGGTTTGTCAATATTTGTGCAGTGAATTGAAAAAAAAATAGTTTGGAGTTACGTTGGACGATATCTAAATAGATACATAATAAAAACTTATAACAAAAAAAATACTTAATTTAAGCAGGCTACGATTGAGGAATTGGAAACCAACATTACTCGCGTCATTAGCCAAATACCATTCAAAAGTAGAACTCCAGAATGGACAAGTTATGCGCAGTTACGGCGAACATTTGAAAGAAATAATCTTTAAAAAATAAATGAAAAGAATGGTTCAAAATTTGAAAGAAATAATCTTTAAGAAATAAATGAAAAGTATCTGATAAAATTAAATTTGTTAATTTGTTTTTTTTTTTTGTTGAAATAAGTAACTCTAAATGAATCACCCATTAGAATAACTAACCATGGAAGCGCCCTAAATATTGTTTCCATACAAATTTGAAAAAAAGTGTCCACCCAAAAATATTAGTTCTCTTTCTATTAATCCCCGCAATGTCAATGCCAGTTTATGAAAATAAAATAAAATATAACATTTTATAAAAACTTTCATGACTGTGCAAGTGTTTTCAAATAATTTAGAATTAAAATTTCAGAATTTAAACTGTCATCTGTATTTTGATATATATTTTGACACTTCAGGGAGTAAATGAATAAATTATTCTATGATTTTGAATAATAATTAAATTTCAAATCAAAATTGCACAGGGTTATGGAGCGCTAATGGAACGAATGGGTTTAAAATTACTTTATTTCAAAGTCAATTTAAATTTGTATTTCTTTTAATACACTACATTATTGAACGATAACTCCTGAAATGGGAAAGTTAAGAATAATGTCTTCGAAAGATCACAACTATGAGAAACTGAGAATGGGCACCATTTACCTGAAGTTATATATCGTGATTAAATTAAGAAAATTCCCTATTAATGAGTAATTTATTTTAAAAAAAATTTAATAGACACTTATATCGTAGATATTGTTGCATTATATTATACATTACTAGAATCTAAAACTACTAGAATTGTCAATTGTAATATAATCTAATATCAGTTTTCATTAAAGATCAAATAAAATAAAATGTAATACAAGTAATTTTAAAATTAAAATAAAAACTGATAATGATAATGTTCATACACGGAAGGTGCTTAATTGACAATTCCCACAGTCTAGAATCTAAGCAAAATCAAGTAAATCTAAATACATAAATTTATTTAGTTTAGTTTTTTAAGAACTTTTGTACGAATAACCAGATAAATAAAATTCGCTCTAATTAAACTTAGAAAAATCATTGTTTTACTCTTTATAAGAATAAAGAAATAAATAATATAACTGGCGCAGTCGGTCTAAACCATAAATTAGTTTCGTTGTTATAAAAAGATTGTAAATTTTAAACAATTTTTAAGTGAATTTGTTCTGTTAAGAAATAGACAATTCTAAATACATAAATAAATTAATTGTTAATCAATCTTGAAACGCACTCAAACTAATAAAAGTTATTTCGTAGAAAAATAAAAAAGTTATTCTAAAAAAAAAAAAAAAACTCATAAAAAAAAAAGTAATGATTAAAATAAATCTAAACAAACAACTAAACATCCAACATCAACTATCAACTACCAGAAACCCAACTTTATCATCCCTACAGTTATAAGAACATCAAAGGTACTTCAATCAAGAACATATATACACAAAAAAAAAAAATTTTTTTAATTATTAAGAATAATATTAATCAAGTGTTGTAAAATAAAATAAGTTTTATTAAATATTCAAGTAACTTTATAGAATTATACATTACACTCGTAGTCAATACAATAAAAAATATTGTAATAAATATAACTAAAAATGCCAAATACAAGTAATGAATCTATAATTGTAACTGCAAACAGTGTTAGTCATTTTAACATGCTAATTAAATGTATTGCTAATATTGTCCCATTTAGTGGCGATAAAAATCATTTGTCTAATTTTATAGACAGAATTGAAGCATTGGTCCCTTTAATTGAAAATTTAAATAATGTTGAGGAAAAAAAAATAATGTTAGGTTATATCCAAGATAGAGTTGTGGGTGACGCACGAAATAGTTTATTAACAAATAGACGACCAGACACTTGGACGGATCTAAAAAATATTTTAATATCTTGTCACGGTGAAAAAATTCCAACATCAAAATTGATAGATTACATTACGATAGCTCATTGTAACTCTACAGTCGAGGAATTTTATAAAAAACTTAATAATCTGTTATGTAGACTAAATAATTCACATCTACTCCAAAGTAACTATTATTACTTTGGATTTGAAAGAACAAATCCAAAGTAATAATAGAATAACATTGAATGTATTTAAAGAAAATTTACCCGAACCTGTTCGCGGAATCATTATAAACAGAGATCCAAACACAATGACTAAAGCTTACGAAATCATAACTTCTAATGGCTATTTAAAATTTACAGGTCTTCAAACGAGGAACCAATTATACAAAAACTCCAATCACGAAAAATTTAATAGAAACTATTATAATAATAAATCGCAAAATGCCAATCATACTAATAGAAATAATAATTACAATAACACTAATTATAGTAATCAAAATAATTCTTATGTTCCTAATAATAATTATACTAATCAAAATCAGAGAAACTCTCTGCAGAGCACTCAAACACGACGAACTAATTATTCCAATAACTATAATAACAACAACAGTTCAAATCAAGGAACTTATAATAATCAAAGTAAGAATAACAATTCTTATCCTAGAAATTTTGCCCGAAGCAGACAAACCCAACGTACAAACTATTCTGCTAATCAAAACACTGAGCAACGAAATAACATTGTAGTAGAACCAATGGACGTTTCAGTAAATGCTGAAATTCCCGAACAACAAAATTTTCATCAGGAAACACTAAACAATTACCCTATATAACAATTAATACGAAAGTAAAAAAATTAAAATTCATAATAGACAGTGGTGCAGAATTTAGTATTATAAATAAAAATATATGTCATCCAAAGTGGAAAATAAATTCTCCACCACAACCATTAAAAGTTTTATATAGGATAATTCAATCAGAAGCTAAATGTCGTATTCCATTATTCGAAATGTTTAACGAACAAAAACAAGTTGATTTTATAGAATATAATTTTCATGATCAATTCGATGGTATAATTGGTAACAATATACTAGTACCACTAAATTCAATCATTGATTATGAACAACGACTTCTTATAACACCTAAGGCAAAAATACCTTTCTTTTTAAATAATTATGAAGAATTTTGTTACTTAAACAAGGTTATAGACGTCACAATTCTTACTTAAACAAGGTTATAGACGTCAATAATAAAATTAATAATTCTATTCCCCATCCGTTAGAAATAAATTTCGCCGAACATCTACAAACAGACGACAGGAACAAAATAAACCAAATTCTAACTAGCTTCAAAGACGTATTTTATTACGAAAACAATAATTTAACATTTACCAACAAAATAAAACATAGAATTATAACAAAAAACAAAAATGCAATCTATTCTAAAAGCTATCGATACCCAGAAATTCATAGGGAAGAGGTAGATCAACAAATAAAAGAAATGCTTAACCAAGGCATAATAACTAATAGTTCATCTCCTTACAATGCTCCAATTTGGGTTGTACGTTGTACCCAAAAAACTAGATAATTCTAATAAGCAAAAATGGAGAATAGTTATAGATTATCGGAAACTTAACGATAATACAATTGATGACAAATTTCCTTTACCGAATATAGACGAATTATTCGATAAACCGGGAATATGTCAGTATTTCTCCACAATCGATCTGGCAAAAGGATTTCATCAGATTGAAGTTCATCCAGATGACAGATTTAAAACAGCCTTTTCGACACCTAATGGTCATTACGAGTTTACTCGAATGCCTTTCGGTCTCAAGAATGCACCATCAACGTTTCAACGATTAATAAACAACGTTTTAAAAGATTACATAAATAAAATATGCGTCGTATATTTGGACGACATTTTAATATCCTCAACTTCATTAGAAGAACATCTTCTTTCTATAAAGAAAATTCTCCAAAGACTAAGAGAAAATAATTTAAAAATCCAGGTTAATAAATGTAGCTTTGCAAAAAACTTTACAAATTACTTAGGACATGTAATTACAAATGGCGGTATTAAACCAGACCAAAATAAAGTAGCATGTATGCAAAAAATGCCTTTACCAACAACGCAAAAATAAATTAAATCATTTTTAGGCATAAATTTATAAAAAATTATGCCAAAGTGGTGAAATATTTAAAAAAAAAAACTCTAAAATTAATAAAAATGATCGAGAATTCATTAATTCATTTAATAAAATAAAAATTTTAATAACCTCTGACCCAATTTTAATAAATCCTGACTTCAGTAAAAACTTTACGTTAACTACTGATGCTTCCAACTACGCAATAGGCGCAGTATTAAGCCAAAGTAATCACCCAATATGCTTTGCATCACGTACATTGAATGAACACGAAAAAAAATATATGGTAGAGAATTTCTAATTCAAACAGATCACAAACCCCTTGTGTAGTTGAACAGTTTAAAAGAGCCAAATATGAAATTACAGCGCTGGAAAATACAGCTAAATGAGTACAATTTTACCATAAATTATTTGAAAGGCAAAGACAATTATGTAGCAGACGGATTAAGCCGTTTTCCATATTCTAATTTAGGAAACAATGAAAATGATAAAAATGAAATAATGTTTCTAAATATTTTTAATGAATACGATATTAATAATAACCAAATTTGTCATGATGGCAAAATTACAAACAAAAATAATAATGACGATAATAATGAAATAATGTCAACTAGTGCGACAATACAGAAAAGAAATTAGAATAACAGAAAAAGCAATTAATATCTATAAAAACCAAATTTATATTTATTCTAGTGACAAAGAAAAATGTATAACCAAAATTATCAATAAAAAATGCCAAAATATTATTCATGTCACTAAAGATAGTAATTTATTAGAATTAATGAAACGATGCATTATTGATAAAGGCCTAATGTGTGTATATTGCAATAACACCACATTGTACATTCAATTCCAAAACCTTTACATTGAAAATTTAGCTAATAACAAATTTTTAAAAATGCTAAAATCTAGTAATAAATTAACTGATATATCAGATAAAGATAAAATGATAACCATTATAAAAGAAACACATCTAAAATCGAATCATAGAGGTATATCCGAAACATTTGCTGAATTGAAAACTCTTTACTATTATCCCAAAATGTTACAATTAATTCATAAATTTATCAATAACTGCGATGTTTGTAATTTAGCTAAACATGAAAGACATCCTACCAGATTCTTATTCGAACACACAGAAACCCCAAAATATTTTAATCACATTGTACACATGGACATTTGGTTTCCATATAGAAAAATTATGTATCTCACTATGATAGACAAATTTTCGAAACACGCTACAATCCACAAATTAGAATATCGAACGTGGATATCGATTCTGAAAGGGATTAAGGAAAGAATAACTTACCTAGGTAAAATGGATACATTAATATCGGATAATGAAAAAGGCATCATACACAATTCAGTTGAACAATTCCTAAAAGAAAATGATATAAAATTTCATGCAACAACAGCAGGTCAAAAAACAGGTAACTCCGATGTTGAAAGATTTCACGGTACTCTAAATGAGCACTTAAGAATAATAGAAGCTGACAAAGAAAATAACGATCTAGATGAACTAGACGATAAAATTATTAAAATTATAACAATTTATAATTCAACAATTCATTCTACAACTAACCTAAAACCAATTGATTTTATAAAAAAAAATTACGACAAATATGATATACAAACTTTAGCAAAAAAATACGAAGTAGATAAAATTAAACGGATTGAAAATTTAAACAAAAACAAAGAGATTAATCCGACTTTGAACGAAAATATTGTTATCAACAGAGAAATAGGCAAAAATAAACCAAAATATAAGAAATTAAATAAATACAAAATAGATGGAAATTATGTAATAAACACCGGTAATAAAAGAGTAACAAAATACCATAAAAAACAAAGGAAAAGAAAATACAAATATCAAAATTAAACACTAATTAACTAATTAAATACTAATGAAATAACACTAACCTTTTAGCTTATTTACTTATTTTTTTTATTAACAACACTTTCGAACGTTTTTTCAAAAAAAAAAATTTTTTTTATCTTTTGTAATTTCAGGAAATGTGTCTAAAACTAATATTTTTGATTATCACACCAATCTTAATGCAATCCATAGATATCACACAAGTAAAAGATGAAAATGGTTTTATTGTTCTAAGACTGGACGAGAAACCTATTATTGATACCTATACGAAATTAATACACATAGTTAATTTAACCGAATATAATTTAACAGTAACGCCAGACTTACTAAAAAATAAACGTACTCGTCGTGGTCTTATAAACATTCTCGGTGGTGCAATGAAAGTCATAACAGGAACAATGGATAGCGAGGATTCCAAAGAAATATATAAACATTTAGAATATTTAGATATTAATAATAAACAGCTTATCAAACAAAGTAATAAGCAAGTTATTATTAATAATAATTTAATTAAAGGTCTTGAAAATATCACTACTCATATAAATACTCAACAATACAATTTAAACCAATTTCTCGGAAATATCACAGAAGAAACAAAAAAGGCAATCGCCAATATCAAATTTATATTACAAATGTATGCTGACATAACAATGATTAACAGACATATCGAAAAACTGAAAGATATTATTCTATTAAGCAGACTAGACATTTTAGCTCATGACATTTTTACAGATGAAGAAATCGCTGCTTACAACATTACAATGGATATAATACCTTATATTAAAAATAGTATAATAATTAAAGATAATATTATTATTTTTGTTTTATCCTTACCAAAATTTACAACAGAAAAATATTTCAATGCTTTAATTCTACCGTTTCCAAATAATAAACCAGAAGAATTAGACATAGATTTACAAAATATTATAGTACAAAAACAAGAAGTATATGAATTTACCGATCAACCAATAAAAAAAACAAATTTAATAAATCATAGAAATAAATGCATAAAACATATATTTAAGGAAAACCGTACTTGTTTTTATAAAATGAATACCTTAGAATCTGTCACTTTAATAAAAGAAAATATCATTGTAACTAAAAACTTTCCAATTACTACAATTTCACAAGATTGTATAGAGACCATGAAATTACAATTATAGGAAATAATATTATTAAATTTAGCAATTGTAAAATAATAATTAAAGATACAAAATTTAGTAACGAAATAAAAGAATATAAAGATAACGTAATAATACCATTACTAACTATATACACTGAACAAAAATACATAAAAAACTTTACTTTAGAAAGCTTGCATTTGAATACAATAAAAAATAGAGAAACTATTGACTATATAGAATTCAAAAGTAACACCTTAAACTATATTTCTTTAACTACACCTAATCCTTTTTTTACGCGATTGTTGGTTCCGCCACTGAACGCGTAAAAAAAAATCGCGTAAAAAAAACCTTTACTCTCATACAAATTAATTAATTGATTCCAATTACAAGAAAAATCGCGTACAAGAAAATATGCGCGTAAAAAAAAATAAAAAACAATACATAGTTTTAAAATTCAAATTTATTACTTATTTATATAACAAAAAACATGCATAAAATACATAAAAAAACAAAAAAATAAAAATAAAACAATTCAAAAACAATACGAAACCAAAAATATAAAATAGACAAATTATTGAATCCCGTGTTTTGTACTCTCATAAAAATTTCAAGCTAAACGTATTGTAAAAGCTTGCTGGAAAATACGCATTTCAATGCCTACTATGCAAATATATTTTGTAACGATTTTTCAAAAATAAATTTTAAAAAATCGTCTTAAAGTGAGTAAATTCGCGTAAAAAAAATAAATCGTGCGGCAAAAAAAAACGCGTTAAACTGAATTCGCGTAAAAAGAGATCGCGTAAAAAAAGGATTAGGTGTACAGTAATTTTTATAATTATTTTAATAACGTTTATAATTATATTTAAGTCATGTAATAAACAAAAAAAAATTAATGTAGTTACACATGTTGATATAAATAAAGAAAAAGAAGAAGATGAAAACATCGATCCCTTTTCTAATTAAATTTATTTTTGGAGGACCAAAAATATTTAAATGGGGGAGATGTTGCATTATATTATAGATTACTATAATCTAAAACTACTAGAATTGTCAATTGTAATATAATCTAATATCAGTTTTCATTAAAGATCAAATAAAATAAAATGTAATACAAGTAATTTTAAAATTAAAATAAAAACTGATAATGATAATGTTCACACACGGAAGGTGCTTAATTGACAATTCCCACAGTCTAGAATCTAAGCAAAATCAAGTAAATCTAAATACATAAATTTATTTAGTTTAGTTTTTTAAGAACTTTTGTATGAATAACCAGATAAATAAAATTCGCTCTAATTAAACTTAGAAAAATCATTGTTTTACTCTTTAAAAGAATAAAAAAATAAATAATATAACTATATAATAAAAAAAAGATATGTCACGCAGAACATCGTTTATGACAAATTTATTTGCATTTCATTTTTGTTGTTGTTGTTTTCACATAAATTTGGAAAATAAATATAAGGAACATCAAAGACTACCACCTCTCAAGATTTCAGAATAAGTCTCAAGACTCAAGATTTGGAAAGCGAATTTCAATATTTTATATCCTATTACAAAAGAATTTCAAATTTATATTTTTGTTCTCCAAAATTTTGTGAAACATTAAATAAAATAGATAACATTTGTTTTAACTTTCAAATATCCCAGCAACACTTCAACACAAGTTTAACTAAATTTTTGAACCGTATTTAAATGTTAAGGTATTGAGTTTTACTGGGATATTTGGAAATTTCAGAATAACTTACTGGCTAAGTTAGTTGTGCCAATTTAACAAAAAAAGCAGTTATGTTTAAAATAGAAATGCGTCTAAATTTTTAAAAGTGGATAAAAACGAAAAAACCTGTTTTTATACACTTTTAAAAATTCACTGAGATTGGCTTGTTTAAAAGACTGTTACACGTAAACTAAATAAGATATCGATTTGAAATTTATTATATAGCCTAGTAAATGATTTTAGAGGTAAAAATACCTACTTCATAACTGTGCATTACGTGCAGGTAGTCCACGTAATTATCTATCTGCCCTCGTATATATGCATTATATTTCATTTTATTGTACTGGCAATGCACCAATGAATTATGGAATCAATAATTCAGTGTATCAGAAATTAATTCTATCAATTGCTGGTATTATAAAAGCGAATTGTTTTTGCTATTTTATATACAATGCAGATAGAAAGGGTTGCAAAATTCTATCAAAAGATGTCAAATTTTACTTCTAAACGTTTATCTTGAGTTTGCAAATAGTGCTTGCAAACTCGAGATAAAAATAGTCCCTATAGTATATACATATTGGTGTTGAAAATCCAACTTCACATAAATATGTTGCGGAAAACGCGAAGAGAGGACCAAGAGCTTTGTCACCAATCTCTGGACAAGTTTGGGTTTGGCTAACTTCAAACCAGAAATTTTCTAAATGAATCATATTTAATTTTAAGACTTTGATCAGTGTCAATGGGATCAGTTGTTCTTATTCTAAAAATGGACACTCAAAAATTGAACTTATGGTATTACAAAATGACTACGAACCCAATCAAATTCACTTACAGTGAGTAAAAAGTTAATATACTTATGAAAAGCAAAAGGTGATAAATTGAAAAAAATACTAATTATTTTCTTAGAAAACTAGTAAGAAATGTGTTTAATAAACACTGTAAATATGAAAGTAAATATTGCATTTCTTCTGTGACACACCTACAAATATTTGCCGACACAGTGGTATGTCGTAATGCATAATTTGGCAATCACTGCCGTAGAGCAGCCTTGCTCAATCTACCCAGTATTGGGTAGCATTAAAGTTTTCTAGAACTCCTATGAGTTGTCATAATTTTCATTAAAATTAATTCATTAAAAAATTTGTTAGAAAAAAAGCAAAGGAGTCATTGTATTTAATTCAAACTTTAATGATACAAATTATTATATTTAAAATTATAAGAGCCATAACTATCTGATTTTAACTTTAATCGTAACGTAGGTATTTGAGCAATACCTACGTACGTTACGAATAAATATATACATAACAGGAGTTGAGTCCAAAAAAAAATAACTACAGTCCTCTATTACAAAATTTCAAGGGACAAAAAATTAGGTTTTATTTAGTATAATGGCATGTCTTTGTGAGAAAACAGAAATGAAATATCGAAGTTTAACCAAATGTGCAAAAAAACTATTGTTAACATTTTTTTTATAAAGAAATCATCTAAATTTTTTGTGTGAACATTTTCATTTTGGAATATTAATACATATCAACATATGTATTAACATTCCAAAATGAAAATGTTCACACATTTTCATTTTGGAATATTAATACATATGTTGATATGTATTAATATTCCTAAAGTAACTAACTGAATTTTAGATATTTTAATATTATTCATCAATATCCCAGTATACTTATTTCATTTATTTGCAAGTTAAATAACAATTAACTTGCAAGTTATTTGCAAGTTAAATAACAAAGGCATTTTAAATAACATAATGTAGTATAAAAATTAATTAATTCTGGGTCGAATTGCTGAAAAACACTCTTATTTCATGTTCAACACTTATAATTTGTCCCCTATGATTCATTTAGAAAATTTCTGGTTTGAAGTTAGCCAAACCCAAACTTGTCCAGAGATTGGTGACAAAGCTCTTGGTCCTCTCTTCGCGTTTTCCGCAACATATTTATGTGAAGTTGGATTTTCAACACCAATATCAAACTTAAGCATAGGGGACAAATTATAAGTGTTGAACATGAAATAAGAGTGTTTTTCAGCAATTCGACCCAGAATTAATTAATTTTTATACTACATTATGTTATTTAAAATGCCTTTGTTATTTAACTTGCAAATAACTTGCAAGTTAATTGTTATTTAACTTGCAAATAAATGAAATAAGTATACTGGGATATTGATGAATAATATTAAAATATCTAAAATTCAGTTAGTTACTTTAGGCATTTTAGATATTTTTAAAATTTTAAAGTTCAGTATCGCGAGAGTATGTCAACAAAAAGTGTTTCGCTAATAAAAAAGTTTTAAATCGCTGAACTACCATCTCTCACTAAACTGATATACAAATGCAAAATTGAACTAACCTAATATAAAAATACAAATTGGACTTAACACTTAACTGTTATATCTATATATATATATATATATATATATATATATATATATATATATATATATATATATATATATATATATATATATATATATATATATATATATATATATATATATATATATATATATATATATATATATATATATATATATATATATATATAATAACTATAAATGGAATAGTAATAAATTTATAAATAGTTATAAATATATATTTATATATATAACTATTAAACCTGTTTGTTTTCTTCTGCAATCATAAAGTGGAAGCTTGTGGCTCTAATTCTCATTTTGTCTTAGCAATGGTCAATTGTACTAAGTTTTCTATTGCTGAATACACTAATTTTATTGTTGATTATTTCCGTCTTTGATGTGAAAGCAGTAAATTTAGTAAACTTCAAAAAATGCCTTTACCAACAACGCAAAAATAAATTAAATCATTTTTAGGCATAAATTTATAAAAAATTATGCCAAAGTGGTGAAATATTTAAAAAAAAAAACTCTAAAATTAATAAAAATGATCGAGAATTCATTAATTCATTTAATAAAATAAAAATTTTAATAACCTCTGACCCAATTTTAATAAATCCTGACTTCAGTAAAAACTTTACGTTAACTACTGATGCTTCCAACTACGCAATAGGCGCAGTATTAAGCCAAAGTAATCACCCAATATGCTTTGCATCACGTACATTGAATGAACACGAAAAAAAATATATGGTAGAGAATTTCTAATTCAAACAGATCACAAACCCCTTGTGTAGTTGAACAGTTTAAAAGAGCCAAATATGAAATTACAGCGCTGGAAAATACAGCTAAATGAGTACAATTTTACCATAAATTATTTGAAAGGCAAAGACAATTATGTAGCAGACGGATTAAGCCGTTTTCCATATTCTAATTTAGGAAACAATGAAAATGATAAAAATGAAATAATGTTACTAAATATTTTTAATGAATACGATATTAATAATAACCAAATTTGTCATGATGGCAAAATTACAAACAAAAATAATAATGACGATAATAATGAAATAATATCAACTAGTGCGACAATACAGAAAAGAAATTAGAATAACAGAAAAAGCAATTAATATCTATAAAAACCAAATTTATATTTATTCTAGTGACAAAGAAAAATGTATAACCAAAATTATCAATAAAAAATGCCAAAATATTATTCATGTCACTAAAGATAGTAATTTATTAGAATTAATGAAACGATGCATTATTGATAAAGGCCTAATGTGTGTATATTGCAATAACACCACATTGTACATTCAATTCCAAAACCTTTACATTGAAAATTTAGCTAATAACAAATTTTTAAAAATGCTAAAATCTAGTAATAAATTAACTGATATATCAGATAAAGATAAAATGATAACCATTATAAAAGAAACACATCTAAAATCAATCATAGAGGTATATCCGAAACATTTGCTGAATTGAAAACTCTTTACTATTATCCCAAAATGTTACAATTAATTCATAAATTTATCAATAACTGCGATGTTTGTAATTTAGCTAAACATGAAAGACATCCTACCAGATTCTTATTCGAACACACAGAAACCCCAAAATATTTTAATCACATTGTACACATGGACATTTGGTTTCCATATAGAAAAATTATGTATCTCACTATGATAGACAAATTTTCGAAACACGCTACAATCCACAAATTAGAATATCGAACGTGGATATCGATTCTGAAAGGGATTAAGGAAAGAATAACTTACCTAGGTAAAATGGATACATTAATATCGGATAATGAAAAAGGCATCATACACAATTCAGTTGAACAATTCCTAAAAGAAAATGATATAAAATTTCATGCAACAACAGCAGGTCAAAAAACAGGTAACTCCGATGTTGAAAGATTTCACGGTACTCTAAATGAGCACTTAAGAATAATAGAAGCTGACAAAGAAAATAACGATCTAGATGAACTAGACGATAAAATTATTAAAATTATAACAATTTATAATTCAACAATTCATTCTACAACTAACCTAAAACCAATTGATTTTATAAAAAAAAATTACGACAAATATGATATACAAACTTTAGCAAAAAAATACGAAGTAGATAAAATTAAACGGACTGAAAATTTAAACAAAAACAAAGAGATTAATCCGACTTTGAACGAAAATATTGTTATCAACAGAGAAATAGGCAAAAATAAACCAAAATATAAGAAATTAAATAAATACAAAATAGATGGAAATTATGTAATAAACACCGGTAATAAAAGAGTAACAAAATACCATAAAAAACAAAGGAAAAGAAAATACAAATATCAAAATTAAACACTAATTAACTAATTAAATACTAATGAAATAACAAAAACAAAGAGATTAATCCGACTTTGAACGAAAATATTGTTATCAACAGAGAAATAGGCAAAAATAAACCAAAATATAAGAAATTAAATAAATACAAAATAGATGGAAATTATGTAATAAACACCGGTAATAAAAGAGTAACAAAATACCATAAAAAACAAAGGAAAAGAAAATACAAATATCAAAATTAAACACTAATTAACTAATTAAATACTAATGAAATAACACTAACTTATTTACTTATTTTTTTTATTAACAACACTTTCGAACGTTTTTTCAAAAAAAAAAAAAAAAAAAAATTTTTTTATCTTTTGTAATTTCAGGAAATGTGTCTAAAACTAATATTTTTGGTTATCACACCAATCTTAATGCAATCCATAGATATCACACAAGTAAAAGATGAAAATGGTTTTATTGTTCTAAGACTGGACGAGATACCTATTATTGATACCTATACGAAATTAATACACATAGTTAATTTAACCGAATATAATTTAACAGTAACGCCAGACTTACTAAAAAATAAACGTACTCGTCGTGGTCTTATAAACATTCTCGGTGGTGCAATGAAAGTCATAACAGGAACAATGGATAGCGAGGATTCCAAAGAAATATATAAACATTTAGAATATTTAGATATTAATAATAAACAGCTTATCAAACAAAGTAATAAGCAAGTTATTATTAATAATAATTTAATTAAAGGTCTTGAAAATATCACTACTCATATAAATACTCAACAATACAATTTAAACCAATTTCTCGGAAATATCACAGAAGAAACAAAAAAGGCAATCGCCAATATCAAATTTATATTACAAATGTATGCTGACATAACAATGATTAACAGACATATCGAAAAACTGAAAGATATTATTCTATTAAGCAGACTAGACATTTTAGCTCATGACATTTTTACAGATGAAGAAATCGCTGCTTACAACATTACAATGGATATAATACCTTATATTAAAAATAGTATAATAATTAAAGATAATATTATTATTTTTGTTTTATCCTTACCAAAATTTACAACAGAAAAATATTTCAATGCTTTAATTCTACCGTTTCCAAATAATAAACCAGAAGAATTAGACATAGATTTACAAAATATTATAGTACAAAAACAAGGAGTATATGAATTTACCGATCAACCAATAAAAAAAACAAATTTAATAAATCATAGAAATAAATGCATAAAACATATATTTAAGGAAAACCGTACTTGTTTTTATAAAATGAATACCTTAGAATCTGTCACTTTAATAAAAGAAAATATCATTGTAACTAAAAACTTTCCAATTACTACAATTTCACAAGATTGTATAGAGACCATGAAATTACAATTATAGGAAATAATATTATTAAATTTAGCAATTGTAAAATAATAATTAAAGATACAAAATTTAGTAACGAAATAAAAGAATATAAAGATAACGTAATAATACCATTACTAACTATATACACTGAACAAAAATACATAAAAAACTTTACTTTAGAAAGCTTGCATTTGAATACAATAAAAAATAGAGAAACTATTGACTATATAGAATTCAAAAGTAACACCTTAAACTATATTTCTTTAAGTACACCTAATCCTTTTTTTACGCGATTGTTGGTTCCGCCACTGAACAAATTAATTAATTGATTCCAATTACAAGAAAAATCGCGTACAAGAAAATATGCGCGTAAAAAAAAATAAAAAACAATACATAGTTTTAAAATTCAAATTTATTACTTATTTATATAACAAAAAACATGCATAAAATACATAAAAAAACAAAAAAATAAAAATAAAACAATTCAAAAACAATACGAAACCAAAAATATAAAATAGACAAATTATTGATTCCCGTGTTTTGTACTCTCATAAAAATTTCTAGCTAAACGTATTGTAAAAGCTTGCTGGAAAATACGCATTTCAATGCCTACTATGCAAATATATTTTGTAACGATTTTTCAAAAATAAATTTTAAAAAATCGTCTTAAAGTGAGTAAATTCGCGTAAAAAAAATAAATCGTGCGGCAAAAAAAAACGCGTTAAACTGAATTCGCGTAAAAAGAGATCGCGTAAAAAAAGGATTAGGTGTACAGTAATTTTTATAATTATTTTAATAACGTTTATAATTATATTTAAGTCATGTAATAAACAAAAAAAAATTAATGTAGTTACACATGTTGATATAAATAAAGAAAAAGAAGAAGATGAAAACATCGATCCCTTTTCTAATTAAATTTATTTTTGGAGGACCAAAAATATTTAAATGGGGGAGATGTTGCATTATATTATAGATTACTATAATCTAAAACTACTAGAATTGTCAATTGTAATATAATCTAATATCAGTTTTCATTAAAGATCAAATAAAATAAAATGTAATACAAGTAATTTTAAAATTAAAATAAAAACTGATAATGATAATGTTCACACACGGAAGGTGCTTAATTGACAATTCCCACAGTCTAGAATCTAAGCAAAATCAAGTAAATCTAAATACATAAATTTATTTAGTTTAGTTTTTTAAGAACTTTTGTATGAATAACCAGATAAATAAAATTCGCTCTAATTAAACTTAGAAAAATCATTGTTTTACTCTTTATAAGAATAAAAAAATAAATAATATAACTATATAATAAAAAAAAGATATGTCACGCAGAACATCGTTTATGACAAATTTATTTGCATTTCATTTTTGTTGTTGTTGTTTTCACATAAATTTGGAAAATAAATATAAGGAACATCAAAGACTACCACCTCTCAAGATTTCAGAATAAGTCTCAAGACTCAAGATTTGGAAAGCGAATTTCAATATTTTATATCCTATTACAAAAGAATTTCAAATTTATATTTTTGTTCTCCAAAATTTTGTGAAACATTAAATAAAATAGATAACATTTGTTTTAACTTTCAAATATCCCAGCAACACTTCAACACAAGTTTAACTAAATTTTTGAACCGTATTTAAATGTTAAGGTATTGAGTTTTACTGGGATATTTGGAAATTTCAGAATAACTTACTGGCTAAGTTAGTTGTGCCAATTTAACAAAAAAAGCAGTTATGTTTAAAATAGAAATGCGTCTAAATTTTTAAAAGTGGATAAAAACGAAAAAACCTGTTTTTATACACTTTTAAAAATTCACTGAGATTGGCTTGTTTAAAAGACTGTTACACGTAAACTAAATAAGATATCGATTTGAAATTTATTATATAGCCTAGTAAATGATTTTAGAGGTAAAAATACCTACTTCATAACTGTGCATTACGTGCAGGTAGTCCACGTAATTATCTATCTGCCCTCGTATATATGCATTATATTTCATTTTATTGTACTGGCAATGCACCAATGAATTATGGAATCAATAATTCAGTGTATCAGAAATTAATTCTATCAATTGCTGGTATTATAAAAGCGAATTGTTTTTGCTATTTTATATACAATGCAGATAGAAAGGGTTGCAAAATTCTATCAAAAGATGTCAAATTTTACTTCTAAACGTTTATCTTGAGTTTGCAAATAGTGCTTGCAAACTCGAGATAAAAATAGTCCCTATAGTATATACATATTGGTGTTGAAAATCCAACTTCACATAAATATGTTGCGGAAAACGCGAAGAGAGGACCAAGAGCTTTGTCACCAATCTCTGGACAAGTTTGGGTTTGGCTAACTTCAAACCAGAAATTTTCTAAATGAATCATATTTAATTTTAAGACTTTGATCAGTGTCAATGGGATCAGTTGTTCTTATTCTAAAAATGGACACTCAAAAATTGAACTTATGGTATTACAAAATGACTACGAACCCAATCAAATTCACTTACAGTGAGTAAAAAGTTAATATACTTATGAAAAGCAAAAGGTGATAAATTGAAAAAAATACTAATTATTTTCTTAGAAAACTAGTAAGAAATGTGTTTAATAAACACTGTAAATATGAAAGTAAATATTGCATTTCTTCTGTGACACACCTACAAATATTTGCCGACACAGTGGTATGTCGTAATGCATAATTTGGCAATCACTGCCGTAGAGCAGCCTTGCTCAATCTACCCAGTATTGGGTAGCATTAAAGTTTTCTAGAACTCCTATGAGTTGTCATAATTTTCATTAAAATTAATTCATTAAAAAATTTGTTAGAAAAAAAGCAAAGGAGTCATTGTATTTAATTCAAACTTTAATGATACAAATTATTATATTTAAAATTATAAGAGCCATAACTATCTGATTTTAACTTTAATCGTAACGTAGGTATTTGAGCAATACCTACGTACGTTACGAATAAATATATACATAACAGGAGTTGAGTCCAAAAAAAAATAACTACAGTCCTCTATTACAAAATTTCAAGGGACAAAAAATTAGGTTTTATTTAGTATAATGGCATGTCTTTGTGAGAAAACAGAAATGAAATATCGAAGTTTAACCAAATGTGCAAAAAAACTATTGTTAACATTTTTTTTATAAAGAAATCATCTAAATTTTTTGTGTGAACATTTTCATTTTGGAATATTAATACATATCAACATATGTATTAATATTCCAAAATGAAAATGTTCACACATTTTCATTTTGGAATATTAATACATATGTTGATATGTATTAATATTCCTAAAGTAACTAACTGAATTTTAGATATTTTAATATTATTCCTCAATATCCCAGTATACTTATTTCATTTATTTGCAAGTTAAATAACAATTAACTTGCAAGTTATTTGCAAGTTAAATAACAAAGGCATTTTAAATAACATAATGTAGTATAAAAATTAATTAATTCTGGGTCGAATTGCTGAAAAACACTCTTATTTCATGTTCAACACTTATAATTTGTCCCCTATGATTCATTTAGAAAATTTCTGGTTTGAAGTTAGCCAAACCCAAACTTGTCCAGAGATTGGTGACAAAGCTCTTGGTCCTCTCTTCGCGTTTTCCGCAACATATTTATGTGAAGTTGGATTTTCAACACCAATATCAAACTTAAGCATAGGGGACAAATTATAAGTGTTGAACATGAAATAAGAGTGTTTTTCAGCAATTCGACCCAGAATTAATTAATTTTTATACTACATTATGTTATTTAAAATGCCTTTGTTATTTAACTTGCAAATAACTTGCAAGTTAATTGTTATTTAACTTGCAAATAAATGAAATAAGTATACTGGGATATTGATGAATAATATTAAAATATCTAAAATTCAGTTAGTTACTTTAGGCATTTTAGATATTTTTAAAATTTTAAAGTTCAGTATCGCGAGAGTATGTCAACAAAAAGTGTTTCGCTAATAAAAAAGTTTTAAATCGCTGAACTACCATCTCTCACTAAACTGATATACAAATGCAAAATTGAACTAACCTAATATAAAAATACAAATTGGACTTAACACTTAACTGTTATATATATATATATATATATATATATATATATATATATATATATATATATATATATATAATAACTATAAATGGAATAGTAATAAATTTATAAATAGTTATAAATATATATTTATATATATAACTATTAAACCTGTTTGTTTTCTTCTGCAATCATAAAGTGGAAGCTTGTGGCTCTAATTCTCATTTTGTCTTAGCAATGGTCAATTGTACTAAGTTTTCTATTGCTGAATACACTAATTTTATTGTTGATTATTTCCGTCTTTGATGTGAAAGCAGTAAATTTAGTAAACTTCAAAAAATGCCTTTACCAACAACGCAAAAATAAATTAAATCATTTTTAGGCATAAATTTATAAAAAATTATGCCAAAGTGGTGAAATATTTAAAAAAAAAAACTCTAAAATTAATAAAAATGATCGAGAGTTCATTAATTCATTTAATAAAATAAAAATTTTAATAACCTCTAACCCAATTTTAATAAATCCTGACTTCAGTAAAAACTTTACGTTAACTACTGATGCTTCCAACTACGCAATAGGCGCAGTATTAAGCCAAAGTAATCACCCAATATGCTTTGCATCACGTACATTGAATGAACACGAAAAAAAATATATGGTAGAGAATTTCTAATTCAAACAGATCACAAACCCCTTGTGTAGTTGAACAGTTTAAAAGAGCCAAATATGAAATTACAGCGCTGGAAAATACAGCTAAATGAGTACAATTTTACCATAAATTATTTGAAAGGCAAAGACAATTATGTAGCAGACGGATTAAGCCGTTTTCCATATTCTAATTTAGGAAACAATGAAAATGATAAAAATGAAATAATGTTACTAAATATTTTTAATGAATACGATATTAATAATAACCAAATTTGTCATGATGGCAAAATTACAAACAAAAATAATAATGACGATAATAATGAAATAATGTCAACTAGTGCGACAATACAGAAAAGAAATTAGAATAACAGAAAAAGCAATTAATATCTATAAAAACCAAATTTATATTTATTCTAGTGACAAAGAAAAATGTATAACCAAAATTATCAATAAAAAATGCCAAAATATTATTCATGTCACTAAAGATAGTAATTTATTAGAATTAATGAAACGATGCATTATTGATAAAGGCCTAATGTGTGTATATTGCAATAACACCACATTGTACATTCAATTCCAAAACCTTTACATTGAAAATTTAGCTAATAACAAATTTTTAAAAATGCTAAAATCTAGTAATAAATTAACTGATATATCAGATAAAGATAAAATGATAACCATTATAAAAGAAACACATCTAAAATCGAATCATAGAGGTATATCCGAAACATTTGCTGAATTGAAAACTCTTTACTATTATCCCAAAATGTTACAATTAATTCATAAATTTATCAATAACTGCGATGTTTGTAATTTAGCTAAACATGAAAGACATCCTACCAGATTCTTATTCGAACACACAGAAACCCCAAAATATTTTAATCACATTGTACACATGGACATTTGGTTTCCATATAGAAAAATTATGTATCTCACTATGATAGACAAATTTTCGAAACACGCTACAATCCACAAATTAGAATATCGAACGTGGATATCGATTCTGAAAGGGATTAAGGAAAGAATAACTTACCTAGGTAAAATGGATACATTAATATCGGATAATGAAAAAGGCATCATACACAATTCAGTTGAACAATTCCTAAAAGAAAATGATATAAAATTTCATGCAACAACAGCAGGTCAAAAAACAGGTAACTCCGATGTTGAAAGATTTCACGGTACTCTAAATGAGCACTTAAGAATAATAGAAGCTGACAAAGAAAATAACGATCTAGATGAACTAGACGATAAAATTATTAAAATTATAACAATTTATAATTCAACAATTCATTCTACAACTAACCTAAAACCAATTGATTTTATAAAAAAAAATTACGACAAATATGATATACAAACTTTAGCAAAAAAATACGAAGTAGATAAAATTAAACGGACTGAAAATTTAAACAAAAACAAAGAGATTAATCCGACTTTGAACGAAAATATTGTTATCAACAGAGAAATAGGCAAAAATAAACCAAAATATAAGAAATTAAATAAATACAAAATAGATGGAAATTATGTAATAAACACCGGTAATAAAAGAATAACAAAATACCATAAAAAACAAAGGAAAAGAAAATACAAATATCAAAATTAAACACTAATTAACTAATTAAATACTAATGAAATAACAAAAACAAAGAGATTAATCCGACTTTGAACGAAAATATTGTTATCAACAGAGAAATAGGCAAAAATAAACCAAAATATAAGAAATTAAATAAATACAAAATAGATGGAAATTATGTAATAAACACCGGTAATAAAAGAGTAACAAAATACCATAAAAAACAAAGGAAAAGAAAATACAAATATCAAAATTAAACACTAATTAACTAATTAAATACTAATGAAATAACACTAACTTATTTACTTATTTTTTTTATTAACAACACTTTCGAACGTTTTTTCAAAAAAAAAAAAAAAAAAAATTTTTTTATCTTTTGTAATTTCAGGAAATGTGTCTAAAACTAATATTTTTGGTTATCACACCAATCTTAATGCAATCCATAGATATCACACAAGTAAAAGATGAAAATGGTTTTATTGTTCTAAGACTGGACGAGATACCTATTATTGATACCTATACGAAATTAATACACATAGTTAATTTAACCGAATATAATTTAACAGTAACGCCAGACTTACTAAAAAATAAACGTACTCGTCGTGGTCTTATAAACATTCTCGGTGGTGCAATGAAAGTCATAACAGGAACAATGGATAGCGAGGATTCCAAAGAAATATATAAACATTTAGAATATTTAGATATTAATAATAAACAGCTTATCAAACAAAGTAATAAGCAAGTTATTATTAATAATAATTTAATTAAAGGTCTTGAAAATATCACTACTCATATAAATACTCAACAATACAATTTAAACCAATTTCTCGGAAATATCACAGAAGAAACAAAAAAGGCAATCGCCAATATCAAATTTATATTACAAATGTATGCTGACATAACAATGATTAACAGACATATCGAAAAACTGAAAGATATTATTCTATTAAGCAGACTAGACATTTTAGCTCATGACATTTTTACAGATGAAGAAATCGCTGCTTACAACATTACAATGGATATAATACCTTATATTAAAAATAGTATAATAATTAAAGATAATATTATTATTTTTGTTTTATCCTTACCAAAATTTACAACAGAAAAATATTTCAATGCTTTAATTCTACCGTTTCCAAATAATAAACCAGAAGAATTAGACATAGATTTACAAAATATTATAGTACAAAAACAAGGAGTATATGAATTTACCGATCAACCAATAAAAAAAACAAATTTAATAAATCATAGAAATAAATGCATAAAACATATATTTAAGGAAAACCGTACTTGTTTTTATAAAATGAATACCTTAGAATCTGTCACTTTAATAAAAGAAAATATCATTGTAACTAAAAACTTTCCAATTACTACAATTTCACAAGATTGTATAGAGACCATGAAATTACAATTATAGGAAATAATATTATTAAATTTAGCAATTGTAAAATAATAATTAAAGATACAAAATTTAGTAACGAAATAAAAGAATATAAAGATAACGTAATAATACCATTACTAACTATATACACTGAACAAAAATACATAAAAAACTTTACTTTAGAAAGCTTGCATTTGAATACAATAAAAAATAGAGAAACTATTGACTATATAGAATTCAAAAGTAACACCTTAAACTATATTTCTTTAAGTACACCTAATCCTTTTTTTACGCGATTGTTGGTTCCGCCACTGAACGCGTAAAAAAAATCGCGTAAAAAAAACCTTTACTCTCATACAAATTAATTAATTGATTCCAATTACAAGAAAAATCGCGTACAAGAAAATATGCGCGTAAAAAAAAATAAAAAACAATACATAGTTTTAAAATTCAAATTTATTACTTATTTATATAACAAAAAACATGCATAAAATACATAAAAAAACAAAAAAATAAAAATAAAACAATTCAAAAACAATACGAAACCAAAAATATAAAATAGACAAATTATTGATTCCCGTGTTTTGTACTCTCATAAAAATTTCTAGCTAAACGTATTGTAAAAGCTTGCTGGAAAATACGCATTTCAATGCCTACTATGCAAATATATTTTGTAACGATTTTTCAAAAATAAATTTTAAAAAATCGTCTTAAAGTGAGTAAATTCGCGTAAAAAAAATAAATCGTGCGGCAAAAAAAAACGCGTTAAACTGAATTCGCGTAAAAAGAGATCGCGTAAAAAAAGGATTAGGTGTACAGTAATTTTTATAATTATTTTAATAACGTTTATAATTATATTTAAGTCATGTAATAAACAAAAAAAAATTAATGTAGTTACACATGTTGATATAAATAAAGAAAAAGAAGAAGATGAAAACATCGATCCCTTTTCTAATTAAATTTATTTTTGGAGGACCAAAAATATTTAAATGGGGGAGATGTTGCATTATATTATAGATTACTATAATCTAAAACTACTAGAATTGTCAATTGTAATATAATCTAATATCAGTTTTCATTAAAGATCAAATAAAATAAAATGTAATACAAGTAATTTTAAAATTAAAATAAAAACTGATAATGATAATGTTCACACACGGAAGGTGCTTAATTGACAATTCCCACAGTCTAGAATCTAAGCAAAATCAAGTAAATCTAAATACATAAATTTATTTAGTTTAGTTTTTTAAGAACTTTTGTATGAATAACCAGATAAATAAAATTCGCTCTAATTAAACTTAGAAAAATCATTGTTTTACTCTTTATAAGAATAAAAAAATAAATAATATAACTATATAATAAAAAAAAGATATGTCACGCAGAACATCGTTTATGACAAATTTATTTGCATTTCATTTTTGTTGTTGTTGTTTTCACATAAATTTGGAAAATAAATATAAGGAACATCAAAGACTACCACCTCTCAAGATTTCAGAATAAGTCTCAAGACTCAAGATTTGGAAAGCGAATTTCAATATTTTATATCCTATTACAAAAGAATTTCAAATTTATATTTTTGTTCTCCAAAATTTTGTGAAACATTAAATAAAATAGATAACATTTGTTTTAACTTTCAAATATCCCAGCAACACTTCAACACAAGTTTAACTAAATTTTTGAACCGTATTTAAATGTTAAGGTATTGAGTTTTACTGGGATATTTGGAAATTTCAGAATAACTTACTGGCTAAGTTAGTTGTGCCAATTTAACAAAAAAAGCAGTTATGTTTAAAATAGAAATGCGTCTAAATTTTTAAAAGTGGATAAAAACGAAAAAACCTGTTTTTATACACTTTTAAAAATTCACTGAGATTGGCTTGTTTAAAAGACTGTTACACGTAAACTAAATAAGATATCGATTTGAAATTTATTATATAGCCTAGTAAATGATTTTAGAGGTAAAAATACCTACTTCATAACTGTGCATTACGTGCAGGTAGTCCACGTAATTATCTATCTGCCCTCGTATATATGCATTATATTTCATTTTATTGTACTGGCAATGCACCAATGAATTATGGAATCAATAATTCAGTGTATCAGAAATTAATTCTATCAATTGCTGGTATTATAAAAGCGAATTGTTTTTGCTATTTTATATACAATGCAGATAGAAAGGGTTGCAAAATTCTATCAAAAGATGTCAAATTTTACTTCTAAACGTTTATCTTGAGTTTGCAAATAGTGCTTGCAAACTCGAGATAAAAATAGTCCCTATAGTATATACATTGACCTATAAATAGTCTATAGTATATTGACCTATAAATAGTTTATAGTATATGTATACATTGACCTATGAACGAATTGAAGAATTAGAATTATTTTTTTATGATTTCGCTATGGAGTACCAAAACGTTTTCCGACATTTTTCCATTATTTCGCGCAGTTGATAGATTAATATCAGTGTGGCCTACTGTAAAAATTTATTTTTTTTTAAATTGGGGAAGATGACTGATAAAACTATATGGAAATTTATAAAGCAAAATGAAAATGAATTAACCCATGACCTCAATATAGAATTAACTTTTTCAGAATGCTATTTATACTTTGCTCATCAATATTTGAATGTTTAAAGAAAGCAATATTGATTCTTGAATAAATGACGTTGCAAGTACCGACCGTTAGCATTTTTCCCAGTCTTAAATTACATTTTTTTATAATTTTATTACTGGTACTCATTTAAAGCTGAGTAACCTTAGACCAATATTGATGTTCAAATTTAAACACAGGCCCGATGATATTGTTCATAAATTATTATTTTAATTCGAATTTCTTGGTAGTTCAAATATTAATTCATTAAAAAATTTGTTAGAAAAAAAGCAAAGGAGTCATTGTATTTAATTCAAACTTTAATGATACAAATTATTATATTTAAAATTATAAGAGCCATAACTATCTGATTTTAACTTTAATCGTAACGTAGGTATTTGAGCAATACCTACGTACGTTACGAATAAATATATACATAACAGGAGTTGAGTCCAAAAAAAAATAACTACAGTCCTCTATTACAAAATTTCAAGGAACAAAAAATTAGGTTTTATTTAGTATAATGGCATGTCTTTGTGAGAAAACAGAAATGAAATATCGTAGTTTAACCAAATGTGCAAAAAAACTATTGTTAACATTTTTTTTATAAAGAAATCATCTAAATTTTTTGTGTGAACATTTTCATTTTGGAATATTAAAACATATGTTGTCATAGGAGTTCTAGAAAACTTTAATGCTACCCAATACTGGGTCGCCACCCATAGATTGAGCAAGGCTGCTCTAGGGCAGTGATTGCCAAATTATGCATTACGACATACCACTGTGTCGGCAAATATTTGTAGGTGTGTCACAGAAGAAATGCAATATTTACTTTCATATTTACAGTGTTTATTAAACACATTTCTTACTAGTTTTCTAAGAAAATAATTAGTATTTTTTTCAATTTATCACCTTTTGCTTTTCATGAGTATATTAACTTTTTACTCACTGTAAGTGAATTTGATTGGGTTCGTAGTCATTTTGTAATACCATAAGTTCAATTTTTGAGTGTCCATTTTTAGAATAAGAACAACTGATCCCATTGACACTGATCAAAGTCTTAAAATTAAATATGATTCATTTAGAAAATTTCTGGTTTGAAGTTAGCCAAACCCAAACTTGTCCAGAGATTGGTGACAAAGCTCTTGGTCCTCTCTTCGCGTTTTCCGCAACATATTTATGTGAAGTTGGATTTTCAACACCAATATCAAACTTAAGCATAGGGGACAAATTATAAGTGTTGAACATGAAATAAGAGTGTTTTTCAGCAATTCGACCCAGAATTAATTAATTTTTATACTACATTATGTTATTTAAAATGCCTTTGTTATTTAACTTGCAAATAACTTGCAAGTTAATTGTTATTTAACTTGCAAATAAATGAAATAAGTATACTGGGATATTGATGAATAATATTAAAATATCTAAAATTCAGTTAGTTACTTTAGGCATTTTAGATATTTTTAAAATTTTAAAGTTCAGTATCGCGAGAGTATGTCAACAAAAAGTGTTTCGCTAATAAAAAAGTTTTAAATCGCTGAACTACCATCTCTCACTAAACTGATATACAAATGCAAAATTGAACTAACCTAATATAAAAATACAAATTGGACTTAACACTTAACTGTTATATATATATATATATATATATATATATATATATATATATATATATATATATATATATATATATATATATATAATAACTATAAATGGAATAGTAATAAATTTATAAATAGTTATAAATATATATTTATATATATAATATAACTATTAAACCTGTTTGTTTTCTTCTGCAATCATAAAGTGGAAGCTTGTGGCTCTAATTCTCATTTTGTCTTAGCAATGGTCAATTGTACTAAGTTTTCTATTGCTGAATACACTAATTTTATTGTTGATTATTTCCGTCTTTGATGTGAAAGCAGTAAATTTAGTAAACTTCAGATTATTCGCAATCGATGCTTTTAGGTAGCACTACTAGGAGGCGGTTACAATTAGTTATATAAAACTTTTTTTTTTTTTTTTTTTTTTTTTTCTTTTTACATCTGTTTAGTTTAGACAGATAAAATACTAAAACTAGTCTCAAGTGGACCAACCATTAGCGTTAATTTGATAATTCTTATAACTACTTAAAATGTACAAATTTGATGCTTTAAAACATCAAATATATTCTGCTGATGGTAAGTTATGAACGTTTAAGTTCGGTCAAGTGGTCTCTTTCTTTTAAGTCTTCTGACTGTTGGTTCATTAACTAGGAGTTTTGAGGCTTCTATATTGTCGTGTACAGTTAATCTATTTCGGTGTTTTATCGCGAATCTCGTAATTTCATAGTCTACCATCTTGATTTTTAGGTCCCTATGAAGGTCTGCGTTGCGGGAATACCACGGGGCATTAACCATGTTGCGAATAACTTTATTCTGGAATCTCTGAATCACATCTATGTGACATTTGTTGGCACATCCCCAGAGCTGAATACCGTAAAGCCAGATTGGTTTCAGGATTTGGTTGTAAACTAGAATTTTGTTGTTAATTGACAGGTTTGAATTGCGACCAAGTAACCAGTAGAGCTTTCTGTATTTAAGATTAAGTTCGGTAACTTTATTTTTTAGATGATCTTTCCATTTTAATTTTGAGTCAAGAACCATACCTAGGTATTTAACTGTAGAATTGTATGGGATGGTGATACCGTTGAGATGAACTGGTTCGATATTATTTAAATTTTTGTATGTGAAATTTATATGGGATGATTTTACTGAGTTAATTTTTATTTTCCATTTGTTCGTCCACTCTTGAATGCGATCATTTGCTGACTGAAGTTTTCTAGTTGAATCTTGTAGGTTTTTGTCTGATACCAACATAGCTGTGTCATCAGCGAATGTCCCAATTAGGATATCATTTGGTGCTGGAAAGTCACTAGTGAAGAGTAAATAAAGGATCGGTCCTAGTATGCTCCCTTGTGGAACCCCTGCTTCTATTTCAACCAGTTCAGAAAATTCGTTTTCTTGTTTTATTCGAAAATATCTAGATTTCAGATATGAGGTCAAAAATTCGACATATTGTTTCGGTAATGATTTACCAAGTTTGTGGATTAATCCTTCGTGCCAAACTTTATCGAATGCCTGGGCTATATCGATAAAGGTGGCAGAGCAAATTTCTTTTCCTTCTAGACTAGAGCATTTTCAATAGCGTTTGTGATTCTGTGTATTTGGTCTATTGTCGAGTGCTTTGCCCGCAAACCGAATTGGTAATCTGGGATCAGCTTTTTACTGACTATTATAGGCATAAGTCTTCTTAGGAATAATTTTTCTGTTAGTTTTGATAACATCGGAAGCAACGAGATCGGGCGATAAGATTTTACATCATTAGGTGGTTTACCAGGTTTTTGGATCATGATCACTTCTGCTACCTTCCAGCTTTCAGGGAAATATTTCAACTTGAATGAAGCGTTAATAATACGAGTAAGCATAATAATAGCTTTTCTGGGTAAGTTATTCAGAATTTCTGGAGTTATAAGATCATATCCAGCCGCTTTTCTTTTATTAAAACTATTCTTTATTTCATTAGCTACTTCTCTTGGTGTTACCGTGATTATCCCTTGGTCGGGCTCAATTGTGTGTTCGATTAGTGGTAAGTTTAAGTTTATGCTGCTATCGTTTGGCTTGAAGACGTCCGCTAGGTGATCGGCAAATGCTTTGTCTTTCTCCTTCCCATCACGTGCCCATTCTCCATTTTTATTTTTTACAGGTGGACTGTGCGTAATTGGTTTTTTTAAGTATTTAGTAGTTTTCCATAGCGAGTAGTCCGTTCTTTCATTTGCGGTTAGATTCTCCAGAGAAGTTCTCATAGAATCTTCTTTAAATTTAATGATCTCTCTTTTTAGGTGTTGTGTTTTGTGATTTAGGTTGTTTTTGTCTGCCGGGTCTCGCGATGATTGCCATCTGCGTCTTGCCCTACGTTTTTCTGTGACCAACTTTTTAATGTGCTGAGGGTAACTGACAGCTGATGTTCTTGTAGTTATTGTTTTTGTATTTTCCCAAGCAGCATTTTGGATACATTTTGTTAGGTTTAACACCTGCTCATCCAGTTGGTGCGTAGTTTGCATCAGAAAGTTCAGGTTTAGTTTGTTTTCAAGGTTGATTTTGAAGCTGTCCCAATCAGTAGAATTGTTGGTGAGGGTTGGATTTGGTGTTTTTACTGTTATACTATCATTAAGTGTAAGAATCACTGCTGAATGATCCGAGTTTAAGTCGAAGTTATCATTAACGTTGATGTAATTTGCTGATAGTTTTTTAGTGATATAGAAATCTAGAAGATCTGGGAGCTTGTTTGAATCTGATGGCCAGTAAGATGGTTTACCTGTTGAGTGGCAGATGCATCCGATTTCTGACAGGGCCGATTTAAGTTCTCTTCCTTTTGTAGTTGTTAGTCTGGAACCCCATTCCACGTTCTTGGCGTTAAAATCACCTCCTAATATGAATCTTTCGCCCATAGTTGAGATAATGTTTTTATATTGGTCTTTCTTCAGGCTATGTTTTGGCGGGAAATAAACTGCTCCTATGGAGAGCTTCTGCTGGGTAGAATATACTACTATAGAGGTCAGTTGAACTTCTTCACTCTGTAAACCGTGCTCTAGATAATGTTTAATATTTTCTTTTACCAAGATCGCACTTCCTCCTTTAGCCTGATTATCTGGATGGTTAGTAAGATATATTTTATAGCCTTGAAAACGCAGGAACATCTGGTTGGTTAGATGGGTTTCTGAAAGTAGACAAATGTCTATTTTTTGAATATTGAGGAAGATTTCCAGTTCTCTTCTTATAAAACTTAATTTTAATAATTTAAGAAAATTTTGTAGTGTTGTATTTAAAATTATTCCAGATGCAGAAAATAAAACTGTAGCAAGAAAGAAGCTGCAGATCACGTACAACATATATGTTGTCCATGATCTGTAATAGTTGATAGAATAATGAAAATTATTGGGGCTTTTGAGTAAATACGTAGTTAGAAGTCAGTTACTTACGTAATTACCGGCTTTTATTATATTTTATTAACGATCGAAGAAAAGAAATAGTCTATAATATATACATTGACCTATATTTATTTTGTAGTATATATATTAATTTTTTAAGAACTTCTAGGAAAAACCGAATAATAATAATTACATTAAAATTTTAAACGACAATTATATTGGATTTTTTCTGGATGTGAAATTATAATGTATTTTGTTGATTTTATAAAAACACAAATAAAAATTCTGGTTCCCTGTTTAAAGTGCACAATCACAAATAACATAAAATTTTTGGAAATTATATTTTATATAATTTCTTCTGTTAACGACGCTTTTGCTGAAATAGTAGTAAATGAATCGCTGGGAGATATAGCAATCTTGTTAGCGACGTTTATGTTGGTTTGTGAATGTGCGGCTAGTTGTCAATTAGATGTCTCGACTTTTTGATATCTGGGCTTGTTATGGGTGAACGGTAAATATTTATATTTAATCATATGCTGTAATAAAAATTTATTAACATACTTATTAGACAACCAAATTTATTATATAAAATTAATACTTACTCTTATCTGTCTTTTCATTGTTATACAGAATAAAGTAATGAAATACATAACAAGAATGGGCCAAAATACAGGAACGTTAAAACAATCAAAAAACGTGCATAATATACCAATGATTGTACTTTTGGTTATTGCATACCAAAATTTGAACTCGGGTAACCGCCTTATAAAAGGACGAAACTCCTCGTTGGATTTAGTTGGCAGTTCAGGCCCTTGATCGTCTGCAGAGTAGATAAAAATAGATTACAAAATTTATGCAGTAAAATATTAACTTAAATTATTTAGCATATTAGGCAGCAAATTGAAACCCAAAAATAATTAGTAATGAAAATTTCCGAGTTGTAAATTTTTGCTTATTATATAATTTTAATCAAACATAGATAATATCTTCAAATACAACACTTTTACTAAATTTAATTTTTTGATATCCCAATCTTAAATATTGGGTATTCTATAGGGCACCATTTTGCTTTACAAAATTTAGTTCTTGCTTTAATCCTTTCGAAGAACTATTATATGTGAATTACATTAAACCGTATTTTAGAGAGGATTAAACAAATCGGCAGAACAATTTCATGTTAGCAATAACAAATTTTTCCAATTTACCTTCAAATTCCAAAGCTGGGTCTATCTTTGGCGTTAAAAATGCTATAAACAAGTTAAGGTGATAAATTCCAAGAGCATAAGTTATGATATACCATCCCTGTTTCAGAAATATTCGAAGTAAAAATAATAATACAAGTAATCCAGCACCTGTCCAACGGAACTTTGTATGAGGTGTACATCTGTCAAGTAAAAGTTGATACGACTACAATAACAATATAATTTTAATTAGCCGTTAGAATTAGATATGATAAATAAAACCTCACTTGTGATACTTTTACAAAATGTTTAGATATTCCAACATCTGTAGAGGCTAAGCTTTCTTCCATTATAACAAAATTTAAAAAAAAAATTATTTCCTGACTTATTTTGACATAATGTGTATAATTATTTAATTAATCACTATATAATATATAATTCAGAATTAGACAACTCACTGCAATCCAAAAACATCAAAATAGGTGTAGACCAAATCAGTGAAACAATCAACATATGCCTGAATCTGTGTGTTCACACTTGTATTTATGCAATTTGTAGGCTTCGTTTCACACCCTCTGGGAAAACTAATTTCATGAAGCGGATATTAGTTTTGAAGAAATTTTGAGTGTTGCATAATTTGTTACGCACTAATCCTTTTTTTTTGATTGCAGACCATGTGAAAATAGACTGTCATAAAGACGGGGCCTAAAAGAAGTATAAAATTTTTACTCACTAAAGACACCTACGGGATATTCCATTACAACTAGTTAAATCTACAATTGCTATCAAACATGATAAATTCGCAAGTGAATAAATCACGCAATCAGACGAATTAATATACTTTTTGTTAATTATACCAGTTCAAAAGGTTTTGTCCTCTTTAATCTTCGAACATGGTGTTGATAATTAAGTAACTTTCTAGTCTCTATAATCTATATTAACATGTAGCTGGAGACGATCTTCATGTCTGATTGCACAACGTTTTATTTCACCGGCTACAAATGGTACTTTTATATCTTTGTGGATGTCACTGTTACATACATACCACGGTGGGTTGATTATGTTTCTTAGTACCTTGTTCTGAAAGTTAGCATACTTCTAATATGGTACTATACCGCAACCCCATAACTGTATACCATACAACCATTCCATTTTTGATATCTGGTTATAAAGTGTATTTTTTTGGGAGGTTCACAACTTTGAGTTTGGCAAAACTCAAAGTTGTGAACCTCCCTCTATTTTTGATATCTGGTTATAAAGGGTGTTTTTTGGAAGGTTCACAACTTTGAGTTTGTTTTATCAAAATACAAGTTCGTCAAACTTATCGCGCACTTCATTTTATGGTAATCATAATCGTCCATCAGAGCGGCTAATTCGAATAACTATGGATCGTTTTCGCACCACATTTTTTTCTTAATGATAATGTACATCCCGTAAGACAAGAACAGTGCGCCCCGAACAAACTATAACCGCTGTACAGCAAATCATTGAAGAAAACCCAAATCAATCAATTCAGCGCCGTTCTCAGCAAATTTGCTTGTGTTCATCCACTTTATGGAAGATTTTACGAAAGGATCTTGGCTTGAAAGCTTTTAAGGTGCAATTCGAGCAGGAATTAAAGCCAAACAACCATCGTATGCGCCGCTAATTCGGAGACTGGGCTGAAACAGAAATTGATATTGATCCTGATTTTCCATACAGCGATGAAGCTTACTTTTGTTGAATGGGTAAATAAGCAAAATTGTCGCATTTGAGGTGAAGATAATCCACAAGCTTTTGTCGAAACACCATTACATCCACAGAAATTACTGTTTGGTGCACCGTGCACGTTATAGACCAGCGGAGTCATTGGTCCATATGTCTTCAAAAACGATGGTGGGCAGAATGTTACTGTCAACGGTAAACGGTATAGAGACATGATTAGAAGTTTTTTCGTACCTTAATTAGCTGGCATTAATCTTGCTGACATGTGGTTACAACAAACGCTTGAGCAACGTCTAAGAAGATGGTCGAGCAAATTTTTTTCTCTTCAATAGCTTTCTCTATTATGTTTATTATACGATGAATTTGGTCTATGGTGGAGTGTTTCTGCCTAAAGCCGAACTGATAATTTGAAATTATGTTACTAATTTCAAAATAAATTCGAGATATATGGATTCAGTGAAATTGGCCTATAAGATTTAACTTCGTTCGGAGGTTTCCCTGGTTTTTATAACATAATAATTCCAGCTACTCGGAACATCTTTCAATTTAAATGCTGTATTTATCAATTTAGTTAGTACTATTAAACATTTCCTTGGTAGTTGTATTAAAATCTCATTGGTTATAAGATGATATCCTGGAGCTTTTTTTGGTTTTAATAACTTAATTTCAGCCACTATTTCTCTGAATGTGCTTAGATTAATTTTATTTTAATAGGATTACCTATGGTTTCTAAACGAACATCAGACTCTGTGATTTGGCGTAAAAATTTCAGCTAAGTGATCAGCGAAAATTTCCGTTTTTCCTTTACTGTTCCTTGCCCAGTTTCCATTATCCTTTCTATAGGTGGTATATGCAATATTAGCTTTTTTATATTTATTATTTATTATGGTTTTATCGCTAGGATCTCGTGATTGGTGCCACTTTCTCCTAGCTCTTCTCTTTACGATGATAAGTTCCCTAATTTCCCTCGAATAATTATTACATACTGATCTATGACTAACTATTCTGGTGTTCAATTAGAAGAGGAAGTTGAAAAGTTCTAAACTTTTCAACTTCCTCTTCTAATTGATTTTTAGTTTCAAGTTTAATTTTTACATTAATTTTATTTTCCAACTCACTTTTAAAACTCAGCTAATCAGTTGTAAAGTTGGTTAAAGATGGTTTGTTTTCTTTTTTTTATAATTTTTTCACTCAAAGTTAGCACTACTGCTGAATGATCAGAATCCAAGTCAAAACTCTCACGAATATTAACAAAATTTGGTGAAATTTTTTTTGTAATGAAGAAATCGAGTAGGTCTGGTATTTTATTCGTATCTGTAGGCCAATACGTGGGCTTACCTGTTGAATGATAGTTTCCACCAGTATCTCTTATTGCATCTCTTATTGCTTTGCCACTAGTTGCTGTATGCCTAGATCCCCAATCTACATTACTAAGAAAACATTTTAAGTGGAAAGTTAACTCTAAATCTATACAATAACTAAATTTGTGCTAAAAACTTAATTTGCAAATTGCATTAAAAAATAGTAAAAAAAAAGAAAGAAAATTTACAAAAAAGGGTGTTTTTTTAGAGGTTCACAACTTTGAGTTGGCAACATTGCTTTAATTGACAACCGATTTAACAGTTGGTAGTTCCTTTTTGTTTAGTTTAGTTTGGCATTTCATTATGGATAGAGTTACACCAGAGCAACGCTTGCAAATTGTTGAATTTTTTTATCAAAATAATGGTTCCGTTCGTCAAACTTATCGTGCACTTCATCCATTTTATGGTAATCGTAATCGTACATTAAAGCGGCTAATTCGAATAACTATGGATCGGTTTCGAAGTTTACTCTTAATGATAATGTGCATCCCGTAAGATGTTAAAGGTGAACGTTAAAGAGACAAGATTAGAAGTTTTTTCGTACCTCAATTAGCTGGCATTAATCTTGCTGACATATGGTTCCAACAGGACGGAGCCACATTCCACATAGCGCGCGCTACAATTAATTTACTCAAAAAAACTTTTGTTAAACGAATAATTTCACTTAATAGTCCTATTAATTGGCCACCAAGATCGTATGATTTAACCCCATTGCAGTATTTTCTTTGGGGTTATGTAAAGTGACTTATCTACGCCGATAAACCAGATACAATTGAACACCTGGAAATCAACATTCGAAGGGTGAAATACGGCCGCAAATGCTGAGAAAAGTGTGTGAAAATTGGAGTTCCAGATAGCCGAAATCATATTTAAACATTAATGTCATAAAATTATCTATCCAATAAAGCCAAATTAATTGATATTAAAAATATTTTTCCTTGTTTTATTTTAATTTAAAGTTGTGTAACTCTAAAAAAAATACCATTTATAGTATTGATATGAACTCAAAGAATTTATTTCACCGTTATATTGCAGGTGTAGTATTTCCACTTATTTTTTGTTTTATTATGCGAAAAACAAAAAATGCTTACTCTTTTTTCTGAATGTGCAAAATAACTTGGGACTGGCACATCACTTTAAATTCTGATATTATAGTTTCAGATTTTGAAAAAATTATTTTCAAAGCTGCTAAAGGTTCTTTGGCCAAAATATCATGTTGGCCAAAATATGTGGCGTAAGATCCATTTGGTATTAAAATGAGGGTGGTAACGAAGCATTTGGTATTAAAATGAGGATGCTAAAAAACTTGGCCTTTATGCCAAGTGAAAATGTATACCATGTAGAATATTAACTATTTTAATAATCTGCTTGGTAGCTTTGTTGATGCTGAAGAAAAAAACATAGCAAAGTGGTCCAAAACTAATTATATTACAGGAAAATCTCCCAATTTTATACCAAAATACAACCATGATGTTTGCTATGTAATCTCGCACTTGTTTGATCGCAACTGGCGACGAACTCAAAATTCTGTTGAAGCGGCCCAAAGTAGTAGTCCGGCAGAAACATGCTTGTTTACTAATCCCGAAATTCATCTAGCAAAAGAACTAATTGTCGCGAAATCAAACATTGGAAAAATACAATCGGGGAGATTTGTTCAACAAAAAGATAATTATTGAAAAAAATATTAAATTAAAAATTAAGCCGTAATTTCAAAAAGGGTTTCCATTAGTGAATTGCAGTATTTAAAAAATATTACCATAAATATTGGACTATCATAAAATATTTTGTTTTTATAAAAATTTTGTTTTTTGAAATGATATATTTTTGAAACATTGGACTATCATAAAATATTTTGTTTTTATAAAAATTTTGTTTTTTGAAATGAAATATTTTATGATAGTCCATAAACATTGGACTATCATAAAATATTTTGTTTTATAAAAATTTTGTTTTTTGAAATGAATTTTTTGAATTTTTATATTAAACATTTTTATTAAATGAAATATATTTTCTATATTGATAGAAATTAAACTGACAAATAAAAGGCTAAATAAAAATTTATTTCTAAATAAAATGATGTTTGAATCCAGAATTTTAAATTCCACGATGTTGTATTTCCGGGATTTTAAATTCCGCTATTTTGTATTTCCGAGATTTTAGTCATTCTGAGCTTTCGTTATCCGGGCTTTACTGCCTTTCCGATTTCATTCATAGTTTTGTATACGCAACTAAAAGTTTTTTAAGAACCAGTTACTTTTATATTAAATTGAAATAATTTTCACGTAGTGGCTAACCTAGTACACACAATAACGCGAAAGATAAATATAGCAAAAATAAAGACTATTTGAAGTTACATTCCATGTAACTTTAAATAGTCTTTATATAGTCTATCCATAATGAATAGTCTATAGATAATGAAATGCCAAACCAAACTAAACAAAAAGCAACTACCAGCTATTAAATCGGTTGTCAAATAAAGCACTGTTGCGGCCGTATTTCTCCATATGATTTCGGCTATCTGGAACTCCAATTTTCACACACTTTTCGCAGCATTTGCGGCCGTATTTCTCCAATAACTCTTCGAATGTTGATTTCCAGGTATTCAATTGTTTATCGGCGTAGATAAATGACTTTACAGTTATTGGAGAAATACGGCAGCATTTGCGGCCGTATTTCTCCAATAACTCTTCGAATGTTGATTTCCAGGTATTCAATTGTTTATCGGCGTAGATAAATGACTGGTTTATCGGCGTAGATAAATGACTTTACAAATCCCAAAGAAAATAATGCAATGGGGTTAAATCACACGATCTTGGTGCCCAATTAATAGGACCATTACGTGAAATTATTCGTTCATCAAAAGTTTCTTTGAATAAATCAATTGTAGCGCGCGCTATGTGGAAAGTTGCTCCGTCCTGTTGGAACCACATGTCAGCAAGTTTAATGCCAGCTAATTGAGGTACGAAAAAACTTCTATTCATGTCTCTATAACGTTCGAGGTCTGTATCCTATTTCTACCTTTAGAATAAAATCCAAGTTTTCTATATTCTGTAAAATTATACAAGGCCTAGACTAGCTTCACCATTATTCGCCTTAACGCTCCATCCTAGAACCTCGTTGTTCGTAGCCAATTGTTCTTGTATTAGCGCTATATCCGCTTCTACTCTAAATGACAATTCTTTTAATGTATTAGTAGCGACCCAATTACGATGAAGCTTGACTTGTATTTTCTTCATACTACTACTACTACTAATTTCTTTTAACTCCCAGGGGGCATAGGGCTTCTGTAAAACACTTCCATCTATTATGATTACGTGCTAACGCTTTTACTTACTTCCACGATTTTCCTGTACTAGTACTGTCTGTCTCACTGTTTAGTGTTCTTTTCCATGATTTTTTAGGCCTGCCGCGCTTTCTGCTACTTTGTGGGTTCCAGTCTAACACCTGTCTACAAATTTCACCTTCCTCTTTGCGTAGCGTGTGACCTATCCAACTCCACTTTCGACGTTTAATTTCTGTAGCAATTGGTTGTTGTTTGGATCTTTCATGGAGTTGATTATTTTGAATTTTATTAGGCCACCTGATCTTTAGGATGCGTCTAAGACTGTTATTAACAAAAACTTGAAGCTTGTTAGTGAGAGCCACCCATCATGTTTCGCATCCATATAAAAGTACAGATTTTATGTTCGAGTTAAAAATCCGAATCTTGAAGTTGACAGATAGAACATTATACTTCCAGATGTTACGTAACTGGGCGAATGCAGCTTTCGCTTTATTTATCCTTGGTAAAAAATCTTCTTTGGCACCGCCATCCGGTGCAACAACACGGCCAAGATACGTAAAGTTTCTAATATTTTCAATCTCGTTGCTGCCTAAAATGAAGTTGTTGCTGTTTGTTGCGCTAGTTTTCATTGCTTTTGTTTTAATAACATTTATTTTAAGCCCATATTCTGACGATGTTTCTTGTAAACTTTTTAGCTTATGCTGCATTTCCGAGTGTTTTGTTGACAGGAGACATATATCGTCGGCATAATCTAGACCTTCCAGTTGTTCGTTAAAGTTCCAGAAAATACCTCGTTTTAGACCGTAGACAGCCCTGTTTAAAATATCATCAAGTACTATTAAAAACAGTAGTGGTGACAACAGACTACCCTGCCTTAGTCCGGGTTTGGTGTTATTTGGTTCAGATTATATTATATTGATTATTTATATTGATTATTTTAGAAGGAACGCCTCTGCTTTTTAGGGCATCCGAAATATGTTCCTGCGAAACGCTGTGGTAAGCAGTGCTGTAATTAATAAATACGAGTTGTAAGGTATACTGCCATTCATTTACCAGCTCGATTATAGTTCTGATGGTATTTATTTGATCTATGCATGACTTGTTTCTGCGGAAGCCAGATTGTTGTTTCCTTAATGTGTTATTGATTTTATTGTTGATACGGTTCAACAAAATTTTTGTTAACACTTTTGATGGAATTGAAAGTAGGGTAATACCTCTGTAATTAGCGCATTCAGATAAATTCCCCTTTTTTTGGTACTTTTATTAAAATCTCAGTCCCATCATTTCCATTTGGTAATTTTTCATTTTCTCAGATCTTATGGAAAACTGTAAGTAGGAGTTGGGCTGTTAGTTCACTGTCGACTTTCAGCATTTCAGCGTATATTTGATCGTATCCAGGTGATTTTTCATGGATTTTATGGCTGATTCTATTTCTTCTAGTGGCGGCGGGCTAGTTTTTATTGCCGAATCACGTTGATTTTCAGTTGGCATGTCAGACATTGGCAATGATACTGTCGGTGACGTTGTATTTAAGATTTTGTTAAAATGCTCATGCCATACTTTTAACTGCTGTTCTTTGTTGGTAGTAGGTTAACCATCCTTGTCTTTTATTGGGTGATTATTTTTCCTACTTACACCTTCTTTGTGGTCTCGTAAAGTAGCCAGATATCTTTTCTTTCAGCAGCTTTTTCTGCTTCATATGCAATATCGTCGAACTATTTGCGCTTATCTCTTTTACATAATTTTTTAACCGTTTTTTAAATTGATTATAATGTTCTGCGCTTTCGTTGCTTTTGTGCTCTAGTTTTTACGTCTTCTTTTATTTTCTTCGCAGCTCTTCTTCAATCTTTTCTCATGTTTCTTGTGATATCCATTCTTTTCTCCCATTTGACATATATCCAAGAACATTTTCACTAGCTTCAATAAAATATTTTTTAACAGCATTTCAGGTAGCTTCCACATTATAATATTTCGTAGTAGAAGCTAAATTGGTAACATTATTACTTAGAGGATCAGTAAAGTGAGTACGTGTATTAGGATTATTTAGTTTCTTAATGTCAAATTTATTAAAAATCATCCTTCATTGGCTTTTGCTTGATGTAGCAGTTTTCACACAAAGTTCTGCAATTAATAGATGGTGGTCCGAGCCGATGTCAGCACTTCTTTTTACACGGACATCTAACAGACTGCTCCTCCATAGTCTGCTAATGCATATGTGATCTATTTGGTTTTCCGTATTGTTGTTAGGAGAATCCAAGTTGTCTTGTGACAGCTTTTATGTAAAAATAATGTACCACCGATTACTAGATCTGAGGCAATACAAGTTTCTATGAAGAGTTCACCATTGTCGTTCAAACTCCGATTCCGTTAGAACCCATCACCTGTTGAATATCTCGATTGTCCATACCAACCTTATCATTAAAATCTCCCATAAGGATTATTATGTTTTTCTTTTTGATTTGGGATAAAGTTAAGTTGTTGATAAAATTCATCTTTTTTCTCCCTTTCCGAGAATGTAGAGTGTTTGATTTCGGTTTCATTTATAAGTGAGCAGCAATTTTGCTAACATGTGTTTTGCACCTCCAAATCCGACGTGCATGCTGCAGAAGGACTCCCAGCACAATGCCAGTTACCTCTTGGACAAAATATTTCCTTCGGATTTCTATCCATGTTTGTCCTAAAACAGCTATTCTATTGCAGCGTTCCATATGATTGATTATAAGGCAAAAATCGGATCTGACAGGTGCTACATTCCTTTTGAGGTTGCCAGACTTACCACTAGGACAGACCGCCCCTAATCTGGGGCAACAGACGCCTTCTGCAGGCGCTTCTCACCTGAAGTACAGACGCTGCCATCACAGGGACGCTGCCATCACATCGAAACGAAAAAGTACTATTCCACGGTGACTCCCTCTCTCGTTGACCCAAGTTTCCACAAAGGATGCTTACTGACCCAAGTTTCCACAAAGGATGGTTACTTCATCTCCGCTTTGGTTGCTCAGGTTTCCAGGGGCACCAAGTGGAGGTGATAGTAGGAATTGGAAGATTGAGGCATCTGCTAAACTGCATGCAGCAAATTACCACATCCAACCCATTATGCCACCCTCAATCTTCATACTGATGGGTCGTAACTAATTCTCTTCAATTCAGTATCGTCTACCTGCGGAGACTCTACTATTCGTTGACTTCAACAAAGAAACGAGATCTTCTTCCTACTTGTTAGGATTTGTATTTTTCATCTTATCTCCTTCACCTGTATCCTCTGATTTTGAAAAATTTATCTTAATTTTTCTAGATGGCTAAAATACACACGCAGAAACACTTTTCAGAGTCTCGTTTCAGATTCCTAAGAAGTTAGCTTTCTTTCTTTATTTTCCTGTGAAAGATGGACCGTTCTTGTTCAAGATATAAATAAACCTTAGAAATTTCTAGGGTTCTCTAAACTCTTCAGGGAGCCATAAAAGCACCTTGTTAAGTTTTGAAACCTCGTCTTTGCATCCACGTAAAGGTCTAAATCCTACCATAATTTTTCTTTTCTTCTTAACATTTTCTTCACGATTTCCTCCGTGTGTTGGGTTTCTCCTTTTGTATTTGGAATTCACAAGCTGTTCTTCTTAACTTTTTGGCCTCGGCCTTTTTGGCCTCGGTTTTAGCGTAATTATTGAAATCGGCTGGTACGTATTTCTCGTCAGTAAAACTGGGAAGGTCTGTACTTACCTCCTATTATACTACTCCCAAACTATTCGTTGGCCTCAACAAAGAAACGAGATCTTCTTCCTACTTCGTCTTATCTCCTTCACCTGTATCCTCTGATTTGAAAAATTTATCTTAATTTTTCTAGATGGCTAAAATACACACGCAGAAACACTTTTCAGAGTCTCGTTTCAGATTCCTAAAGTCAGAAGTTAGCCTTCTTTCTTTATTTTCCTGTGAAAGATGTACCGGATTGTGTTCCATGGCTCATATTCTTGTACAAGATATAAATAAACCTTACAAATTCCTTGGGTTATCTAAACTGTTCAGGGAGCCATTAAAGCACCTTGTTAAGTTTAGAAACCTCGCCTTTACATCCACGTAAAGGTCTAAATCCTACCATACTTTTTCTTTTCTTCTTAACATTTTCCACCATATGTTGTGTTTCTCCTTTTGTATTTGGAATTGTCCAGCGTTCTTCTTGACTTGTTGGACTCGGTGATCGACTAGGGGTTTTGTTAAATATTATTTAAATAAAACAACCATTTCTTGTTGCGATATCACTACTTCGAGGTATCAAATTGAATGCCGCGGCTGTTCGAATGCCGTTCTTCGAATGTCGTTATTCGAATGCTGTTGTTCGAATATCGTTGTTCGAATGTCCTTCTTCGAATGCCCAGAAGCACCAAATTACTAAGTCTTTCATACGCTAAAAATGCTCCTTTAGCATTTTTAGCCATCCGGCACGTGTTGTGTAATTACCAAATTTAACAGTGAACGAACTCAATGAACTCTACCTTGTTCTGAAAGTTAGCATACTTCTAATATGGTACTATACCGCAACCCCATAACTGTATACCATACAACCATTCCATTTTTGATATCTGGTTATAAAGTGTATTTTTTTGGGAGGTTCACAACTTTGAGTTTGGCAAAACTCAAAGTTGTGAACCTCCCTCTATTTTTGATATCTGGTTATAAAGGGTGTTTTTTGGAAGGTTCACAACTTTGAGTTTGTTTTATCAAAATACAAGTTCGTCAAACTTATCGCGCACTTCATTTTATGGTAATCATAATCGTCCATTAGAGCGGCTAATTCGAATAACTATGGATCGTTTTCGCACCACATTTTTTTCTTAATGATAATGTACATCCCGTAAGACAAGAACAGTGCGCCCCGAACAAACTATAACCGCTGTACAGCAAATCATTGAAGAAAACCCAAATCAATCAATTCAGCGCCGTTCTCAGCAAATTTGCTTGTGTTCATCCACTTTATGGAAGATTTTACGAAAGGATCTTGGCTTGAAAGCTTTTAAGGTGCAATTCGAGCAGGAATTAAAGCCAAACAACCATCGTATGCGCCGCTAATTCGGAGACTGGGCTGAAACAGAAATTGATATTGATCCTGATTTTCCATACAGCGATGAAGCTTACTTTTGTTGAATGGGTAAATAAGCAAAATTGTCGCATTTGAGGTGAAGATAATCCACAAGCTTTTGTCGAAACACCATTACATCCACAGAAATTACTGTTTGGTGCACCGTGCACGTTATAGACCAGCGGAGTCATTGGTCCATATGTCTTCAAAAACGATGGTGGGCAGAATGTTACTGTCAACGGTAAACGGTATAGAGACATGATTAGAAGTTTTTTCGTACCTTAATTAGCTGGCATTAATCTTGCTGACATGTGGTTACAACAAACGCTTGAGCAACGTCTAAGAAGATGGTCGAGCAAATTTTTTTCTCTTCAATAGCTTTCTCTATTATGTTTATTATACGATGAATTTGGTCTATGGTGGAGTGTTTCTGCCTAAAGCCGAACTGATAATTTGAAATTATGTTACTAATTTCAAAATAAATTCGAGATATATGGATTCAGTGAAATTGGCCTATAAGATTTAACTTCGTTCGGAGGTTTCCCTGGTTTTTATAACATAATAATTCCAGCTACTCGGAACATCTTTCAATTTAAATGCTGTATTTATCAATTTAGTTAGTACTATTAAACATTTCCTTGGTAGTTGTATTAAAATCTCATTGGTTATAAGATGATATCCTGGAGCTTTTTTTGGTTTTAATAACTTAATTTCAGCCACTATTTCTCTGAATGTGCTTAGATTAATTTTATTTTAATAGGATTACCTATGGTTTCTAAACGAACATCAGACTCTGTGATTTGGCGTAAAAATTTCAGCTAAGTGATCAGCGAAAATTTCCGTTTTTCCTTTACTGTTCCTTGCCCAGTTTCCATTATCCTTTCTATAGGTGGTATATGCAATATTAGCTTTTTTATATTTATTATTTATTATGGTTTTATCGCTAGGATCTCGTGATTGGTGCCACTTTCTCCTAGCTCTTCTCTTTACGATGATAAGTTCCCTAATTTCCCTCGAATAATTATTACATACTGATCTATGACTAACTATTCTGGTGTTCAATTAGAAGAGGAAGTTGAAAAGTTCTAAACTTTTCAACTTCCTCTTCTAATTGATTTTTAGTTTCAAGTTTAATTTTTACATTAATTTTATTTTCCAACTCACTTTTAAAACTCAGCTAATCAGTTGTAAAGTTGGTTAAAGATGGTTTGTTTTCTTTTTTTTATAATTTTTTCACTCAAAGTTAGCACTACTGCTGAATGATCAGAATCCAAGTCAAAACTCTCACGAATATTAACAAAATTTGGTGAAATTTTTTTTGTAATGAAGAAATCGAGTAGGTCTGGTATTTTATTCGTATCTGTAGGCCAATACGTGGGCTTACCTGTTGAATGATAGTTTCCACCAGTATCTCTTATTGCATCTCTTATTGCTTTGCCACTAGTTGCTGTATGCCTAGATCCCCAATCTACATTACTAAGAAAACATTTTAAGTGGAAAGTTAACTCTAAATCTATACAATAACTAAATTTGTGCTAAAAACTTAATTTGCAAATTGCATTAAAAAATAGTAAAAAAAAAGAAAGAAAATTTACAAAAAAGGGTGTTTTTTTAGAGGTTCACAACTTTGAGTTGGCAACATTGCTTTAATTGACAACCGATTTAACAGTTGGTAGTTCCTTTTTGTTTAGTTTAGTTTGGCATTTCATTATGGATAGAGTTACACCAGAGCAACGCTTGCAAATTGTTGAATTTTTTTATCAAAATAATGGTTCCGTTCGTCAAACTTATCGTGCACTTCATCCATTTTATGGTAATCGTAATCGTACATTAAAGCGGCTAATTCGAATAACTATGGATCGGTTTCGAAGTTTACTCTTAATGATAATGTGCATCCCGTAAGATGTTAAAGGTGAACGTTAAAGAGACAAGATTAGAAGTTTTTTCGTACCTCAATTAGCTGGCATTAATCTTGCTGACATATGGTTCCAACAGGACGGAGCCACATTCCACATAGCGCGCGCTACAATTAATTTACTCAAAAAAACTTTTGTTAAACGAATAATTTCACTTAATAGTCCTATTAATTGGCCACCAAGATCGTATGATTTAACCCCATTGCAGTATTTTCTTTGGGGTTATGTAAAGTGACTTATCTACGCCGATAAACCAGATACAATTGAACACCTGGAAATCAACATTCGAAGGGTGAAATACGGCCGCAAATGCTGAGAAAAGTGTGTGAAAATTGGAGTTCCAGATAGCCGAAATCATATTTAAACATTAATGTCATAAAATTATCTATCCAATAAAGCCAAATTAATTGATATTAAAAATATTTTTCCTTGTTTTATTTTAATTTAAAGTTGTGTAACTCTAAAAAAAATACCATTTATAGTATTGATATGAACTCAAAGAATTTATTTCACCGTTATATTGCAGGTGTAGTATTTCCACTTATTTTTTGTTTTATTATGCGAAAAACAAAAAATGCTTACTCTTTTTTCTGAATGTGCAAAATAACTTGGGACTGGCACATCACTTTAAATTCTGATATTATAGTTTCAGATTTTGAAAAAATTATTTTCAAAGCTGCTAAAGGTTCTTTGGCCAAAATATCATGTTGGCCAAAATATGTGGCGTAAGATCCATTTGGTATTAAAATGAGGGTGGTAACGAAGCATTTGGTATTAAAATGAGGATGCTAAAAAACTTGGCCTTTATGCCAAGTGAAAATGTATACCATGTAGAATATTAACTATTTTAATAATCTGCTTGGTAGCTTTGTTGATGCTGAAGAAAAAAACATAGCAAAGTGGTCCAAAACTAATTATATTACAGGAAAATCTCCCAATTTTATACCAAAATACAACCATGATGTTTGCTATGTAATCTCGCACTTGTTTGATCGCAACTGGCGACGAACTCAAAATTCTGTTGAAGCGGCCCAAAGTAGTAGTCCGGCAGAAACATGCTTGTTTACTAATCCCGAAATTCATCTAGCAAAAGAACTAATTGTCGCGAAATCAAACATTGGAAAAATACAATCGGGGAGATTTGTTCAACAAAAAGATAATTATTGAAAAAAATATTAAATTAAAAATTAAGCCGTAATTTCAAAAAGGGTTTCCATTAGTGAATTGCAGTATTTAAAAAATATTACCATAAATATTGGACTATCATAAAATATTTTGTTTTTATAAAAATTTTGTTTTTTGAAATGATATATTTTATGATAGTCCATAAACATTGGACTATCATAAAATATTTTGTTTTATAAAAATTTTGTTTTTTGAAATGAATTTTTTGAATTTTTATATTAAACATTTTTATTAAATGAAATATATTTTCTATATTGATAGAAATTAAACTGACAAATAAAAGGCTAAATAAAAATTTATTTCTAAATAAAATGATGTTTGAATCCAGAATTTTAAATTCCACGATGTTGTATTTCCGGGATTTTAAATTCCGCTATTTTGTATTTCCGAGATTTTAGTCATTCTGAGCTTTCGTTATCCGGGCTTTACTGCCTTTCCGATTTCATTCATAGTTTTGTATACGCAACTAAAAGTTTTTTAAGAACCAGTTACTTTTATATTAAATTGAAATAATTTTCACGTAGTGGCTAACCTAGTACACACAATAACGCGAAAGATAAATATAGCAAAAATAAAGACTATTTGAAGTTACATTCCATGTAACTTTAAATAGTCTTTATATAGTCTATCCATAATGAATAGTCTATAGATAATGAAATGCCAAACCAAACTAAACAAAAAGCAACTACCAGCTATTAAATCGGTTGTCAAATAAAGCACTGTTGCGGCCGTATTTCTCCATATGATTTCGGCTATCTGGAACTCCAATTTTCACACACTTTTCGCAGCATTTGCGGCCGTATTTCTCCAATAACTCTTCGAATGTTGATTTCCAGGTATTCAATTGTTTATCGGCGTAGATAAATGACTGGTTTATCGGCGTAGATAAATGACTTTACAAATCCCAAAGAAAATAATGCAATGGGGTTAAATCACACGATCTTGGTGCCCAATTAATAGGACCATTACGTGAAATTATTCGTTCATCAAAAGTTTCTTTGAATAAATCAATTGTAGCGCGCGCTATGTGGAAAGTTGCTCCGTCCTGTTGGAACCACATGTCAGCAAGTTTAATGCCAGCTAATTGAGGTACGAAAAAACTTCTATTCATGTCTCTATAACGTTCGAGGTCTGTATCCTATTTCTACCTTTAGAATAAAATCCAAGTTTTCTATATTCTGTAAAATTATACAAGGCCTAGACTAGCTTCACCATTATTCGCCTTAACGCTCCATCCTAGAACCTCGTTGTTCGTAGCCAATTGTTCTTGTATTAGCGCTATATCCGCTTCTACTCTAAATGACAATTCTTTTAATGTATTAGTAGCGACCCAATTACGATGAAGCTTGACTTGTATTTTCTTCATACTACTACTACTACTAATTTCTTTTAACTCCCAGGGGGCATAGGGCTTCTGTAAAACACTTCCATCTATTATGATTACGTGCTAACGCTTTTACTTACTTCCACGATTTTCCTGTACTAGTACTGTCTGTCTCACTGTTTAGTGTTCTTTTCCATGATTTTTTAGGCCTGCCGCGCTTTCTGCTACTTTGTGGGTTCCAGTCTAACACCTGTCTACAAATTTCACCTTCCTCTTTGCGTAGCGTGTGACCTATCCAACTCCACTTTCGACGTTTAATTTCTGTAGCAATTGGTTGTTGTTTGGATCTTTCATGGAGTTGATTATTTTGAATTTTATTAGGCCACCTGATCTTTAGGATGCGTCTAAGACTGTTATTAACAAAAACTTGAAGCTTGTTAGTGAGAGCCACCCATCATGTTTCGCATCCATATAAAAGTACAGATTTTATGTTCGAGTTAAAAATCCGAATCTTGAAGTTGACAGATAGAACATTATACTTCCAGATGTTACGTAACTGGGCGAATGCAGCTTTCGCTTTATTTATCCTTGGTAAAAAATCTTCTTTGGCACCGCCATCCGGTGCAACAACACGGCCAAGATACGTAAAGTTTCTAATATTTTCAATCTCGTTGCTGCCTAAAATGAAGTTGTTGCTGTTTGTTGCGCTAGTTTTCATTGCTTTTGTTTTAATAACATTTATTTTAAGCCCATATTCTGACGATGTTTCTTGTAAACTTTTTAGCTTATGCTGCATTTCCGAGTGTTTTGTTGACAGGAGACATATATCGTCGGCATAATCTAGACCTTCCAGTTGTTCGTTAAAGTTCCAGAAAATACCTCGTTTTAGACCGTAGACAGCCCTGTTTAAAATATCATCAAGTACTATTAAAAACAGTAGTGGTGACAACAGACTACCCTGCCTTAGTCCGGGTTTGGTGTTATTTGGTTCAGATAATAATCCTTGGTGTAATACACGACACTTGAAACCTTCATTTTGAGCACGTATTATATTGATTATTTTAGAAGGAACGCCTCTGCTTTTTAGGGCATCCGAAATATGTTCCTGCGAAACGCTGTGGTAAGCAGTGCTGTAATTAATAAATACGAGTTGTAAGGTATACTGCCATTCATTTACCAGCTCGATTATAGTTCTGATGGTATTTATTTGATCTATGCATGACTTGTTTCTGCGGAAGCCAGATTGTTGTTTCCTTAATGTGTTATTGATTTTATTGTTGATACGGTTCAACAAAATTTTTGTTAACACTTTTGATGGAATTGAAAGTAGGGTAATACCTCTGTAATTAGCGCATTCAGATAAATTCCCCTTTTTTTGGTACTTTTATTAAAATCTCAGTCCCATCATTTCCATTTGGTAATTTTTCATTTTCTCAGATCTTATGGAAAACTGTAAGTAGGAGTTGGGCTGTTAGTTCACTGTCGACTTTCAGCATTTCAGCGTATATTTGATCGTATCCAGGTGATTTTTCATATATTTTATGGCTGATTCTATTTCTTCCAGTGGCGGCGGGCTAGTTTTTATTGCCGAATCACGTTGATTTTCAGTTGGCATGTCAGACATTGGCAATGATACTGTCGGTGACGTTGTATTTAAGATTTTGTTAAAATGCTCATGCCATACTTTTAACTGCTGTTCTTTGTTGGTAGTAGGTTAACCATCCTTGTCTTTTATTGGGTGATTATTTTTCCTACTTACACCTTCTTTGTGGTCTCGTAAAGTAGCCAGATATCTTTTCTTTCAGCAGCTTTTTCTGCTTCATATGCAATATCGTCGAACTATTTGCGCTTATCTCTTTTACATAATTTTTTAACCGTTTTTTAAATTGATTATAATGTTCTGCGCTTTCGTTGCTTTTGTGCTCTAGTTTTTACGTCTTCTTTTATTTTCTTCGCAGCTCTTCTTCAATCTTTTCTCATGTTTCTTGTGATATCCATTCTTTTCTCCCATTTGACATATATCCAAGAACATTTTCACTAGCTTCAATAAAATATTTTTTAACAGCATTTCAGGTAGCTTCCACATTATAATATTTCGTAGTAGAAGCTAAATTGGTAACATTATTACTTAGAGGATCAGTAAAGTGAGTACGTGTATTAGGATTATTTAGTTTCTTAATGTCAAATTTATTAAAAATCATCCTTCATTGGCTTTTGCTTGATGTAGCAGTTTTCACACGAAGTTCTGCAATTAATAGATGGTGGTCCGAGCCGATGTCAGCACTTCTTTTTACACGGACATCTAACAGATTGCTCCTCCATAGTCTGCTAATGCATATGTGATCTATTTGGTTTCCCGTATTGTTGTTAGGAGAATCCAAGTTGTCTTGTGACAGCTTTTATGTAAAAATAATGTACCACCGATTACTAGATCTGAGGCAATACAAGTTTCTATGAAGAGTTCACCATTGTCGTTCAAACTCCGATTCCGTTAGAACCCATCACCTGTTGAATATCTCGATTGTCCATACCAACCTTATCATTAAAATCTCCCATAAGGATTATTATGTTTTTCTTTTTGATTTGGGATAAAGTTAAGTTGTTGATAAAATTCATCTTTTTTCTCCCTTTCCGAGAATGTAGAGTGTTTGATTTCGGTTTCATTTATAAGTGAGCAGCAATTTTGCTAACATGTGTTTTGCACCTCCAAATCCGACGTGCATGCTGCAGAAGGACTCCCAGCACAATGCCAGTTACCTCTTGGACAAAATATTTCCTTCGGATTTCTATCCATGTTTGTCCTAAAACAGCTATTCTATTGCAGCGTTCCATATGATTGATTATAAGGCAAAAATCGGATCTAACAGGTGCTACATTCCTTTTGAGGTTGCCAGACTTACCACTAGGACAGACCGCCCCTAATCTGGGGCAACAGACGCCTTCTGCAGGCGCTTCTCACCTGAAGTACAGACGCTGCCATCACAGGGACCCTCCTCTTTCGAAGCGAAAAAGTACTATTCCACGGTGACTCCCTCTCTCGTTGACCCAAGTTTCCACAAAGGATGCTTACTGACCCAAGTTTCCACAAAGGATGGTTACTTCATCTCCGCTTTGGTTGCTCAGGTTTCCAGGGGCACCAAGTGGAGGTGATAGTAGGAATTGGAAGATTGAGGCATCTGCTAAACTGCATGCAGCAAATTACCACATCCAACCCATTATGCCACCCTCAATCTTCATACTGATGGGTCGTAACTAATTCTCTTCAATTCAGTATCGTCTACCTGCGGAGACTCTACTATTCGTTGACTTCAACAAAGAAACGAGATCTTCTTCCTACTTGTTAGGATTTGTATTTTTCATCTTATCTCCTTCACCTGTATCCTCTGATTTTGAAAAATTTATCTTAATTTTTCTAGATGGCTAAAATACACACGCAGAAACACTTTTCAGAGTCTCGATTCAGATTCCTAAGAAGTTAGCTTTCTTTCTTTATTTTCCTGTGAAAGATGGACCGTTCTTGTTCAAGATATAAATAAACCTTAGAAATTCCTAGGGTTCTCTAAACTCTTCAGGGAGCCATAAAAGCACCTTGTTAAGTTTTGAAACCTCGTCTTTGCATCCACGTAAAGGTCTAAATCCTACCATAATTTTTCTTTTCTTCTTAACATTTTCTTCACGATTTCCTCCGTGTGTTGGGTTTCTCCTTTTGTATTTGGAATTCACAAGCTGTTCTTCTTAACTTTTTGGCCTCGGCCTTTTTGGCCTCGGTTTTAGCGTAATTATTGAAATCGGCTGGTACGTATTTCTCGTCAGTAAAACTGGGAAGGTCTGTACTTACCTCCTATTATACTACTCCCAAACTATTCGTTGGGAGTAGTATCCTCTGATTTGAAAAATTTATCTTAATTTTTCTAGATGGCTAAAATACACACGCAGAAACACTTTTCAGAGTCTCGTTTCAGATTCCTAAAGTCAGAAGTTAGCCTTCTTTCTTTATTTTCCTGTGAAAGATGTACCGGATTGTGTTCTATGGCTCATATTCTTGTTCAAGATATAAATAAACCTTACAAATTCCTTGGGTTATCTAAACTGTTCAGGGAGCCATTAAAGCACCTTGTTAAGTTTAGAAACCTCGCCTTTACATCCACGTAAAGGTCTAAATCCTACCATACTTTTTCTTTTCTTCTTAACATTTTCCACCATATGTTGTGTTTCTCCTTTTGTATTTGGAATTGTCCAGCGTTCTTCTTGACTTGTTGGACTCGGTGATCGACTAGGGGTTTTGTTAAATATTATTTAAATAAAACAACCATTTCTTGTTGCGATATCACTACTTCGAGGTATCAAATTGAATGCCGCGGCTGTTCGAATGCCGTTCTTCGAATGTCGTTATTCGAATGCTGTTGTTCGAATATCGTTGTTCGAATGTCCTTCTTCGAATGCCCAGAAGCACCAAATTACTAAGTCTTTCATACGCTAAAAATGCTCCTTTAGCATTTTTAGCCATCCGGCACTTGTTGTGTAATTACCAAATTTAACAGTGAACGAACTCAATGAACTCTAAAACCCTTAGTAATAATATCATATGCTTTGTATTATTATAATATTTTATATGCAATTGTTGTTGTCATACATAATTACTTTCCATATGACGATTTTGACCTTGTTATGAAATCTGATACATATAAATATATTGTTATAATTAAAATATATAACATAATTTAAAAATCACGATAATGCATATTCAGCATATGAAATTATTTTGGTTCCAAGTAAATAAACATATTTGAGTTCAACGTAATTTCATTACACAACACCTCCCTTTCCCAAGTTACCTAATACCTGTAATGCAAATATCTTTATTTTACCAAAAAACACGCTATAAAACTTATAATTTTCTTAATTCTAATATTGATAAGATTTACATTTTTCTTACAACAATAACAAAAAAATTTACTTACATCTATATTATTTAAAACATGATCGTAAACCCAAAATAAAACTTAATCTAATTATTGTCAAATATAAGTAAAAATCTTTATATTTCTTGAACTTCTTATTATATAGTATTTAAAATCATTTTTAAATAATTAATTATCTTTAAATAATTTCTTATTGAAATTTTATTTTAATAATTTTTAAAAATAGATCTATCTGGTTCTATTTAATTTTAATTAATATAATATTTTGTTTTAGAAAAGTTTGTTTTAGATTATTAAAATCTTTTTGTTTCTCATTATTTTAATATTATTTTTTTTATAAATTTAAAATTTTTAATATTTAATTGTTGTTTCTTTTTTTGTATGTTTCAAATATATATTTTTTTTAAAAAACAGATCTTGTTGATCTTCCTTACTTTATTATAGGTTTTAATATATTTTAAATTTAGTGAATTATATTGAACATATAACAATATATCTAATAATAAGTTTGATATAGATTTTACTCTTCATATAATATAGATTTAAAATTACATATATAGATTTAAGATATTTAAGATTCTATAGATTTGAGATTTAATGGATTTTATAAATTTGAGATTCTATAGATTTTCTATAGGTATTCTATAAAAAATCTATAGATCTCTTCCCATTCCTATATAATTTTAATAGACTTAATATTTTATATTATATCAATATAAAAAAGAAATCATTTATTTATATTCTCAAATAAAATAATTAATTTTCCCGTTTTTTTTTTACAGAAGTAGAAAAAGAAGTAGTTAAAATTAAATATTTTAAATAAAAATTCGGTATATTATTTTGTATGTTGTTCTATACGCTACAATTCTATTGATATATGTAACTCTAATTACAAAAAAACTTACAAATTTTGTTTTATGCTTCTAAACCCTACAAATCTCAAAAACAATCGCAACAATAACTCTTGTTCATTATTCATTCCATAGTTATATAATTTGGTAATTGTCACTTATAGTGCACACCCGTAATCTCTTTATCCTACGGGAGTAACCTATTAAAGCGGTTTTAACCCCATCCGCACCTGCTCTATTTCCCCCTATCCTATTCATTTCATTTATTTCAATTTTTAATAAATTACTTTGAACTTTATCTCGATCCTTTTTTACTATAGAAATATAATTAATAAATATTTTTTTTCTCTCAAAATTGTTTATCTTTACTTGAATTTTATTACAGATTTTACTTAATCCAACATTATCATTCATAACAACTATTTCTTCATCAATGACTGCCTCTCCACTCTCAACTAGCTCTTTACCATTTTCGACTTCTTCATTATGAAATACTTTCTTATCTTCTTCTAATTTGCGCTTATTTTCAACTATAACTTTATTATATAGTTCAATATCTTTTACAACTTTATCATTTTCTACTACTTCATAAATATATTCTAATTCTCTATCATCTACATCTCCCTCCGCGTTAGTATTTAGTTCATCAATACATTCCATTTCATCTAGTGCGACTCCTCCTGTGTACATAACGTTTTCTTTAAAGTTTAGATTCTTTGTTGAACCTCGGAATTATGGCCTTCCATTTCGAATAAATGTTTTATGTATATTACAGTATCCTCCTTTGTATTACTGTCTGTTGGTGAAGATAAATACCGTACGAAAAAGTCCCCGTACGAAAAAGATTGAACTTTAGGTTCAAAATCTGAAGTGACCTGGTCATGTATTGTTTTAGTTATTATGGGTACCAAAATTTCTCCTTGTTTTATAGTGTTCAAGCTAATTCCGAAAAATACATCATTTTTAAAATCTTTACTAAAACTCAATATATTCTCCTCTTCTTTCTCGCAAATTTCATCAATTTTCTCTATTCTTGCTGGTATTATAGTTGTTGAATTATTCGGTATCTCTGTAAACAAATCTATGAGGTCCTGTGTTTCCTCAGTTTTAACTAGAATTTAATCTAATCGTGAGTTTTGGCACAGTTCTGCAGTATCTATTACGTGGGCCTTATATTCATTGTTTTACCATGAATATAAAATATTATCTTCAACTATTTTGTGGCTTCTTTCTTCAACGTTCACTACTTTATTAGTTTCATTATTAAATATCACACTACTATTTATCATTTCAATATCCTAGACCATTGAGTTAATCCATTTTTGGATGGATGTTTTGTTTTGACCTAATATGCTGCAGTTCTTTTTCAAGAAATCGTTACCTAAAATACCATCTGCCGGTAGCCGACAATTTTCACCTACCACTTGGAAATCGCATCGAAATTCTTGAGGAGTTAGAAATGTGCCTGAACATCTGTCTAATATCGTACTTTGAGCATTTATAAATAGTATATTTGTATATTCAACTGATAAAATTGGTGTGTCTGGATTTATCTTGTCTTTCTTTAATAAACTAATTTGAGCCCCGTATCTATTAATAAAGTAATTGTCTCTACTTTTGCTATATCTAAAGGCATAGTTGGCTCAGGTTGGAAACTATTTACTGGTCTACCATTCTCCTTATAGTCTTGGGATAAGAATAGGGATTTTAGCTCATCCTTCTGGCGTTTCCCTGGTTAGCTTGGTAATGTTGTCGGGCAGCACAGGTCAACTCAGAATGGCCCTCTCTTTGGCACCATTCGCAGATTTTTTGTACTACCCCGATTCCAACCGCTTTCCCCTGCGACAGTGGTTCTTTACTTTGCGCTTCGTATTTATTAAAAGGACAATCTGCTGCTACATGTCCTGGCCTTTACCATTCGCAGATTTTTTGTACTACCCCGATTCCAACCGTTTTCCCCTGCGACAGTGGTTCTTTACTTTGCGCTTCGTATTTATTAACATGTCCTGACTTTCTACATAACTGGCACTCGGTTCGTGGCCAAATTGGTTCATTATACATGTTCGTGTTTGGTCTAGGTGTTTTCGTACTACGTAGTGCTCTAGAATCCTTACTGCAATGTTCTAATATACCGCAGTTGAAACATGTTATTTTTGAATTATCTCGCGTATTTGGTCTAATCTAATAGAATTGTTATTGTTTGACCATTTCTTCAATCAACGAATCCAACTTTCTATATTATAATAAGAAAAATTTAGTATGCAAAATTTTTATTCTGTATCTGTACTTTCTGCTCTATTATTTTTTTTAAACACGTCACTCGTTACCTACAACTTACAACAACACATTTCACAGTAACGAGTATCGACCGGGTCATCCTATAATTAATTGGGTCAAATTTCAGTGGACCTACTTGCTAGTTCATTTGTATAGGAAAGTAATAATATTTTTTTTTTTTTTTTTTTTTTTTTGTTGTTGCATAATAATAATAACTGCTGATATACACTAAAACTGGTCTATTAGACCAACCATCAGTTTGTTATTGAAAACTCTTAGCCTAAATTTGTAGTTTCTAGATTACCTAGTAGCTTTCTAGAATTATGTCTGAATTAGTTATGATTTAGTTAATTTTCTTATTTGGTGATTGTATTTGTTATTAATTCGCTGGTTAATGCGATGATTATACGATATCGATTGGCTTTTTCCGTTTTAATCTTCTTGTCTGATTGTTAGTATCTAATAACTTGATTGCTTCTATATTGATGTGGTCTCGAAGTATTTGCACATGTTTAGTTGCGATTTTTTTCCTTTCAGTTTCTACTAAGTTTATATCCAGATCCCTATGTAGGTCTTTATTTCGAATGTACCAAGGTGCATTCACCATGTTGCGAAGAACTTTATTTTGGAATGTCTGTATTTTCTTGATGTGACACTTTTTAGCACAACCCCACAGCTGTATCCCATATAACCATACCGGCTTTAGGATTTGATTGTATATTAAAATTTTGTTATTGATTGACAAACTGGATTTTCTGCCTAGAAGCCAATATAGCTTTTTGTATTTTAGTTCCAACTCGCTTTTTTTAATTTTTACGTGTTCTTTCCACCTTAGCTTGACATCAAGTGTTATTCCCAGATATTTTGCATTTGTTCCATTAGGGACTACGTTTCCATTCAGGTAGACTGGAATAAGATTAGTTATTTTTTTGTTGGTGAAATTTATATGTACTGATTTCGAATCGTTGATCTTAATCTTCCACTTGTTTGCCCAGTCTTGTATTTGGTTGTTTGCTGTTTGTAATTTTGTTGTTGATCCAGTAAGGTGTTTATCCGTGGCCAGCATCGCTGTGTCGTCACCGAATGTTGCCATTACTACGTTGTTTGGTATCGGTAAATCACTTGTAAATAGTAGATATAATATTGGACCCAGGATACTACCTTGTGGTACACCTGCATTGATTTGCCTTAGGTCTGAGTATTCGTCTTCTTGCTTGATACGAAAGAATCTATTCGATAAATACGAAGTGAGGAATTCTACGTGTTGTTTCGGTAGCATTTTATTTAACTTGTGTAGTATCCCTTCATGCCAAACCTTGTCAAAGGCTTGGGCGATGTCGATAAATATGGATGAGCAAACTTGTTTTTCTTCAAGAACCTTTTCAATAACTTCTGTGATCCGATGGATTTGATCGATCGTAGAATGTTTTTCTCTGAAACCAAATTGGAAATTTGGAATCAGATTTTTAGATTCAATTATCGGTTTTATTCTCTTTAGAAATAATTTTTCCAGAAGCTTTGAGATTATTGGTAGAAGAGATATTGTATGATGAAGCTACATTCGGCGGTTTACCAGGTTTTTGCAACATAATTACCTCTGCCACTTTCCAAATATCTGGTATGTGTTTTAGACGAAATGATGCATTTATTAATAACGTTAACATTTTTATACCTTTTTTGGGAAGTTGGTTTAGCATCTCTGGTGTTATTAGGTCGTATCCTGGAGCTTTCTTCTTTTTGAAGCTTGTTTTAATTACTTTAGCAACTTCTTGGTGCGTGACTACTCCTATGTTTTGGTTATCTGTATTGATAGACTTTTCTAAATTGTCCGTATTTCCATTGGTGTTCGGCATGAATATTTTAGATAGGTGGAATATTTTAGATAGGTGATAGGTGGTCAGCAAACACGTTTGCTTTATCCTTGTTATCCCTTGCCCAGGGAAAGTAATAATATAAACAAAATTTTGCTATACAAAACATATAGCCTATTTTCTACGACCTGCTTTGAAAGTTAATTGGCCCATGATAGTTGCATATGTTGCATTTGCATATATTTAAGATTATTTTCTTGCATTATTCATAATGCATTATTGATAATTTTTACCAGAAGCGGGTGTATTTTTTACTTAATAATTGTTGGAAAAATATGTAAATCAGTAGCGGGTGTATTTTTTACTTAATAATTGTTGGAAAAAATATGTAATGTAGTTTTAAATAATTTTACATATCGCCAAAAAAAAATATATTATTGTTTACATGCACAAATTAATGGTTATAATTATAAAATAATTTAGAGAATTGGATAGGTTTTTCTACCTGGTCTATTTTTTTTTTTTTTTTTTTTGGGGAACGCAAGAGAGCACTGCGACCTTCAGATCTATTGTGTGTTTACTGCCCCTTTCTCCCTAGTCCATATTAAGAGAACGATAGAACCTTAATATGGATTCGGGAGCCATATTGGCGAGTTCATCTGTGGTGAGAATACCCTTTCCTAGATGATTGAGTCTTCTTCTTGCAGCTGCTTCGCAGTAGCATAGAAGGTGTTCCGTTGTTTCCCTGTCATTGTGACAGAGGCGACAACTGTCCTCCTCAGCCAGTCCCATTTTCTTGAGGTGGTAGAGTACAGGGCTATGCCCAGTTATGAGACCTATTAAGGTACGAATGTCCTTTTTGCTGAGGTTTAATAGTTTATCCACCTTGATCCTATTTGGTGTGATAAGTTTCTTGGATATCGTGAGTTTAGGGAGTTTTCCCCAGTAGAGCCTATGCTCTTGCTCTATCCATCTGTTGAGTACAAATTTCTATTAGGACGAGCCGGCACTGGTGAAAAAAAGTACAAACATAAAATTTAGAAAAAAAATAACACCACCAAATATACTTTGAACATCTAAATGTACTTTGAACTTGGTATGTTTTATGTAAACATATCAGTAACTTGGTATGTTTACATAAATGAAGTGGATCCATTTACTTTTAAAATTGTGTTCTTTAGATTTTTATAAATAGCCTGACACACATCTTTAATAGCTAATAGCTGTGGACAGAAGTAGTTTTGAATTATAGTTCAGCCCCAGGTAACTGTTTTCAGTAGCTAAAAACCTTAAAGTAGTTGCCAGATTTGCTTCCGGGACAATAGCATTTCTTGTTCTTGTATTTTCCTTTTTCATTATCAACTCTTATAGATAAGCCCAAATTAAAGCTGTCCATTAAAAAAAAATTGTAATTTGCGGAATTTGGTTTAATTAAATGTCGTTTTTTCCATATTTCTTTCCTTGATTTTTTCAGCAAGTAACCCAGCATCTCCTTTTCGGTTGTTATTCTTCATCTTCTTCAAGGTCAGCAACTAATATTAAACAAGCAGCAGCTATCATCAAAGTTGCAATCGAGGTCACGTTTTCTTCCATTTCCAAACTCAATTTATTGATACATACATTAAGATTTTACGTAATACAAAAATCTGCACACAAATAAAATTTTAGAACTCTTAGAATTGAATATTTTACGAATACATAAAAAAACTGATTACCACACTAGTATTAACTACTAGTTCACACTAGTAGTCAATACTAGTGTGAACTAGAAGTGATATCGTGTTGTGTTGTACTGCATACAACGGGAAATCGCCTTGTTTTTGGGTACACATGTAGGCCGGGTTTTACTGTTGTTTGATGCAGTGAAATCTTTTGCAGGACACTAAAACGAGATAGTAATAAAAAAAAATTGTAAGGCAAAAAGAGACAGCACGAAAAAGATACCATCAATTTTGTAGCAAATTTTAGCAAAATTTTTACATAAAAATTAATAACTGAAAATATAAAAATAACAAAAAATATTAAATTATTTGAACTGGTCCGATTTCAAACTAAACCTTGCCAAGAATACCAAATGCATTCTTTTTTATTTTCTCATTTCATTTTACATATTACAAAATTCATTGCAAAGTATTGTTTTAAATTTATTACAACAAATGATATTAACAAAATAATTCTTAATAATAGATATTAACAAAATAATAGTTAACTGGTATTAACAGTTATTAAAAATAATAGACAAAATAAAATAAATAAATTTACGCCTCAACATACTTCCACCGTTAACAAAGGATTTCTTTAACCATCAAAAAAACTTTACAAGTTTGACAATAGGACGTTTTATTATTTTCTTTGCTGTTTTTAGGCTGACACGAATTAGACCTTCAGCACCATGATGAACCTCACATACTCTACCAAGTGCCCAGACTGTAGGTGGAAGATTTTTCTCTTTGATGATTACCATATTACCTACCTTTAAATTTTCTTTTACCAACACCCATTTTTTACGTTGTTGTAGATTATTTAAATAATAAAGTTCCCATCGTTTCCAAAAATGTTGACTTAATTTTGGGATGTAATTTCATATTTGAATTGGTGTCATTTTTACATCAATATGACTTATTACTCAGGGGACCTCAGAGGACATCTTCAGCTCTTGACTAATCACAAAATAAAGGCACTAGCCTCATTTGTATCGGATGAACGCCGACTTTTTTTTAAAAAAAATTAATATTTTTTGTTATTTTTATATTTTGAGTTATTAATTTTTATGTAAAATATTTTGCTATAAATTTGCTACAAAATTGATGGTATCTTTTTCGTGGTGTCTCTTTGTGCCTTACAATTTTTTTTATTACTATCTCGTTTTTGTTTCCTGCAAAAGATTTCACTGCATCAAACAACAGTAAAACCCGGCCTAAATGTGTTGACAAAAACTAGGCGATTTCCCGTTGTATGCAGTACATCACAACACGATATCACTTCTAGTTCACACTAGTATTGATCAACGGTAATCAGTTTTTTTATGTATTCGTAAAATATTCAATTCTAAGAGTTCTAAAATTTTATTTTTGTGCAGATTCTTGTGTTACGAAAAATCTTAATGTATGTATCAATAAATTGAGTTTGGAAATGGAAGAAAACGTGACCTCGATTGCAACTCTGATGATAGCTGCTGCTTGTTTAATATTAGTTGCTGACCTTGAAGAAGATGAAGAATAACAACCGAAAAGGAGATGCTGGGTTACTTGCTGAAAAAATCAAGGAAAGAAATAGGGAAAAAACGACATTTAATTAAACGAAATTCCGCAAATTACAAATTTTTTTTAATGGACAGCTTTAATTTGGGCTTATCTATAAGAGTTGATAATGAAAAAGGAAAATACAAGAACAAGAAATGTCATTGTCCCGGAAGCAAATCTGGCAACTACTTTGAGGTTTTTAGCTACTGAAAACAGTTACCTGGGGCTGAACTATAATTCAAAACTACTTCTGTCCACAGCTATTAGCTATTAAAGATGTGTGTCAGGCTATTTATAAAAATCTAAAGAACACAATTTTAAAAGTAAATGGGTCCTCTTCATTTATGTAAACATATCAAGTTACTAATATGTTTACATAACACATACCAAGTTCAAAGTATATTTAGATGTTCAAAGTATATTTGGTGGTGTTATTTTTTTTCTAAATTTTATGTCTGTACTGTTTTCGCCAGTGCCGGCTCGTCCTAATAGACCAGGTAGAAAAACCTATCCAATTCTCTAAATTAATTTATAATTATAACCATTAATTTGTGCACGTAAACAATAAAATATTTTTTTTTTTGGCGATATGTAAAATTATTTAAAACTACATTATATATTTTTTCCAACAATTATTAAGTAAAAAATACACCCGCTATTGATTTACATATTTTTCCAACAATTATTAAGTAAAAAATACACCCGCTTCTGATAAAAATCATCAATAATGCATTATGAATAATGCAAGAAAATAATCTTAAATATATGCAAATGCAACATATGCAACTATCATGGGCCAATTAACTTTCAAAGCAGGTCGTAGAAAATAGGCTATATTTTTTGTATAGCAAAATTTTGTTTATGTTATTACTTTCCTATACAAATTAACTAGCAAGTAGGTCCACTGAAATTTGACCCAATTAATTATACGATGACCCGGTCGATACTCGTTACTGTGAAATGTGTTGTTGTAAGTTATAGGTAACGAGTGACGTGCTTAGATAAAAATATAATAGGGCAGAAAGTACAGAATAAAAATTTTGCATACTAAATTTTTCTTATTAAATATAGAAAGTTGGATTCGTTGGTTGAAGAAATGGTGTAGACGGGTAAAGAGTAATAACTTTTGTATGCAGAAAAACATTCTGTATCATAACAATTTCCCTTAGGATATGATGAACTTGATACGAAATGAAAGAAAAAAACTAAAAGTAAAAAGAAGCGTCCTAAAAGTAAAAAAAAATAATATCTAAATTTTGGGTAAACAAAGCAAATACACGGTTCGAAATTGAAGTTTATTTTTCAACTTTAAAGATGTATATTTATCCTTAATAAAATGAGTTGAATTTCCCATCGTCAAAGGTGATTTTTTTTTCTAAAACTATTATTTCAAATATCATGCTCACATTTTTAACCTTAATGCAGAAATAATAAACAACTGGCAGGAAATCGAGTTTTTTAGTTTAAAATAAATAGCAGATATAATTTTAATTTTTTTTGTTCAAAATTGTATCCAGCAGGTTAAAAGGATTATATTTGCTGGCTTAAAATATCAGCTATAAATGTCAATTGAAATAATTCAATTTTTGATCATCTCCAGCCTTAAATAATCCGTTTCCTCATCAGCCATAGGGCTTGCATTACCCGTTTAACAATTTACCGGTTAACCGATAAATTGTTAAAAAACTCATTACCGAAATTCGTAATTTTTTACCGGTTTTTCGGTAAAAATTTAAATATGTTTTAAGAAACTTTTTATATTTTACAATATTTTTCGTTTTGTTGTGTAAATACTATTTCATAAATAAATAATTAAATTTAATATTGTACATTAATAATTATACTATTTTAAAGAAATTCAATTATCTAGTTATAAAATAGTATGTAGGGAACAAAACGAAAAATATTGTAAAATATAAAGAGTTTCACACTTCTGTTCAGCGCTCACAAGTCACACTTGAACCTACGTAAAACCAAACAAAAATTAAGCGCGTTGTGTATAAAATACAATTTGTATGCAAATACAAACCCAAAAAAATATAAGAAAAAACAAATGTGTGAAATATTCATGCTTACTGTCCCTATATGTTCAGTAGGGCTTGCATTACCGGTTAACCAGTAAATTGCTAAAAACTCATTACCGAAAAAAGGGTAAATTGGTTTTTTTAACGGTTTTTCGGTAAAAATTTAAATATGTTTTAAGAAACTTTTTATATTTTACAATTTTTAGTTCCGTACATACTATTTTATAAGTAAATAGTTGAATATATTTATTATAGTATAATTATTAATGTACAATATTAAATTTTATTATTTAATCATAAACCAAAATTCAGTACGTTCTGCATACAATACAATTTGTACACAAATACAAATCCAAAAAAAAATAAGAAAAAAACAAATGTGTGAAATATTCATGGCTACTGTCCTATATATACTATATGTTCAGTGCTCGCTCGCACTTATGTAGAAATTTTTGATTTGGTGGTAAAATACAAGTTATATACAAACAGAAACGAATGTGTTTCATGCAATAGGAATAGCTTTAATAATATTGCGAAATTTTGAACAATTTTAACTGTTAAACTTGAAATAAATTGTTTGAGTATATAATTTATAATAAATGTATGACAAATATTTTTTTAAATATTTGAACGTCTCATTTAATATTTGAACGTTCTATACGTCTCATCAAATTTCGTAAAGGTAATACAAAAATATACTAATTTGAACTTATTCTGCATTTAAAATAAAAAAAAAAAATTAGGCAACATGCGTAAAAATTTAATATGGAATATTTACGCATGATGCACTCAAAATTACCGGTAGCAATTAAATAAAATGCACTCAAAATTACCGGTAAATTACCGGTTTACCGGTTCTTTCCACAAAATTTCCCGAATTACCGGTAAATATTGCCATCGTACTAATTCAGTATATGAATATCTATAACAAAAAATAAGTAAAAATCTATTCAAAATAAACATTTGTATAAAAAGAACTAAAATGCACGGTTGCATTTAAATACATACATACTATCCTTATACAGGAATCAAACTTAACCCAACTTCAGTTGGCATAGTGCTCTCTATCCTCCTGCTCAGCTGGGGCTTAGCTATAGGTTGCCCTTGGGTTCGGAATAATAAATAATGATATAAATCCAAATAAAAAAATTTATACAAGAACATATAACAATCCATTTTGTTAAATTATATATATATATATATATATATATATATATATATATATATATATATATATATATATATATATATATATATATATATATATATATATATATATATATATATATATATATATATATATATATATATATATATATATATATACAGTCAAGTCTCCTATAACGCGTTGTTTTTATAACGCGGTTTCCATATAACGCGGTGTGAAAATTGGGACTGTTCTCCTATAACGCGACGCGGTCTCCTTAGAACGCGGTTTTCGTACAAGAACTTTCCAACAACTCACATGACTTTAAAAATATATCTATAGTAACAATTATTTGATGTTTTAACCCCTTGACCTCAGATTTTTTTGTTATTTTTTGTGCATATTTATACTAATTTAATTTACAGTATATCATAAAACAAAAAATGATGAATAGTCATATTTTCATTTGGGATTTGCTCTAGCACCTCTAGTTGGATTGGTCTGAAATTTGGTAAGCACATTCATTATAGTGGTCTGGATGAAATGATGAATAGTCATATTTTCATCTGGGATTTGCTCTAGCACCTCTGGTTGGATTGGTCTGAAATTTGGTAAGCACATTCATTATAGTGGTCTCTAGAAAACTGCCCTAGTGCTCTTCGATTTGTTCTACTTGGAAGATAGTTAGAGGATGAAAACGTGGTTTCTGGGATTTTGTGGGGAAGAAACGGGGAGCACTAGTGCGGTTTACTAGAGACCACTATAAGGTATGTGCTTACCAAATTTCAGAACAATCCAACCAGAGGTGCTAGAGCAAATCCCAGATGAAAATATGACTATTCATCATTTCATCCAGAATACATACAATTTATTTATTTCTGAGATTCCATATAACGTGGTACGAATTCATTCAATTTATATTAGTTCTGTGTTTCTTATAACGCGGTTTCCATATAACGCGAAAGTGGTTTCCATATAACGCGAAATAAGTTAATATGATTTGTATTATTTCTTATAACACGGTTTCCATATAACGCGGTACGAATTAATCGCGTTATAGGAGACTTGACTGTATATATAAATATAAATCCATAAGGATTATTATGTTTTCTTTTTGATTTGGGATAAAGTTAAGCTCACTTATAATTCATCTTTTTTCTCCCTTTCCGAGAATGTAGAGTGTTTGATTTCGGTTTCATTTATAAGTGAGCAGCAATTTTGCTAACATGTGTTTTGCACCTCCAAATCCGACGTGCATGCTGCAGAAGGACTCCCAGCACAATGCCAGTTACCTCTTGGACAAAATATTTCCTTCGGATTTCTATCCATGTTTGTCCTAAAACAGCTATTCTATTGCAGCGTTCCATATGATTGATTATAAGGCAAAAATCGGATCTGACAGGTGCTACATTCCTTTTGAGGTTGCCAGACTTACCACTAGGACAGACCGCCCCTAATCTGGGGCAACAGACGCCTTCTGCAGGCGCTTCTCACCTGAAGTACAGACGCTGCCATCACAGGGACCCTCCTCTTTCGAAGCGAAAAAGTACTATTCCACGGTGACTCCCTCTCTCGTTGACCCAAGTTTCCACAAAGGATGCTTACTGACCCAAGTTTCCACAAAGGATGGTTACTTCATCTCCGCTTTGGTTGCTCAGGTTTCCAGGGGCACCAAGTGGAGGTGATAGTAGGAATTGGAAGATTGAGGCATCTGCTAAACTGCATGCAGCAAATTACCACATCCAACCCATTATGCCACCCTCAATCTTCATACTGATGGGTCGTAACTAATTCTCTTCAATTCAGTATCGTCTACCTGCGGAGACTCTACTATTCGTTGACTTCAACAAAGAAACGAGATCTTCTTCCTACTTGTTAGGATTTGTATTTTTCATCTTATCTCCTTCACCTGTATCCTCTGATTTTGAAAAATTTATCTTAATTTTTCTAGATGGCTAAAATACACACGCAGAAACACTTTTCAGAGTCTCGTTTCAGATTCCTAAGAAGTTAGCTTTCTTTCTTTATTTTCCTGTGAAAGATGGACCGTTCTTGTTCAAGATATAAATAAACCTTAGAAATTCCTAGGGTTCTCTAAACTCTTCAGGGAGCCATAAAAGCACCTTGTTAAGTTTTGAAACCTCGTCTTTGCATCCACGTAAAGGTCTAAATCCTACCATAATTTTTCTTTTCTTCTTAACATTTTCTTCACGATTTCCTCCGTGTGTTGGGTTTCTCCTTTTGTATTTGGAATTCACAAGCTGTTCTTCTTAACTTTTTGGCCTCGGCCTTTTTGGCCTCGGTTTTAGCGTAATTATTGAAATCGGCTGGTACGTATTTCTCGTCAGTAAAACTGGGAAGGTCTGTACTTACCTCCTATTATACTACTCCCAAACTATTCGTTGGCCTCAACAAAGAAACGAGATCTTCTTCCTACTTCGTCTTATCTCCTTCACCTGTATCCTCTGATTTGAAAAATTTATCTTAATTTTTCTAGATGGCTAAAATACACACGCAGAAACACTTTTCAGAGTCTCGTTTCAGATTCCTAAAGTCAGAAGTTAGCCTTCTTTCTTTATTTTCCTGTGAAAGATGTACCGGATTGTGTTCCATGGCTCATATTCTTGTTCAAGATATAAATAAACCTTAGAAATTCCTAGGGTTATCTAAACTGTTCAGGGAGCCATTAAAGCACCTTGTTAAGTTTAGAAACCTCGCCTTTACATCCACGTAAAGGTCTAAATCCTACCATAATTTTTCTTTTCTTCTTAACATTTTCCACCATATGTTGTGTTTCTCCTTTTGTATTTGGAATTGTCCAGCGTTCTTCTTGACTTGTTGGACTCGGTGATCGACTAGGGGTTTTGTTAAATATTATTTAAATAAAACAACCATTTCTTGTTGCGATATCACTACTTCGAGGTATCAAATTGAATGCCGCGGCTGTTCGAATGCCGTTCTTCGAATGTCGTTATTCGAATGCTGTTGTTCGAATATCGTTGTTCGAATGTCCTTCTTCGAATGCCCAGAAGCACCAAATTACTAAGTCTTTCATACGCTAAAAATGCTCCTTTAGCATTTTTAGCCATCCGGCACGTGTTGTGTAATTACCAAATTTAACAGTGAACGAACTCAATGAACTCTAAAACCCTTAGTAATAATATCATATGCTTTGTATTATTATAATATTTTATATGCAATTGTTGTTGTCATACATAATTACTTTCCATATGACGATTTTGACCTTGTTATGAAATCTGATACATATAAATATATTGTTATAATTAAAATATATAACATAATTTAAAAATCACGATAATGCATATTCAGCATATGAAATTATTTTGGTTCCAAGTAAATAAACATATTTGAGTTCAACGTAATTTCATTACACAACACCTCCCTTTCCCAAGTTACCTAATACCTGTAATGCAAATATCTTTATTTTACCAAAAAACTTATAATTTTCTTAATTCTAATATTGATAAGATTTACATTTTTCTTACAACAATAACAAAAAAATTTACTTACATCTATATTATTTAAAACATGATCGTAAACCCAAAATAAAACTTAATCTAATTATTGTCAAATATAAGTAAAAATCTTTATATTTCTTGAACTTCTTATTATATAGTATTTAAAATCATTTTTAAATAATTAATTATCTTTAAATAATTTCTTATTGAAATTTTATTTTAATAATTTTTAAAAATAGATCTATCTGGTTCTATTTAATTTTAATTAATATAATATTTTGTTTTAGAAAAGTTTGTTTTAGATTATTAAAATCTTTTTGTTTCTCATTATTTTAATATTATTTTTTTTATAAATTTAAAATTTTTAATATTTAATTGTTGTTTCTTTTTTTGTATGTTTCAAATATATATTTTTTTTAAAAAACAGATCTTGTTGATCTTCCTTACTTTATTATAGGTTTTAATATATTTTAAATTTAGTGAATTATATTGAACATATAACAATATATCTAATAATAAGTTTGATATAGATTTTACTCTTCATATAATATAGATTTAAAATTACATATATAGATTTAAGATATTTAAGATTCTATAGATTTGAGATTTAATGGATTTTATAAATTTGAGATTCTATAGATTTTCTATAGGTATTCTATAAAAAATCTATAGATCTCTTCCCATTCCTATATAATTTTAATAGAATATTTTATATTATATCAATATAAAAAAGAAATCATTTATTTATATTCTCAAATAAAATAATTAATTTTCCCGTTTTTTTTTTACAGAAGTAGAAAAAGAAGTAGTTAAAATTAAATATTTTAAATAAAAATTCGGTATATTATTTTGTATGTTGTTCTATACGCTACAATTCTATTGATATATGTAACTCTAATTACAAAAAAACTTACAAATTTTGTTTTATGCTTCTAAACCCTACAAATCTCAAAAACAATCGCAACAATAACTCTTGTTCATTATTCATTCCATAGTTATATAATTTGGTAATTGTCACTTATAGTGCACACCCGTAATCTCTTTATCCTACGGGAGTAACCTATTAAAGCGGTTTTAACCCCATCCGCACCTGCTCTATTTCCCCCTATCCTATTCATTTCATTTATTTCAATTTTTAATAAATTACTTTGAACTTTATCTCGATCCTTTTTTACTATAGAAATATAATTAATAAATATTTTTTTTCTCTCAAAATTGTTTATCTTTACTTGAATTTTATTACAGATTTTACTTAATCCAACATTATCATTCATAACAACTATTTCTTCATCAATGACTGCCTCTCCACTCTCAACTAGCTCTTTACCATTTTCGACTTCTTCATTATGAAATACTTTCTTATCTTCTTCTAATTTTCGCTTATTTTCAACTATAACTTTATTATATAGTTCAATATCTTTTACAACTTTATCATTTTCTACTACTTCATAAATATATTCTAATTCTCTATCATCTACATCTCCCTCCGCGTTAGTATTTAGTTCATCAATACATTCCATTTCATCTAGTGCGACTCCTCCTGTGTACATAACGTTTTCTTTAAAGTTTAGATTCTTTGTTGAACCTCGGAATTATGGCCTTCCATTTCGAATAAATGTTTTATGTATATTACAGTATCCTCCTTTGTATTACTGTCTGTTGGTGAAGATAAATACCGTACGAAAAAGTCCCCGTACGAAAAAGATTGAACTTTAGGTTCAAAATCTGAAGTGACCTGGTCATGTATTGTTTTAGTTATTATGGGTACCAAAATTTCTCCTTGTTTTATAGTGTTCAAGCTAATTCCGAAAAATACATCATTTTTAAAATCTTTACTAAAACTCAATATATTCTCCTCTTCTTTCTCGCAAATTTCATCAATTTTCTCTATTCTTGCTGGTATTATAGTTGTTGAATTATTCGGTATCTCTGTAAACAAATCTATGAGGTCCTGCGTTTCCTCAGTTTTAACTAGAATTTAATCTAATCGAGAGTTTTGGCACAGTTCTGCAGTATCTATTACGTGGGCCTTATATTCATTGTTTTACCATGAATATAAAATATTATCTTCAACTATTTTGTGGCTTCTTTCTTCAACGTTCACTACTTTATTAGTTTCATTATTAAATATCACACTACTATTTATCATTTCAATATCCTAGACCATTGAGTTAATCCATTTTTGGATGGATGTTTTGTTTTGACCTAATATGCTGCAGTTCTTTTTCAAGAAATCGTTACCTAAAATACCATCTGCCGGTAGCCGACAATTTTCACCTACCACTTGGAAATCGCATCGAAATTCTTGAGGAGTTAGAAATGTGCCTGAACATCTGTCTAATATCGTACTTTGAGCATTTATAAATAGTATATTTGTATATTCAACTGATAAAATTGGTGTGTCTGGATTTATCTTGTCTTTCTTTAATAAACTAATTTGAGCCCCGTATCTATTAATAAAGTAATTGTCTCTACTTTTGCTATATCTAAAGGCATAGTTACTAAAGGCTCAGGTTGGAAACTATTTACTGGTCTACCATTCTCCTTATAGTCTTGGGATAAGAATAGGGATTTTAGCTCATCCTTCTGGCGTTTCCCTGGTTAGCTTGGTAATGTTGTCGGGCAGCACAGGTCAACTCAGAATGGCCCTCTCTTTGGCACCATTCGCAGATTTTTTGTACTACCCCGATTCCAACCGCTTTCCCCTGCGACAGTGGTTCTTTACTTTGCGCTTCGTATTTATTAAAAGGACAATCTGCTGCTACATGTCCTGGCCTTTACCATTCGCAGATTTTTTGTACTACCCCGATTCCAACCGTTATTCCCCTGCGACAGTGGTTCTTTACTTTGCGCTTCGTATTTATTAACATGTCCTGAATTTCTACATAACTGGCACTCGGTTCGTGGCCAAATTGGTTCATTATACATGTTCGTGTTTGGTCTAGGTGGTTTTCGTACTACGTAGTGTCTAGAATCCTTACTGCAATGTTCTAATATACCGCAGTTGAAACATGTTATTTTTGAATTATCTCGCGTATTTGGTCTAATCTAATAGAATTGTTATTGTTTGACCATTTCTTCAATCAACGAATCCAACTTTCTATATTATAATAAGAAAAATTTAGTATGCAAAATTTTTATTCTGTATCTGTACTTTCTGCTCTATATTTTTTTAAACACGTCACTCGTTACCTACAACTTACAACAACACATTTCACAGTAACGAGTGTCGACCGGGTCATCCTATAATTAATTGGGTCAAATTTCAGTGGACCTACTTGCTAGTTCATTTGTATAGGAAAGTAATAATATTTTTTTTTTTTTTTTTTTTTTTTTGTTGTTGCATAATAATAATAACTGCTGATATACACTAAAACTGGTCTATTAGACCAACCATCAGTTTGTTATTGAAAACTCTTAGCCTAAATTTGTAGTTTCTAGATTACCTAGTAGCTTTCTAGAATTATGTCTGAATTAGTTATGATTTAGTTAATTTTCTTATTTGGTGATTGTATTTGTTATTAATTCGCTGGTTAATGCGATGATTATACGATATCGATTGGCTTTTTCCGTTTTAATCTTCTTGTCTGATTGTTAGTATCTAATAACTTGATTGCTTCTATATTGATGTGGTCTCGAAGTATTTGCACATGTTTAGTTGCGATTTTTTTCCTTTCAGTTTCTACTAAGTTTATATCCAGATCCCTATGTAGGTCTTTATTTCGAATGTACCAAGGTGCATTCTCCATGTTGCGAAGAACTTTATTTTGGAATGTCTGTATTTTCTTGATGTGACACTTTTTAGCACAACCCCACAGCTGTATCCCATATAACCATACCGGCTTTAGGATTTGATTGTATATTAAAATTTTGTTATTGATTGACAAACTGGATTTTCTGCCTAGAAGCCAATATAGCTTTTTGTATTTTAGTTCCAACTCGCTTTTTTTAATTTTTACGTGTTCTTTCCACCTTAGCTTGACATCAAGTGTTATTCCCAGATATTTTGCATTTGTTCCATTAGGGACTACGTTTCCATTCAGGTAGACTGGAATAAGATTAGTTATTTTTTTGTTGGTGAAATTTATATGTACTGATTTCGAATCGTTGATCTTAATCTTCCACTTGTTTGCCCAGTCTTGTATTTGGTTGTTTGCTGTTTGTAATTTTGTTGTTGATCCAGTAAGGTGTTTATCCGTGGCCAGCATCGCTGTGTCGTCACCGAATGTTGCCATTACTACGTTGTTTGGTATCGGTAAATCACTTGTAAATAGTAGATATAATATTGGACCCAGGATACTACCTTGTGGTACACCTGCATTGATTTGCCTTAGGTCTGAGTATTCGTCTTCTTGCTTGATACGAAAGAATCTATTCGATAAATACGAAGTGAGGAATTCTACGTGTTGTTTCGGTAGCATTTTATTTAACTTGTGTAGTATCCCTTGTCAAAGGCTTGGGCGATGTCGAATTCTACGTGTTGTTTCGGTAGCATTTTATTTAACTTGTGTAGTAACCTTGTCAAAGGCTTGGGCGATGTCGATAAATATGGATGAGCAAACTTGTTTTCCTTCAAGAACCTTTTCAATAACTTCTGTGATCCGATGGATTTGATCGATCGTAGAATGTTTTTCTCTGAAACCAAATTGGAAATTTGGAATCAGATTTTTAGATTCAATTATCAGTTTTATTCTCTTTAGAAATAATTTTTCCAGAAGCTTTGAGATTATTGGTAGAAGAGATATTGTATGATGAAGCTACATTCGGCGGTTTACCAGGTTTTTGCAACATAATTACCTCTGCCACTTTCCAAATATCTGGTATGTGTTTTAGACGAAATGATGCATTTATTAATAACGTTAACATTTTTATACCTTTTTTGGGAAGTTGGTTTAGCATCTCTGGTGTTATTAGGTCGTATCCTGGAGCTTTCTTCTTTTTGAAGCTTGTTTTAATTACTTTAGCAACTTCTTGGTGCGTGACTACTCCTATGTTTTGGTTATCTGTATTGATAGACTTTTCTAAATTGTCCGTATTTCCATTGGTGTTCGGCATGAATATTTTAGATAGGTGGAATATTTTAGATAGGTGATAGGTGGTCAGCAAACACGTTTGCTTTATCCTTGTTATCCCTTGCCCAGGGAAAGTAATAATATAAACAAAATTTTGCTATACAAAACATATAGCCTATTTTCTACGACCTGCTTTGAAAGTTAATTGGCCCATGATAGTTGCATATGTTGCATTTGCATATATTTAAGATTATTTTCTTCTGGTAAAAATTATCAATAATGCATTATTATTCATAATGCACCGCTTCTGGTAAAAATTATCAATAATGCATTATTATTCATAATGCATTATTGATAATTTTTACCAGAAGCGGGTGTATTTTTTACTTAATAATTGTTGGAAAAATATGTAAATCAGTAGCGGGTGTATTTTTTACTTAATAATTGTTGGAAAAAATATGTAATGTAGTTTTAAATAATTTTACATATCGCCAAAAAAAAATATATTATTGTTTACATGCACAAATTAATGGTTATAATTATAAAATAATTTAGAGAATTGGATAGGTTTTTCTACCTGGTCTATTAGGACGAGCCGGCACTGGTGAAAAAAGTACAAACATAAAATTTAGAAAAAAAATAACACCACCAAATATACTTTGAACATCTAAATGTACTTTAAACTTGGTATGTTTTATGTAAACATATCAGTAACTTGGTATGTTTACATAAATGAAGTGGATCCATTTACTTTTAAAATTGTGTTCTTTAGATTTTTATAAATAGCCTGACACACATCTTTAATAGCTAATAGCTGTGGACAGAAGTAGTTTTGAATTATAGTTCAGCCCCAGGTAACTGTTTTCAGTAGCTAAAAACCTTAAAGTAGTTGCCAGATTTGCTTCCGGGACAATAGCATTTCTTGTTCTTGTATTTTCCTTTTTCATTATCAACTCTTATAGATAAGCCCAAATTAAAGCTGTCCATTAAAAAAAAATTGTAATTTGCGGAATTTGGTTTAATTAAATGTCGTTTTTTCCATATTTCTTTCCTTGATTTTTTCAGCAAGTAACCCAGCATCTCCTTTTCGGTTGTTATTCTTCATCTTCTTCAAGGTCAGCAACTAATATTAAACAAGCAGCAGCTATCATCAAAGTTGCAATCGAGGTCACGTTTTCTTCCATTTCCAAACTCAATTTATTGATACATACATTAAGATTTTACGTAATACAAAAATCTGCACACAAATAAAATTTTAGAACTCTTAGAATTGAATATTTTACGAATACATAAAAAAACTGATTACCACACTAGTATTAACTACTAGTTCACACTAGTAGTCAATACTAGTATGAACTAGAAGTGATATCGTGTTGTGTTGTACTGCATACAACGGGAAATCGCCTTGTTTTTGGGTACACATGTAGGCCGGGTTTTACTGTTGTTTGATGCAGTGAAATCTTTTGCAGGACACTAAAACGAGATAGTAATAAAAAAAAATTGTAAGGCAAAAAGAGACAGCACGAAAAAGATACCATCAATTTTGTAGCAAATTTTAGCAAAATTTTTACATAAAAATTAATAACTGAAAATATAAAAATAACAAAAAATATTAAATTATTTGAACTGGTCCGATTTCAAACTAAACCTTGCCAAGAATACCAAATGCATTCTTTTTTATTTTCTCATTTCATTTTACATATTACAAAATTCATTGCAAAGTATTGTTTTAAATTTATTACAACAAATGATATTAACAAAATAATTCTTAATAATAGATATTAACAAAATAATAGTTAACTGGTATTAACAGTTATTAAAAATAATAGACAAAATAAAATAAATAAATTTACGCCTCAACATACTTCCACCGTTAACAAAGGATTTCTTTAACCATCAAAAAAACTTTACAAGTTTGACAATAGGACGTTTTATTATTTTCTTTGCTGTTTTTAGGCTGACACGAATTAGACCTTCAGCACCATGATGAACCTCACATACTCTACCAAGTGCCCAGACTGTAGGTGGAAGATTTTTCTCTTTGATGATTACCATATTACCTACCTTTAAATTTTCTTTTACCAACACCCATTTTTTACGTTGTTGTAGATTATTTAAATAATAAAGTTCCCATCGTTTCCAAAAATGTTGACTTAATTTTGGGATGTAATTTCATATTTGAATTGGTGTCATTTTTACATCAATATGACTTATTACTCAGGGGACCTCAGAGGACATCTTCAGCTCTTGACTAATCACAAAATAAAGGCACTAGCCTCATTTGTATCGGATGAACGCCGACTTTTTTTTAAAAAAAATTAATATTTTTTGTTATTTTTATATTTTGAGTTATTAATTTTTATGTAAAATATTTTGCTATAAATTTGCTACAAAATTGATGGTATCTTTTTCGTGGTGTCTCTTTGTGCCTTACAATTTTTTTTATTACTATCTCGTTTTTGTTTCCTGCAAAAGATTTCACTGCATCAAACAACAGTAAAACCCGGCCTAAATGTGTTGACAAAAATTAGGCGATTTCCCGTTGTATGCAGTACATCACAACACGATATCACTTCTAGTTCACACTAGTATTGATCAACGGTAATCAGTTTTTTTATGTATTCGTAAAATATTCAATTCTAAGAGTTCTAAAATTTTATTTTTGTGCAGATTCTTGTGTTACGAAAAATCTTAATGTATGTATCAATAAATTGAGTTTGGAAATGGAAGAAAACGTGACCTCGATTGCAACTCTGATGATAGCTGCTGCTTGTTTAATATTAGTTGCTGACCTTGAAGAAGATGAAGAATAACAACCGAAAAGGAGATGCTGGGTTACTTGCTGAAAAAATCAAGGAAAGAAATAGGGAAAAAACGACATTTAATTAAACGAAATTCCGCAAATTACAAATTTTTTTTAATGGACAGCTTTAATTTGGGCTTATCTATAAGAGTTGATAATGAAAAAGGAAAATACAAGAACAAGAAATGTCATTGTCCCGGAAGCAAATCTGGCAACTACTTTGAGGTTTTTAGCTACTGAAAACAGTTACCTGGGGCTGAACTATAATTCAAAACTACTTCTGTCCACAGCTATTAGCTATTAAAGATGTGTGTCAGGCTATTTATAAAAATCTAAAGAACACAATTTTAAAAGTAAATGGGTCCTCTTCATTTATGTAAACATATCAAGTTACTAATATGTTTACATAACACATACCAAGTTCAAAGTATATTTAGATGTTCAAAGTATATTTGGTGGTGTTATTTTTTTTCTAAATTTTATGTCTGTACTGTTTTCGCCAGTGCCGGCTCGTCCTAATAGACCAGGTAGAAAAACCTATCCAATTCTCTAAATTAATTTATAATTATAACCATTAATTTGTGCACGTAAACAATAAAATATTTTTTTTTTTGGCGATATGTAAAATTATTTAAAACTACATTATATATTTTTTCCAACAATTATTAAGTAAAAAATACACCCGCTATTGATTTACATATTTTTCCAACAATTATTAAGTAAAAAATACACCCGCTTCTGATAAAAATCATCAATAATGCATTATGAATAATGCAAGAAAATAATCTTAAATATATGCAAATGCAACATATGCAACTATCATGGGCCAATTAACTTTCAAAGCAGGTCGTAGAAAATAGGCTATATTTTTTGTATAGCAAAATTTTGTTTATGTTATTACTTTCCTATACAAATTAACTAGCAAGTAGGTCCACTGAAATTTGACCCAATTAATTATAGGATGACCCGGTCGATACTCGTTACTGTGAAATGTGTTGTTGTAAGTTGTAGGTAACGAGTCACGTGCTTAGATAAAAATATAATAGGGCAGAAAGTACAGAATAAAAATTTTGCATACTAAATTTTTCTTATTAAATATAGAAAGTTGGATTCGTTGGTTGAAGAAATGGTGTAGACGGGTAAAGAGTAATAACTTTTGTATGCAGAAAAACATTCTGTATCATAACAATTTCCCTTAGGATATGATGAACTTGATACGAAATGAAAGAAAAAAACTAAAAGTAAAAAGAAGCGTCCTAAAAGTAAAAAAAAATAATATCTAAATTTTGGGTAAACAAAGCAAATACACGGTTCGAAATTGAAGTTTATTTTTCAACTTTAAAGATGTATATTTATCCTTAATAAAATGAGTTGAATTTCCCATCGTCAAAGGTGATTTTTTTTTCTAAAACTATTATTTCAAATATCATGCTCACATTTTTAACCTTAATGCAGAAATAATAAACAACTGGCAGGAAATCGAGTTTTTTAGTTTAAAATAAATAGCAGATATAATTTTAATTTTTTTTGTTCAAAATTGTATCCAGCAGGTTAAAAGGATTATATTTGCTGGCTTAAAATATCAGCTATAAATGTCAATTGAAATAATTCAATTTTTGATCATCTCCAGCCTTAAATAATCCGTTTCCTCATCAGCCATAGGGCTTGCATTACCCGTTTAACAATTTATCGGTTAACCGGTAAATTGTTAAAAAACTCATTACCGAAATTCGTAATTTTTTACCGGTTTTTCGGTAAAAATTTAAATATGTTTTAAGAAACTTTTTATATTTTACAATATTTTTCGTTTTGTTCTGTAAATACTATTTCATAAATAAATAATTAAATTTAATATTGTACATTAATAATTATACTATTTTAAAGAAATTCAATTATCTAGTTATAAAATAGTATGTAGGGAACAAAACGAAAAATATTGTAAAATATAAAGAGTTTCACACTTCTGTTCAGCGCTCACAAGTCACACTTGAACCTACGTAAAACCAAACAAAAATTAAGTGCGTTGTGTATAAAATACAATTTGTATGCAAATACAAACCCAAAAAAATATAAGAAAATACAAATGTGTGAAATATTCATGCTTACTGTCCCTATATGTTCAGTAGGGCTTGCATTACCGGTTAACCAGTAAATTGCTAAAAACTCATTACCGAAAAAAGGGTAAATTGGTTTTTTTAACGGTTTTTCGGTAAAAATTTAAATATGTTTTAAGAAACTTTTTATATTTTACAATATTTTTCATTTTGTTCCGTACATACTATTTTATAAGTAAATAGTTGAATTTCTTTATTATAGCATAATTATTAATGTACAATATTAAATTTTATTATTTAATCATAAACCAAAATTCAGTACGTTCTGCATACAATACAATTTGTACACAAATACAAATCCAAAAAAAAATAAGAAAAAAACAAATGTGTGAAATATTCATGGCTACTGTCCTATATATACTATATGTTCAGTGCTCGCTCGCACTTATGTAGAAATTTTTGATTTGGTGGTAAAATACAAGTTATATACAAACAGAAACGAATGTGTTTCATGCAATAGGAATAGCTTTAATAATATTGCGAAATTTTGAACAATTTTAACTGTTAAACTTGAAATAAATTGTTTGAGTATATAATTTATAATAAATGTATGACAAATATTTTTTTAAATATTTGAACGTCTCATTTAATATTTGAACGTTCTATACGTCTCATCAAATTTCGTAAAGGTAATACAAAAATATACTAATTTGAACTTATTCTGCATTTAAAATAAAAAAAAAAAATTAGGCAACATGCGTAAAAATTTAATATGGAATATTTACGCATGATGCACTCAAAATTACCGGTAGCAATTAAATAAAATGCACTCAAAATTACCGGTAAATTACCGGTTTACCGGTTCTTTCCACAAAATTTCCCGAATTACCGGTAAATATTGCCATCGTACTAATTCAGTATATGAATATCTATAACAAAAAATAAGTAAAAATCTATTCAAAATAAACATTTGTATAAAAAGAACTAAAATTCACGGGTGCATTTAAATACATACATACTATCCTTATACAGGAATCAAACTTAACCCAACTTCAGTTGGCATAGTGCTCTCTATCCTCCTGCTCAGCTGGGGCTTAGCTATAGGTTGCCCTTGGGTTCGGAATAATAAATAATGATATAAATCCAAATAAAAAAATTTATACAAGAACATATAACAATCCATTTTGTTAAATTATATATATATATATATATATATATATATATATATATATATATATATATATATATATATATATATATATATATATATATATATATATATATATATATATATATATATATATATATATATATATATATATATATATATATATATATATATATATATATATATATATATATATATATATATATATATATATATATATATATATATATATATATATATATATATATATATATATATATATATATATATATATATATATATATATATATATATATATATATATATATATATATATATATATATATATATATATATATATATATATATATATATATATATATATATATATATATATATATATATATATATATATATATATATATATATATATATATATATATATATATATATATATATATACAGTCAAGTCTCCTATAACGCGTTGTTTTTATAACGCGGTTTCCATATAACGCGGTGTGAAAATTGGGACTGTTCTCCTATAACGCGACGCGGTCTCCTTAGAACGCGGTTTTCGTACAAGAACTTTCCAACAACTCACATGACTTTAAAATATATCTATAGTAACAATTATTTGATGTTTTAACCCCTTGACCTCAGATTTTTTTGTTATTTTTTGTGCATATTTATACTAATTTAATTTACAGTATATCATAAAACAAAAAATGATGAATAGTCATATTTTCATTTGGGATTTGCTCTAGCACCTCTAGTTGGATTGGTCTGAAATTTGGTAAGCACATTCATTATAGTGGTCTGGATGAAATGATGAATAGTCATATTTTCATCTGGGATTTGCTCTAGCACCTCTGGTTGGATTGGTCTGAAATTTGGTAAGCACATTCATTATAGTGGTCTCTAGAAAACTGCCCTAGTGCTCTTCGATTTGTTCTACTTGGAAGATAGTTAGAGGATGAAAACGTGGTTTCTGGGATTTTGTGGGGAAGAAACGGGGAGCACTAGTGCGGTTTACTAGAGACCACTATAAGGTATGTGCTTACCAAATTTCAGAACAATCCAACCAGAGGTGCTAGAGCAAATCCCAGATGAAAATATGACTATTCATCATTTCATCCAGAATACATACAATTTATTTATTTCTGAGATTCCATATAACGTGGTACGAATTCATTCAATTTATATTAGTTCTGTGTTTCTTATAACGCGGTTTCCATATAACGCGAAAGTGGTTTCCATATAACGCGAAATAAGTTAATATGATTTGTATTATTTCTTATAACACGGTTTCCATATAACGCGGTACGAATTAATCGCGTTATAGGAGACTTGACTGTATATATAAATATATATATATATATATATATATATATATATATATATATATATATATATATATATATATATATATATATATATATATATATATATATATATAAATAAATATATATATATATATATATATATATATATGTATATATATATATATATATATATATATATATATATATATTTATATATTTATATATATATATATATATAATTATATGTATATATATATCTATATATATATAATATATATATATATATATATATATATATATATATATATATATATATATATATATATATATATATATATAAATATATATATATATATATATATATATATATATATATATATATATGTATATATATATATATATATATTTATATATTTATATATTTATATATTTATATATTTATATAGTTATATATTTATATAAATATATAAATATATAAATATATATATATATATATATATATATATATATATATATATATATATTTATATATATATATATATATTTTCTTTTCAATAAAATAATCCAATAAATTCCTTAAAAGAAAATTATGTTTATTATGTTTATGGAATAAACATAATTTTCTTTTAAAGAATTTATTGCATTATTTTATTGAAAAGAATATTTACTACTAAGTTGTTTAATATTTTACGCTAATCTTTTTTTTTTGTATGAACAATTACCATTAATTAACCTACACTCGGTAGAAAAAGTCTGCGTACACTTATCACATTACAATTAATTTTGAATAAAACGAATGTTTAAATTTATATTTAAGAAATTTTTTTTTTATATTTTATTCATAGGAATTTGTATTTTCTATGCTATTAGTTTTCGTAGGTTTAGTATTTATAAAAATAAAAATAATCCAAGAATACAAAATAAAGTCAGAATAAAGCAGCAGAAAAAGTCTGCGTACAGTTTTATTAAAATGTAATTCCCCGAATTTTTAAATAATATTTGAGTGCGTAATTAGTTTTAAAATTACATATGTTCATATACAAACGTTCGCTTATGCAATTTATTGCACAATAAAATATTATTTAGAAAAAATAGCAGTTTAAAATTAAAAACTAATTAAAATGGAATCCAAAGGTAAGGAGATTTCTGTAAGTGAAAGGAAAATTATTATAAAGTTATGGAAAGAAGGAAAAAGTTTTCGCGAAATAGGAAAAACAATTGGAAGACAACATTCATCTGTACAAAGAGTGGTAAACTGCTTTAAATCCACAGGAATAATAACATCAAAACCTCGTTCTGGTCGTCCTTCAAAATTAACAATAAGGGAAAGACGTAATATCTTGGCTTCAGTGAAAAAAAATCCACGTATAGCTTCATCCAAAATTGCACAAGATATTGAAATTAAATTTTAAAAAAAAATTTGTGCTGACACTGTCCGAAAAATACTGAAGAAAGCTGGGTATAATGGTCGTGTTGCTCGTCGCAAACCATTTATTTCAAGAATAAATAGACAAAAGCGAATTAAATACGCACACGATAACATTAATAAACCAATTCAGTTTTGGGAAAACGTCCTTTATTCGGATGAAAGTAAATATTGTATTTTTGGAATAAAAGGACGTCAGATTGTATGGAGAAAACCAGGTACAGCCCTCAATAAAGAAAATCTTCTTCCTACCGTAAAACATGGTGGTGGTGGTATAATGGTTTGGGGGTGTATGGCAAGTAATGGCGTTGGACATATGGAGTTTATTGAATCTACTATGAACAAATATGATTATTTAAATATTTTAAAACGAAATGTTAAACAAAGTGCAGAAAAATTAAATCTGGGTAACGATTACTATTTTTTACATGACAATGACCCTAAACATACTTCATATGTTGTTAAGCTGTGGGTACTATATAACGTACCAAAACTACACCTCCACATACACCTCCACAATCGCCCGATTTAAATCCGATAGAACACGTATGGGATTTGCTTGAACGTAAAATACGCCAACATAATATAACTTCAAAGAATATGTTGAAGGAAGTCATTCAAAAAGAATGGAGTAACATTGAAGCTGTAGAAACTAAGAAATTAGCACACTCTATGCCAAAACGATTGCAGGAGGTTCTGAAAAGAAGAGGCTATCCTACAAGTTATTAATTTATTTGAAATTTCTATTTTATTTTATATTATTTTTAATTTTCATTTACTGTACGCAGACTTTTTCTGCTGCTTTATTCTGACTTTATTTTGTATTCTTGGATTATTTTTATTTTTATAAATACTAAACCTACGAAAACTAATAGCATAGAAAATACAAATTCCTATGAATAAAATATAAAAAAAAAAATTTCTTAAATATAAATTTAAACACTCGTTTTATTCAAAATTAATTCTAATGTGATAAGTGTACGCAGACTTTTTCTACCGAGTGTATATTCGAAACACTTGATACAAAAAAATATATTTCACAAAAAATATTTATGATTAACGAAAAAATTTAAATTAAGAAAATAAAATACTTTAAAAATATTATTTAATTTAACAAAAATTTAAGCGTAATAACCAAATTCACACTAAATAACGTATTAAAGAAAAAAAACTAAAATCAAACTAAATAACTTATTAAAGAAAAAAAATATACAAAAAACTATAAAACTCTTTGTCAACCTTCAGGATAATCAACCTTCAGGATATTTCCTCGATTGCCTTATTTTATTTCACTTTCTAATTCCTTTGTGAAATTATTATGATTTGATTTCAATGAATCATCAATTTGAACTTAAAATTTCTTTTTAATTAAAAAAAAAAATGTGTTGTAATTCTTTAGTTCCCTATTGAATTTTGAAAAAATTATTATATTTAAATATATATTCCGAAACCCTTGGTCCTTTTTTATTTTTATTCTTTTTTAAAATTTTTTTCTTTTTTAATATTTCAACAAAAATTATCTTCTGAACATCCGTCCAATTCTATTACTTTACTTCGAAAAAAAAATTCTCCAATTTTTCTGCTTCACCTTAAATGACCCTCTAATCAAGCTTTCATTTTTCCATAACTCTCCCTACCTTTTTAATAATTTTACACATAAAAGCAGTACTTTAAATAGTTAATTTTTTACATGCTTTTTTCTTCTTACGATAACTAAAAAGTTTTAACGGGATAGGTCGTTAACATTAACAGGAAATTAACATTTAACATCCATTACATATTAGACAGGAAAATAACATAGAGGGAATTAACAGATGATCTTATATATACTTTTTTTTATTCCATACCATCTGTTTAAACTTTGTTTTCAATTTAATATCGCGAGCATTATGGTTTTGATACAATGTCATTTTGGGATATTTTTTGATTTTATCAAGTTTTTTCTACTCCTAAATGTGCGGAAATGGGATCGTAATGGGCTTTAGCTAATACTTTCTCTACCAAAGATCGTGGTCCCGAAAAACACCATTCAATATTATTATAAGGACGTCTATATCCTACTCTTTTATAAATTTTGTTCTCTATAATTTTTGTATTTGTCAATGAGATTCTAAAAATGCTTCTGCGTGTAAATCTAATGCTTCTATTTATAGACTGAACTTTCGCTATCACCTCTCGATAATGTATCAGCCGTATCCTTTACACAGTATTGTATATCTTGGAAGCTGGTCTGATCATGTTTGAGACAGCGTTTAAGATATCAATAATTGATATAAAAGGGAGTCGCAAACCCGCAGTAATTCGCAACTGTACGTACTACCTACATGGGGACCTTAACAAAGTACAACGCTAGGGGAGTAATACATGTAAGACCGTATTCTAAACTAAGTGTCGACGAGATACAGTTATCAGCAGAGCTGAAACAGTTGACGGTGCCCGAAAATAAGAAAAGATTAAGCGTATTCATTCCACAGGCAAGATAGTCAAAGAACCGTATGATCTTGCATGTCTTGAATAACGGCAAGACAGTCAAAGAAGCGTATGATCTTGCATGTCTTCCCATGCAAGATAGCTTATCCCCTTCATAAGTTCAAAAGAGGCTACAAACACCCTCACAGACCCCTCGCGACGTGCAAAATGTTAAGAAGAGGCAATGAACTTCTAATAAACAGAGAGTGAAGCATAGACCCGCAGCAGTGTTTCAGTCCTCCAGGTCGGGCACTAGTTACAATAACGTGGTAAAGAGAATAAAGATCGGCATAATTCACGCCGAACACCAATACAAACTCCTAATGGTTGAACAACTAGCTGCAAGTCAGAAATCCATCCTGATTAACCCTCAATTTGATGGCTTAAGCCTCAAACCAGGATGGATATCAGGACCGTCCGCAAGGAAAATACTCACACGGTGGAAGTAATTACGGGTATCTTCCCGGCCGAAGAGGATGCTCCGCACTCTCACAACTCACAGAATCTCAGTATCAGCGAAGTGAACAGGAAGGTTCTCAACAGGCGCAAAGAAGGCACTTGCGCGGTGATAACAGATTGGGTTCCGAATCTGGTACAAGTTTTCAAGCAAAACACTCCGGCCAAAAACGACGGAGAACAATAGCGGCGAGCCTCCAATGATGCCGATAAACCAGGTAAATAATTACCTTAAGGTGATCCAAGCAAACCATCGAGTTGTGGAGCGGTCACGGACGTACTTACATGGAGGTTTACTATAGAGCATTTCCATGTGGTCCTCCTACAGGAACCTCGTACTGCTATAGGTAAGGTACTTGTCATTCCTCTAGTCTTATAGTTAATTTTTGATAAAAATAATAACAGACTTAGAGGTGCAATTCTTTTATCTTCGAAAATTAACTATCTAAACATTCAAATTTTCTTCCGAACATATTTTGTAGCTCTACTGGTGAAACTACCAACCGCGGGGGTTTTTTAAGAGGTCATTATCGCCTCGGCTTATTTTCCTGTTCAAGAGCCAGAAGCTCCACCCGATGATATTATAGAGCTAATGGAATACAGTAAAATACATAAACTACAGGTCATTCTGGGCTTTGATGTCAACGGCCACCATATAGTATGGGTAGCAGTAATATAAATAAAAGAGGTGAGTCACTTTTAGAATATCTTACTACTAACAATCCAGAAATACTAAATAAGGGTAATTTCCCCACTTTTGAAAATAGTATTAGGCAGGAAGTACTTGGCTTTACAATAGTAAGCCCCTGTCTTACCTATAAATGTGCAAAGTGGAACGTCTCAAAGGAAGTACATCTATCTGAGCCCAAGCTCAGATAGAGGTACTTCCTTTGTTTCGAACTGCGTACATCTCACGCTGTGAGTAGCACAACGTTCAGAAATCCCAAACGTATTAACTGGATATAGTACCAGGAAAAAATCTGTCCTAATTCACAAAAGGCTAATATGAGAGAAGTACCGCGGTGGAATATGGAACTAGCAGACTAACGCAAGGCGACAAAGAAGATGTTCAACAGAGTAAGAACCTTCGGTAACTGGAAGGTTCCAAAACCACCCTTACCAAATACAATAACTTTCTAAGGGGAAAGGCGTCATGGAGGCGGTTTCACAGATCTCCCACCGGCATCCCGATAACAAAAACTGCTAGCAGATATCCCCACAGATATCGGTTTGCTAGAGAGGCAAGACGGTGTTCTAACAACAAGTAAATCCAAAACACTAGAAGTATTACTAGCTACTCATTTTCCGGGCTGCAAACTCAAAAGAAGAAGAGAATTAATAATTCAAAACAAGAAGAGACAGTAGCAAGAGGACAACGACCTACTTCTCACAGTAGATGCCTCACTGGAAACATTTTGACTACGAAAAAGATCAGATGGACAATAAACCACTTTAAACCCTAGAAATCAATATCTTCCCTGCACTCGTACAACAGGGATTGGAGATTCTCATGCCCAGTACGATAAGAATCTTTGAAGCCAGCTTTATATAGGGGTATATTCCAAAAGTCTGTAGGAAACATAAGGTATTTTTCATACCAAAAATAGGAAATCGTCCCGTTGAAAACCCTAAATCGTATCGCCCAATAAGTCTTACCTCCTTCTTCATTAAAGCAATGGGGAAATTAAGTGGCCAACCACAATAAGACTGGTTGGACAAAAAAAATCTGACTTCACCGTAACCAACATGCTTACCATAAAGGGAAGTCAATAGAATCTGGTCTTCACGATCTTGTGTTTTTCGTAGAGGGCCCTTTCGACATTATTTCTCACAAAGCAATTATAGCACGACTAAATGGATCCATGCCATGCTGCAAAGTCGTACGACAATGGCGAAACTAGATAATAGTTCATTAACAACACAAACCTATAGGGGTTGTCCCCAAGGTGGAGTCTTATCTCTATTGTTATAGTCAGTCGTTGTTAATGAGTTACTACATAATCTCGCTGATTTCGGGTTCGAAATAATAGGCTATGCCTACAATCTAGTCATCATAATCAGGGGCAAACATGACAGTGTCATATAAAGTTGGTTGCAATTGGCTTTAAACAGAAAAATGAACTGGTGTAAATCCAAAAACCTAAAGATAAACCCAAACAAAACTGTAATTATACCCATTTAGCAAAAGGAAAGTAATAAATATTACTGCACCCTCACTAAACGATATAACCATACCCCGTTCTAACGAAGTAAAGTACCTAGGTATAACTTTAGACAGAAAACTAAATTGGAACGGTCACATCGAAAAGACTGATGCGAAGGCAATAAAGACAATGTGGGCCTGCAAAAGTATGTTTGGCAGGAAATGGGGGCTACATCCCAAAATGATCTATTGGAGTTACGATCATCCTACCAACTATCACATATGGCTTCACACTTTGGTAGACTAAAACACTATAATACAAAGCACAGGCAAAACTAGTTAAGATCCAGAGACTGGCCTGCTTTGGCATAACAGGTGCCATGAAAACCTGCCCTGCAGCAGCAATGAAAATGTTCCTGAACCTTCCGCCAAACCACCTCCTTGTCAAGAAAGACGCAGCGAGAGGTTTGCTGTGCATTCCAAAGGAAAAGAACTATTTTTCAGGATACCTCAGAGGATATATGCAGCTTTTTAGAAACAGTAAACTAGAGGCACTCACCTCACTCCTATCGAATGAAATGACGACCACTTATAAGTTCGATCCCGTTCAAAGTTATAATCAGTAAACGCAGAGATTGGGAATGAAAGCTTCCTGAACTAGAATCGGATGCGTCTGTCTGGTTCACAGACGGGTCCCGAACCAAAGAGGGAACGGTGCTGGGATAACAGGACGAACCTTCTCTGCATCTATTTTACTCGGTACAGAGACTACAATCTTTCAAACAGAAATGACTGTGGTAGATTTGTCCATCCAAGAGAATATAATGAGAGCACAACACAACAAAACCGTTTACATTCTCTCAGAGTTCTCAAAGCTCTAATTTCCCACAAGCAAGAATCAAAAAGGAATAATGTTACCTTAATGTGTAAAATGTCTTCAAAACCTCATCACTCTGGCAAAAGGAATAATGTTACCTTAATGTGTGTGCCAGGGCATATACGAATAGAAGGGAATAGAGAGGCAGATCGCCTTGCCAAAAAGATTCATCAAAGAAACTAATTAGTCTAGAAAAATTCTGCGGAAAAGCAAGAAGTCAGTCAATATAAGTACTTGACAGATGCATAGAGCAAGAGCACAGGCTCTACTAGGGAAAGCTCCCAAGATTCACGATTTCCAAAAAATTCATCATACCTCAAAAAATTAAGGTGGATAAACTAATTAGCCTCAGCAAAAGAACATTAGAACCCTAATTGATCCCATGACAGGTCATAGCCCTGTCGCTTGACCTGCCATGGGATCAACTACCACCTCAAGAAAATGGGACTAGCTGAAGAGGACAGTTGTCGCTTCTGTCAACATGATAAGGAAATAACGGAACACCTTCTAGCTTCTGCGAGGCAGCTGTAAGAAGAAGACTCCATCATCTAGGAAAGGGTGTTCTTACCTCAGACGAACTGGCCAATGTCGGGATAGGGATATTAAACGTACAATAAATCTTTAGGTTGCAGTGCTCTTTTGCGTTCCCCATGATAAAAAAAAAATCCACCTAGTTAATTTACCAGACAAATCTTTGATATTCAATTTTAAACAATGATCAATTATGACTACAAATTATGCACCTTCTAGATAAGAACGAAAATTCATTATAAGGGTGCTTATAATGAAGTTATAAGTACCTTTATAACCTCTACTTTCCCCCATCTCTTTGAAACAAAAGACTACCTACAGCATATTGACACTACCATATCTATAGATAAATTATGAAAAGTACTTATTGCTGTGAATATTTTTACCTAATTCACATATTTGGGATGATATAATATTAAAAGCTCGCCAAAGTTCTTTCCTAATATTAACTTTCCTAATATTAACTCTACCTCTACTTTCCCCCATCTCTTTGAAACAAAAGACTACCTACAGCATATTGACACTACCATATCTATAGACAAATTATGAAAGGTACTTATTGCTGTGAATATTTTTACCTAATTCACATATTTGGGATAATATAATATTAAAAGCTCGCCAAAGTTCTTTCCTAATATTAACTTCCGTCTTATAGAATGAATTAAAAAAAAAAAAATCTCTTTCTATTTCAATATAAATAACACTTAAAATTAAAACAAAATAATTAGTTGTACAGCTCCATCCGCAGTACAGGAAGTTGCTTTCATAGGAAAATATTTCACATCTAATTCCAGCTCCACTATCCATTGAGTCATATAATATTTTATTTTTAATTACAAATTTTGGCAGCTGAACGCCATCTTCTAAATTACTAACTTCGGTTTTCTTAATTAATTACATTTCATATTTTCTATTTTTAAAGTAGGTACCATTTCAAAATTTAATTTAATTTTTAGTTAAAGAGAAGAGTGGCAAAAGATACGTGATGGGATCTATTTAATATTTGAGGAGGTGGTGTAAATTTTTTCAATTGGAGACACCCTTTCAAATCACTTACCAAGGAATAGTGATTAGAACTACGAAATGAAAATTAAAACGAAAAATACATTCACGAAAAACATAACCTAAAAACATCACATTTACAACATTATATTCATTATTTATTTTAGTTACATTATGGACACGTAAGAACGAAATTTCAGTGGAGAACGAAATTTCAGTGGATGGATTTAAAAAATTACACGAATAGTCGGACGATTAAACATGGTTAACACCAATTTCACTTATATTAGGCGTACGATTACACAGTGTACTAAGACTTGTTTCCTTAATTTTCAAAGAAAGTTTTCAACAAATTTTGTCGAATTCAGACACATTATTCATTTTCATTATTAATAATTTCTCCCTAAGTTCTGGCAACATACTGGCTTGTAACATTAAGAATAATTCGTTATCGGACTTCTTTGCTTGTGATCTTAAATGTACTTCTTCAATCTCTAGTCTAAAATCTTCAAATTTTTCTTTTATTCGCAGTTTCTAGCTCCATTGTCTAATTCCTAAATCAGTCTTTTTTTCTTCAAATTCGGATTGTAGAGCATTTTTTATTTTTTGCCACGTAAGAACTTTTCGACTGCGATATATTTTGACGTACTATCAAAACGAATTTGCCATTTCGGTACCGGATTTTGTATATTATCCCCCTGGCGGTACTAAATAAGTGATCTGGTATTTTCTACCGGATTTTGTATATTACCCCCTGGCGGTACTAAATACCTTGTCTATTATTAGTATGACTCCCATAATCTCACTGATTGAAATATAATCTGACTTGGTTGAAAATTATAATGTAGGTGTATATTTCGGAGTATACTTATCATATCTTATCTGTGTAGAGTAATTTGGTGGAGGACGATTAATCATATATGGAATTAGAAACATAGGATTCGAGGTAAACGAAGAAGAATTACTATACGTTACATTATCAGATGTGCACGGTCCGTTAAGTAGGTCGCCTCCACGTGGTGCGGACTGGGTAATGCCAAAAGATCTACATGATAGGGGGGACGTAAGTCGAATAGCTCGCTGTCAGCTCCGTATCCTATCTAGATAGGGAGGAATAAAGTCGAACAGTTTACTGTCGGCTCCGTATCCTATCTTTTGGTCCAGGCGAATGTGGTAGGGGGATTCAACCGAACAGCTTGCTGTAGGTTCCGTATCCTATCACAGTATTTGTTTGTCCTAAAATCTGGTTTGGTCATGTTTCAGGCAGCGTTTAGGATAACAATAATTACTATGAAAGGGAGTCGTAAACCCGCAGTAATTCGCAAGTGTACATACTACCTTCATGGTGACCTCAACAAAGTACGACGCTAGAGGAGAAAACCTTGTAAATAAAAATCCCCAAATCCACGGTGAAACAGCATATGCCGAAGGATGAATGGTTAGTGGGTTACTAGCCGCTAATATGCGAACTCTGGATACCTGGCCACCTCCAGTTTAATACAGCCTTCCCCTGGTAATGCGGAGCTCTGCCAGGGGTGACTTTTCTTCTCGCGCTACTCGTGGGTTCAAATATGGAATTTAACGTAAATAATAAACAAGGGGCTGATGCTTCCCCAAAGGCATCTACTTCAAAGGCGGAGACCTCAAACGAGAAGTTAGTGGCTAAGGACGCGCCCGCTTCAAAGGTACAGGCTAGTGGATCTGGAGCAAACGTTCCTTCCCAATCCATCCCGACAGGGAAGCTAGCCAGAGGAAGAGGTGCCAGACAATCCTCCAAACTCAGCAGCATAGAGGAAACTCAACTATCAGCAGAGCTGAAGCAGTTGACGCTGACTGAAAATAAAAAAAGATTAAGCGGCGCAGGCCGTAGACGGTATTCATACCACCGGAATAATGGTAAGACCATTAAAGAAGCGTATGATCTTGCATGCCTTCCCATGCAAGATACCCTAACCCCTGCTCAAGTCCCGAAGAGGTTACGTACACCGTCACAGACATCTCCGGACGTGCAGAATGTTAAGAAGAGGCAACGAACCTCGGAAAAACAGGGCGTCAAGCATAGACCCGCAGCAGGGGCTCAGTCCTCCAGGCCGGGCACTAGCTATAAGGACGTGGTAAAGGGGATTAGGATCGGTATTATTCATGCCCACATCAAATTCTATCCGCTGAGCAGCTAGCTGCCAGTCAAAAATCCATCCTGGCTGCAATCTCAGCAGCAGCTAAAGAGGGGATCAACCAGCAATTTGGTGGCCTTAGCCTCAAACCAGGATGGATGTTGATAAGTTGCTTGGATGAGAAAACATCCAAATGGCTGGAGCAGATTGTTCCAAAAGTAGCGGACGGCTCAACCAACATCAAGGCCGTCCGTGAGGAAAATATCCCGAAGGTGGAAGTAATCACGGGATTTTTCCCAGCTGAAGAGGATTCTACAGAGGACATCCTCATCCTCATAGATTCACAGAATCCTAATCTCCGCGCAGCGAACTGGAAGGTACTTAACAGGCGGAAAGAAGGTACCTGCGCCGTGATCACATTCTCCATTGACTGCCAATCAATGGAGAAATTAAAGCAGATTGGGTTCAGGATCTGCTACAAATTCTCTGGCATCACACTCCGGCCAAAAATAAAGGAGAGGAACAGCGGCGAGCCGCCCGCCTCCAGTGATGTCAAAGACACCACAGAATAATCACCTCAAGGTGATTCAAGCGAACCTCCATCGAGCAGGAGCGGCCACGGACGTACTTACATGGAGGTTCGATAAAGAGGAGTTCCAAGTGGCCCTCCTACAGGAACCTCGAGCTACCACAGGTAAGGTACTTGATATTCCTAAAATCTTAGGTAAGTTAATTTTTGACCCAGAACTGCAATTCTATTATCATCCAAAATTAGCTATCTAAACATTCCAATTTTCATCCGAACAGATCTCGTAGCTGTCTAGAAGCTCCATCCAATGACATCATAGAGTTAGTGGAATACAGCAAAAGCCATAAGCTACCAGTCATCCTGGGCTGTGATGTCAACGCCCACCACATAGTATGGGGTAGCAGAGATATTAATAAAAGAGGTGAGTCACTTTTAGAATATCTTTCTACTAACAACCTAGATATATTAAATAGGAGCAATTCCCCCACTTTCAAAAATAGTATTAGGCAGGAAGTACTAGACTTAACTATTGCAAGCCCCTGTCTCACCCATAAATGTGTTAATTGGCATGTCTCAAAGGCAGCTTCCTTATCCGACCATAAGCACATTTGTTTTGAACTGCGCACTTCTCACGCTATGAGCTGTGCAACGTTCAGAAATCCCAAGCGTACCAACTGGACTCAGTACCAAGAAACTCTTATGTACGAAATAAACTATTCAGAGGCGACAATCAACAGCCCAGACTGCATTGACCTCCACGACAACCAACTTGTCACAAGCATCATTAATGCTTTTGAACTAAGTTGTCCTATTTCACAAAAAACTCACTCTAAAGATGCACCATGGTGGAATAAGGAACTAGCGGACAAACGCAAAGAAACAAGGAAGATGTTCAACAGAGCAAAAACCTTCGGTAACTGGGAAGAGTATAAATCCATCCTTACCGAATACAATAACCTTCTTTGGAAGTCTAAGAGGGAGTCATCGAGGAAGTTGTGTGAAGAGATCACAGATCTCCCAGCGGCCTTCCGTTTACAAAAGGTACTAGCTAAAGATATTCCCGTAGATATCGGTTTGCTAGAGAGACAAGATGGTTCTCTAACAAGAAGCAGCTCTGAAACACTAGAAGTTTTACTAGATACTCACTTTCCGGGTTGCAAACTCATAAATAATCCAGAAGATGACGAGGCAGTAGCAGTAGGACTACGTCCTACACCACGCAGTAGAAGCCTCGCTAATAAAATCTTCACTCCGGAAAAGATCAGATGGGCAATAAACAACTTTAAACCCTACAAATCGGCCGGAGATGACAAAATGCCCAATATGCTAAAAATCTTCAAAGCCAGCTTTATATGGGGATATATCCCAATAGTCTGGAGGAAAGCTAGGGTGGTTTTCATACGAAAGGCAGGGAACCGTCCCATTGAAAACCCTAAATCATACCGCCCCATAAGTCTTACCTCCTTCTTCATTAAAACAATGGAGAAACTAGTGGATCACCACATTAGGACCGGTGCAAACAAGGTTCGACTTCACTATAAGCAACACGCTTACCAAAAAGGGAAGTCTACTGAATCAGCCCTTCATGACCTTGTAAAGTCAATAGAAAAGGCAACTGAATACAAAGAAGTGGCACTATGTGCATTCCTGGACATAGAGGGTGCCTTTGACAACACTCCTCACGAAGCCATCGTGGCAGCAGCCAGGAATAAGGGAATAGAACTGCCGACGACCAAATAGATTCAAGCCATGCTTAAAAGTCGAACGACAACGGCGGAACTTGGTGGTAACTCTTTAACAGCACAAACCTATAGGGGTTGCCCCCAAGGAGGTGTCCTATCTCCACTGTTATGATCTATTGTTGTTGATGAGCTACTTCAGAACCTTCATGATTCTGGTTTCGAGGTAATCAGGGGTAAATATGAAAACATCATATCTAGTAGACTCCAATTGGCTTTAAACAGGACAATGAACTGGTACAAATCCAAAAATCTACAGATAAACAAAACAAAACGATAATTATACCATTTACCAGAAGGAAAGTGATCAACATTATTGCACCCTCAATAAGTGGTATAACCATACCCTGTTCCAATGAAGTAAAATACCTAGGTATCACACTAGACAGTAAACTTAATTGGAACAACCATATTGAAAGGACTCATGCTAAGGCAATAAAGGCGATGTGGGCCTGCAAAAGTATGTTTGGTAGGAAATGGGGGCTACATCCCAAAATGATCTACTGGAGCTACAGAACGATCATCCTACCTATTATAACATACGGATGCACAGTATGGTGGACAAAAACACTTCAACACAAAGCACAGGCGAAACTAGGAAAGATCCAAAGACTGGTCTGTCTAGGTATAACAGGGGCTATGAAAACCTGTCCCACAGCAGCAATGGAAATTTTCCTAAACCTTCCGCCAATACACCTCCTTGTTAAGATAGAGGCAGCGAGAGGTCTGCTGCGCATTCAGAAGGGAAAGAATTATTACTCAGGAGACCTCAAAGGACATGCTCCTGAACAATCCCAAAATAAAGGAACTAACCTCAATTTTATCGGATGTAATGCCGACCACTTACAACTTTGACTTCCCTTTCAAAGTCGTAATCAGTGAACGCAGTGACTGGCAATCAAGGCTTCCTGAATTAGAATCGGATGCGTCCGTCTGGTTCACAGACGGTTCCCGAACCACAGAGGGTACGGGTGCCGGGGTCAAAGGTCTTAACTTCTCTGCATCCCTACCACTCGGCAAAGAAGCCACAATCTTTCAAGCCGAACTGATCGCGGTAGATCTGTGTGTCCAAGAGAATCTCAGGATAGCGCAACGGAATAAAACAATCTACATTCTTTCAGACAGTCAAGCTGTTCTCAAAGCTCTAGTCTCCCACAGGCAGGAGTCAATGCTGGTCTGGGAATGTCTCCAAAAACTCATCACACTGGTAAAGAGGAACTGTGTTACCTTAATGTGGGTGCCAGGTCACATAGGAGTCGCTGGAAATGAAGGGGCAGACCGCCTTGCCAAAAATGGTTCAAAAACAAAACTAATTGGGCCAGAACCATTCTGCGGCAAACCAAGAGGACACTCCAAATTAGTACTCAACAGATGGATAGAGCAAGAGCATAGGCTCTACTGGGGAAAACTCCCTAAACTCACGATATCCAAGAAACTTATCACACCAAATAGGATCAAGGTGGATAAACTATTATACCTCAGCAAAAAGGACATTCGTACTTTAATAGGTCTCATGACTGGGCATAGCCCAGTACTCTACCACCTCAAGAAAATGGGACTGGCTGAGGAGGACAGTTGTCGTCTCTGCCACAATGACAGGGAAACAACGGAACACCTTCTATGCTACTGCGAAGCAGCTGCAAGAAGAAGACTCAATCATCTAGGAAAGGGTATTCTCACCACAGATGAACTCGCCAATATGGCTCCCGAATCCATATTAAGGTTCTATCGTTCTCTTAATATGGGCTAGTGAGAAAGGGGCAGTAAACGCACAATATATCTGAAGGTCGCAGTGGTCTCTTGCGTTCCCCAAAAAAAAAAAAAAAAATCAGATGTGCACAGTATTTCGACATTTTTGCAAGATACAAAAGACCAACATTTTTTTTCTCACTGTGTAAATTATTTCTTGCTATTCTTTTCCGCCTAGAAGTATTTTCTTCCTGCCAAGAAGTATTTTCTTATTGCTCTCATGAATAAAAATAAAAAAGAAAAGAAAAATATAAAAAACTCTCTTTCGACACAAAACAAACGACAAAGAAAAATATAAAAATAAAAAAAATATAATCCAAGAAAAGAAATTAACAAAATATTTCTATGTTATGTATAATAATTATTAAGAGACACAATATGGTATGGTGCAGTGGTTACCTTCCCAGCTTCAAAATAATTCAACTGTTGTGTCAGTAATATTTTTTTTTATATAAATTTTTTTTTAGATCAAGCAATAAGCTAAAAATTTAAAAGAAGTTTATAAATTTTGTGAGAAATTACTAAATAAATAAAATTAAAGAAATTTGATAATAGTTGATGGATCACATCTTTATTTATTTTATTTATTTATTTATTTAGTAATTTCTTATATACTTTATAAAAAATATTGCTATTGTATCAGGATTTGAACATGGGTTCAAAATTTTTTAAGCTAGTTACATATCCCCTGCACCGTATTCCATATATAATTCTTTTATCTTAATAATTATTATAAAATAACATGGAGACATTTTTCTTACAAGTATTGGCTAATAATTTGGATTGCAGAACAGTTTTTCTTTATTGCTATTTTCTTTGACTATATGTTTTTACTTTTTATATTTTCGTTTTTGTTGTTTGTTTTTTATTTTGAGAACAATAAAAAAATATTTTGGTAGAGAGACGACGGAAAACGACGGCCAAGAAATATTTATAAAATTAATTTAATTTATAAAATTAATTTAAAACGAAAAACGACGGATAAAAAGTATTTATAAAATTAATTTAAAATTTCAATCAATATAATAATTCTCTTATTATATTAAAAATAGAAAAATTAATTAAAAATAGAAAAATATGGAAAATCCGGTATTTGAACCCGAGTTGAATACCTCTGAAGCTGGTGGCCTAACCGCTATACCATCCCACATATCTAATTTGTTTATGTCTAAATAAAGGCTCTAAACCAAACTAAGGAGTGAGTTCTTTTTGGTAAACAAAGGCTATACACCCAACTTTAATAGAAGTCAGGTAATTAATATATTACTTTAGCTTGGACTAAAGTAATATATTAATTACTTTAGGTAGGGTCTGGATATAGTTTAGAGAATAAAAACACATTGGCAAAGATATAAGGCAGATGTAGACTTAACTATCTAGGAGGCACTGCTCTAATTAATATAGATGAAATTTAATCTGAGGTAACATACCTCACTGATTCAATAATAGGAGCCCTCGAGGTAGCTTGCTGAAAAAGGAGGGATATGCCGGTAAACAACCTTGGATGAATATTAACCGGAGGAAGAACTATAATACGGAAACTGATTGGATAAACTACAGATTCCCTGTATAAAAAACAATTTAGAAAGGCTCAAAGAGTAAGTAGCACCAGTTTTGGTTAATGAGTTTACAAATGGAACTAGAATTTCGGTTTCATTTTCCATAGTCCCTGAACTGCAGGAGTTTCTGTGGACCAAAAACATAACAATTTACTATAAAATCGTAACGAAGAACTGACAGTTGAATACTCCATGTTACATCTACCAAGTATCTCATTTGTATGTGGGTTTTCTTAATTTGAGTCAATTTTTACACTTTTCTGAAGTGACGTGTTTTTTATTACACTCACTTGACTCCTTGTATCTATTAAAAGCATTCCATTAGCTGATATATCGAGTGGTAATTTTATTAATGGATCTATTTTTAAATTTTCCTCTTCCTCTGTATTTGTGGTTTCGAATGAACCGGGGATTTTTGGTTCATTCTTTACTCGTTTCCCAACAATTCAATATGTCGTGACCTGTTACACCAAACACAACTTAAAATTGTCGTTTGCTTAGTATCTATCTCTATTAGTAGATGGTGAGCTCCTACTTTGCATAACATTGATTTTAGCTGTTCATGAGACTCGTGTACATTTTTCTTTACTATGTCTCATGTCCTACAATTTGTGCAATAAATCGAATTCATTTTGTTACAAAAACGACTAATGTAATTTGGTTCACCACAAACGAAACACTTAATATTACTATTACTATCTGTTCTTGAATCGTTGTCGTTTGCTATATTCGTCCTGCAGTTGTGATTAGGCAAGTTTCTATTCTTTCTATTTTGCGTGTTTGAAGTAGATGCGTTCTGGCGACTATGCCAAAAATGCTTTAGTGTGGTAGGTAAGAATTATGCGTATGGTTAAGTTTGTCACCATTTTCTTAACGTAAAGTGTTGTTGGAAAGCTCTAGAAGTAGGAGCAAAGAATTATACCTACTGCTTGAGCTTTCCACCAGATAATAGCACTGTACGTGAAAATGCATCTTACTACCATGGTGAAATATCCAGTGGATCATCTTTGGGGATAACCCCCACCTCTTACCGATAGCACTCCTGCAGATTCGAAAAATCAAAATTTCTTTATCGGATTTTAGCTCTAAGTGCTGTTTCCAACGTAATTTGCGATCTAAACTAATTCCGAGGAATTTGACCGCATTGACCAAGATTAAGGCTGTAATGTATCTTGGGCAGGATTAGACTGCGATTCCTCGTTCTTCGTGAAAGTTTTTTCCGGGTTAAGTCCATTCCTCATCGGCCAACCGACGACAAGGTGTATCGCACTTTTCATTAACACGGTTAACGTTTACTCAAATTTTCCTGTTACGAAGATAGCCAAGTCTTCTACATACTGCATAACAGACAATATGGTATCCCCTTACATTACAGGTTTTTCCAATAATAATAAATAATAAACGTTCTTTTGCAATAATAATGTTTATGTGATAACTACCGTGCTCTGTCAACCAATTTACATACCGGACAAATGCCGAGAATCAAAGGTAATATTTACAACAAAATTAGGAGAAAGTACCTATGCCTCGCCAAATGCGTACTGGCCAATAAGCTTGTCCTCGTTTTTTCAATAAAGTGTGGTGGGACCGTAAAAGCACTGAGATTAGAATAGAAGTTCTCAGTTCTATCTCCAATATTCTTTCTACGTATTTGCCGAGGCATAGTTACTTTTTTCTGGTTTTGGGGTAAATATTACATTTGATTCTCGCATTTGTCCGGTATGTAACTTAATTAAAGACAAGCTCTGTATAAAAGACATAGCTTGTACAACAATTTTAGATTAGCTTTTCTCTTGTATATTCAGTAATGATGGTCTACCGACAATTAAACCTATATGTATCCTCAAAACTTCCGCGTTGTCTAGGCACGCCAAAGAGTTTATTTCGAGTAATATTTCCACCGATTATTTTGCACACCTGGATTTACTTCTGTCACCAATTTTCTTTAATGTGGCGCCCTTGTTTACACTGCAGATTTGTTCGGTAAAATTCAAGATTCTTTTTGGGCCTTTGTACATTGTTTTTTATACTTCTTCAGAGCATACTTGTAGTTTACCCAATCAGTTTCAGTATTATAGTTCTTCGCCCGGTTAAATTGCCTTCTCACCTCCTTCCTAAGGTTAAGAATTAAACTATTCATGGTTGTTTACTATTACAATCCTATTTTCTCAGCGGACAAGCTATCTCGAAAGTCACTGAGGTATGTGTATCACTGAGGTATGTGAGATTCAATTCCTTCTATATTCATTATAGTAGTGGGTGCTAGATGGTTAAGTAACCTACTATCTAAATCTGCCTTATTATTTAGCCAGTTTGTTTTTAAGAGGTTTCCCAAGTTATTCCCTAAAATATTTCCAGACTCTATCTCAAAGGATATCCATGCTTGGGCAGAAAAGTAGGGCTCGTCTGAGACATGCCAATGTGTGGCGTTATCATAAATATTCTTAGTAATATTAATCATCTAACTTGTATTTTTACTCCTCCAGGTTGGTTGGGAGCCTTTATTTACCAAAAAAAGCTCACTGCTTAGTAAAAATTCAAGTTGTGACTTACCTCTAGCATTTGTATCCGTACTAACCCACACTATATGGTGAGCATTGGAGTCGCACCACTATATGGTGAGCATTGGAGTCGCACCCTATTTGTATTTCCCTTCTATTCTTACTTGAATGCTCCACTATTTTCCACATATCCTCTATTGGTGGCGGATATGACGAGTGATATGGTAAGTAGCATGATTCCAGTATAAAATATGAGGATTGTATCTCATTTATGAGATTTTCCAGAACAACGATACATTCATTCCTACTTATTTGTGCAAGTTCCTGGCCTATCTTTACCTTTATGGTAAAATAGCTGGAAATCTTTAGCACTCCACCCAAAAACCTTGCTTTCCTTAGTCATAGGTTCCTGCACTAGCGCTACCTCCACACCTCTTCTAAGTGCTTTAAATTATTAGTAGCAACCCAGCTACGATGGAGATTTCCTCGTATTACATTCATGTTAGTAGGTTCACACTATTGTTCTCGTTTTTGGTATCGTCTTCCTGTGTAGACTCTACTTCTTTATCTATAAAAATAAATGTATTATTCAAATCTTCGATTAAATATTCCTCGTCAATATAACTTTTCCTCATTATAACTTGCGAGGTCTGCACCAAATATCCAATCCTAGCATGTTGTTTTGTATTAAAATTACACTGAACTCTAATATTTTTATATGCGTTGAACTAAAATATTTTCAATGCGGAATTTGCAATATCGGCATTTTTAGTTATATATTATACTATATTTTAATTTAACAATATATATTCATATGTATTAAATATCATAATAAGGTCAGTAAACAGTACGACTTTTATGAAAGAATTCAACAACAACAACATGTATAATATGGAAAGCAATTGAAATGTATTTATGGTATTATAATAATAAATGCATATGATATTATAACGAAATGTTTTAGAGTTGAATTGGACGTTCACTGCTCAAATTTGACACTCAAATTTGACATTCACCGCTCAAATTTGAGTGTGTTCCGACCACCAGAAATAGCACTTCTTCATCTCGATTTAAGAAGTCGATTGAAGAAGCTTTTAAAGCTAACAGACACTTCAGTCCGAAACCCGTAAGCTGGAAAGAATATCGGAAAAGGTATCAACCAACTCAAGTTCCAGTCCCACCTATTGCAGACGAAATATATCGCCCTATAGTGGGGTAGCCGACAACAGCCAAAATTACAACAAAAATAAATTGTTGATGTTTTACCTTGTTAAAATTGTCCTCTAGGTTCTGTTTAAATAAATGTTAATATTACAATAGTATATCTCGTATATTAGAGTTATATTAGTCTCAAAAATTGTTAGTTAAATCTCTGCTTAATTATTAAAAACAAATATTTTTTTGTTACAGTGTACAGAAAAATGTACTGTAATAATATCATATATTTCTTTTAATTCTGTTCATATTTGGTATAAATTATTTTCATATACACCCAAAATTTTTATTTCGGTATTGGTTTTTTGGGTTGATATATTTTTGGAATAATCTATTCTATATAATAGTATTTAGAGTTTGTTTTACAGAGTAGCGAATTTAGTTCACACATACAAGTTTTGTTTATATTTTTTTTTATAGAAAATCTTTTACTCATTCTTCTTTTTGGTATTAGTTAAGTTTTTTTATATCGTACGATATAATTTTTTTTTTAAATACATTATTTCTTTAAGCTAGTTGTGGTTCATTATCTTTTAGTATAATAATAGTAACACCAGATTTAATAGCAATCATGGAAGATTTATTTTTCCCATGTTTAGGAACAAAATTGCTTATTATACTTAATACAATATTCTGTATACAAATTTTTCAAACAGGTTTTTTGTATAGTTTTTTTTTAATTCGCAACTTTATTTATGCGTGTATGATTTTTAGGTCAAATGTTTTTTGGTATGCAAGTATATCGAATTCAGAACCTATATTTGGATTTATTTCTTTTTTGGTGTAGAAGTAAGAAAATATTTAGTTTCATGATATGGGGTTTGTCAATTGTTACCAAAATAGCAGTTTAGAAAATAATAAAGTCGAGTTTTTATTATTTTATAATAAACTTGTAATTTTAGATAATACATTTTTTTTGAAAGGTTAAACGATGTTTTCTTGAATAATTAGATGTTGGTTTTGATTAACGAATTTTTTATGCTACGTTCTATAAAATAAATAATTAATTTTATGGAACGTTGTATAAAATTTAGAGAAAGAATAGATAGGTTCGATTTCGATAACTTTAACCCTAAATTAAATAAAACAAAAACTTCAGTTTCTAGTAGCAAGCCAAAGTAATTAGCCATGCCCATACCACTATTAGGCTCTCTAGAACTGCAACCAGAAACTCAAACTGCTCCTATTCCTAAGGACCCAAATTTGAGAGTTCTTAAATTAAAAAAATCTTACCCACGTACCGTTTCAAATAACGAAGTTGATCTCGAAGTAGATGCCTTAGGACAAAACATGATTTTAATGACTTAAAACTACACAATTTAGAAATAAGACGATCAAACATAATGACCGGGTTATGTTTGGTACATTAGTTTGCGACAAGCACCACCAGTTCCTAAGAGCCTTTTTAAGGGAAAGTAGGACTCGAGTCCTACTTTCATTTAAAATCTACGAACCTTTTAAAGAAATCAAATTAGTACACTAATGGACAAGCTGGCATATGCCGTCGATAAATTTAGAAAATATAGCGACACGACGGGAAATGTCGTCCTTCATTTTTTCAAGTAGTTGGACGAAATGGCATATGCAGGCGCGAAATGCTTTATAAAGTATTGAAATAGCACGTATATTACCGACAAGACGGCTATAAACGTCTTGTCCTAAAATATTATTTTAGTAATATATGGGGTTAAAACGGTATATGCCGTCAAAAAAATAGCATTACAAACTCTTTGTGTTTATTAAGTAATTTAAATCGTTTTGGTCCAAACCCCAACCTTTTATCTTTAGAATTAACCGGTTTACATCAAGTGTGCCTCCACTTTCCAACAACTAATTTCTACTGTCCGCCAACGTGTTAATTAAGAAAACATCTTTTAACCTTTCAAAAAAATTATTATATAAAATTACCAAATTTATCACAAAATAATTAAAACTCGAGTCCTACCTTCATTTAAACTAAAACAAAACTACTTTCATTTAGCTAAAGTCCTACTTTCATTTGAATAAATTTCATTTGCTTTGGATTTGTAGACAGCTTTTTTTCTGTAATTCTTACACCAAATAATTCACCTCCAAAACTATCGTAGCGATGTCTTTGCTCTCCAAGAATCTATTACTGAATCTATTGTTGGATTCAACTTATTGCTGGTTTCATTAGCCTGACTGATTTATTTTTCCGTTCTCTGGATTTAATCTTCCTACAACTTTTTAATGTCACTGGTACTATCCTATTGTATTTAACCCCTAATTTCTGGCGGAACCTGTCGGTTCTTCCTCGTCGTGAAGTTGATGAAGAAAGTCGGCAAAATTATTTCTATATAAAACCCCTAAATTAAATTTTTCCCTACACTGGGTGTCCTTTTTCGTCTGTAATCTGCAGTAGAATCCTCCAAATCTGGACTAGTATTAATAAATGAAAATGTACATTTTTGCTTTGCAAATTTTTTGAACGATTAGGCAAGCCCTGATGTCGATGGTCTAGACTTATCCTCCGACAATAAGGTAGAAAAAAAACATCCGTACAAAACTCAAAATTACTATGTTCAGACAAACAAAGATAAATGAATGAAAAAAGGAAGATTAATAATAAGAGTCAGTAATTAAAAAACGAGATAACTAAAATAAAACTGTAAATTACAATAAAATCAACTTTGATTTTCTTTGATTTTTTTTTATATGTAAAAAAATTCTTATTTATCTTTTTTATAAAGATAAATAAGAATTTTATACTTATACCAAAATAATATTAAAATAATAAAATTTTTTTTTTTTTATTATTTCCTTCTAAAAAATGACAAAATTTGAGGATAAAGATTATAATTCCGACTACGCGAGAGAGGGAGAATGGCACACCCATTTCAGAAAATTCAGTTTAGAATACTTGAATATTGCATTTGTTGCAATTTTTGTTTCCACTTAAATATTTTTCAAACAAGAATTTCGGCACCAAAATTCTTGTATGAATAAATATTTTTAGACAACAACAAAAAACATATTACAATTACTTGTTGTTACACAACATAGATAAGTGCAGAACAAATCTAACTTTAGTAGCAAGGCAAAATGACTTAAAACTCATCTGGTCACCAGGGCATAAAAGGGTAATGGGTAATGGAAAAGGAAGACAAACTGGCAATAAATATATCCCAAATCCAGTTGGCGACCCCCTGCCAGCCGCTCAAAAATTGTAGATTTTCGAGCGACTTTAAACGATCAAAAGTCTAAGAATATAATCCTAATGAATAAATCAAAACCACGTCTATTTAGCGGCATTAGAACAGATAAGATGGGCTGGACATGTTTCTAGGATGAATATAAATAGAGCACAATATAAGATTTTCCAAGCAAAGCCAGAGGGACCAAGAGCTCGAGGAAGGCCAAGAGCTAGGTGGATTAATAATATAAATAATGGTCCATCAACATTGCGTATTTTCAACTGGAAAAATGTTGCCAAAGACAGAAAAGAATGGAAGCAATTTGTGAAGAAAGCCAAAACTCACACAGAGTTCTAGTAAAAGATGATAGTAAAATAATAGAATAAATATAGTATTTAAATTGAATAGCGGAATTTTATTATTTAAATGTGGGTAGAAACACCATACAGATGTTAATAATTTAGTAAACCTAAAAATGATTGTAATTCATTACTGGTACGTGGTACTGGTCCGATGAAACTTATGCTCTAAATGTGCAGCTTGTTTCATGAGTCATTTACATTTCTCTGGTTGCTGTTTTAAATTAAGGCTTTGAAAAACTGCTCTTAGTTGGTCATGATATCTTAAATTTCGTACATAAATTACAATATCGTACAAATACGGTAGATGAAACATTTTATTCTGTGTAGCCCGGATAATACTTAATTCATGAAACGCTGAAACAGGAGAAGTAGCATTTATTCTCTGTAGCCCGGATAATACTTAATTTATGAAACGCTGAAACAGGAGAAGTAATTTGTTTTTCAAAAGAAGTAGCACCAGGTGGGATCCAAATATTGCGGAAAGAGGAAGAAACGAAGAAGTACTAGGGTCAGGGCCGGTCAAGCTATATGTGCATGATATGCACTTGCACAGGGTGCAAATAAAAATTCAGCACACAATAAAATCAACATAGTATACACAAAATAAAATATGGGGGGTAAAGGGGAAGGGTCGTCGGCTTCGCGAACTTGGCGTCTGTCTCCAGGTTAGGGGCGGCCTTGTGCAGCGTGGGAAACGATTTTTCCTCAATTCCTACTCTCACTTCCACGTAGTGCCCCCTGGAACCTGGTATACCGAGTGGACCGGATGGTTGATACCAACGGGAAGCTAGGTCAGGTCAACAAACGAGAGAGGGAGAAAAATCCTGTATCCAGACTAGCAGCTGGTCTGCATGCAGGTAGGCGTCTGACTCACCTGGCGGAAGGTATAAAACGCATTTTTATAACAATGGAAGAGAAAACAGAAGGAAAGCGGGTAGGGATATCTACCCAAACATCGGCAGTTACTGCGCATGCCGGAGGGCCTCTCCCAGCAGTTTCAAAAATTAAGACCAAGGCAAATGTAACAGGTCCACGAGTTGACTCCTCTGGTGTATCCACAACCCCTGAAGGAGCTGATAAGGCTGCGAAAAGGTTTCGCATGAACCTTAACGGCTCCGACAGGAAATCGCTTATCAGATAGATGAAGTAAGGTAAGTCTAAGGAAGAGGCATACTCCTTGCTGAAGGAGAAAAAGGTTAAGGCTTTGGTTGCGCCTTCTACCTCTGGAGCCGGTAACGCTCGGACGGAATGTCCGAGTAAAAAACGGAACAGGTCAGAGGAGGAAGGGCATCCTGTCGCCAAGAAAGGGAAGGTTATAGGTGACAGACAGCCGGCATCGGGAGGTGGCGCTGATTGCCATGCCCATAACCAGCTGAAAATTGCGATCATCGACAGGAAACATCCGGAGGGAAAAATTCTCCTGGGAAACCAGAAGATCCTGAAGGATAGCTTCGAATCCTGGCAAGTCGATGCTCTGTTGGCAGTGCCGGAAGGCTTTATGCCCCACTTTGAGTGAAGTCGGTTTTCTGGTGACGTCTTCAGGGTGACATGTCAGGATGAAAGGTCGGTGTGTTTCTTAAAGGAAATGGTGAAGGAAAAAGGCAACCTATGGTAGAATTCGGACCTGCAGGTTGTCGGAATGAATGAGGTTCCGAAACTTAATAAGGCTTTTTTGTGGCTCCCCGAAGAGGGTAAAAAAACGCAGGAAGTGCTCAAGTTTATAAACTTCTTAAATAAGAAGTTGAACTTGAACACGCAGTCCTGGACTCTATACCAGCGGGAGGTCAAAAAGGAAGGTCAACTCCTGATTTTGGGAATCCCAGACGAGTCTCTGATGACCCTAAAGGGTGTTTCTGGATTGCTTTACTACCTGTCCAGGAAGATCCAAATAACCTTTCCAAAATCAGAGAAGTCCAAGGTTGACCAGAGGGAAAAGGAGACCAACCCCAGTAAGAAAGATAAAGATCTTGACTCTCTATTGGGGGCGGTCGATAAACTCGGGGGTTTAGGATCGGAGATGGGTTCAGACCTCGACAGTTATACTGACGAGGAAAACCTAACCGACGATTTAAATAAAACGGTTATTTTTATAGATGATGTAGAGTCTCCGCAGGTAGACAACACAGTCAAGGAGAAAACTAGCGAAAGCCCAGCAACATTAAGGTAATACAAGAAAACCTGCATCGTAGCTGGGTGGCTACAAATAAATTAAAGGAACACCTACTTAGTGGAGCTGTGGAGATAGCACTAGTCCAAGAATCCATGACTAAGGATAACTAAGGTAGGCCAAGAACTTGTATAATCTCAAAGAAAAATACTGAATTGGTTTTTATTCCACAGATAAGTAGCAATGACTCGCAGTTCTGGGGAATCTCAGTAATGAGACGCAATCGTCAGATTTGTTTCTGGCATCATGCTACTTACCGTATGACTCGTCATATCCACCACCAACGCAGGATATGAGGAATATAGTGGAGTTTTCCAGGAACAAGAAAAGGGAACTAATAATAGGATGCGACTCCAATGCTCACCATGTGGTGTGGGGTAGCACGGATACCAATGAAAGAGGTAAGTCACTACTTGAATATTTATTAAGCAGTGAGCTCTTTTTGGCTAACAAAGGCTCGCAACCGACCTTTAGAAATAAAAATAGAAGTCAGGTTATTGATATTTCTTTAGCCACAAAGAATATCCTTGATAACGTTATGAACTGGCACGACTCGGACGAGCCCTCTTTTTCTGACCATGCATGGATATCCTTTGAGGTAGAATCTGAAATTAATTTAGGGAATAGATTTAGAAACCCCTTAAAGACAAACTAGCAAATATATAAGGAAAATTTAGACAGTAGGTTGCTGAATTGTTCAGCACCCAGAACTCTAACTAATATAGATGATATTGAATCTGAGGTCACATACCTCACGGAGTCAATAATAGGAGCCTTCTAGGTAGCTTGCCCCTTCAAAAAAGAGGGGCAAAGAGGCAAACAACCTTGGATGAATAGTCAAATTCTTAACCTAAGAAAGGAGGTAAGAAGGCTATTCAACCGGGCGAAAAATTACAACACGGAGACTGATTGGGCAAACTACAGGAATGCTCTGAAGGAGTATAAAAAACAATGTAGAAAAGCCCAAAGAGAATCTTGGAAAAACTTTACCGAACAAGTCTGCAGTGTGACCAAAGGCGCAAGATTAAAGAAAATCCTGGCCAAAACACACATTCAGCCGGAGTTAATAGAATATGAAGACGGAAGTAAATCCGACTCTGCGGAAGAATCATTAAAAATCTTACTCGAAACCAACTTCCCGGGTTGCCTAGACCCCGAGGAAGTTTTGAGGGAAGATATAGGTTTGATTGACGGTAGGCTATTATTACTGGACGCACAGGAGACTATTACATTAGCAAAGGTGAGGTGGTCGGTGGATTCTTTTAAGCTCCGGGTACAGATGGAAATCTACCCTGCACTTCTACAAAACGCTAATGGAATGTTGTTAGACAGGCTATGTCGTTTATACAGAGCTTGTCTTGAATTAAGTTACATACCGGAAAAATGGCGAGAATCTAAGGTGATATTCATACTGAAACCTGGGAAAAGTAGTTATGTCTCAGCGAATGCGTACAGGGCAATTAGTTTGACCTCGTTTTTACTGAAAACCTTAGAAAGGATAGTACAAATAGAACTGAGTTCCTCGATACCGACCTCAGTGCTGTCACGATCCCAACACGCCTATTGTAAGGGTAGATCGGTTGACTCGGCCCTTCATAGCGCGGCGGTTGTAATAGAAAAATCTACAGAAGGACGTAACCCTGGGAATGTTCATAGACATTGAAGGGGCTTTCAACAATATAAAACGTGAATCAATAACAGGAAGTCTCATTAACAAAGGGGCTGACAGTAAAATTGTAAACTGGATAGCGTCCATGTAGAGATATAGGAAATTACAGGCTCATTTCGGTAACTCTGAAAAGCTCGGATACGCCAGAAACGGTACCCCACAAGGAGGAATTTTATCCCCCTTTCTATGGCTCATTGTCATGGATGGCCTTTTAAAAGAGTTGACGGAAGCGGGATACCATAATGTATGTTATGCAGACGACTTGGCTATCTTCGTAACAGGAAAATTCGACTCAACGCTAACCGAGTTAATGCAAAGTCCTCGCCTGGGCGACGAGGAACGGACTAAGAATTAACCCGGCAAAGACTGAGCTTTGTCTCTTCTCACGAAGAAGGAGGAATTCCAGTTTAATCCTCCCCAATATACAGGATACCCCTCTGATCTTGGTAAATACAGTCAGATTCCTTGGAATAACCTTTGATAGTAAGATGCGTTGGAAACAGCACTTAAAAAGTAGGGATTAGGTAGGGATTATGCCCAAATATAATCCATTGGATATACACTAGTGTAGTAAGACCCATTCTTACGCACGGTACGATTATCTGGTGGAAGGCTTCAGAAGTAGGAACTAATCTGAAAATCCTCGAAAGGGTGCAAAGACAGTGCTGTATAGGTATTTCAGGAGCTCTGAGCAACACACCTACCAGAGATCTGGAAACAATTATTTGCATAGAACCAATCGAGCTACATGTTAAGAAAATGGCGGCAAATACAGCCATACGCCTGAAGTTAAACGGTCTCTTTGAAAGTTACAATTCTCACCTGCCACACTGTGGTATTTTTCACACAGTCAGGGAAGCAGGCATAGACCCTGAACAAGAATGTGATTATCAGCTGGTGGAGAATTGTTTTGAAAGGAGGTGTAAAATTCGTATACCGTCCAGAATGGAATGGGAAAACGGTAACCCTATCCCCCTAAACGGTTCGGCCATTTATACTGATGGGTCAAAAATGGAAACGGGTAGTGGAGCAGGTATAGCTTCGGTAGACTTTGATTTATCAGTAAGCATGTGCCTTGAAACTCAAGTCTCGATTTTTCAGGCGGAAATTGCAGCCATAAATAAGGCAGCTGACGTCTTAGTTGGCAGAGAAACACATAGTAGGAATATTATTATATGCTCGGACAGCCAAGCTGCTCTCAAAGCATTGAATAGTATCTCCACCAATTTCAAGCTAGTTAAGAAATGCAAACTAAATCTTAATATACTAGCGAGGAACAATCAGGTTAAATTACTATGGTGTCCAGGCCATAGCGGTATTGCCGGGAATGAAAAAGCTGATGAGTTGGCAAGGAACGGGGCCAGCGCCAATTCCCCGCTATGCCAAACAGTTGGACTTCCACTAAGGACGGTTAAGAATACACTAGTGGAATGGGCGTCTAAAGTACAGGGAAGTAGATGGGAAACCTCAATGGGGTGTAGAGAGACAGAACTCTTTTGGGGTGCCCCAAACACAGTTAAGACCAAATCCATCTTAAGCATGATCAAGCAATCGTGTAGTTTATTCATCAGAGTCGCTACTGGGGATATTCTTCTGAGAAAACATGCTTCACAGCTAAATTTATCGGAAGAGTCCAGAAACTGTGGTGAGGAAGATGAAACCGTGGAACACCTGCTTTGTAGGTGTCCAGCGGTTAGATGTAGGAGGTTAAGACATATGCGTTATCATTTCTTGACAGTTCTTTCGGAGGGTGGTACATTTAAGCTAGCAAGGACGATCTCTTTCATGAAAGATGTAGGGAGGGCCGACGCGCTGTATGGAGACATAGTATTCAGCCGCCGGTGGGGGTGTACAACGGACCTCTTTAGGTCTTGGTGCGTGGTGGACTTGTTTCTCCCCCCTTTCAAACCAACCAACCAACAATACATAAAATATTGCATCACATTTTATATACATATATACATAAATGTGTTGGCATTGTAAGTTTTTTGGTTGATAGTATATAAAATGATGGGCAACTTTTGTGCACAAAAAAATTTAGCACAGAATAAAATCAACACAGTATATAAAATGTTGAACGACATTATATATATACAAAACTTTGTCTATTTGCACTTGTTTGTAGATATTGTTTTACAAAGTGTTTTCTTTTGTTTTGGCTAGTCGCATCGCTGTGGTTAGTGATTTATCTACGCATAGTAATTTAATTCTTTTCTTGGAATCGGAAGGAAGTGCAATTTTGTTAAGTCTACTTAACAGTGCAGTTTGTTGTGTGTATAAATTAAATAAAAAATAAAAATAAATATTAAATTGGGAAAAAAATATCAACCAAAAATTAGAATACACAGTAATTTAACTTTTTCTTGTAATCGGAAGTGCAATTTTGTTTAGTCGTGTAGTTTGTTTTGTGTGTAAATTAAAAAGAAGAAAATAAATAAATATTAAATTTGGAAAAAACTAAAAATTATCTGGCGCATATATAAGAATGGAGACTAAAAAAAAATTATCTGGTGCAGAATATAGAAAGCGTCGAAAGATTCCAGATGAGGAAAATAAAAAGCAATCAGGTAAATTGTTAAAATTATTTAATAAAGCTAGTACAATTACAACTGCCGAAAGTGTATGCCCAGACAATTTATTAGATATGATAGAACCGGTAGCGTCTGGCTCAAATGCTATATTACCTTTACCTTCAGTAGACACTAAAGATAATGTTAGCAATTCACTTTTGGATTTAATGGATCCCAGTAATTGGCCAAATTCGAATAATATTATCAATAATTTGGTCAATGCAGGGCCGACACAAGTTGTTGAATTTTCTCTTCCTAAAACTAATAACAGAAAGTTTAGCGTATCGTTATACAAAAGAATTTTGGCTAACGGGGATACAATTTCAAGCTTTTGGTTAATATACTCAATTTCTAAAGATGCCGTTTATTGTTTCTGTTGTTATTTATTTTCCAAAAATAAAGCTAGCCAAGCATTGTCTAGTTCAGGATGCTCAGATTGGAGCCATATTGCTCAAATTCTTAAAAGTCATGAGAACAGCCCATTTCACATTTAAAGCTCTAAGTTATGGAAGATTTTAGAAGTTGGTTTAAAAAACATCAAACTTTAGATTGTGTATTGGAAAGTACAATGAAAGCTGAAGTTAAACATTGGAACGCCGTACTCCGTAGGTTACTTATTTTAGTGAAATTTCTTGGTACCTAGTCTTTAGCCTTTCGCGGAACTTCGGAGAGATGAACAACGGTAATTTTTTAAAACTTGTGGAAGCAAAATTTGATTTGGTATTAGGAGAGCATTTGAGGCGAATTAACAATGAGGAGACACAGAATAGATATCTTAGTAAAACCATTCAAAATGAACTGATACATTTAATATCTAATTCTGTTAAAAATAAAATTATTTGTATGATTAAGGCAGCAAAACATTATTCAATTATTGTTGATTCAACCACTGACAAAAGTCATGTGGAGCAAGTAACTTTAGTAATTAGATTTCTTCATCAAGAAAATAATATATTTAAAATAAGAGAGCATTTTTTAGGATTTTTAGAAGGAAAAAGTAAGACTGGGGAAGGATTGACTGATTTAATTTTAAAAGAATTAGAGAATTTAAATATTTCTATAAATAATTGTAGAGGTCAGAGTTATGATAATGGTTCCAACATGAGAGGTAAACAATCATGATTTTAATGACTTAAAACTACACAATTTAGAAATAAGACGATCAAACATAATGACCGGGTTATGTTTGGTACATTAGTTTGCGACAAGCACCACCAGTTCCTAAGAGCCTTTTTAAGGGAAAGTAGGACTCGAGTCCTACTTTCATTTAAAATCTACGAACCTTTTAAAGAAATCAAATTAGTACACTAATGGACAAGCCGGCATATGCCGTCGATAAATTTAGAAAATATAGCGACACGACGGGAAATGTCGTCGTTCAAGTATTGAAATTGAACGTATATTACCGACAAGATGGCTATAAACGTCTTGTCCCAAAATATTATTTTAGTATTATATAGGGTTAAAACGGTATATGCCGTCAAAAAAATAGCATTACAAACTCTTTGTGTTTATTAAGTAATTTAAATCGTTTTGGTCCAAACCCCAACCTTTTATCTTTAGAATTAACCGGTTTACATCAAGTGTGCCTCCACTTTCCAACAACTAATTTCTACTGTCCGCCAACGTGTTAATTAAGAAAACATATTTTAACCTTTCAAAAAAATGTATTATATAAAATTACCAAATTTATCACAAAATAATTAATACTCGAGTCCTACCTTCATTTAAACTAAAACAAAACTACGTTCATTTAGCTAAAGTCCTACTTTCATTTGAATACATTTCATTTGCTTTGGATTTGTAGACAGCTTTTTTTCTGTAATTCTTGCACCAAATAATTCACCTCCAAAACTATCGTAGCGATGTCTTTGCTCTCCAAGAATCTATTACTGAATCTATTGTTGGATGTAGCATATTTGGCAAAGTTGAAAAGTTGGCTCTTGTTGTAGTTCTCGATGTTGAGAAAATAAATAATTTTCTGATTTATTTTTCCGTTCTCTGGATTTAATCTTCCTACAACTTTTTAATGTCACTGGTACTATCCTATTGTATTTAACCCCTAATTTCTGGCGGAACCTGTCGGTTCTTCTTCGTCGTGAAGTTGATGAAGAAAGTCGGCAAAATTATTTCTATATAAAACCCCTAAATTAAATTTTTCCCTACACTCGGTGTCCTTTTTCGTCGGTAATCTGCAGTAGAATCCTCCAAATCTGGACTAGTATTAATAAATGAAAATGTACATTTTTGCTTTGCAAATTTTTTGAACGATTAGGCAAGCCCTGATGTCGATGATCTAGACTTATCCTCCGACAATAAGGTAGAAAAAAAACATCCGTACAAAACTCAAAATTACTATGCTCAGACAAACAAAGATAAATGAATGAAAAAAGGAAGATTAATAATAAGAGTCAGTAATTAAAAAACGAGATAACTAAAATAAAACTGTAAATTACAATAAAATCAACTTTGATTTTCTTTGATTTTGTTTTATATGTAAAAAAATTCTTATTTATCTTTTTTATAAAGATAAATAAGAATTTTATACTTATACCAAAATAATATCAAAATAATAAAAAATTTTTTTTTTTTATTATTTCCTTCTAAAAAATGACAAAATTTGAGGATAAAGATTATAATTCCGACTACGCGAGAGAGGGAGAATGGCACACCCATTTCAGAAAATTCAGTTTAGAATACTTGAATATTGCATTTGTTGCAATTTTTGTTTCCACTTAAATATTTTTCAAACAAGAATTTCGGCACCAAAACTCTTGTATGAATAAATATTTTTAGACAACAACAAAAAAAATATTACAATAACTTGTTGTTACACAACATAGATAAGTGCAGAACAAATCTAACTTTAGTAGCAAGGCAAAATGACTTAAAAATCATCTGGTCACCAGGGCATAAAAGGGTAATGGGTAATGGAAAAGGAAGACAAACTGGCAATAAATATATCCCACATCCAGTTGGCGACTCCCCTGCCAGCCGCTAAAAAATTGTAAACTTTCGAGCGACTTTAAACGATCAAAAGTCTAAGAATATAATCCTAATGAATAAATCAAAACCACGTCTATTTAGCGGCATTAGAACAGATAAGATGGGCTGGACATGTTTCTAGGATGAATATAAATAGAGCACAATATAAGATTTTCCAAGCAAAGCCAGAGGGACCAAGAGCTCGAGGAAGGCCAAGAGCTAGGTGGATTAATAATATAAATAATGGTCCTTCAACACTGCGTATTTTCAACTGGAAAAATGTTGCCAAAGACAGAAAAGAATGGAAGCAATTTGTGAAGAAAGCCAAAACTCACACAGAGTTCTAGTAAAAGATGATAGTAAAATAATAGAATAAATATAGTATTTAAATTGAATAGCGGAATTTTATTATTTAAATGTGGGTAGAAACACCATACAGATGTTAATAATTTAGTAAACCTAAAAATGATTGTAATTCATTACTGGTACGTGGTACTGGTCCGATGAAACTTATGCTCTAAATGTGCAGCTTGTTTCATGAGTCATTTACATTTCTCTGGTTGCTGTTTTAAATTAAGGCTTTGAAAAACTGCTCTTAGTTGGTCATGATATCTTAAATTTCGTACATAAATTACAATATCGTACAAATACGGTAGATGAAACATTTTATTCTGTGTAGCCCGGATAATACTTAATTCATGAAACGCTGAAACAGGAGAAGTAACATTTATTCTCTGTAGCCCGGATAATACGTAATTTATGAAACGCTGAAACAGGAGAAGTAATTTGTTTTTCAAAAGAAGTAGCACCAGGTGTGATCCAAATATTGCGGAAAGAGGAAGAAACGAAGAAGTACTAGGGTCAGGTCCGGTCAAGCTATATGTGCATGATATGCACTTGCACAGGGTGCAAATAAAAATTCAGCACACAATAAAATCAACATAGTATACATAAAATAAAATATGGGGGGTAAAGGGGAAGGGTCGTCGGCTTCGCGAACTTGGCATCTGTCTCCAGGTTAGGGGCGGCCTTGTGCAGCGTGGGAAACGATTTTTCCTCAATTCCTACTCTCACTTCCACGTGGTGCCCCCTGGAGCCTGGTGTACCGAGTGGACCGGATGGTTGATACCAACGGGAAGCTAGGTCAGGTCAACAAACGAGAGAGGGAGAAAAATCCTGTATCCAGACTAGCAGCTGGTCTGCATGCAGGTAGGCGTCTGACTCACCTGGCGGAAGGTATAAAACGCATTTTTATAACAATGGAAGAGAAAACAGAAGGAAAGCGGGTAGGGATATCTACCCAAACGTCGGCAGTTACTGCGCATGCCGGAGGGCCTCTCCCAGCAGTTTCAAAAATTAAGACCAAGGCAAATGTAACAGGTCCACGAGTTGACTCCTCTGGTGTATCCACAACCCCTGAAGGAGCTGATAAGGCTGCGAAAAGGTTTCGCATGAACCTTAACGGCTCCGACAGGAAATCGCTTATCAGATAGATGAAGTAAGGTAAGTCTAAGGAAGAGGCATACTCCTTGCTGAAGGAGAAAAAGGTTAAGGCTTTGGTTGCGCCTTCTACCTCTGGAGCCGGTAACGCTCGGACGGAATGTCCGAGTAAAAAACGGAACAGGTCAGAGGAGGAAGGGCATCCTGTCGCCAAGAAAGGGAAGGTTATAGGTGACAGACAGCCGGCATCTGGAGATGGCGCTGATTGCCATGCCCATAACCAGCTGAAAATTGCGATCATCGACAGGAAACATCCGGAGGGAAAAATTCTCCTGGGAAACCAGAAGATCCTGAAGGATAGCTTCGAATCCTGGCAAGTCGATGCTCTGTTGGCAGTGCCGGAAGGCTTTATGCCCCACTTTGAGTGAAGTCGGTTTTCTGGTGACGTCTTCAGGGTGACATGTCAGGATGAAAGGTCGGTGTGTTTCTTAAAGGAAATGGTGAAGGAAAAAGGCAACCTATGGTAGAATTCGGACCTGCAGGTTGTCGGAATGAATGAGGTTCCGAAACTTAATAAGGCTTTTTTGTGGCTCCCCGAAGAGGGTAGAGAAACGCAGGAAGTGCTCAAGTTTATAAACTTCTTAAATAAGAAGTTGAACTTGAACACGCAGTCCTGGACTCTATACCAGCGGGAGGTCAAAAAGGAAGGTCAACTCCTGATTTTGGGAATCCCAGACGAGTCTCTGATGACCCTAAAGGGTGTTTCTGGATGGCTTTACTACCTGTCCAGGAAGATCCAAATAACCTTTCCAAAATCAGAGAAGTCCAAGGTTGACCAGAGGGAAAAGGAGACCAACCCCAGTAAGAAAGATAAAGATCTTGACTCTCTATTGGGGGCGGTCGATAAACTCGGGGGTTTAGGATCGGAGATGGGTTCAGACCTCGACAGTTATATTGACGAGGAAAACCTAACCGACGATTTAAATAAAACGGTTATTTTTATAGATGATGTAGAGTCTCCGCAGGTAGACAACACAGTCAAGGAGAAAACTAGCGAAAGCCCAGCAACATTAAGGTAATACAAGAAAACCTGCATCGTAGCTGGGTGGCTACAAATAAATTAAAGGAACACCTACTTAGTGGAGCTGTGGAGATAGCACTAGTCCAAGAATCCATGACTAAGGATAACTAAGGTAGGCCAAGAACTTGTATAATCTCAAAGAAAAATACTAAATTGATTTTTATTTCACAGATAAGTAGCAATGACTCGCAGTTCTGGGGAATCTCAGTAATGAGACACAATCGTCAGATTTGATACTGGCATCATGCTACTTACCGTATGACTCGTCATATCCACCACCAACGCAGGATATGAGGAATATAGTGGAGTTTTCCAGGAACAAGAAAAGGGAACTAATAATAGGATGCGACTCCAATGCTCACCATGTGGTGTGGGGTAGCACGGATACCAATGAAAGAGATAAGTCACTACTTGAATATTTATTAAGCAGTGAGCTCTTTTTGGCTAACAAAGGCTCGCAACCGACCTTTAGGAATAAAAATAGAAGTCAGGTAATTGATATTACTTTAGCCACAAAGAATATCCTTGATAACGTTATGAACTGGCACGTCTCGGACGAGCCCTCTTTTTCTGACCATGCATGGATATCCTTTGAGGTAGAATCTGAAATTAATTTAGGGAATAGATTTAGAAACCCCTTAAAGACAAACTAGCAAATATATAAGGAAAATTTAGACAGTAGGTTGTTGAATTGTTCAGCACCCAGAACTCTAACTAATATAGATGATATTGAATCTGAGGTCACATACCTCACGGAGTCAATAATAGGAGCCTTCTAGGTAGCTTTCCCCTTCAAAAAAGAGGGGCAAAGAGGCAAACAACCTTGGATGAATAGTCAAATTCTTAACCTAAGAAAGGAGGTAAGAAGGCTATTCAACCGGGCGAAAAATTACAACACGGAGACTGATTGGGCAAACTACAGGAATGCTCTGAAGGAGTATAAAAAACAATGTAGAAAAGCCCAAAGAGAATCTTGGAAAAACTTTACCGAACAAGTCTGCAGTGTGACCAAAGGCGCAAGATTAAAGAAAATCCTGGCCAAAACACACATTCAGCCGGAGTTAATAGAATATGAAGACGGAAGTAAATCCGACTCTGCGGAAGAATCATTAAAAATCTTACTCGAAACCAACTTCCCGGGTTGCCTAGACCCCGAGGAAGTTTTGAGGGAAGATATAGGTTTGATTGACGGTAGGCCATCATTACTGGACGCACAGGAGACTATTACATTAGCAAAGGTGAGGTGGTCGGTGGATTCTTTTAAGCTCCGGGTACAGATGGAAATCTACCCTGCACTTCTACAAAACGCTAATGGAATGTTGTTAGACAGGCTATGTCGTTTATACAGAGCTTGTCTTGAATTAAGTTACATACCGGAAAAATGGCGAGAATCTAAGGTGATATTCACACTGAAACCTGGGAAAAGTAGTTATGTCTCAGCGAATGCGTACAGGCCAATTAGTTTGACCTCGTTTTTACTGAAAACCTTAGAAAGGATATTACAAATAGAACTGAGATCCTCGATACCGACCTCAGTGCTGTCACGATCCCAACACGCCTATTGTAAGGGTAGATCGGTTGACTCGGCCCTTCATAGCGCGGCGGTTGTAATAGAAAAATCATTACTACAGAAGGACGTAACCCTGGGAATGTTCATAGACATTGAAGGGGCTTTCAACAATATAAAACGTGAATCAATAACAGGAAGTCTCATTAACAAAGGGGCTGACAGTAAAATTGTAAACTGGATAGCGTCCATGTAGAGATATAGGAAATTACAGGCTCATTTCGGTAACTCTGAAAGGCTCGGATACGCCAGAAACGGTACCCCACAAGGAGGAATTTTATCCCCCTTTCTATGGCTCATTGTCATGGATGGCCTTTTAAAAGAGTTGACGGAAGCGGGATACCATAATGTCTGTTATGCAGACGACTTGGCTATCTTCGTAACAGGAAAATTCGACTCAACGCTAACCGAGTTAATGCAAAGTCCTCGCCTGGGCGACGAGGAACGGACTAAGAATTAACCCGGCAAAGACTGAGCTTTGTCTCTTCTCACGAAGAAGGAGGAATTCCAGTTTAATCCTCCCCAATATACAGGATACCCCTCTGATCTTGGTAAATACAGTCAGATTCCTTGGAATAAGCTTTGATAGTAAGATGCGTTGGAAACAGCACTTAGAGCAAAAAGCCGATAAAGCAATTCGGACTTTTTGGATATGTAGGCGTGCTATCGGGAAAAGGTAGGGATTATGCCCAAATATAATCCATTGGATATACACTAGTGTAGTAAGACCCATTTTTACGCACGGTGCGATTATCTGGTGGAAGGCGTCAGAAGTAGGAACTAATCTGAAAATCCTTGAAAGGGTGCAAAGACAGTGCTGTATAGGTATTTCAGGAGCTCTGAGCAACACACCTACCAGAGATCTGGAAACAATTATTTGCATAGAACCAATCGAGCTACATGTTAAGAAAATGGCGGCAAATACAGCCATACGCCTGAAGTTAAACGGTCTCTTTAAAAGTTACAATTCTCACCTGCCACACTGTGGTATTTTTCACACAGTCAGGGAAGCAGGCATAGACCCTGAATAAGAATGTGATTATCAGCTGGTGGAGAATTGTTTTGCAAGGAGGTGTAAAATTCGTATACCGTCCAGAATGGAATGGGAAAACGGTAACCCTATCCCTCTAAACGGTTCGGCCATTTATACTGATGGGTCAAAAATGGAAACGGGTAGTGGAGCAGGTATAGCTTCGGTAGACTTTGATTTATCAGTAAGCATGTGCCTTGAAACTCACGTCTCGATTTTTCAGGCGGAAATTGCAGCCATAAATAAGGCAGCTGACGTCTTAGTTGGCAGAGAAACACATAGTAGGAATATTATTATATGCTCGGACAGCCAAGCTGCTCTCAAAGCATTGAATAGTATCTCCACCAATTCCAAGCTAGTTAAGAAATGCAAACTAAATCTTAATATACTAGCGAGGAACAATCAGGTTAAATTACTATGGTGTCCAGGCCATAGCGGTATTGCCGGGAATGAAAAAGCTGATGAGTTGGCAAGGAACGGGGCCAGCTCCAATTCCCCGCTATGCCAAACAGTTGGACTTCCACTAAGGACGGTTAAGAATACACTAGTGGAATGGGCGTCTAAAGTACAGGGCAGTAGATGGGAAACCTCAATGGGGTGTAGAGGGACAAAACTCTTTTGGGGTGCCCCAAACACAGTTAAGACCAAATCCATCTTAAGCATGATCAAGCAATCGTGTAGTTTATTCATCAGAGTCGCTACTGGGGATATTCTTCTGAGAAAACATGCTTCACAGCTAAATTTATCGGAAGAGTCCAGAAACTGTGGTGAGGAAGATGAAACCGTGGAACACCTGCTTTGTAGGTGTCCAGCGGTTAGATGTAGGAGGTTAAGACATATGCGTTATCATTTCTTGACAGTTCTTTCGGAGGGTGGTACATTTAAGCTAGCAAGGACGATCTCTTTCATGAAAGATGTAGGGTGGGCCGACGCGCTGTATGGAGACATAGTATTCAGCCGCCGGTGGGGGTGTACAACGGACCTCTTTAGGTCTTGGTGCGTGGTGGACTTGTTTCTCCCCCCTTTCAAACCAACCAACCAACAATACATAAAATATTGCATCACATTTTATATACATATATACATAAATGTGTTGGCATTGTAAGTTTTTTGGTTGATAGTATATAAAATGATGGGCAACTTTTGTGCACAAAAAAATTTAGCACAGAATAAAATCAACACAGTATATAAAATGTTGAACGACATTATATATATACAAAACTTTGTTTATTTGCACTTGTTTGTAGCTATTGTTTTACAAAGTGTTTTCTTTTGTTTTGGCTAGTCGCATCGCTGTGGTTAGTGATTTATCTACGCATAGTAATTTAATTCTTTTCTTGGAATCGGAAGGAAGTGCAATTTTGTTAAGTCTACTTAACAGTGCAGTTTGTTGTGTGTATAAATTAAATAAAAAATAAAAATAAATATTAAATTGGGAAAAAAATATCAACCAAAAATTAGAATACACAGTAATTTAACTTTTTCTTGTAATCGGAAGTGCAATTTTGTTAAGTCGTGTAGTTTGTTTTGTGTGTAAATTAAAAAGAAGAAAATAAATAAATATTAAATTTGGAAAAAACTAAAAATTATCTGGCGCATATATAAGAATGGAGACTAAAAAAAAATTATCTGGTGCAGAATATAGAAAGCGTCGAAAGATTCCAGATGAGGAAAATAAAAAGCAATCAGGTAAATTGTTAAAATTATTTAATAAAGCTAGTACAATTACAACTGCCGAAAGTGTATGCCCAGACAATTTATTAGATATGATAGAACCGGTAGCGTCTGGCTCAAATGCTATATTACCTTTACCTTCAGTAGACACTAAAGATAATGTTAACAATTCACTTTTGGATTTAATGGATCCCGGTAATTGGCCAAATTCGAATAATATTATCAATAATTTGGTCAATGCAGGGCCGACACAAGTTGTTGAATTTTCTCTTCCTAAAACTAATAACAGAAAGTTTAGCGTATCGTTATACAAAAGAATTTTGGCTAACGGGGATACAATTTCAAGCTTTTGGTTAATATACTCAATTTCTAAAGATGCCGTTTATTGTTTCTGTTGTTATTTATTTTCCAAAAATAAAGCTAGCCAAGCATTGTCTAGTTCAGGATGCTCAGATTGGAGCCATATTGCTCAAATTCTTAAAAGTCATGAGAACAGCCCATTTCACATTTAAAGCTCTAAGTTATGGAAGATTTTAGAAGGTGGTTTAAAAAAAATCAAACTATATATTGTGTATTGGAAAGTACAATGAAAGCTGAAGTTAAACATTGGAACGCCGTACTCCGTAGGTTACTTATTTTAGTGAAATTTCTTGGTACCTAGTCTTTAGCCTTTCGCGGAACTTCGGAGAGATGAACAACGGTAATTTTTTAAAACTTGTGGAAGCAAAATTTGATTTGGTATTAGGAGAGCATTTGAGGCGAATTAACAATGAGGAGACACAGAATAGATATCTTAGTAAAACCATTCAAAATGAACTGATACATTTAATATCTAATTCTGTTAAAAATAAAATTATTTGTATGATTAAGGCAGCAAAACATTATTCAATTATTGTTGATTCAACCACTGACAAAAGTCATGTGGAGCAAGTAACTTTAGTAATTAGATTTCTTCATCAAGAAAATAATATATTTAAAATAAGAGAGCATTTTTTAGGATTTTTAGAAGGAAAAAGTAAGACTGGGGAAGGATTGACTGATTTAATTTTAAAAGAATTAGAGAATTTAAATATTTCTATAAATAATTGTAGAGGTCAGAGTTATGATAATGGTTCCAACATGAGAGGTAAACGATCCGGAATACAAAACAGGATAAGAACTATTGAGCCTAGAGCATTTTTTGTTCCATGTGCCTCGCACACGGTTAATTTAGTATTAAATGATTCCGTGAATTGCTCGTTGGATGCAGTTAAATTTTTTGATATTATACATATAATTTTTTTGAATTTATATGTATTCGAATCTAGTTCAACGAATAGGTGGACTATATATAAGAAAAATGTTCCTAATTTAACTCTAAAACCTCTTTCTGAGACTCAATGGGAAAGTAGAATTGATGCATTGAAACCATTAAAAAATAACTTGGGTGATATATAGGCTTTAATTGAAATTTCCGAAGATGGTACTGCAGAAATAAAAGTCACTGCTGAGGCGTTAGGTAATAAGATCCTAGATTTATTTTAAATATATTTGTAGTTTATTGATTTGGTTTGATGTGTTAGAAAAAATCAACATAGCCAGCAAATATTTACAAGGTCAAAGCGTCAGCTTGTCTACAGGTATTACAATACTTGAAAATACTAGTCAATATATTGCGAAATTGAGAACTGATGAAAAGTTTAACCAATATATTTTTGCAGCTGAAGCAATAGCTTTAGATTGAGATATACCATCCACATTTCCTGAGCAGTCATCATTACGTTCTCGCCGAAGGAAAAGAATGTATACCGATGAAGCTGAAGAAACAATTTTAGATCCTAAGCTAAGCTTTAAAGTTAACTTTTATTATAAAATTTTAGATCAAGCTATTACTTCCATTAATGAAAGATTTGAACTGTTGAAAGCTCACAATAATTTGTTTTCTTTTTTATACAACATAAATGAAGCTCACAAATTAGAAAATTAAAAAAAAAAAATGTAACCAATTAGATCTTGCTTTAAGTAATAATTAATAGAACGATTTGAATGGAGAAGAATTATACCAGGAGATATTAATTTTATCTCCGCTTGTTAAAGCAGATCAATCTAGTTTATATATACTAAATTTTATATTTAAATCTCATTAAGAACAACTATTTCCAAAAATTTTAAATACTCTGCCAGTAACAGTAACTTCCGTTGAACGCAGTTTTCAAAATTGAAACTCATCAAAACTTACTTGCGACGAATCAGCTTGTACCGGGCCTGAGTAGGGTTTATTAGACATATGTATGGAGATGAGAGAAAGGAAGATTTTATTAACAATAATCGGATCCAAATCCTAATACACAATTTAGGCACAAATGAAGAACTGAGTTAGGAAGAACAACAAAATTTGGAACAAATATGCGAAGAATACCAGGATATTTTACATCTACCCGGGGCAGTACTATCAGGCACTGGTGCTGTAACACATAAAATTCTGACTAAACACAATACTAGCCCAATTAACTGTAGACAATACAGGTTAGCTGAGCATTACAAGTAAGTTATACATGAGGAAGTACAACTATTGGGAGAAGACATAATCCAATCAAGCAAAATTTCTTGGAATGCTCCTTTTACATAAAAAGGCAGAGGCAAATTGAGAAAAAAGTCATCGAGTAGTAATTCATTTTAGCAAATTAAATGAAGTGACTATTGGTGACCCATTTTCCCTTCCTAAAACTGAGAAAATTTTTGACCAATTAGGACGTTCGAGATATTTCACCACATTGAATTTAGCCAGTGGTTATCATCAAGTATATTTAGAACCATGTAATAGGGAAAAGACTGCATTTAGTACGGCCTATGGCCATTTCAGCGTATTTCGTTCCAGTTAATTGGAGCACCAGCTACCTTTCAGCGTTTCATAAATTAAGTATTATCCGGGCTACACAGAATAAAATGTTTCATCTACCGTATTTGTACGATATTGTAATTTATGTACGAAATTTAAGATATCATGACCCACTAAGAGTAGTTTTTCAAAGCCTTGATTTAAAATTACAACCAGAGAAATGTAAATGACTCATCAAATAAGTTGCACATTTAGGGCATAAGATTACATCGGACCAGTACCACGTACCAGTAATGAATTACAATCATTTTTAGGTTTACTAAATTATTAACATCTGTATGGTGTTTCTACCCACATTTAAATAATAAAATTCCGCTATTAAATTTAAATACTATATTTATTCTATTATTTTACTATCATCTTTTACTAGAACTCTGTGTGAGTTTTGGCTTTCTTCACAAATTGCTTCCATTCTTTTCTGTCTTTGGCAACATTTTTCCAGTTGAAAATACGCAGTTTTGAAGGACCATTATTTATATTATTAATCCACCTAGCTCTTGGCCTTCCTCGAGCTCTTGGTCTCTCTGGCTTTGCTTTGAAAATCTTATATTGTGCTCTATTTATATTCATCCTAGACACATGTCTAGGATGAATATAATAGACGTGGTTTTGATTTATTCATTAGGATTATATTCTTAGACTTTGGAGCGTTTAAAGTCGCTCGAAAGTCTACAATTTTTTAGCGGCTGGCAGGGGGTCGCCAACTGGATTTGGGATATATTTATTACCAGTTTGTCTTCCTTTTCCATTACCCATTACCCTTTTATGCCCTGGTGACCAGATGAGTTTTAAGTCATTTTGCCTTGCTACTAAAGTTAGATTTGTTCTGCACTTATCTATGTTGTGTAACAACAAGTTATTGTAATATTTTTTTTGTTGTGGTCTAAAAATATTTATTCATACAAGAATTTTGGTGCCGAAATTCTTGTTTGAAAAATATTTAAGTGGAAACAAAAATTGCAACAAATGCAATATTCAAGTATTCTAAACTGAATTTTCTGAAATGGGTGTGCCATTCTTCCTTTCTCCCGTAGTCGGAATTCTAATCTTTATCCTCAAATTTTGTCATTTTTTAGAAGGAAATAATAAAAAAAAGAGAAATTTTTATTATTTTGATATTATTTTGGTATAAGTATAAAATTCTTATTTATCTTTATAAAAAAGATAAATAAGATTTTTTTTTATATATAAAAAAAATCAAAGAAAATCAAAGTTGATTATATTGTAATTTACAGTTTTATTTTAGTTATCTTCTTTTTTTAATTACTGACTCTAATTATTAATCTTCCTTTTTTCATTCACTTATATTTGTTTGTCTGAACATAGTAATTTTGAGTTTTGTACGGATTTTTTTTTTCTACCTTATTGTCGGAGGATAAGTCTAGACCATCGACATCAGGGATTGCCTAATCGTTTCAAAAAATTTGCAAAGCATAAATGTACATTTTCATTTATTAATACTAGTCCAGATTTGGAGGATTCTACTGCAGATTACCGACGAAAAAGGACACCGAGTGTAGGGAAAAATTTAATTTAGGGGTTTTATATAGAAATAATTTTGCCGACTTTCTTCATCAACTTCACGACGAGGAAGAACCGACAGGTTCCGCCAGAAATTTTCGAAGATTACGATTAGGGGTTAAATACAATAGGATAGTACCAGTGACATTAAAAAGTTGTAGGAAGATTAAATCCAGAGAACGGAAAATAAATCAGTCAGGCTAATGAAACCAACAACAAGTTGAAAATTATTTATTTTCTCAACATCGAGAACTACAACAAGAGCCAACTTTTCAACTTTGCCAAATATGCAACATCCAACAATAGATTCAGTAATAGATTCTTGGAGAGCAAAGACATCGCTACGATAGTTTTGGAGGTGAATTATTTGGTGCAAGAATTACAGACAAAATAGCTGTCTACAAATCCAAACTAAATGAAAGGTTTGAAAGTAGGACTTTAAATGAAAGTAGGACTTTAGCTAAATGAAAGTAGTTTTGTTTTAGTTTAAATGAAAGTAGGACTCGAGTTTTAATTATTTTGTGATAAACTTGGTAATTTTATATAATACATTTTTTTGAAAGGTTAAAATATGTTTTCTTAATTAACACGTTGGCGGACAGTAGAAATTAGTTGTTGGAAAGTGGAGGCACACTTGATGTAAACCGGTTAATTCTAAAGATAAAAGGTTGGGGTTGGGACCAAAACGATTTAAATTACTTAATAAACACAAAGAGTTTGTAATGCTATTTTTTTGACGGCTTATACCGTTATAACCCTATATGTTACTAAAATAATATGTTGGGACAAGACGTTTATAGCCATCTTGTCGGTAATATACGTTCAATTTCAATACTTTATAAAGCATTTCGCGCCTGCATATGCCGTTTCGTCCAACTACTTGAAAAAATGAACGACGACATTTCCCGTCGTGTCCTTATATTTTCTAAATTTATCGACGGCATATGCCGGCTTGTCCATTACTGTATTTATTTGATTTCTTTAAAAGGTTCGTAGATTTTAAATGAAAGTAGGACTCGAGTCCTACTTTCCCTTAAAAAGGCTCTTAGGAACTGGTGCTGCTTGTCGCAAACTAATGTACCAAATATAACCCGGTCATTATGTTTGATCGTCTTATTTCTAAATTGTGTAGTTTTAAGTCATTAAAATCATGTTTTGTCCTAAGGCATCTACTTCGAGATCAACTTCGTTATTTGAAACGGTACGTGGGTAAGATTTTTTTGAGCTAAGAACTCTCAAATTTGGGTCCTTAGGAATAGGAGTAGTTTGAGTTTCTGGTGGCAGTTCTAGAGAGCCTAATAGTGGTATGGGCATGGCTAATTACTTTGGCTTGCTACTAGTAACTGAAGTTTTTGTTTTATTGAATTTAGGGTTAACGTTATCGAAATCGAACCTATCTATTCTTTCTCTAAATTTTATACAACGTTCCATAAAATTATTTATTTATTTTATAGAATGTAGCATAAAAAATTCGTTAATCAAAACCAAAATCTAATTATTCAAGAAAACATCGTTTAAACTATCAAAAAAAAATGTATTATCTAAAATTACAAGTTTATTATAAAATAATAAAAACTCGACTTTATTATTTTCTAAACTGCTATTTAGGTAACAATTGACAAACCCCATATCATGAAACTAAATATTTTCTTACTTCTTCACCAAAAAAGAAATAAATCCAAATATAGGTTCTGAATTCGATATACTTGCATACTAAAAAACATTTGATCTAAAAATCATACACGCATAAATAAAGTTGCGAATTAAAAAAAAAAAACTATACAAAAAACCTGTTTGAAAAATTTGTATACAGAATATTGTATTAAGTATATTGTATACAGAATATTGTATAAGCAATTTTGTCCCTAAACATGGGAAAAATAAATCTTCCATGATTACTATTAAATCTGGTGTTACTATTATTATACTAAAAGATAATGAACCACAACTAGCTTGAAGAAATAATGTATTTAAAAAAAAAAATTATATCGAACGATATAAAAAAAATTAACCAATACCAAAAAGAAGAATGAGTAAAAGATTTTCTATAAAAAAAAATATAAACAAAACTTGTATGTGTGAACTAAATTCGCTACTCTGTAAAAAAAACTCTAAATACTATTATATAGAATAGATTATTCCAAAAATATATCAACTCAAAAAACCAATACCGAAATAAAAATTTTGGGTGTATATGAAAATAATTTATACCGAATATGAACAGAATTAAAAGAAATATATGATACATTTTTCTGTACACTGTAACAAAAAAATATTTGTTTTTAATAATTAAGCAGAGATTTAACTAACAATTTTTGAGACTAATATAACTCTAATATACGAGATATACTATTGTAATATTAACATTTATTTAAACAGAACCTAGAGGACAATTTTAACAAGGTAAAACATCAACAATTTATTTTTGTTGTAATTTTGGCTGTTGGCGGCTACCCCACTCTAGGTCGTTATATTTCGTCTGCAATTTGTGGGACTGGAACTTTAGTTGGTTGATACCTTTCCCGATATTCTTCCCAGCTTCGGACTGACGTGTCTGTTAGCTTTAAAAGCTTCTTCAATCGAGATGAAGAAGTGCTATTTCTTGGACCAAGTTCGTTAAAATCTATCGAACACTAAGGCTAAGTGCCCTTTACAATACCTCTTAAACAATATTTGGAGTGTTTTTCTAACCGAGAACTTCGTACATTAGAGATCGTGGCTATACTCCTAGTCACGGCACCAAATGTTGTGTTGTGTTGTGTTGTGTCTTTCAATATAGTAGGAATTCTACTTTCCTGAAGTGATAGTCTGGATAGATATTTCTACTTTTATTAAAATAAAACAAATTCTTTGTTTTGATGTGTTCGCTTCTCGGAACTTTCAAATTATACCATCAAATAATACCGTCTTTTACATGGTAAAAATGCACCTTTAACATATTGAGACAATAGGGAGTGTGTTGCGTGGTCGGAACACACTCAAATTTGAGCGGTGAACATCAAATGTGAGTGTCAAATTTGAGCGGTGAAAGTCAAATTCAACTATAAAACATATGGTTATAATATCATATTCATTTATTATTATAATACCATAAATACATTTAAATTGCTTAACATATGATACATGTTGTTGTTGTTGAATTCTTTCATAAAAGTCGTACTGTTTACTGACCTTATTATGATATTTAATACATATGAATATGTATTGTTAAATTAAAATATAGTAGAATAAATAACTAAAAATGCCGATATTGCAAATTCCGCAATGAAAATATTTTAGTTCAACGCACATAAAGATATTAGAGTTCAGTGTAATTTTAATACAAAACAACATGCTAGTATTGGACATTTGGTGCAGACCTCGGAAGTTATACTGAGGTAAAGTTATATTGACGAGGAATATTTAATCGAAGATTTGAATAATACATTAATTTTTATAGATAAAGAAGTAGAGTCTACACAGGAAGACGATACCAAAAACGAGAACAATAGTGTGAACCTAGTAACATGAATGTAATACGAGGAAATCTCCATCGTAGCTGGGTTGCTACTAATAAGTTAAAGCACTTAGAAGAGGTGTGGGGGTAGCGCTAGTGCAGAAACCTATGACTAAGGAAAGCAAGGTTTTTAGGTGGAGTGCTAAAGATTTCCAGCTATTTTACCATAAAGGTAAAGATAGGCCAGGAACTTGCACAAATAAGTAGGAATGAATGTATCGTTGTTCTGGGAAATCTCAGAAATGAGATACAATCCTCATATTTTATACTGGAATCATGCTACTTACCATATCACTCGTCATATCCGCCACCAATAGAGGATATGTGGAATATAGTGGAGCATTCAAGTAAGAATAGAAGGGAAATACAAATAGGGTGCGACTCCAATGCTCACCATATAGTGTGGGTTAGTACGGATACAAATTCTAGAGGTAAGTCACTACTTGAATTTTTACTAAGCAGTAAAAATAAAATACAAGTTAGAATACAAGTTAAAAATACAAGTTAGATGATTAGTATTACTAAGAATATTTATGATAACGCCCCACATTGGCATGTCTCAGACGAGCCCTCTTTTTCTGACCAAGCATGTATATCCTTTGAGATAGAGTCTGGAAATATTTTAGGGAATAACTTGGGAAACCTCTTAAAAACAAACTGGCTAAATAATAAGGCAGATTTAGATAGTAGGTTACTTAACCATCTAGCACCCACTACTATAATGAATATAGAAGGAATTGAATCTCACATACCTCAGTGATACACATACCTCAGTGATACAAACTTTCGAGATAGCTTGTCCGCTGAGAAAATAGGATTGTAATAGTAAACAACCATGAATAGTTTAATTCTTAACCTTAGAAAGGAGGTGAGAAGGCAATTTAACCGGGCGAAGAACTATAATACTGAAACTGATTGGGTAAACTACAAGTATGCTCTGAAGAAGTATAAAAAACAATGTACAAAGGCCCAAAAAGAATCTTGAATTTTACCGAACAAATCTGCAGTGTAAACAAGGGCGCCACATTAAAGAAAATTCTGGCCAAAACACACACCCAACCGGACCTACAAGCATATGGTGACAGAAGTAAATCCAGGTGTGCAAAATAATCGGTGGAAATATTACTCGAAATAAACTCTGTGGCGTGCCTAGACAACGCGGAAGTTTTGAGGATACATATAGGTTTAATTGTCGGTAGACCATCATTACTGAATATACAAGAGAAAAGCTAATCTAAAATTGTTGTACAAGCTATGTCTTTTATACAGAGCTTGTCTTTAATTAAGTTACATACCGGACAAATGCGAGAATCAAATGTAATATTTACCCCAAAACCAGAAAAAAGTAACTATGCCTTGGCAAATACGTACAGGCCGTAGAAAGAATATTGGAGATAGAACTGAGAACTTCTATTCCAATCTCAGTGCTTTTACGGTCCCACCACGCTTTATTGAAAAAACGAGGACAAGCTTATTGGCCAGTACGCATTTGGCGAAGCATAGGTACTTTCTCCTGATTTTGTTGTAAATATTACCTTTGATTCTCGGCATTTGTCCGGTATGTAAATCGGTTGACAGAGCACGGTAGTTATCACATAAACATTATTATTGCAAAAGAACGTTTATTATTTATTATTATTGGAAAAACCCGTAATGTAAGGGGATACCATATTGTCTGTTATGCAGTATGTAGAAGACTTGGCTATCTTCGTAACAGGAAAATTTGAGTAAACGTTAACCGTGTTAATGCAAAGTTGTTTATCGAATTTTAACTTAGAGCTAAAATCCGATAAAGAAATTTTGATTTTTCGAATCTGTAGGAGTGCTATCGGTAAGAGGTGGGGGTTATCCCCAAAGATTATCCACTGCATATTTCACTATGGTAGTAAGATGCATTTTCACGCACAGTGCCATTATCTGGTGGAAAGCTCAAGCAGTAGGTATAATTCTTTGCTCCTACTTCTAGAGCTTCCCAACAACACTTTAAGTTAAGAAAATGGTGGCAAACTTAACCATACGCCTAAAGTTAAACGGTCTAAAGAGTTTAATTCTTACCTACCACACTAAAGCATTTTTGGCATAGTCGCCAGAACGCATCTACGTCAAACACGCAAAATAGAAAGAATAGAAACTTGCCTAATCACAACTGCAGGACGAATATAGCAAACAACAACGATTCAAGAACAGATAGTAATAGAATATTAAGTGTTTCGCTTGTGGTGAACCAAATTACATTAGTCGTTTTTGTAACAAAATGAATTCGATTTATTGCACAAATTGTAGGACATGGGACATAGTAAAGAAAAATGTACACGCGTCTCATGAACAGCTAAAATCAATGTTATGCAAAGTAGGAGCTCACCATCTACTAATAGAGATAGATACTAAGCAAATGACAATTTTAAGTTGTGATTGGTGTAACAGGTCACGACATATTGAATTGTTGGGAAACGAGTAAAGAATGAACCAGAAATCCCCGGTTCATTCGAAACCACAAATACAGAGGGAGAAGAAAATTTAAAAATAGATCCATTAATAAAATTACCACTCGATATATCAGCTAATGGAATGCTTTTAATAGATACAAGGAGTCAAGTGAGTATAATAAAAAACACGTCACTTTAGAGAAGTGTAAAAATTGACTCAAATTAAAAAAACCCACATACAAATGAGACACTTGGTAGATGTAACATGGAGTATTCAACTGTCAGTTCTTCTTTACGATTTTATAGTAAATTGTTATGTTTTTGGTCCACAGAAACTCCTGCAGTTCCCAGAGACTATGGAAAATAAAACCGAAATTCTACTTCCATTTGTAAACTCATTAACCAAAACTGGTGCTACTTACTCTTTGGGCCTTTCTATATTGTTTTTTATACAGGGAATCTGTAGTTTATCCAATCAGTTTCCGTATTATAGTTCTTCCTCCGGTTAATATTCATCCAAGGTTGTTTACCGGCATATCCCTCCTTTTTCAGCAAGCTACCTCGAAGGCTAATATTATTGAATCAGTGAGGTATATTACCTCAGATTCAATTTCATCTATATTAATTAGAGCAGTGCCTCCTAGATAGTTAAGTCTACATCTGCCTTATATCTTTGCCAATGTGTTTTTATTCTCTAAACTATATCCAGACCCTACCTGGATATCCATTCGTAGTCAGAAAAAGAAGGCTGGTCCGAGCTAAAGTAATATATTAATTACCTGACTTCTATTCTTAGTCCTAAAGTTGGGTTTATAGCCTTTGTTTACCAAAAAGAACTCACTCCTTAGTTTGGTTTAGAGCCTTTATTTAGACATAAACAAATTAGATATGTGGGATGGTGTAGCGGTTATGCCACCAGCTTCAGAGGTATTCCACTCGGGTTCAAATACCGGATTTTCCATATTTTTCTATTTTTAATATAATAAGAGAATTATTATATTGATTGAAATTTTAAATTAATTTTAAAATTTCAATCAATATAATAATTCTCTACCGACTTTTCCATATTTTTTTTATCTGCAACCTAAAGATCTATTGTACGTTTAATATCCCTATCCCGACATTGGCCAGTTCGTCTGAGGTAAGAACACCCTTTCCTAGATGATACATGTTGTTGTTGTTGAATTCTTTCATAAAAGTCGTACTGTTTACTGACCTTATTATGATATTTAATACATATGAATATGTATTGTTAAATTAAAATATAGTAGAATAAATAACTAAAAATGCCGATATTGCAAATTCCGCATTGAAAATATTTTAGTTCAACGCACATAAAGATATTAGAGTTCAGTGTAATTTTAATACAAAACAACATGCTAGTATTGGACATTTGGTGCAGACCTCGGAAGTTATACTGAGGAAAAGTTATATTGACGAGGAATATTTAATCGAAGATTTGAATAATACATTAATTTTTATAGATAAAGAAGTAGAGTCTACACAGGAAGACGATACCAAAAACGAGAACAATAGTGTGAACCTACTAACATGAATGTAATACGAGGAAATCTCTATCGTAGCTGGGTTGCTACTAATAAGTTAAAGCACTTAGAAGAGGTGTGGAGGTAGCGCTAGTGCAGAAACCTATGACTAAGGAAAGCAAGGTTTTTAGGTGGAGTGCTAAAGATTTCCAGCTATTTTACCATAAAGGTAAAGATAGGCCAGGAACTTGCACAAATAAGTAGGAATGAATGTATCGTTGTTCTGGGAAATCTCAGAAATGAGATACAATCCTCATATTTTATACTGGAATCATGCTACTTACCATATCACTCGTCATATCCGCCACCAATAGAGGATATGTGGAATATAGTGGAGCATTCAAGTAAGAATAGAAGGGAAATACAAATAGGGTGCGACTCCAATGCTCACCATATAGTGTGGTTTAGTACGGATACAAATTCTAGAGGTAAGTCACTACTTGAATTTTTACTAAGCAGTGAGCTTTTTTTGGTAAATAAAGGCTCTCAACCAACCTGGAGGAGTAAAAATACAAGTTAGATGATTAATATTACTAAGAATATTTATGATAACGCCCCACATTGGCATGTCTCAGACGAGCCCTCTTTTTCTGACCAAGCATATATATCCTTTGAGATAGAGTATGGAAATATTTTAGGGAATAACTTGGGAAACCTCTTAAAAACAAACTGGCTAAATAATAAGGCAGATTTAGATAGTAGGTTACTTAACCATCTAGCACCCACTACTATAATGAATATAGAAGGAATTGAATCTCACATACCTCAGTGATACACATACCTCAGTGATACAAACTTTCGAGATAGCTTGTCCGCTGAGAAAATAGGATTGTAATAGTAAACAACCATGAATAGTTTAATTCTTAACCTTAGGAAGGAGGTGAGAAGGCAATTTAACCGGGCGAAGAACTATAATACTGAAACTGATTGGGTAAACTACAAGTATGCTCTGAAGAAGTATAAAAAACAATGTACAAAGGCCCAAAAAGAATCTTGAATTTTACCGAACAAATCTGCAGTGTAAACAAGGGCGCCACATTAAAGAACATTCTGGCCAAAACACACACCCAACCGGACCTACAAGCATATGGTGACAGAAGTAAATCCAGGTGTGCAAAATAATCGGTGGAAATATTACTCGAAATAAACTCTCTGGCGTGCCTAGACAACGCGGAAGTTTTGAGGATACATATAAGTTTAATTGTCGGTAGACCATCATTACTGAATATACAAGAGAAAAGCTAATCTAAAATTGTTGTAGAAGCTATGTCTTTTATACAGAGCTTGTCTTTAATTAAGTTACATACCGGACAAATGCGAGAATCAAATGTAATATTTACCCCAAAACCAGAAAAAAGTAACTATGCCTTGGCAAATACGTACAGGCCGTAGAAAGAATATTGGAGATAGAACTGAGAACTTCTATTCCAATCTCAGTGCTTTTACGGTCCCACCACGCTTTATTGAAAAAACGAGGACAAGCTTATTGGCCAGTACGCATTTGGCGAGGCATAGGTACTTTCTCCTGATTTTGTTGTAAATATTACCTTTGATTCTCGGCATTTGTCCGGTATGTAAATCGGTTGACAGAGCACGGTAGTTATCACATAAACATTATTATTGCAAAAGAACGTTTATTATTTATTATTATTGGAAAAACCCGTAATGTAAGGGGATACCATATTGTCTGTTATGCAGTATGTAGAAGACTTGGCTATCTTCGTAACAGGAAAATTTGAGTAAACGTTAACCGTGTTAATGCAAAGTTGTTTATCGAATTTTAACTTAGAGCTAAAATCCGATAAAGAAATTTTGATTTTTCGAATCTGTAGGAGTGCTATCGGTAAGAGGTGGGGGTTATCCCCAAAGATTATCCACTGCATATTTCACTATGGTAGTAAGATGCATTTTCACGCACAGTGCCATTATCTGGTGGAAAGCTCAAGCAGTAGGTATAATTCTTTGCTCCTACTTCTAGAGCTTCCCAACAACACTTTAAGTTAAGAAAATGGTGGCAAACTTAACCATACGCCTAAAGTTAAACGGTCTAAAGAGTTTAATTCTTACCTACCACACTAAAGCATTTTTGGCATAGTCGCCAGAACGCATCTACGTCAAACACGCAAAATAGAAAGAATAGAAACTTGCCTAATCACAACTGCAGGACGAATATAGCAAACAACAACGATTCAAGAACAGATAGTAATAGAATATTAAGTGTTTCGCTTGTGGTGAACCAAATTACATTAGTCGTTTTTGTAACAAAATGAATTCGATTTATTGCACAAATTGTAGGACATGGGACATAGTAAAGAAAAATGTACACGCGTCTCATGAACAGCTAAAATCAATGTTATGCAAAGTAGGAGCTCACCATCTACTAATAGAGATAGATACTAAGCAAATAACAATTTTAAGTTGTGATTGGTGTAACAGGTCACGACATATTGAATTGTTGGGAAACGAGTAAAGAATGAACCAAAAATCCCCGGTTCATTCGAAACTACAAATACAGAGGGAGAAGAAAATTTAAAAATAGATCCATTAATAAAATTACCACTCGATATATCAGCTAATGGAATGCTTTTAATAGATACAAGGAGTCAAGTGAGTATAATAAAAAACACGTCACTTTAGAGAAGTGTAAAAATTGACTCAAATTAAAAAAACCCACATACAAATGAGACACTTGGTAGATGTAACATAGAGTATTCAACTGTCAGTTCTTATTCAACTGTCACATAGAGTATTCAACTGTCAGTTATATTGACGAGGAATATTTAATCGAAGATTTGAATAATACATTAATTTTTATAGATAAAGAAGTAGAGTCTACACAGGAAGACGATACCAAAAACGAGAACAATAGTGTGAACCTACTAACATGAATGTAATACGAGGAAATCTCCATCGTACCTGGGTTGCTACTAATAAGTTAAAGCACTTAGAAGAGGTGTGGAGGTAGCGCTAGTGCAGAAACCTATGACTAAGGAAAGCAAGGTTTTTAGGTGGAGTGCTAAAGATTTCCAGCTATTTTACCATAAAGGTAAAGATAGGCCAGGAACTTGCACAAATAAGTAGGAATGAATGTATCGTTGTTCTGGGAAATCTCAGAAATGAGATACAATCCTCATATTTTATACTGGAATCATGCTACTTACCATATCACTCGTCATATCCGCCACCAATAGAGGATATGTGGAATATAGTGGAGCATTCAAGTAAGAATAGAAGGGTACAAATAGGGTGCGACTCCAATGCTCACCATATAGTGTGGGTTAGTACGGATACAAATTCTAGAGGTAAGTCACTACTTGAATTTTTACTAAGCAGTGAGCTTTTTTTGGTAAATAAAGGCTCTCAACCAACCTGGAGGAGTAAAAATACAAGTTAGATGATTAATATTACTAAGAATATTTATGATAACGCCCCACATTGGCATGTCTCAGACGAACCCTCTTTTTCTGACCAAGCATGTATATCCTTTGAGATAGAGTATGGAAATATTTTAGGGAATAACTTGGGAAACCTCTTAAAAACAAACTGGCTAAATAATAAGGCAGATTTAGATAGTAGGTTACTTAACCATCTAGCACCCACTACTATAATGAATATAGAAGGAATTGAATCTCACATACCTCAGTGATACACATACCTCAGTGATACAAACTTTCGAGATCGAAACTACAAATACAGAGGGAGAAGAAAATTTAAAAATAGATCCATTAATAAAATTACCACTCGATATATCAGCTAATGGAATGCTTTTAATAGATACAAGGAGTCAAGTGAGTATAATAAAAAACACGTCACTTTAGAGAAGTGTAAAAATTGATTCAAATTAAAAAAACCCACATAGAAATGAGACACTTGGTAGATGTAACATAGAGTATTCAACTGTCAGTTCTTCTTTACGATTTTATAGTAAATTGTTATCTTTTTGGTCCACAGAAACTCCTGCAGTTCCCAGAGACTATGGAAAATAAAACCGAAATTCTACTTCCATTTGTAAACTCATTAACCAAAACTGGTGCTACTTACTCTTTGGGCCTTTCTATATTGTTTTTTATACAGGGAATCTGTAGTTTATCCAATCAGTTTCCGTATTATAGTTCTTCCTCCGGTTAATATTCATCCAAGGTTGTTTACCGGCATATCCCTCCTTTTTCAGCAAGCTACCTCGAAGGCTCCTATTATTGAATCAGTGAGGTATATTACCTCAGATTCAATTTCATCTATATTAATTAGAGCAGTGCCTCCTAGATAGTTAAGTGTACATCTGCCTTATATCTTTGCCAATGTGTTTTTATTCTCTAAACTATATCCAGACCCTACCTGGATATCCATTCGTAGTCAGAAAAAGAAGGCTGGTCCGAGCTAAAGTAATATATTAATTACCTGACTTCTATTCTTAGTCCTAAAGTTGGGTTTATAGCCTTTGTTTACCAAAAAGAACTCACTCCTTAGTTTGGTTTAGAGCCTTTATTTAGACATAAACAAATTAGATATGTGGGATGGTGTAGCGGTTATGCCACCAGCTTCAGAGGTATTCCACTCGGGTTCAAATACCGGATTTTCCATATTTTTCTATTTTTAATATAATAAGAGAATTATTATATTGATTGAAATTTTAAATTAATTTTACCAACTTTTTAAATTCTTAATTTTTTTAAATTCTCTACCAACTTTTCCATATTTTTTTTATCTGCAACCTAAAGATCTATTGTACGTTTAATATCCCTATCCCGACATTGGCCAGTTCGTCTGAGGTAAGAACACCCTTTCCTAGATGATTGAATCTTCTTCTTACAGCTGCCTCACAGAAGCTAGAAGGTGTTCCGTTGTTTCCTTGTCATGTTGACAGAAGCTACAACTGTCCTCTTCGGCTGGTTCCATTTTCTTGAGGTGGTAGTTGATCCCATGACAGGTCAAGCGACAGGGCTATGACCTGTCATGGGATCAATTAGGGTTCTAATATCCTTTTGCTGACGCTAATTAGTTTATCCACCTTAATTTTTTGAGGTATGATGAATTTTTTTGGAAATCGTGAGTTTTGGGAGCTTTCCCTAGTAGAGCCTGTGCTCTTGCTCTATGCATCTGTCAAGTGCTTATATTGAGTGACTTCTTGCTTTTCCGCAGAATCTTTCTGGACTAAGTAGTTTCTTTGATGAATCTTTTTGGCAAGGCGGTCTACCTCTCCGTTCCCTTCTATTCGTATATGCCCTGGCACACACATTAAGGTAAGATTATTCCTTTTGCCAGAGTGATGAGGTTTTGGAGACATTTCCAGACCAGTTTTGATTCTTGCTTGTGGGAAATTAGCGCTTTGAGGACTCTGAGAGAATGTAAACGGTTTTGTTGTGTTGTGCTCTCCTTATATTCTCTTGGATGGACAAATCTACCACAGTCATTTCTGTTTGAAAGATTGTAGTCTCTGTACCGAGTAAAATGGATGCAGAGAAGCTTCGTCCTGTTATCCCAGCACCGTTCCCTCTTTGGTTCGCGACCCGTCTGTGAACCAGACAGACGAATCCTATTCTAGTTCAGGAAGTTTGGATTCCCAATCTCTGCGTTCACTGATTATAACTTTAAACGGGATCAAACTTATAAGTGGTCGGCTTTTCATTCGATAGGAGTGAGGTAAGTGCCTCTAGTTTACTGTTGCTAAGAAGCTGAATATATCCTCTGAGGTCTCCTGGATAATAGTTATTTTCCTTTGGAATGTACAGCAAACCTCTCGCTGCGTCTTTCTTGACAAGGAGGTGTTCAGGAACATTTCCATTGCTGTTGTAGGGCAGGTTTTCATGGCACCTTTTATGCCAAAGCAGACCAGTCTCTGGATCTTTCCCAGTTTTGCCTGTGCTTTGTATTATAGTGTTTCAGTCTACCAAAGTGTGAAGCCGTGATAGTTGGTAGGATGATCGTAACACCAGTAGATCATTTTGGGATGTAGCCCCCATTTCCTGCCAAACATACTTTTGCAGGCCCACATTGTCTTTATTGCCTTTGCATCAGTCTTTTCGATGTGACCGTTCCAATTTAGTTTTCTGTCTAAAGTTATACCTAGGTACTTTACTTCGTTAGAACGGGGTATGGTTATATCGTTTAGTGAGGGTGCAGTAATATTTATGACTTTCCTTTTGCTAAATGGGTATAATTACAGTTTTGTTTGGGTTTATCTTTAGGTTTTTGGATTTACACCAGTTCATTTTTCTGTTTAAAGCCAATTGCAACCTAATTTATATGACACTGTCATGTTTGCCCCTGATTATGATGACTAGATTGTAGGCATAGCCTATTATTTCGAACCCGAAATCAGCGAGATTATGTAGTACCTCATTAACAACGACTGACTATAACAATAGAGATAAGACTCCACCTTGGGGACAACCCCTATAGGTTTGTGTTGTTAATGAACTATTATCTAGTTTCGCCATTGTCGTACGACTTTGCAGCATGGCATGGATCCATTTAGTCGTGCTATAATTGCTTTGTGAGGAATAATGTCGAAAGGGCTCTCTATGAAAAAAACAAGATCGTGAAGACCAGATTCTGTTGACTTCCCTTTATGGTAAGCATGTTGTTACGGTGAAGTCAGACCTTTTTTGTCCAACCAGTCCTAATGTGGTTGACCACTTAATTTCCCCATTGTTTTAATGAAGAAGGAGGTAAGACTTATTGGGCGATACGATTTAGGGTTTTGAACGGGACGATTTCCTATTTTTGGCATGAAAAATACCTTAGGTTTCCTACAGACTTTTGGAATATACCCCTATATAAAGCTGGCTTCAAAGATTCTTATCGTACTGGGCATGAGAATCTCCAATCCCTGTTGTGCGAGTGCAGGGAAGATATTGATTTGTAAGGTTTAAAGTTGTTTATTGTACATCTGATCTTTTTCGTAGTCAAAATTTTTCCAGCGATGCATCTACTGTGAGGTGTAGGTCGTTGTCCTCTTGCTACTGTCTCTTCTTGTTTTGAATTATTAATTCTCTTCTTCTTTTGAGTTTGCAGCCCGGAAAATGAGTAGCTAGTAAAACTTCTAGTGTTTTGGATTTACTTGTTGTTAGAACACCGTCTTGCCTCTCTAGCAAACCGATATCTGTGGGGATATCTGCTAGCAGTTTTTGTTATCGGGATGCCGGTGGGAGATCTGTGAAGCCGCCTCCATGACGCCTTTCCCCTTAGAAAGTTATTGTATTTGGTAAGGATGGTTTTGGCACCTTCCAGTTACCGAAGGTTTTTGCTCTGTTGAACATCTTCTTTGTCGCCTTGCGTTATTAGCCTTTTGTGAATTAGGACAACTTTTTTCCTGGTACTATATCCAGTTAATACGTTTGGGATTTCTGAACGTTGTACTACTCACAGCGTGAGATGTACGCAGTTCGAAACAAATGTGCTTGTGCTCAGATAGAGGTACTTCCTTTGAGACGTTCCACTTTGCACATTTATGGGTAAGACAGGGGCTTACTATTGTAAGGTCACGTACTTCCTGCCTAATACTATTTTCAAAAGTGGGGGAATTACCCTTATTTAGTATTTCTGGATTGTTAGTAGTAAGATATTCTAAAAGTGACTCACCTCTTTTATTTATATTACTGCTACCCATACTATATGGTGGCCGTTGACGTCAAAGCCCAGAATGACCTATAGTTTATGTATTTTACTGTATTCCATTACCTCTATAATATCATCGGGTGGAGCTTCTGGCTCTTGAACAGGAAAATAAGCCGAGGCGATAATGACCTCTTAAAAAACCCCCGCGGTTTTTAGTTTCACCAGTAGAGCTACAAAATATGTTCGGAAGAAAATTTGAATGTTTAGATAGTTAATTTTCGAAGATAAAAGAATTGCACCTCTAAGTCTGTTATTATTTTTATCAAAAATTAACTATAAGACTAGAGGAATGTCAAGTACCTTACCTATAGCAGTACGAGGTACCTGTAGGAGGACCACATGGAAATGCTCTATAGTAAACCTCCATGTAAGTACGTCCGTGACCGCTCCACAACTCGATGGTTTGCTTGGATCACCTTAAGGTAATTATTTACCTGGTTTATCGGCATCATTGGAGGCTCGCCGCTATTGTTCTCCGTCGTTTTTGGCCGGAGTGTTTTGCTTGAAAACTTGTACCAGATTCGGAACCCAATCTGTTATCACCGCGCAAGTGCCTTCTTTGCGCCTGTTGAGAACCTTCCTGTTCACTTCGCTGATACTGAGATTCTGTGAGTCGTGAGAGTGCGGAGCATCCTCTTCGGCCGGGAAGATACCCGTAATTACTTCCACCGTGTGCGTATTTTCCTTGCGGACGGTCCTGATATTGGTGGATTCGTCCGCTATTTTAGGAGTGATCTGCTCCAGCTGGTTAACAGCATCCATCCTAGTTTGAGGCTTAAGCCATCAAATTGAGGGTTAATCAGGATGGATTTCTGCATTGCAGCTAGTTGCTCAACTGTTAGGAGTTTGTGTTGGTTCGTTGTGTCTTCTTAAAATTTTGCACGTCCCGAGGGGTCTGTGAGGGTGTTTGTAGCCTCTTTTGACCTTATGCAGGGTAATTTTACTAAATAAGGGTATCTTGCATGGGAAGACATGCAAGATCATACGCTTCTTTGACTGTCTTGCCTTTATTCAAGACATGCAAGATCATACGGTTCTTTGACTGTCTTGCCTGTGGTATGAATGCGCTTAATCTTTTCTTATTTTCAGCCATCAAATTGAGGGTCAACTGTTTCAGCTGATAACTGTATCTCGTCGACACTTAGTTTAGAATACGGTCTTATAACCCTTCTTTTGCCTAGTACCCTTGACGTAGTCCGGATGCATTGGGAAGGACTAGCCAGGTTCACTAGCCTTTTCTTTGGGGCAGTTGTGTCCATGTCCACTGTCGCCTCACTTGAGGCTTCCGCCTTTGAGTGAGATGCCTTGGCGGAAGAATCAGCCCTTTGTTTTGTGTATTTATGATCCATATTTAAAACCCACCAAAAGCGCGAGAAGAAATGTCACCCCTGTCAGAGCTCCGCATTACCAGGGAAGGATGATTTAAACTGGAGGTCGGCTGGTATCCAGAGTTTGCATATTAGCGGCTAGTAACCCACTAACCATTCATCCCTTGGCATGTGCTGTTTCACCGTGGATTTGGAGATATTGTTTTCCATGGATTACTCCCCTAGCGTCGTACTTTGTTAAGGTCCTCATGCAGGTAGTACGTACACTTGCGAATTACTGCGGGTTTACGACTCCCTTTTATAGCAATTATTGATATCTTAACGCTGTCTGAAACATTATCAGACCAACTTCCAAGATATACAATACTGTGGAAAGGATACGGCCTATACATTATCGAAAGGTGATATCGAAAGTTCAGTCTATAAATAGAAGCATTAGATTTAAACGAAGAAGCGTTTTTAGAATCTCATTGACAAATACAAAAATTATAGGGAACAAAATTTATAAAAGAGTACGATATAGACGTCCTTATAATGATATTGAATGGTGTTTTTCGGGATCTCGATCTTTGGTAGAGAAAGTATTAGCTAAAGCCCATTACGATCCCATTTCCGCACATTTAGGAGTAGAAAAAACTTGATAAAATCAAAAAATATCCCAAAATGACATTGTATCAAAACCATAATGCTCGCGATATTAAATTGAAAACAAAGTTTAAACAGATGGTGTGGAATAAAAAAAAGTATATATAAGATCATCTGTTAATTCCCTCTATGTTATTTTCCTGTCTAATATGTAATGGATGTTAAATGTTAATTTCCTGTTAATGTTAACGACCTATCGCGTTAAAACTTTTTAGTTATCGTAAGAAGAAAAAAGCATGTAAAAAATTAACTATTGAAAGTACTGGTTTTATATGAAAATTTAAAAAAAGGTTGGGAGAGTTATGGAAAAATGAAAGCTTGATTAGAGGGTCATTTAAGGTGAAGCAGAAAAATTGGAGAATTTTTTTTTCGAAGTAAAGTAATAGAATTGGACGAATGTTCAGAAGATAATTTTTGTTGAAATATTAAAAGAGAAAAAATTTTAAAAAAAGAATAAATATAAAAAAGGACCAAGGGTTTCGGTAGGTGTAATTTTGATTCTTAAATAAAATCATAAAAAAAGTCTATAAAAATATATATTTACATATAATAATTTTTTCAAAATTCAATAGCAAACTTAAGAATACAACACATTTTTTTTTAATTAAAAAGAAATTTTATTTTCAAATTGATGACTCATTGAAATCAAATCATAATAATTTCACAAACGAATTATAGAGTTTTATAGTTTTTTGTATATTTTTTTTTTTAATAAGTTATTTAGTTTGATTTTAGTTTTTTTTCTTTAATACGTTATTTAGTGTGAATTTGGTTAGTTTAGTGTGAATTTTCTTTACGTTTAAATTTTTGTTAAATTAAATAATATCTTTAAAGTATTTTATTTTCTTAATTTAAATTTTTTCGTTAAGCAAATATCTTTTTCTATCATAAATATTTTTTTGTTTGAAATATATTTTTTTGTATCAAGTGTTTCGAATATAGGTTAATTAATAGTTCTAGAACTACAAAAATGTGTACGGAATAAACATAATTTTCTTTTAAGGAATTTATTGGATTATTTTATTGAAAAGAAAATATATATATATAGATATTATTGTTGGTGCAGATATTATTAAAAAGGATTTTTATGTAGATAACCTAATAATGGGTGCTTCAACCTTAGAGGAAATTTAAACGATACATAGGGAAGTTAATCTTATTTTAAATTCAGGAGAAATGGAATGGAAAAATGGTATTCCAATAATCCAAAGTTTTTGTCGAAAATCGCAGAAGACGATCGTGAAAAATTAATCAATATTCATGGTACATCCTTTATCAAAACTTTAGGTATTTGTTGGCAACCTTCCACAGACGAATTCAGATTTGTTGTTTCCGATCTTCAAAATAACAGTGCCCCCATAACAAAACGTGTTGTACTATCAGATTTGGCTAAATTGTTCGATCCAGTAGGAATTGTTAATCCCATTATTGTACGAGCCAAAATATTCATGCCCCAAATTAGATTGGGATGAATCACTGCCAATGCACCTTCATACTGATTGGTTGCATTTCAAGTCAGAATTGCCATTATTAAATAATGTTCATGTTCCTCGTTATATACTTTGTCAGTTTAAACCGCTTATCATAGAACTGCACGGTTTTGCTGATGCTAGTAGTCTTGCCTATGGATGTTGCATATATGTGAGATGTGTTGGAAATAATGGTGAAATCTCAGTAAAACTTCTGACATCTAAATCTAGAGTAGCAACGTCAAAATCTCAAACCAAGACTTGAATTATGCGCTGCATTATTGTTGGCAAATCTGATGAAAAAGGTTCAAAAAAACATAAAGAATGTTGATAATATCATATTATGGAGCGACTCAGAAATTGTTTTATCATGGCTGACATGTCACTCATCAACCCGGAACGTATTTGTTTCAAATCTGGTCTCACAAATTCAAGAATCTACTCATAATCTAAAATGGAGGCATATAAACTCGTCGTCTAATGCAGCATATATTTTATCTAGAGGTGCTACAGTTCAGGAGTTGCTAAATTCAAATTGGTTCACAGGCCCATCATTTTTGTACAAATCTGAAGAATACTGGCCGCCCATAAAGCAGAAAGTTTCTAATATCAATATTCCTGAAGTACGCTCAAGGTACATATCAACGTTCGTATCTAAAATATTAGGTGACAATTCTCTTTTACAAGTTATTGAAAAATTTAGTAGCTACAATAAAATAATCACTATATTTGGGTATATTATAAAATTTATTCAAACTCTTCTAGCAAAACCTTCTACTCGAAGAACTTCCGAATCGCATAATCATAATAGCTCATCAACATTAACTGCATCGCATCGTGAATATGCTTTATTAAAAATCATTCAAAATTTACAAACAGAGCATTTTGCAAGCGAAATTTCAAGCATACAAAAAATAATTATGTATCGTCGAAAAGCAATATTAAATCCCTAAATCCTCTTTTGGTTGCTGACGAAAATATCGAATTATTGCGAGTTGGGGGTCGAATAATAGACTGACGAAAATATCGAATTATTGCGAGTTGGGGGTAAAATAAGATCAAGCAAAAATTCCATATGCAACCAGGCACCCCATTTTACTGCCAAAGGATTATCCGTTTGTTAAACAATTAGTAAAATACTTGCACTTAGAAAATCTTCACGCTGGTCCACAAGCGCTGCTAGCTATAGTTCGACAGAGATTTTGGATCATCAATGGCAAATCAATTGTAAATAACGTCGTCAAAGGTTGCATCAGGTGTTTTAGATTTAAACCCAAACTTATCAATCAAATTATGACTTCGCTTGGCGTGCTGACTTCGCTTGGCGTGCGCGGCAAGCGCCTGTATAAGTCTTACATCGCCGTTTTCGTATGTTTCTCTACTCACGCCGTTCATTTAGAAGTAGTATCATCACTTTCGTCAGACGCTTTCATCGCTGCTCTAAAACGTTTCGTCGCCCGGCGTGGCCTTTGCAATCGGTTATATTGCGATAACGCGACAAACTTTGTCGGAGCTCGTACGGTGCTCAACGAGCTCAAAAATGAATTCTACAATCAACAAACACAAGGTATCATCGGCAGTTGGTGTTCTAGCAAGGGAATCTCATTTCATCACATTCCTCCACATGCTCCCCATTTTGGTGGAATTTTGGAATCAGCTGTCAAGTCAGCAAAGTATCATTTGACTAGAGCTTTGTGCAATGTCAACCTTATATATGATGAACTCACTACGCTCATAGCGCCAATCGAATCTATCCTTAATTCCCGTCCTATATCTCCATTATCCTCTGATCCCAGTGATGAGCAACCTCTCACTCCTGGTCATTTCCTAATTGGCGAGCCATTAAATTCCTTACCTGACAAGTATATATCAGATGCTAATGTTTTTTCTATCAAAAAATTTCACAGGATCGCAGCGATACAACAATATTTTTGGAAAAGGTGGTCATCGGAATACATAACATCTCTACAAAAACGATACAAATGGTTAGAAGCTTCTGCAAATGTTAAAGTTGGAAATTTGGTCATAGTCGCTGAAAATAACTTACCTCCACAAAATTGGTCGCTCGGACGCATTATTAAACTACATCCTGGAAAAGATTCAAAGGTTCGTGTTGTAGACATCAAAATTCGCGAATAAATCTACAGGCGACAAATTCATAGTTTGGCTCCGCTACCAATTTATGACGTTGAATAGATCTCATCAACCTAGATGCATTCAAGGGCGGAGTATGGTTAATTTATCGAAGAATTTTAATATTCTTACAAAATTTTAATATTCTCATTTTGCAAATAAAGCTTTAATTGTAACGTAATTCTTATAAAATTCTAATTTAAAACTCTCATATCTCAAACAAAGCTTTAATTGTAACGTAAAAATCATCCGACAAATTGCAGGCTATTGTAATTAGCTCATATAATTTATTGATCAGCCTTGGTGTATTTTTTCTTATAGCTAATCATTCTTTCTGTATTTAGTAGTCAATTCGCCAAGTCCAATAATTCGTTCGATGATTTTTTTGAAATTGTTTTATTAATAAAATTTAGTTGTTGTTTCTTTTTTATATATAATTTAATTATCGTCAATGACATTGAAATTTTAGTTGTTGTTTTTTTATATAATTTAATGATCGTCAATGACATTAAAAAATTTTGTGAACTTAATAAAAAAGGGAAAAAATAAAAACTTGTACATTTTTCGGGAATACTGTGAATTTGGTGTTTCATTCTTTTCGAAAAACAATAATAAATTAATTATTGTACAATATATTGTACAATAATTAATTTATTATTGTTTTACCCCTCGCTGCGTCTTTCTTGAAAAGGAGGTGTTTTGGCGGAAGGTTCAGGAACATTTCCATTGCTGTTGTAGGGCAGGTTTTCATGGCACCTTTTATGCCAAAGCAGACCAGTCTCTGGATCTTTCCCAGTTTTGCCTGTGCTTTGTATTATAGTGTTTCAGTCTACCAAAGTGTGAAGCCGTGATAGTTGGTAGGATGATCGTAACACCAGTAGATCATTTTGGGATGTAGCCCCCATTTCCTGCCAAACATACTTTTGCAGGCCCACATTGTCTTTATTGCCTTTGCATCAGTCTTTTCGATGTGACCGTTCCAATTTAGTTTTCTGTCTAAAGTTATACCTAGGTACTTTACTTCGTTAGAACGGGGTATGGTTATATCGTTTAGTGAGGGTGCAGTAATATTTATGACTTTCCTTTTGCTAAATGGGTATAATTACAGTTTTGTTTGGGTTTATCTTTAGGTTTTTGGATTTACACCAGTTCATTTTTCTGTTTAAAGCCAATTGCAACCTAATTTATATGACACTGTCATGTTTGCCCCTGATTATGATGACTAGATTGTAGGCATAGCCTATTATTTCGAACCCGAAATCAGCGAGATTATGTAGTACCTCATTAACAACGACTGACTATAACAATAGAGATAAGACTCCACCTTGGGGACAACCCCTATAGGTTTGTGTTGTTAATGAACTATTATCTAGTTTCGCCATTGTCGTACGACTTTGCAGCATGGCATGGATCCATTTAGTCGTGCTATAATTGCTTTGTGAGGAATAATGTCGAAAGGGCTCTCTATGAAAAAAACAAGATCGTGAAGACCAGATTCTGTTGACTTCCCTTTATGGTAAGCATGTTGTTACGGTGAAGTCAGACCTTTTTTGTCCAACCAGTCCTAATGTGGTTGACCACTTAATTTCCCCATTGTTTTAATGAAGAAGGAGGTAAGACTTATTGGGCGATACGATTTAGGGTTTTGAACGGGACGATTTCCTATTTTTGGCATGAAAAATACCTTAGGTTTCCTACAGACTTTTGGAATATACCCCTATATAAAGCTGGCTTCAAAGATTCTTATCGTACTGGGCATGAGAATCTCCAATCCCTGTTGTGCGAGTGCAGGGAAGATATTGATTTGTAAGGTTTAAAGTTGTTTATTGTACATCTGATCTTTTTCGTAGTCAAAATTTTTCCAGCGATGCATCTACTGTGAGGTGTAGGTCGTTGTCCTCTTGCTACTGTCTCTTCTTGTTTTGAATTATTAATTCTCTTCTTCTTTTGAGTTTGCAGCCCGGAAAATGAGTAGCTAGTAAAACTTCTAGTGTTTTGGATTTACTTGTTGTTAGAACACCGTCTTGCCTCTCTAGCAAACCGATATCTGTGGGGATATCTGCTAGCAGTTTTTGTTATCGGGATGCCGGTGGGAGATCTGTGAAGCCGCCTCCATGACGCCTTTCCCCTTAGAAAGTTATTGTATTTGGTAAGGATGGTTTTGGCACCTTCCAGTTACCGAAGGTTTTTGCTCTGTTGAACATCTTCTTTGTCGCCTTGCGTTATTAGCCTTTTGTGAATTAGGACAACTTTTTTCCTGGTACTATATCCAGTTAATACGTTTGGGATTTCTGAACGTTGTACTACTCACAGCGTGAGATGTACGCAGTTCGAAACAAATGTGCTTGTGCTCAGATAGAGGTACTTCCTTTGAGACGTTCCACTTTGCACATTTATGGGTAAGACAGGGGCTTACTATTGTAAGGTCACGTACTTCCTGCCTAATACTATTTTCAAAAGTGGGGGAATTACCCTTATTTAGTATTTCTGGATTGTTAGTAGTAAGATATTCTAAAAGTGACTCACCTCTTTTATTTATATTACTGCTACCCATACTATATGGTGGCCGTTGACGTCAAAGCCCAGAATGACCTATAGTTTATGTATTTTACTGTATTCCATTACCTCTATAATATCATCGGGTGGAGCTTCTGGCTCTTGAACAGGAAAATAAGCCGAGGCGATAATGACCTCTTAAAAAACCCCCGCGGTTTTTAGTTTCACCAGTAGAGCTACAAAATATGTTCGGAAGAAAATTTGAATGTTTAGATAGTTAATTTTCGAAGATAAAAGAATTGCACCTCTAAGTCTGTTATTATTTTTATCAAAAATTAACTATAAGACTAGAGGAATGTCAAGTACCTTACCTATAGCAGTACGAGGTACCTGTAGGAGGACCACATGGAAATGCTCTATAGTAAACCTCCATGTAAGTACGTCCGTGACCGCTCCACAACTCGATGGTTTGCTTGGATCACCTTAAGGTAATTATTTACCTGGTTTATCGGCATCATTGGAGGCTCGCCGCTATTGTTCTCCGTCGTTTTTGGCCGGAGTGTTTTGCTTGAAAACTTGTACCAGATTCGGAACCCAATCTGTTATCACCGCGCAAGTGCCTTCTTTGCGCCTGTTGAGAACCTTCCTGTTCACTTCGCTGATACTGAGATTCTGTGAGTCGTGAGAGTGCGGAGCATCCTCTTCGGCCGGGAAGATACCCGTAATTACTTCCACCGTGTGCGTATTTTCCTTGCGGACGGTCCTGATATTGGTGGATTCGTCCGCTATTTTAGGAGTGATCTGCTCCAGCTGGTTAACAGCATCCATCCTAGTTTGAGGCTTAAGCCATCAAAATGAGGGTTAATCAGGATGGATTTCTGCATTGCAGCTAGTTGCTCAACTGTTAGGAGTTTGTGTTGGTTCGTTGTGTCTTCTTAAAATTTTGCACGTCCCGAGGGGTCTGTGAGGGTGTTTGTAGCCTCTTTTGACCTTATGCAGGGTAATTTTACTAAATAAGGGTATCTTGCATGGGAAGACATGCAAGATCATACGCTTCTTTGACTGTCTTGCCTTTATTCAAGACATGCAAGATCATACGGTTCTTTGACTGTCTTGCCTGTGGTATGAATGCGCTTAATCTTTTCTTATTTTCAGCCATCAAATTGAGGGTCAACTGTTTCAGCTGATAACTGTATCTCGTCGACACTTAGTTTAGAATACGGTCTTATAACCCTTCTTTTGCCTAGTACCCTTGACGTAGTCCGGATGCATTGGGAAGGACTAGCCAGGTTCACTAGCCTTTTCTTTGGGGCAGTTGTGTCCATGTCCACTGTCGCCTCACTTGAGGCTTCCGCCTTTGAGTGAGATGCCTTGGCGGAAGAATCAGCCCTTTGTTTTGTGTATTTATGATCCATATTTAAAACCCACCAAAAGCGCGAGAAGAAATGTCACCCCTGTCAGAGCTCCGCATTACCAGGGAAGGATGATTTAAACTGGAGGTCGGCTGGTATCCAGAGTTTGCATATTAGCGGCTAGTAACCCACTAACCATTCATCCCTTGGCATGTGCTGTTTCACCGTGGATTTGGAGATATTGTTTTCCATGGATTACTCCCCTAGCGTCGTACTTTGTTAAGGTCCTCATGCAGGTAGTACGTACACTTGCGAATTACTGCGGGTTTACGACTCCCTTTTATAGCAATTATTGATATCTTAACGCTGTCTGAAACATTATCAGACCAACTTCCAAGATATACAATACTGTGGAAAGGATACGGCCTATACATTATCGAAAGGTGATATCGAAAGTTCAGTCTATAAATAGAAGCATTAGATTTAAACGAAGAAGCATTTTTAGAATCTCATTGACAAATACAAAAATTATAGGGAACAAAATTTATAAAAGAGTACGATATAGACGTCCTTATAATGATATTGAATGGTGTTTTTCGGGATCTCGATCTTTGGTAGAGAAAGTATTAGCTAAAGCCCATTACGATCCCATTTCCGCACATTTAGGAGTAGAAAAAACTTGATAAAATCAAAAAATATCCCAAAATGACATTGTATCAAAACCATAATGCTCGCGATATTAAATTGAAAACAAAGTTTAAACAGATGGTGTGGAATAAAAAAAAGTATATATAAGATCATCTGTTAATTCCCTCTATGTTATTTTCCTGTCTAATATGTAATGGATGTTAAATGTTAATTTCCTGTTAATGTTAACGACCTATCGCGTTAAAACTTTTTAGTTATCGTAAGAAGAAAAAAGCATGTAAAAAATTAACTATTGAAAGTACTGGTTTTATATGAAAATTTAAAAAAAGGTTGGGAGAGTTATGGAAAAATGAAAGCTTGATTAGAGGGTCATTTAAGGTGAAGCAGAAAAATTGGAGAATTTTTTTTTCGAAGTAAAGTAATAGAATTGGACGAATGTTCAGAAGATAATTTTTGTTGAAATATTAAAAGAGAAAAAATTTTAAAAAAAGAATAAATATAAAAAAGGACCAAGGGTTTCGGTAGGTGTAATTTTGATTCTTAAATAAAATCATAAAAAAAGTCTATAAAAATATATATTTACATATAATAATTTTTTCAAAATTCAATAGCAAACTTAAGAATACAACACATTTTTTTTTAATTAAAAAGAAATTTTATTTTCAAATTGATGACTCATTGAAATCAAATCATAATAATTTCACAAACGAATTATAGAGTTTTATAGTTTTTTGTATATTTTTTTTTTTAATAAGTTATTTAGTTTGATTTTAGTTTTTTTTCTTTAATACGTTATTTAGTGTGAATTTGGTTAGTTTAGTGTGAATTTTCTTTACGTTTAAATTTTTGTTAAATTAAATAATATCTTTAAAGTATTTTATTTTCTTAATTTAAATTTTTTCGTTAAGCAAATATCTTTTTCTATCATAAATATTTTTTTGTTTGAAATATATTTTTTTGTATCAAGTGTTTCGAATATAGGTTAATTAATAGTTCTAGAACTACAAAAATGTGTACGGAATAAACATAATTTTCTTTTAAGGAATTTATTGGATTATTTTATTGAAAAGAAAATATATATATATAGATATTATTGTTGGTGCAGATATTATTAAAAAGGATTTTTATGTAGATAACCTAATAATGGGTGCTTCAACCTTAGAGGAAATTTAAACGATACATAGGGAAGTTAATCTTATTTTAAATTCAGGAGAAATGGAATGGAAAAATGGTATTCCAATAATCCAAAGTTTTTGTCGAAAATCGCAGAAGACGATCGTGAAAAATTAATCAATATTCATGGTACATCCTTTATCAAAACTTTAGGTATTTGTTGGCAACCTTCCACAGACGAATTCAGATTTGTTGTTTCCGATCTTCAAAATAACAGTGCCCCCATAACAAAACGTGTTGTACTATCAGATTTGGCTAAATTGTTCGATCCAGTAGGAATTGTTAATCCCATTATTGTACGAGCCAAAATATTCATGCCCCAAATTAGATTGGGATGAATCACTGCCAATGCACCTGCATACTGATTGGTTGCATTTCAAGTCAGAATTGCCATTATTAAATAATGTTCATGTTCCTCGTTATATACTTTGTCAGTTTAAACCGCTTATCATAGAACTGCACGGTTTTGCTGATGCTAGTAGTCTTGCCTATGGATGTTGCATATATGTGAGATGTGTTGGAAATAATGGTGAAATCTCAGTAAAACTTCTGACATCTAAATCTAGAGTAGCAACGTCAAAATCTCAAACCAAGACTTGAATTATGCGCTGCATTATTGTTGGCAAATCTGATGAAAAAGGTTCAAAAAAACATAAAGAATGTTGATAATATCATATTATGGAGCGACTCAGAAATTGTTTTATCATGGCTGACATGTCACTCATCAACCCGGAACGTATTTGTTTCAAATCTGGTCTCACAAATTCAAGAATCTACTCATAATCTAAAATGGAGGCATATAAACTCGTCGTCTAATGCAGCATATATTTTATCTAGAGGTGCTACAGTTCAGGAGTTGATAAATTCAAATTGGTTCACAGGCCCATCATTTTTGTACAAATCTGAAGAATACTGGCCGCCCATAAAGCAGAAAGTTTCTAATATCAATATTCCTGAAGTACGCTCAAGGTACATATCAACGTTCGTATCTAAAATATTAGGTGACAATTCTTTTTTACAAGTTATTGAAAAATTTAGTAGCTACAATAAAATAATCACAAAACCTTCTACTCGAAGAACTTCCGAATCGCATAATCATAATAGCTCATCAACATTAACTGCATCGCATCGTGAATATGCTTTATTAAAAATCATTCAAAATTTACAAACAGAGCATTTTGCAAGCGAAATTTCAAGCATACAAAAAATAATTATGTATCGTCGAAAAGCAATATTAAATCCCTAAATCCTCTTTTGGTTGCTGACGAAAATATCGAATTATTGCGAGTTGGGGGTCGAATAATAGACTGACGAAAATATCGAATTATTGCGAGTTGGGGGTAAAATAAGATCAAGCAAAAATTCCATATGCAACCAGGCACCCCATTTTACTGCCAAAGGATTATCCGTTTGTTAAACAATTAGTAAAATACTTGCACTTAGAAAATCTTCACGCTGGTCCACAAGCGCTGCTAGCTATAGTTCGACAGAGATTTTGGATCATCAATGGCAAATCAATTGTAAATAACGTCGTCAAAGGTTGCATCAGGTGTTTTAGATTTAAACCCAAACTTATCAATCAAATTATGACTTCGCTTGGCGTGCTGACTTCGCTTGGCGTGCGCGGCAAGCGCCTGTATAAGTCTTACATCGCCGTTTTCGTATGTTTCTCTACTCACGCCGTTCATTTAGAAGTAGTATCATCACTTTCGTCAGACGCTTTCATCGCTGCTCTAAAACGTTTCGTCGCCCGGCGTGGCCTTTGCAATCGGTTATATTGCGATAACGCGACAAACTTTGTCGGAGCTCGTACGGTGCTCAACGAGCTCAAAAATGAATTCTACAATCAACAAACACAAGGTATCATCGGCAGTTGGTGTTCTAGCAAGGGAATCTCATTTCATCACATTCCTCCACATGCTCCCCATTTTGGTGGAATTTTGGAATCAGCTGTCAAGTCAGCAAAGTATCATTTGACTAGAGCTTTGTGCAATGTCAACCTTATATATGATGAACTCACTACGCTCATAGCGCAAATCGAATCTATCCTTAATTCCCGTCCTATATCTCCATTATCCTCTGATCCCAGTGATGAGCAACCTCTCACTCCTGGTCATTTCCTAATTGGCGAGCCATTAAATTCCTTACCTGACAAGTATATATCAGATGCTAATGTTTTTTCTATCAAAAAATTTCACAGGATCGCAGCGATACAACAATATTTTTGGAAAAGGTGGTCATCGGAATACATAACATCTCTACAAAAACGATACAAATGGTTAGAAGCTTCTGCAAATGTTAAAGTTGGAAATTTGGTCATAGTCGCTGAAAATAACTTACCTCCACAAAATTGGTCGCTCGGACGCATTATTAAACTACATCCTGGAAAAGATTCAAAGGTTCGTGTTGTAGACATCAAAATTCGCGAATAAATCTACAGGCGACAAATTCATAGTTTGGCTCCGCTACCAATTTATGACGTTGAATAGATCTCATCAACCTAGATGCATTCAAGGGCGGAGTATGGTTAATTTATCGAAGAATTTTAATATTCTTACAAAATTTTAATATTCTCATTTTGCAAATAAAGCTTTAATTGTAACGTAATTCTTATAAAATTCTAATTTAAAACTCTCATATCTCAAACAAAGCTTTAATTGTAACGTAAAAATCATCCGACAAATTGCAGGCTATTGTAATTAGCTCATATAATTTATTGATCAGCCTTGGTGTATTTTTTCTTATAGCTAATCATTCTTTCTGTATTTAGTAGTCAATTCGCCAAGTCCAATAATTCGTTCGATGATTTTTTTGAAATTGTTTTATTAATAAAATTTAGTTGTTGTTTCTTTTTTATATATAATTTAATTATCGTCAATGACATTGAAATTTTAGTTGTTGTTTTTTTATATAATTTAATTATCGTCAATGACATTAAAAAATTTTGTGAACTTAATAAAAAAGGGAAAAAATAAAAACTTGTACATTTTTCGGGAATACTGTGAATTTGGTGTTTCATTCTTTTCGAAAAACAATAATATTAAAATTCTTCGATAAATTAACCATACTCCGCCCTTGAATGCATCTAGGTTGATGAGATGTATTCAACGTCATAAATTGGTAGCGGAGCCAAACTATGAATTTGTCGCCTGTAGATTTTTTCGCGAATTTTGATGTCTACAACACGAACCTTTGAATCTTTTCCAGGATGTAGTTTAACAATGCGTCCGAGCGACCAATTTTGTGGAGGTAAGTTATTTTCAGCGACTATGACCAAATTTCCAACTTTAACATTTGCAGAAGCTTCTAACCATTTGTATCGTTTTTGTAGAGATGTTATGTATTCCGATGACCACCTTTTCCAAAAATATTGTTGTATCGCTGCGATCCTGTGAAATTTTTTGATAGAAAAAACATTAGCATCTGATATATACTTGTCAGGTAAGGAATTTAATGGCTCGCCAATTAGGAAATGACCAGGAGTGAGAGGTTGCTCATCACTGGGATCAGAGGATAATGGAGATATAGGACGGGAATTAAGGATAGATTCGATTTGCGCTATGAGCGTAGTGAGTTCATCATATATAAGGTTGACATTGTACAAAGCTCTAGTCAAATGATACTTTGCTGACTTGACAGCTGATTCCAAAATTCCACCAAAATGGGGAGCATGTGGAGGAATGTGATGAAATGAGATTCCCTTGCTAGAACACCAACTGCCGATGATACCTTGTGTTTGTTGATTGTAGAATTCATTTTTGAGCTCGTTGAGCACCGTACGAGCTCCGACAAAGTTTGTCGCGTTATCGCAATATAACCGATTGCAAAGGCCACGCCGGGCGACGAAACGTTTTAGAGCAGCGATGAAAGCGTCTGACGAAAGTGATGATACTACTTCTAAATGAACGGCGTGAGTAGAGAAACATACGAAAACGGCGATGTAAGACTTATACAGGCGCTTGCCGCGCACGCCAAGCGAAGTCAATATAGGCCATAATTTGATTGATAAGTTTGGGTTTAAATCTAAAACACCTGATGCAACCTTTGACGACGTTATTTACAATTGATTTGCCATTGATGATCCAAAATCTCTGTCGAACTATAGCTAGCAGCGCTTGTGGACCAGCGTGAAGATTTTCTAAGTGCAAGTATTTTACTAATTGTTTAACAAACGGATAATCCTTTGGCAGTAAAATGGGGTGCCTGGTTGCATATGGAATTTTTGCTTGATCTTATTTTACCCCCAACTCGCAATAATTTGATATTTTCGTCAGTCTATTATTCGACCCCCAACTCGCAATAATTCGATATTTTCGTCAGCAACCAAAAGAGGATTTAGGGATTTAATATTGCTTTTCGACGATACATAATTATTTTTTTGTATGCTTGAAATTTCGCTTGCAAAATGCTCTGTTTGTAAATTTTGAATGATTTTTAATAAAGCATATTCACGATGCGATGCAGTTAATGTTGATGAGCTATTATGATTATGCGATTCGGAAGTTCTTCGAGTAGAAGGTTTTGCTAGAAGAGTTTGAATAAATTTTATAATATACCCAAATATAATGATTATTTTATTGTAGCTACTAAATTTTTCAATAACTTGTAAAAGAGAATTGTCACCTAATATTTTAGATACGAACGTTGATATGTACCTTGAGCGTACTTCAGGAATATTGATATTAGAAACTTTTTGCTTTATGGGCGGCCAGTATTCTTCAGATTTGTACAAAAATGATGGGCCTGTGAACCAATTTGAATTTATCAACTCCTGAACTGTAGCACCTCTAGATAAAATATCTGCTGCATTAGACGACGAGTTTATATGCCTCCATTTTAGATTATGAGTAGATTCTTGAATTTGTGAGACCAGATTTGAAACAAATACGTTCCGGGTTGATGAGTGACATGTCAGCCATGATAAAACAATTTCTGAGTCGCTCCATAATATGATATTATCAACATTCTTTATGTTTTTTTGAACCTTTTTCATCAGATTTGCCAACAATAATGCAGCGCATAATTCAAGTCTTGGTTTGAGATTTTGACGTTGCTACTCTAGATTTAGATGTCAGAAGTTTTACTGAGATTTCACCATTATTTCCAACACATCTCACATATATGCAACATCCATAGGCAAGACTACTAGCATCAGCAAAACCGTGCAGTTCTATGATAAGCGGTTTAAACTGACAAAGTATATAACGAGGAACATGAACATTATTTAATAATGGCAATTCTGACTTGAAATGCAACCAATCAGTATGCAGGTGCATTGGCAGTGATTCATCCCAATCTAATTTGGGGCATGAATATTTTGGCTCGTACAATAATGGGATTAACAATTCCTACTGGATCGAACAATTTAGCCAAATCTGATAGTACAACACGTTTTGTTATGGGGGCACTGTTATTTTGAAGATCGGAAACAACAAATCTGAATTCGTCTGTGGAAGGTTGCCAACAAATACCTAAAGTTTTGATAAAGGATGTACCATGAATATTGATTAATTTTTCACGATCGTCTTCTGCGATTTTCGACAAAAACTTTGGATTATTGGAATACCATTTTTCCATTCCATTTCTCCTGAATTTAAAATAAGATTAACTTCCCTATGTATCGTTTCAATTTCCTCTAAGGTTGAAGCACCCATTATTAGGTTATCTACATAAAAATCCTTTTTAATAATATCTGCACCAACAAGTAAATTTTCAGAACGAAGATCAGCTAAATAGGATAGAGCTTGTGTAGCCAAAAATGAAGCAGAAGCTGTTCCGTACGTCACTGTTTTTAATCTGTATGTTCGTAAGTCTTCGTTAGGATTTTTTCTCCACAGAATGCATTGATAAAATGAGTCATCTTCTTCAATGAATATCTGTCTATACATTTTGCAAATATCTGCCTTTAATGCATATTTGTGGCTACGAAAGCTTAAGAGTGTAGAAACAAGATTATCTTGAACTGTAGGTCCGACCATAAGAACGTTGTTCAAAAATAAATTGGATGACGTCTTGCAACTACCATCAAACACAACTCGAATTTTGGTCGAGGAAGAATCTGGCTTGAATATGCAGTGATGAGGGAGATAATATTTAACAAGATGTTGTTTTTCTCTTAGTACTATCACCATATGGTCGAGATCTTCATATTCGTTTAAAAAAGCAGAGTATTGTTTCTTCAAATCAGGCATTTTCAATAATTTTCGCTCTAGATTATAGAATCGGCGTTTAGCAATGGCGAAGGAATCCCCTAATTCAAGTTTGTTTGATTTGAAAGGTAGCTTAGTAAAAATTCGACCCGATGTAGATTGATATGTAGAAACAGCAAAAAAATCTTGACAATATTGTTGTTCTTGTGTTAGTGCCGGTTTATCATAAAAAGTTTCTATTGCCCAAAATTGTTGAACAATTTCATTGAGCTGTTGATTTTGCTCTACATTGGCCTGAGGCGAATTATCATTTCGGATGGAAGTGAATGTGGAATAACTATTTGAATTAGGCATATACGATAAATTATATTTGCCAGATATATTCCATCCTAGCAAGGTTTTTTGCAAAATTGTAAGATGCGGTGCTAATTTTATTTGTCCAATCGACAAAATTTTAAAAAAGCATTCAGCTCCGATGAGTAAATCAATTTTTTGCCGCTTATAGAAAAACGGATCAGCAAGATTCAAATTATTTGGAATTTTCCAATTTTTAATAGATAAATTAGTATCTGGCAAAATACCGGCTATAGAAGGGAGAACTAAAAATTCCAAATTTGAGCTGAAGCCTTTATAACGAGATTGAATGGTTGCAAAAGTAGAATATTGAACTTTAGTCTTAGAGTTTCCTATTCCCGAGATATTAGCGCATAATTTCGATTTTTTTAATGCGAGCGTTTGAATGATAGATTCTGTAATAAAGTTTGATTGTGAACCAGAATCAAGCAAAGCACGAACATGTTTTAATTCTCCAGACTTATCGCGAGTGTATACTATAGCAGTAGCTAAAATTACATCGGACTCATCTAGATCATTTATATTAGAGGAGACCATTACATTGCTGTTAGATGATTTTGATTCAATAGCATTATCAGTAGAAGAATTTCCTGAAGTTGATGCTGGCAATGAAGCATTATACCGATGAAGTAAAGAGTGATGTGGAGAAGAGCAAATTCTGCAACGTGATGAGGTGCATCTCTTTACAGAATGTCCCTTTGAAAGGCAATTTATACATAACGATAGAGCCTTGGCTTGATTATAGCGTTCAAGTACGGAAAGTTCAGAATATTTCGAACATTTGTAAATATTGTGACCAAATTTTTTGCAAAACGCGCACGAATTTGCCCTTTGAGATGGTTCCGAAACCAACTCTGTTGTCGAAATGCGAGAACGATCGAACGATTTTGAGTTTTTATTATTAATATGAGAGTGAGCAGGATTTCTCACTACGTTTGCAGAGGAATTATCAAGTAATTCCAAGGTACGATATCTCGATTCTAAAAATAATTTCAATTCTTCATAAGATCAGTTGATGATGATAAATTTTGTTCCCACAGCTGCAAGGTTTGTGTGGGAAATTTTTGGGTTACTATGTGATTTATAATTATGTCCCACTTATCAGTGGCTACACCTAAATGATTCAGCGAACTTAAAGTTTCTCGAGTTACATCCAATAGGTTTTTTAATAATATTGCATTTTAATTTTTAATCGGAAATTGGTTAAGAAATTTATTTAAATATTTACTTATAAGAACTCGCTTATTGTTATACCGGTTGTTAAGAAAATCCCATGCTACTACATAATTTGCTTCAGTAATTGAGAACGGCATAAGAAGTTGTTGAGCTTCTCTTGTTAAGCTGGATTTTAAATAATGTAATTTGTTAACGGATGGAACATCAGTTCTAGTATGGACTAGCGAAATAAATAAGTCATTGAACGATTGCCAAGCTTAGAATTTTCCGTGAAATTTTGGAAGATTAATCTTCGGGAGCCCAAGCTGTTTGTAAGAATTAGAAGTTGACAACGAATCATCAAGTTGGGAATTAGTATTATTTAGTGTTAATGACACCTTATCTAAATTTTCGATTAAATCGCCCAAATCAGAAATATAATTAAAATACATTTCATCAACAGTATTGAACAAATCACCAGTAAAATAAACCAGCTCCGATTTATTTGCGGTAGTAGCCTTTTTTAAAATTTTTGTGTTATTTGAATTAAATTCATTCCAAATGAGCTTTGCTTCGGAACTGCGATTTTGCAAATACGATTTTGTTCGCCTAGATGAGCCAGTTTTTTTAAAATTGTTAACAGCTTGTGCTAATTTAGCACTTAAAATCTCTTGTGACTTGATTAAGTCTTCCATATCCTAAGTTTGATAGCTAGCTCAAATATAACGTAAATAATTCAACAGCAATAACAGTAATGTGCAATAGTATTTAGAAATTGTTATTTGTAGTTAGTATTAAATAATTAATATTGGATGTTTTATAAGTAATTTAATATTGATCTACTAAATAATTCTCTAAATATGAGGAGTACGAAAATATTCAAAGTCAGAGCTACACAAAATATCCAGGTTATATGCCCCTGACTTAAATAGAAAAAAAAAATTTGTTTTTTTGTTGAAAAATATTTTTTTTTTTGTTTTTACGATAGAAAAACAAATAAAACCACAAATAATTAAATATTCAAAATTTATAAAATTCTCGTTTGTAGTTAATATTAAATAATTAATATTGATTTTCTATAAGTAATTTAATATTGATTTGCTAGATAATTTTCTAAACGTGAGGAGTGCGAAAAATATTTCCAGGTTGTATGCCCCTGACTTAAAATTAAAAAATTTTTTTTTTTTTTTTTTAAAAATAATTTTTTTTTTTTTGTTTGTTGACCACTGAATAGTTGCACAATAATTAAATTAGTACAAGTTATGAGGGAACAAAATTCAGCAATGAAATTTCAGCAACAAATGTTTCTGATACAACAATGGTTCTGCACGACAATGTTGCAAGACTAGAGATGAGAATGGCAACAATTTTGCCCAACAATGATGATGACAAGCCAAGAATTTTATGCCAGTTTATGGATTGAAGATAATTTAGTTATAGCGTCCGGACCACTGGAAACCAATCTGGATACATTTTTTTTTTCTATTTAAGTCAGGGGCACATAACCTGGATATTTTGTGTAGCTCTGACTTTGAATATTTTCGTACATCTAGGCGAACAAAATCGTATTTGCAAAATCGCAGTTCCGAAGCAAAGCTCATTTGGAATGAATTTAATTCAAATGACACAAAAATATTAAAAAAGGCTACTACCGCAAATAAATCGGAGCTGGTTTATTTTACTGGTGATTTGTTCAATACTGTTGATGAAATCTCTTTTAATTATATTTTTATATTTGGGCGGTTTAATCGAAAATTTAGATAAGTTGTCATTAACACTAAATAATACTAATTCCCAACTTGATGATTCGTTGTCAACTTCTAATTCTTACAAACAGCTTGGGCTCCCGAAGATTAATCTTCCAAAATTTCACGGAAAATTCGAACATTGGCAATCGTTCAATGACTTATTTATTTCGCTAGTGCATACTAGAACTGATGTTCCATCCGTTAACAAATTACAGTACTTAAAATCCAGCTTAACAGGAGAAGCTGAACAACTTCTTAAGCCGTTCTCAATTACTGAAGCAAATTATGTAGTAGCATGGGATTTTCTTAACAACCGGTATAACAATAAGCGAGTTCTTATAAGTAAATATTTAAATAAATTTCTTAACCAATTTCCGATTAAAAATTAAAATGCAATATAATTAAAAAACCTATTGGATGTAACCCGAGAAACTTTAAGTTCGCTGAATCATTTAGGTGTAGCCACTGATAAGTGGGACATAATTATAAATCACATAGTAACCCAAAAATTTCCCACACAAACCTTGCAGCTGTGGGAACAAAATTTATCATCATCAACTGATCTTATGAAGAATTGAAATTATTTTTAGAATCGAGATATCGTACCTTGGAATTACTTGATAATTCCTCTGCAAACGTAGTGAGAAATCCTGCTATTAATAATAAAATATTAATAATAAAAACTCAAAATCGTTCGATCGTTCTCGCATTTCGACAACAGAGTTGGTTTCGGAACCATCTCAAAGGGCAAATTCGATATATATATATATATATATATATCCTGCTATTAATAATATATATATATATATATAAATATATATATATATATATATATATATATATATATATATATATATATATATATATATATATATATATATATATATATATATATGTTTCTTTGGCGCTACAGCTCGATGCGAGCCTGGGCCTACCCTAAAGGGTTTCTGTAACATTTTATTGCAATTTGGACCTACATTTTTTATATGGATTCCGAACCATAAATTTCTTTATAGTGAAGAAACTATTAATTGCAACAAGCTAATGGTTTTTATTCGTGAGACATTTGTTGTTAGCAAATGGTCTCTGCCGTTAGCATTTTTCCCAGTCTTAAATTACATTTTTATTATTATAATTTTATTACTGGTACTCATTTAAAGCTGAGTAAACTTAGACCAACATCGATGTCTCGGACGGGCGTCGAACCCAGTACCTAATGCACCACAGCTTAGCACACTACCACTTAAGCCACCGTCGGTATATATATATATATATATATTATTAATAGCAGGATATATATATATATATATAGTCTCCTTCCAACTCAATATATATATATATATATATATATACGAGGGCAACCGCAAAAGTAAGCTCCCTAACAAAGAAAACACACTTTTTTTGGAAATATTATTATTTATTTTTCAACATAGTCTCCTTCCAACTCAATACACTTCATCAAACGTTTTTCAAGTTTTTTAATTCCATCCGAAAAATACGATTTATCAAGACCTTCAAAATATGCTTCAGTTTCAGTAATAACCTCATCATTCGACGGAAATTTTTTACGAGCCAGAAATTTTTTTTAATTTGGAAATAAAAAATAGTCATTATATATATATATATATATATATATATATATATATATATATATATATATATAGATATATATATATATATGGTTAATTTATTGAAGAATTTTAATATTCTTACAAAATTTTAATATTCTCATTTTTCAAATAAAGCTTTAATTGTAACGTAGTTCATATAAAAATTCTAATTTGATATTCTCATATCTCAAATAAAGCTTTAATTGTAACGTAATTCTTATAAAAATTCTAATTTAAAACTCTCATATCTCAAACAAAGCTTTAATTGTAACGTAAAAATCATCCGACAAATTTTTAATTTATATATTCTATGCCACAATTCGTTGGTTTTACTCAAATTTGTTGGTGGGGTGGCACACACAATTTCGTCGTTGAATCATTAATTCGTTGCTGCAACAAAATTTCGTGCTGCTGCTGATACATAAATTCTTTGCTTTACATAAATTTTTGACGCTATAACTAGATTATCTTCAATCCATAAACTGGCATAAAATTCTTGGCTTGTCATCATCATTGTTGAGCAAAATTGTTGCCATTCTCATCTCTAGTCTTGCAACATTGTCGTGCAGAACCATTGTTGTATCAGAAACATTTGTTGCTGAAATTTCATTGCTGAATTTTGTTCCCTCATAACTTGTACTAATTTAATTATTGTGCAACTATTTAGTGGTCAACAAACAAAAAAAAAAAAAAAAACAAAAAAAAAATATTTTTCAAAAAATTCTAATTTAAAACTCTCATATCTCAAACAAAGCTTTAATTGTAACGTAAAAATCATCCGACAAATAGCAGCCTATTGTAATTAGCTCATATAATTTATTGATCAGCCTTGGTGCATTTTTTCTTATAGCTAATCATTCTTTCTGTATTTAGTAGTCAATTCGCCAAGTCCAATAATTCGTCAGATGATTTTTTTGAAATTGTTTTATTAATAAAATTTAGTTGTTGTTTCTTTTTTATATATAATTTAATTATCGTCAATGACATTGAAATTTTAGTTGTTGTTTTTTTATATAATTTAATTATCGTCAATGACATTGAAAAATTTTGTGAACTTAATAAAAAAGGGAAAAAATAAAAACTTGTACATTTTTCGGGAATACTGTGAATTTGGTGTTTCATTCTTTTCGAAAAACAATAATAAATTAATTGTACATTTTGGTGACCCCGACGTGATATCGCACGTGTTTTCGGTTTATTCGGTGCGGATTTATCGGTGATTGAGTATATTATCCAGATTCGCTGGTTAAGTCTAGCTGTCTCACTGGTCATATTTCTGTCCGGACCACTGTATCCAGATTGGTTTCCAGATTGGCTGACATTGAAATTTCGAAAGTCATTCAAGGGACGCCACATAACGGACTTCAAATTAACAGTTTCCCGAGATCATCTGATGATCAACATTCCCGTTTTGAAGATTCTATCAAGATCAACAGAAAGTATTGCAAATATATTTACAAAGGTAACATATTTATCTAAAATTTTATTTAAAATTCTGAAAGAACATTTCGAAGCATCATTGAAACATATTATAATTTCGTTAACAAAAAAAAAGGGCTATAAATTTCTAAATTAAATTCGTTGCAGTTTTTAATTTATATATTCTATGCCACAATTCGTTGGTTTTACTCAAATTTGTTGGTGGCACACACAATTTCGTCGTTGAATCATTAATTCGTTGCTGCAACAGAATTTCGTGCTGCTGCTGATACATAAATTCGTTGCTTTACATAAATTTTTGACGCTATAACTAAATTATCTTCAATCCATAAACTGGCATAAAATTCATGGCTTGTCATCATCATTGTTGGGCAAAATTGTTGCCATTCTCATCTCTAGTCTTGCAACATTGTCGTGCAGAACCATTGTTGTATCAGAAACATTTGTTGATGAAATTTCATTGCTGAATTTTGTTCCCTCATAACTTGTACTAATTTAATTATTGTGCAACTATTTAGTGGTCAACAAACAAAAAAAAACAAACAAAAAAAAAAATATTTTTCAAAAAAAAAAAAAAAAATTTTTTTTATTTTAAGTCAGGGGCATACAACCTGGAAATATTTTTCGTACTCCTCACGTTTAAAAAATTATCTAGCAAATCAATATTAAATTACTTATAGAAAATCAATATTAATTATTTAATATTAACTACAAACGAGAATTTTATAAATTTTGAATATTTAATTATTTGTGGTTTTATTTGTTTTTCTATCGTAAAAACATATAACCTGGATATTTGTGTAGTCAGAGCTACACAAATATCCAGGTTATATGCGCCTGACTTAAATTTTTTTTATTTAAGTCAGGCGCATATAACCTGGATATTTGTGTAGCTCTGACTTTGAATATTTTCGTACTCCTCATATTTAGAGAATTATTTAGTAGATCAATATTAAATTACTTATAAAACATCCAATATTAATTATTTAATACTAACTACAAATAACAATTTCTAAATACTATTGTACATTACTGTTATTGCTGTTGAATTATTTACGTTATATTTGAGCTAGCTATCAAACTTAGGATATGGAAGACTTAATCAAGTCACAAGAGATTTTAAGTGCTAAATTAGCACAAGCTGTTAACAATTTTAAAAAAACTGGCTCATCTAGGCGAACAAAATCGTATTTGCAAAATCGCAGTTCCGAAGCAAAGCTCATTTGGAATGAATTTAATTCAAATGACACAAAAATATTAAAAAAGGCTACTACCGCAAATAAAGCGGAGCTGGTTTATTTTACTGGTGATTTGTTCAATACTGTTGATGAAATCTATTTTAATTATATTTCTGATTTGGGCGATTTAATCGAAAATTTAGATAAGTTGTCATTAACACTAAATAATACTAATTCCCAACTTGATGATTCGTTGTCAACTTCTAATTCTTACAAACAGCTTGGGCTCCCGAAGATTAATCTTCCAAAATTTCACGGAAAATTCTAAGCTTGGCAATCGTTCAATGACTTATTTATTTCGCTAGTCCATACTAGAACTGATGTTCCATCCGTTAACAAATTACATTATTTAAAATCCAGCTTAACAGGAGAAGCTGAACAACTTCTTAAGCCGTTCTCAATTACTGAAGCAAATTATGTAGTAGCATGGGATTTTCTTAACAACCGGTATAACAATAAGCGAGTTCTTATAAGTAAATATTTAAATAAATTTCTTAACCAATTTCCGATTAAAAATGAAAATGCAATATCATTAAAAACCTATTGGATGTAACTCGAGAAACTTTAAGTTCGCTGAATCATTTAGGTGTAGCCACTGATAAGTGGGACATAATTATAAATCACATAGTAACCCAAAAATTTCCAACACAAACCTTGCAGCTGTGGGAACAAAATTTATCATCATCAACTGATCTTATGAAGAATTGAAATTATTTTTAGAATCGAGATATCGTACCTTGGAATTACTTGATAATTCCTCTGCAAACGTAGTGAGAAATCCTGCTCACTCTCATATTAATAATAAAAACTCAAAATCGTTCGATCGTTCTCGCATTTCGACAACAGAGTTGATTTCGGAACCATCTCAAAGGGCAAATTCGTGCGCGTTTTGCAAAAAATTTGGTCACAATATTTACAAATGTTCGAAATATTCTGAACTTTCCGTACTTGAACGCTATAATCAAGCCAAGGCTCTATCGTTATGTATAAATTGCCTTTCAAAGGGACATTCTGTAAAGAGATGCACCTCATCACGTTGCAGAATTTGCTCTTCTCCACATCACTCTTTCCTTCATCGGTATAATGCTTCATTGCCAGCATCAACTTCAGGAAATTCTTCTACTGATAATGCTATTGAATCAAAATCATCTAACAGCAATGTAATGGTCTCCTCTAATATAAATGATCTAGATGAGTCCGATGTAATTTTAGCTACTGCTGTAGTATACATCCGCAATAAGTCTGGAGAATTAAAACCTGTTCGTGCCTTGCTTGATTCTGGTTCACAATCAAACTTTATTACAGAATATATATATATATATTTTTTTTTTTTTTTTTCCTTTTACCCCTCTTGGGAGCATAGGGCTTCCACTTGGCATCTTATTTTGCCTTGTTTCAGTTTCTTGAATCAGTTTTAAGTTCCAGATAAGCAGGTGATTGGTCTATTGTAGCAGGTCCTAGGATGATGGGGCTGCCATCTATCGTGGCCTAGAAACAACGTCCGCCAAATTCTCCTGTGGTGTAGTGGTGAGGAACTTTTTGCTAGTTTTTTAGTTCCTGCTTTTTTCCAAGAGGTGGCACTTCCTGAGTTCCATATTTTTTGATGTTTAGAAGGACCCATGGGGCTCCCATGATGGTTTTTCTCGGCGGAGGTTGGTTGCCTGTAATTAATAAATCGAATAGTATTTGAAAAGACCTTGATGAAAATTATCGTCCTTCAACTGCATTCGAACCACGAACGCTCTGGTTGGTAGATGAGCACTCTAACCACTACACCATGCCACCCACCATGCCACAGAATATATATATAGTGACTATTTTTATTTCCAAATTAAAAAAAATTTCTGGCTCGTAAAAAATTTCCGTCGAATGATGAGCTTATTACTGAAACTGAAGCATATTTTGAAGGTCTTGATAAATCGTATTTTTCGGATGGAATTAAAAAACTTGAAAAACGTTTGATGAAGTGTATTGAGTTGGAAGGAGACTATGTTGAAAAATAAATAATAATATTTCCAAAAAAACTGTGTTTTCTTTGTTAGGGAGCTTACTTTTGCGGTTGCCCTCGTATATATATATATATATATATATATATATATATATATATATATATATATATATATATATATATATATATATATATATATATATATATATATATATATATATATATATATATATATATATATATATATATATATATATATATATATATATATATATATATATATATATATATATATATATATATATATATATATATATATATATATATATATATATATATATATATATATATATATATATATATATATATATATATATATATATATATATATATATATCTATATATATATATATATATATACAAAATGGATTGTTATAAGTTACTGTATAAATTTTTTTATTTGCATTTATATCATTATTTATTATTCCGAACCCAAGGGCAACCTATAGCTAAGACCCAGCTGAGTAGAAGGATAGAGAGCACTATGCCAACTGAAGTTTGGTTAAGTTTGATTCCTGAATAAGGATAGTATGTATGTATTTAAATGCACCCGTGAATTTTAGTTCTTTTTATACAAATGTTTATTTTGAATAGATTTTTACTTATTTTTTGTTATAGAAATTCATACACTGAATTAGTACGATGGCAATATTTAATGTGTTTATTTATTTTTAAAATATTTAATTTTGAGGAGACTGCCTACAAGAGACACAGTGTTAAAAGACTGAATTATATATCTCACCTTATAGGTGATTAGGGCTTGCAAATTTACCGACTTTTTCAATTACCGGTAATTCGGGAAATTTTGTTGGAACGAACCGGTAAACCGGTAATTTACCGGTAATTTTGAGTGCATTTTATTTAATTGCTACCGGTAATTTTGAGTGCATCATGCGTAAAAATTTAATTCCATATTAAATTTTTACGCATGATGCCTAATTTTTCTTTTATTTTAAATACAGAATAAGTTCAAATTAGTATATTTTTGTATTACATTTATTAAATTTGATGAGACGTATAGAACGTTCAAATATTAAATGAGACGTTCAAATATTTAAAAAAATATTTGTCATACATTTATTATAAATTATATACTCAAACAATTTATTTCAAGTTTAACAGTTAAAATTGTTCAAAATTTCGTAATATTATTAAAGCTATTCCTATTGCACGAAACACATTCGTTTCTATTTGTATATAACTTGTATATTACCACCAAATAAAAAATTTCTACATTTCTTTCCTTGATTTTTTCAGCAAGTAACCCAGCATCTCCTTTTCGGTTGTTATTCTTCATCTTCTTCAAGGTCAGCAACTAATATTAAATAAGCAGCAGCTATCATCAAAGTTGCAATCGAGGTCACGTTTTCTTCCATTTCCAAACTCAATTTATTGATACATACATTAAGATTTTTCGTAACACAAAAATCTGCACAAAAATCAAATTTTAGAACTTTTAGAATTGAATATTTTACGAATACATAAAAAAACTGATTACCGGTGGTCAATACTAGTGTGAACTAGAAGTGATATCGTGTTGTGATGTGCTGCATACAACGGGAAATCGGCCTAATTTTTGTCTACACATTTAGGCCGGGTTTTACTGTTGTTTGATGCAGTGAAATCTTTTGCAGGAAACTAAAACGAGATAGTAATAAAAAAAAATTGTAAGGCAAAAAGAGACACCACGAAAAAGATACCATAAATTTTATAGCCAATTTATAGCAAAATTTTTTACATAAAAATTAATAACTCAAAATATAAAAGTAACAAAAAATATTAAATTTTTTTAAAAAAAAACAAATATAAATCATATTTTCGCGTAAAATATGAATTTTTAATGTTAAAATGATATGGTTTTAAATAATATATTATGCAGTATGTTTTGATTTTAGTATTAGTTTTTTAACAGGAAATTTATACCTATACTATATTCGTCATATAAAAAATTTCATTTGTAAATTGTCAAATTTAATTTTTAAGCCGTTATTAAAAACAAAAAGGTCTCATGCCAGAAATAATATTGTGGACATTCACATCTTTTTTACTTCTACATGAATATGTCCATTGAGCGTAAAATCGGCGTCTGAAAAAGATGTGCTTGCCTCTCTGGTGGACATCTTCACACATTATCACAATGTAAATTATACTTTAAGTATGATTTTCATTGTGATTAGGGCATTTGATGATGTGTCATCTTTTGCAGAAGACTAAAACGAGATAGAGAAAAAATATTGTTAGGTGAAATCACACCGGACGAAAAAGATACCATAAATTTTATAGCAAATTTCTAGTAAAATTTTTGACAAGAAAATTAATAATTGAAAAAATATTCTTTTTTTAGGAACAAAAATATTGAATTTAGAGAAAAAACAACAAATATAAATCATATTTTAGTGTAAAATATGTGTTTCGCTGTAAATTACAAAAATAATTTGTATTTAAGTTTCCATCAATATGGATAGGCTGCGCTTTATTGTAAAATTCTTATAAATTATTAGAATAAAATTTGAACTGGTCCGATTTCAAACTAAACCTTGCCAAGAATACCAAATGCATTCTTTTTTATTTTCTCATTTCATTTTACATATTACAAAATTCATTGCAAAGTATTGTTTTAAATTTATTACAACAAATGATATTAACAAAATAATTCTTAATAATAGATATTAACAAAATAATAGTTAACTGGTATTAACAGTTATTAAAAATAATAGACAAAATAAAATAAATAAATTTACGCCTCAACATACTTCCACCGTTAACAAAGGATTTCTTTAACCATCAAAAAAACTTTACAAGTTTGACAATAGGACGTTTTATTATTTTCTTTGCTGTTTTTAGGCTGACACGAATTAGACCTTCAGCACCATGATGAACCTCACATACTCTACCAAGTGCCCAGACTGTAGGTGGAAGATTTTTCTCTTTGATGATTACCATATTACCTACCTTTAAATTTTCTTTTGCCAATACCCATTTTTTACGTTGTTGTAGATTATTTAAATAATAAAGTTCCCATCGTTTGCAAAAATGTTGACTTAATTTTGGGATGTAATTCCATATTTGAATTGGTGTCATTTTTACATCAATAAGACTTATTACTCAGGGACCTCAGAGGACATCTTCAGCTCCTGAGTAATCCCCCAAATAAAGGCACTAGCCTCATTTGTATCGGATGAAACCACTTACAACTTTGACTTCCCTTTCAAAGTCGTAATCAGTGAACGCAGTGACTGGCAATCAAGGCTTCCTGAATTAGAATCGGATGCGTCCGTCTGGTTCACAGACGGTTCCCGAACCATAGAGGGAACGGGTGCCGTGATCAAAGGCCCAAACTTCTCTGCATCCGTACCACTCGGCAAAGAAGCTACAATCTTTCAAGCCGAACTGATCGCGGTAGATCTGTGTGTCCAAGAAAATTTTAGGAAAGCGCAACGCAGTAAAACAATTTACATTCTTTCAGACAGTCAAGCTGTTCTTAAAGCTCTAATCTCCCACAAGCCAAAAATGGTTCAAAATAATGGTCTGGGAATGTCTCCAAAAACCCATCACTCTGGCAAAGAGGAACTATGTTACCTTAATGTAGGTGTCAGGACACATCGGAGTAGCTGGAAATGAAGAGGCAGATCGCCTTGCCAAAAATGGTTCAAAATAAAATTAATTGGGCCAGAACCATTCTGCGGCAAACCAAGAGGACACTCTAAACGAGTACTCCACAGATGGATAGAGCAAGAGCATAGGCTCTACTGGGGCAAACTCTCTAAACTCAATAGGCTTAAGGTGGATAAACTATTAAACCTCAGCAAAAACGACATTCGTACCTTAATTGGTGTCATGACTGGGCATAGCCCAGCACTCTACCACCTCAAGAAAATGGGACTGGCTGAGGAGGACAGTTGTCGCCTCTGTCATAATGACAGAGAAACAACGGAACACCTTCTATGCTACTGCGAAGCAGCTGCAAGAAGAAGACTCAATCATCTAGGAAAGGAAATTCTGACCACAGATGAACTCACCAATATGGCTCCCGAATCCATATTAAGGTTCTACCGCTCTCTTAATATGGGCTAGTGAGAAAGGGGCAGTAATGGCATGATCTCAAGGTCGCATTGCTCTCTTGCGTTCCCCAAAAAAAAAAACATCAATTAGATTAGCATCAGTGGCAAGATGTTAAGTTTTCGAAAAATTTAACTAGATAGTTTGCAAGTCATTTTGAATTGTTGGACCAACAGCTAACATCTGATTCAAGGCAATGCCAGATTCGGTTTTATTTGAACCATCAAAAACTACTCTACATTTAGGAGTGTAACTATCAAGTACAATTAAGTCACAAGTTTATGCTGATAATCCAACAACAATTGAGCAATTACAAATCAACATTGAACGTGCTATTCATGAAATACAGCCAAATTTATGTGAAAAAGTCATGAAAAATTGGGTTGACAGAATGCAGTACGAACGGAGAAGTTATTTGAATGATATTATTTTCCATACATAATGGCATAATGTAACCATTCAAATAAAAAAAAACTTGTGTCTCACTGAATAATTTATGTGTTTTTTTTATTTTTTAAAATTGTATCATCCCTATTAGAAAACTCTGGGAATGCTTTACTGTAGAAATATACTATTTTTTAACTGGTATTATTTAATACTAAAATGAACGGGAAATATTTTAGTAATTTCCAGAAATCCCGGGAAAACCCTAGAAAAGACTAAAATATTTCCCATTTCCCGAAATCCCGGGAAATCCTGGAAAATACTAAAATATTTCCCAAATGGAAGCTCTAGTCGGTTAGTTGAAGTAATTTTGAAGAGGCGCGTTTTAGAATTTTCTTCACGGGCGCCAGGTTTGAGTGACTTACACCGTAGCATCTCTAAAAAAAACGAGACGAATTTTGTTTTGGCCCAAAAAAAAATTCAAGGATCGATTGGTATTTCCTCCTATTTTTGCCAACTAGGACCTCAGCCAATTGGGCGTGGATCAAACCATCGGGCCTAATGCTCAACAACAGGAATGGAGTCAAGGATCTTGTATATTATTCGAATCGTCTTCAATTCATGCTGTGGTAAGATTTTAATATGTCACTCGAACAAATTCTCGAATCGCCTATCGATTGGTTTTCAATTTACTATTGCAACACTCTTTCGAAAATTTATTTTGATATTTGTAAATAATAATAAATTGTTTTTCTTAAATGTTGTTGTTGTTTATGTTCAAAGAAATTTTTTTGTTGTTAAAAATAATGAATTTTGCATTTGCATTATTTGTGGAAGATAGTGAAATTAATGAAGAAATAAATTATAGGCGAGAGAGAACATTTTTACGAGAGCGATATAATATTTTAAATTTGCCACCAAAAAAATATTACAAATTTATTCAATTAGCTTCTAACAACAATTATTACTTTTCAGAATCAAAGAATCATTTCGTGGTTACAAGGATGTATATATATTTGTTAGAAGAGCTTAAAAATGAACTTGAATTTGTTGAAAATCGTAGATCTACGTTAATGAAAATTTCATTATCTGCAAAATGAGCTGCAGTTTTAAATGTTTATGCTACAGGTTCGTATCAACGAACTATTATAAATGTAATGTGTATTGTATTTTGTTGCAAATTATAATAATTTTTTTTATTAATGCATTTATTTAGTTTCTAATGTAAGTCGCTTTAAATGTGCATGCATTTTGTCATTTTATGTAAAAAAAGAATAGAAAAAAGTCAAATTTCTCCATATAATCATATAATTATATACTGCGATAAATATTTTGTTCGTATTCGATTTGTGTTCGTGTCATCTTTTTTGCCCATTCCTTCCTTATGCATAAGCATAAAAACAAGCACAAGTATAATTACCGTATATTTTCAATTACCGGTAAACGGAAAATTTTCAATCGTACTACCGGTAAAAACCGGTAAATTTCGGTAATAAGCTTTTTAAATAAATTAAAAGAAAATCATGGTTTAATTGAAAAAAAAAACGTTAAATCTGTTTATTTCATACAACTACCGTTATTGTCTCAATTTTGTTTTTTTATGACAGAAAAATTTTTTTGTTTTTCTAATTTTTGTCGATTACAATTTTCAATTGATCTGTCTTGTGTGGATTGTGATGTGAAAAACAAAAAATATTGGTTTTTAAATACATAATACATTACATTAATAATATATAGTAATACATACATAGAAACATACAAAATTTCGTAAGTAATATAAGATCTATGCGGTTATTGATTTATTATTAAAATAAAATTATATTTCCAGAAAATAAATATTTTTTAATAAATAGAATATTTTTTAAATAGAATATGGGTTCTTCAAATGTTTGGGAGCATTTTGAAGAGCGAAAAGACAGTAATTAAGAAGCTATATGCAAATTATGTAAAAAATCTTTTGAATGTGATGGTGGTTCAACAGTAGGATTATCATCATTAGTCCACAAAGAGTTTTTATTTTTTGAAGTGTCCGGGGAAAAAATTCATAATCTCACACTATTGTTCGAAGCTCTGCAAAGCGCAAAACCAACATCTACAGACAACGAAAGAACATTCTCCATAGGGAGCCGAGTTTGCACTAAAATAAGAACTAGGTTATCGGATGAAAATTTGAATATTATCGTTTTCTTAAAATATTTCTATTTGAAACCAAATGGTACTATAGATTAACAGATGTTAAATTTATAATTTGGATTAACAGATGTTAAATTTATAATTTGGATATAAATTTATAATGTGGATTTTTCTATTTGTTCTTTTCTTGAATGTTTTTTTTATTTGTTCGTTTTACATATATATAACAAAGCACGAGAGAGCACTGCGACCTAAAAGATCTATTGTGCATTTATTGCCCCTTTCCCTAGCCAATATTAAGAGATCTGAAGAAACTTAATATGTTCTCTGGAGCCAAATAGGCTAGTTCCTCTGGGGTAAGGGTGATTTATTCTTCCCAGATGATTTATTCTTCTACGTGCCGCTGCTTCACAGTGGCATAGTAGATGTTCTGTATCCTCTTTGTCAGATAGACAGAGGCGACATTTGTTATCTTCAGCTAGTCCCATTTTTTCTAGATGATAGCGTACAGGGCTGTGGCCTGTCAGGAGACCTATTAAGGTTCTTATATCCTTTTTGCTGAATTTTAGTATTTCCTCCACTTTTATGGTTTGTGGTTTAATAAATTTTTTGGATAGTACGAGTTTTGGAAGTGAGTTCCAATAGATTCTGTGCTCTTGTTCTATCCACCTTTTTAAAATAAGCTTAGAGTGACCTTTAGGTTTTCCACAGAAAGGTTCAGGTCCAATAAACCTGGTGCTTGAACCATTTTTTGCAAGGCTGTCGGCCTCTTCATTTCCTTTTACTCCAATATGACCTGGTACCCACATTCTTTTGGCCAGTATTATGAGCTTTTGGTGACAGTTCCAGACAAGTTTTGACTCATGTTTGTGGGAGGATAGAGATTTGAGTACAGCTTGACTGTCCGATAAAATTATAATAGTTTTATTGCGGTGTGCTTTATTCAGGTTTTCCTGTATGGACATTTCCATCGGAATCATTTCTGCTTGGAAGATAGTTGCTTCTCTTCCGAGTGATTTGGAAGCCGACAAGTTTGGGCCTTTAACTCCAGCACCTGTGCCCTCTTTGGTACGGGAGCTATCTGTATACCATATTGCTGCACCCGTATTTTGTTCAGGAAGCTTAGCACCATTTTTTGCAAGGCTATTGCCAGTCTTTGCGTTCGCTGATTACAATCTTGAACGGTATGTCAAAGTTATAAAGGGTCGACATAGTGTCCGATAGATGTGAGGAAATGGCCTCTATTTTGGGGTTATTTAACAGTTGAATATGACCCCTGGATTCTCCTGTGAGGTATTTTCTTTCCTTCTGAATTCTTAGCATACGTCTTGCCGCTTCTTTTTTTATATGGAGATGTAGCGGTGGGAGGTTTAGGAACATTTCCATTGCCGCACTAGGACAGATTTTTATGGCGCCTATTATGGCAAGACAAGCTAATTTTTCAATTTTACCCAGTATACTCTGAGTTTTCTGTTGTAGTGTTTTGTGCAGCCGTATGTTATTATAAGTAGGATTATAGTTCTATAACACCAATAGATCATTCGGGAATGTATCCCCCATTTCATACCAAACATGCTTTTGCATGCCCACCCAAAAGGCTTTGGTTGCCTTAGCGTGTATCTTTTCTATATGTGTGTTCCAACTTAGTTTCCTATCCAGTGTAACGCCTAGATATTTTACCTCATTGGAGCAGGGTATTGTAATACCATTTAGTGAAGTTGGTGTAATTTTAACTTTTCTTCTGTTTGTGAATGGTATTATTTCTGTTCTTCCTGGGTTTATACTAAGCTTTTAGATTTACACCAATTGATTATCCCGTTTAGGGCTAATTGTAACCTTTCTGATATGACATTGTCATATTTGACCCTTATTATATGATTATGTCATCAGCATAGTTCTATATGCTTCCCAGTTACCGAAGGCTATGGTTTCGTAACCGAGATTCACTAGAAGTTGTAATAACTCATCAACCACTACAGACCAGAGTAGTGGATATAAGACTCCTCCTTGGGGGCAACCCCTATAGGTTTGTGCTATTTTTGAGCTATTTTCTAGTTCGGCTGTTGGCATGCGACTTTTAGCATGACATGTATCCATTTGGTTGTCGCCGGTTCTAGACCTTTGTTTCTGGCTGCTGTTATTATTGCTTCGTGAGAGGTATTGTCAAACGCCGCTTCTATATCCAGAAATGCACATAGCGCTATTTCCTTGTATTCTATTGCCTTTTCAATTGATCTTACAAGGTCATGAAGCGCTGTTTCTGTTGACTTCACTTTTTGGTAGGCATGTTGCCTAGGGTGCAGTCGGACCTTATTCGGTCCTGTTCTAATGTCCGCCTGGTTTTTCTAACAGTCCAATGTCTGCGGCTGTACCTTTTTCCAGGGCTTTCTGGAGTCTGGAGGCCGATGGGAGATCATTAATCTCCTCACAGAATTTCTTCAATGAATCTCTTTTGGACATTTTGAGTAAGTTGTTGTATTCAGTGAGGGAAGTTCTATATGCTTCCCAGTTACCGAGGGCTTTCGCTCTGTTGAAAAGTTTCCTGGTTTCTTTGCGCTTTACCGCTAGTTCGTCATTCCACCGAGGAACTTGTTTTTTTCCTTTGTTTTGGGAAATGGGACAACTTTGTTCGTATGCATCTATAATGCTACTTACAAGTTGGTTGGCTTGGAGGTCTGTGCAGTCTTGCCTGCTGATTTCTACCTCTGAGTTATTTATTTCGTACTGAAGGAAGTGCTGGTATTGCTGACATTTAGTTCGTTTTGGGTTTCTAAATTTTTTGGTAATATTTAGAGTGGTTTGTAGTTCAAAACATTTGTGCAGTTCAAAACATATGTGCTTCCTTTGAAACATGCCAGTTAGTAAATTTGTGAGAAAGGCAGGGGCTAGCTATTGTTAAATCTAGAACTTCCTGCCGAATAGCATTGACAAAGGTAGGGGTGTTTCCCTGATTTATTATATCTAAATTGCTAGAAGTAAGATAATTTAAAAGTGACTCACCTCTTTTATTTATATTACTACTTCCCCATATTATGTGGTGGGCGTTGACGTCACAACCCAGAATGATTGGTAGATTGTGTATTTTGCTATATTCCACTAGTTCTATGACATCTTTAGGTGGAGCTTCTGTCTCCTCTCCGGGGAAATACGCCGAGGCGATGATGGCCTCTTCGAAGCCCCCTGTGGTAAGTAGTTTCACCAGTATAGCTACTGGATCTGTACGGATGAAACTTGGAATATTTAGATAATTAATTTTAGTTGATAAGAGGATAGCAGTTCTAGGTCTGCTATTATTTTTATCAAAGATTAACTTCCCCATGGATTGAGGAATACCCAGGATTTTACCTGTTGTGGCTCTAGGCTCTTGTAGAAGGACTACTTGAAATTCCTCTTTAGCGAATCTCCAAGTGAGTACGTCCATAGCCGCTGCTGCACGATGGAGATTCGTCTGGAACATCTGACGATGGTCCTTTCGCTTGTTCGCTGACATCACTGGTGAAATGCGGTTGGCGGCTATTTACCTCTTTAGTTTCTGACCGACGAGTGATGCCAGCGAATTTAAAGGAGTTCTGAAGCCCTTCTGCTTTAGTTTCTCCATCGATTGGCCGTCGATGGAGAATGTAATGACGGTGCATGTGCCCTCTTTGCGTCTACCCAGAACCTTGCAATTCGCCGCGCGTAATTCTGGGTTCTGGGAGTCGATAAGGGTGAGGATTTCCTCTGTTCCGTCTTCCTCGTGGGGAAAAAATCCCGTCACTATTTCCTTTGGAATTTTATCCTCCCGCGCGGCCTGAATCTTGGTTTGATATTTTTGTGGAAATTGTTTCCAGCCACTTTGATGTTTTATCATCTAAACAGGTAATTGCATCCATCCTGGTTTGAGGCTTAATCCCCCAAATTGTGGATGAGTACCTTCTTTTGCAGCTGCTGGAATTGCTGCCAGGATGGATTTTTGGTATGCAGCTAGCTGCTCTGCTGATAATAATTTATGGGGATGTTCGGCGTGTATAATAAAGATTGTGGTCCCTTTTAATGCGTCCTTATAACTAGTACCCGACGTTGAGGTCTGAGCCTCTGTTGCGGGTCTATGTTAGCTGCTATTATAGGCAGAGGTTTTCTGCTTTTTTATTTATATTGTGCTCTGTCGGTGATGTTGTGGAAGGTGTTCTGAGCCTTTTTGACTTTTGTGCCGTTGTCTTCGTGTCTGCCATTGGTAGACACGCTTGTTCGTATGCCTCTTTAATGTTTTTACCGTTTTGGCGATGGTACGTATACCTTCGCGTACCTGCGCCGCTTAGCCTTTTTTTCCTTCGGTCAACGTCAACTGTTTCCGATCAGCTGATAACTGTTGTTCGTTGATGCCCTTATTGGTTTTAATAGGCGGGCGGAAGGCAATTTTTTCAGCTAGGTTTCCAGATGTTTTTGGATTAGCTTGAGAAGGGTTCACCTTTTCATCAAGCCCTCTAGCTGTTTCTTCTGGAGTTGATGTTTCCATTGCCACTATCTCCATAATTTTTGGCTCTGCCAATATATTAGATGCCTTGTCGGAGGCACCATCCCCTATGTTTTTGTTGTGTGTGTGTTCCATATTTTGATTCCCACGAGTATCGCGAAAAATAATAGTCACCCCTGGCAGAGCTCCGCATTACCAGGGGAAGGCTAAATTAAACTGGAGGTCGCCTGGTATCCAGAGTTCGCATATTAACGACTATGTTCCCACTAGCCATTCATCCGTTGGCATATGCTGTTTCATTGTGGATTGGGGATTTTTGTTTCCGAGGTTTACTCCTATAGGTCACCTTATAGGTAGTACGTACCTTGCGAATCACTGGGAACCACCCCATATTAGTGATCATTGGTACCTTGAAATCTGCCTGAAACATGACCAAACCCGTACTTAAAGATGCGCAATGCTGTGAAAGGTTACGGAACCGACAGCTAGCTGTTCGGTTTGAGTCCCCCTTTCACATCCGCCAAAGACCTCGATAGGATACGGAGCCAACAGCAGGCTGTTCCACTTTAATCCCCCCTATGTTGACAGGATACGGAGCCGACAGCAAGCTGTTCGGTTTGATTCCCCCTGTCAATTGTAGATCTTTTAGCATTACCCAGTCTGCACCACGAGGAGGCGACCTACATAGTAGACCAGATTTCCCTGGCTGCATATAATTAGGGTTTCTGGACTCGACTCGACTCGACTCGGACTCGTCGAGTATTTGGGTAGTTACGCGGACTCGGGACTCGACTCTAATACTCGACGAGTCCAAATTTTTATAATTAAAAAAAAAAAAAACGTCAATCGATTTATTAAATTTTATTGTCGCTTACGCCTACCTCCAGCATAATGAATTCAGAAGAATTTTTTAAAAATTATATTTTTGTTTTGTAAATAATTTTAATTGTTAATTTAAAAAAAAACATAACAAAAATAAACAAAATTTCATACCTCCCCTAACACATTAGTATACCTCACCAAGGGAAAAACACTTGGTGAGGTATATGTAGTGACCCTGTATTTTTTTTTTTTTTTTTTTTTAAAAGGGACTCGAGAGTACCGCGACCTAAAGATCTATTGTACATATTGCCCTAAACCCTAGCCCATTTCTAGAGATATGTAAAATCTTAGTATGTGTTCGGGGGCCTTTTCGGCCAATTCATTTGTGGTAAGGATTCCTTTTCCCAAATGATCCAGTCTCCTCCGTCCTGCTGCTTCACAGGTGCAGAGTAGATGCTCTGTAGTCTCTTTGTCTAACAGACAGAGTCGGCATTTATCATCTTCAGCTAGTCCCATTTTTTTAAGGTGGTAGTTGACAGGGTGGTGTCCTGTTATGAGACCTGTTAAGGTTCTGATGTCCTTTTTGCTGAGATTTAGTAGTTTATCCACTTTGAGTTTTTGTGGCTGGATAAATTTTTTTGATACCTTCAGACCTGGTAGTCTGTTCCAGTAGAGTCTGTGCTCTTGTTCGAACCACCTGTGAATTATGAGTTTTGAGTGCCCTCTGGGTTTGCCACAGAATGGTTCTGGTCCAATGAACTTTGTAGTTGCACCTCTTCATTTCCTTCAACACCTATATGTCCTGGTACCCACATTAAGGTTACTTTGTTCCTTTTAGCCAGGATCTTTAGGTTTTGAAGACAGCTCCATACCAATTTGGACTCCTGTTTGTGGGATAAGAGAGCTTTAAGGATTGCTTGGCTGTCTGATAGTATATAAATTGTTTGGTTGCGGTCTCATCGCACCTGTTATTCCAAGGCATGCTAGTCGTTGTATTTTTTGTAGCATAACTTGTGCTTTAAGTTGTAGCGTTTTGGTCCACCACACCGTGGCGCCATATGTCACTATTGGTAGAATGATTGTTCTGTAACACCAGTAAATCATCTTGGGTTGTAGCCCCCATTTTCTGCCAAATAAGCTTTTACAGGCCCACATCGCCCTTAGTGCTTTAGCATGAGTCGTTTCTAAGTGACTGTTCCAATTTAGCCTTCTATCCAGTGTAACACCTAGATATTTGACTTTATTGGAACAGGGTATTGTTATGCCATTTACTGAAGGTGCTGTGATATGTATCTTTCTTCTATTTGTAAATGGTACGATGTCGGTTTTTGTTGGATTAATGTTAAGATTCTTAGACTGACACCAGTTCATAATCAAGTTTAAGGCCAATTGCAGCCTCTCAGAGATGACAAAGTCATGTTTGCCTCTTATGATTATGACGAGATCGTCGGCGTATCCCTATGGTCTCGAAACCTTGCGTTGTAAGGCGATCTAGGAGCTCATCAACAACAATAGACCAAAGCAGTGGAGACAGTACTCCTCCTTGGGGACATCCCTATAGGTTTGTGCTGTTAATGTGCTGTTGCCTTTAACAGTGACCCTGTATTAAATTTCCCTGTATTTTCTCCAATTAAATTCTCAAATTTAAGACTCATTATTTTATAATCACCTGATATTAATTTCAATAAAAATATAAATCAAAGTATCAAAGCGATTGGTCAATTTAATCACCCGATACTTCAATTCAATTAATTCTAAATTTGATTGGTTAATGCACAATCTCATTTTAATCAAGCATCTATATAATGCGATAACAGAGATCAGTCATTATCAGTTGTCTTGGATCTATCAATTTAATTAGTCGTTTTTTTTATCAGTCGAGAATAAGTCGAGAAAAATACAAATTAAAAAGTACAGTCTACAATAGTTAAATACGTAAAATAGTTAAATACGTTAAAGTGCGTTACAAACAATTAAATAATTTAATTAATGAATAAATATATAAAATTAGTTGGAGTGAATTATGAAACTGTTAATAAATTAATAAATTAAGACTACACATTGAAATAATAAATTAGTTTAAAACATAGATAATAAGTTTACATAAACATTATATAGATATAATTAAATAAATAATTATTAAATAAATTAATTATATAACTTAAAATCTATGGTGTATTCATTTAATTTGCAATATAACAAGTTAATGTGGGTTTGACTAAAAGATAGGAGAACTTAGTGAGAACCTACAATTGGTGACCCCTACAAAAAAGAACACATAAAAACTAAAAAATTAATAAAATAACATAGAAAACGATAAAATTATCGTCAGTTTTGTAAAAAAAAAGAAAATCAAACATAAAAAAAAAGCAAATTTAAAATCAGTGCTTCAATCTATAAAAATTAACCGCCCAAGCGGTTAAACAAAAAGGAAAAGCAGCATCGAAAACGAAAAACCAACAATTCACTGTAACAGCAATAATTTTCAGCAAAACGCAACATTTTCAACTTTAAATCATCAAATTTCAACAATTTTCAACATGAAGTATGAAATTCAGCACCGATTTCATCAAATTCATCGGTAATCATCAAAATACAACATTTTTCATCTAGAACATCATTTATTTTCCATCATTTTCATCATTCATGCAACGTCATCGGAAACAAGTAAAATTTTCCATTATATTTTTTTATTATAATTGAACAAAAATTATCAATTAATATCGGATATATTATATACATATTACAATACATATATAAAACAAAAATATATATATCATTTTTGAATTTTTTTATATAAGAAAGTTTTTCTTCTGAATTAATATTACAAAATTAGAATTAAGAACAAATTAATTTTATAATAAATTTTCAATTTTTAAAACAAATAATTATTTAATTTAAAAAAAACAACATTGAAATCATTTATTTTAAAAATTCTTTAAAATCATTTAATTTGAATTTCGCATATATAAAAAAAAGTTTTTAAAAATTATACAAAATTTTTCATTAAATTTAAAATTATTAGTTTTTCTTCATGAAAAGTAATAAAATTCCGGTAAAAATAAAAATTTACTTGAAAATAAAGAATTATTTAAAATACATTATTATAAAATAATAATAAAATTAAAATATTTAGAATTATCTTAAAATATTTAAATTTATTAAAAATATATTAAAATTTTTTAAGATATATTAAAATCTCTTTAAAATAAGAAAGAATATGAAATTTTTTAAATTAATTATTGCTATTATAAAATAAAATTTATTTATATTACATAAAATTACATCATAAAATTTTTCGAAAAATATTCGAAAATTTTAACAATAAAATAAAATTTGGTATTCGCCCGCAACAATTAATTTTATATATACAGATTTTTTTATTTTTCTCTTTGCGCACACAAAAATATTTTTTTATAGTACACACAAAATTTATTTTCTCGCTCCGAATTTGTTTTCTCGATTTTTTTTTATTTTCTTATACGATCATTTTTGACCATAAAGGGTATTCCAAAAATAGTGTCAGTTTTTTGTTGTTGTTTTTATTATCTAAAATTGGGACATCCAAAAATTACGTCAAGCAATTTTATTGAAATTTAGAAAAATTTAGCCGGTGATAGATTTTAAAATAATATTTATTTTTCCTTTACAATATTATTTACTATCATTACATATCACCAACAACAACATTTTATTTAATTTAGTTTATTTTTTTTGTTGTTTTTATTATCTAAAATTATTTTCCTTGATTTTAAAAAAAAAAAATTTTTTTTTGAACAAATTCATACAAGATGAATAACGACGCTAAACAGGACAACTCAGAGGTCGGTTCAGACAACACGAATACGACAAACGAGGTTAGAATAGATCCCGTACGGGTACGATTACCAGCATTTTGGCCTACAAACCCTGCAACCTGGTTCATACAGGCCGAAAAAAGTCTTTGGCTACGAAAGCTACCACAAGTCATCCATGTAGCTTTAGTTGCGTTCGGCGACAAACCACTTACTGAATTAGCAGAAGTGGCTGACAAAATTAATGAAGCGCAACAAAATGCTAGTATTTTCGTAACCGCCGCAAACAGCACGGATACAAATAATGCGTCAACGCATAATACCGAACAGTCCGATTTTAATAATCGATTAGCACGTATCGAAGCCATGATCGCAAGGCTTGATATATCAAAAAACAACAACGACAGACCGAATCGTAACAGAAATTCATTTAGACACCGCAGCACGAGTCGGCATTTAAGAAGATTTCGATCTCCTTCAGCTTCATCGACCGCAGAAACACTATGCTGGTACCACAGACGATTCGGCGATAAAGCGACGAAATGTCAGTGCCCTTCAAAATCTGAAGTAAATTACCCAAACTAATCGACGCACCGAATATAGCGGCTAACGGTGCAGTCAAATTTAATAGCCGTCTTTTCGTCCGCGACGACGCAAATAATATTGTGTTCTTGATCGACACGGGCGCTGATTTATCGGTTTTGCCTTGCAAATCGAAATCAGTAAACAATACATCCGACATATCACTTTCCGCTGCCAATGGTACAGCGATAAAAACTTTCGGCACAAAAATGTTAAAGTTAAATCTGGGACTGCGTAAAAGTTTTATACACGAATTTCTATTAGCCGATATTGATCGCGCCATTATCGGCGCTGATTTTTTGAACAAATATGGTTTAATTGTCGACCTTAAAAATAGAAAAATTATAGATCCACTTACAAATCTTTCTATTCATACATTGACAATCGTATCAGACACACCGACACCTAAAATAAATATCGTTAAAAATGAATTTTCAAATCTTCTATCAGAATTTCCCGAATTGACGCAACCTCCCAACTACTTTAAAGAGGTAAAACACTATAGTTTATCGCATAGAAACTAAAAACCAATTACCATTTGCCAAACCGCGCCGACTCGATTCCACTCGACACGACGCTGCCAAAAAGGAATTCGATCTTATGGTTGAACTAGGCATTTGTCAACCTTCGTCGTCTTCTGCCTCTTCACATGGTTCGCAAGAAAAATAATGACTGGCGTCCATGCGGAGATTACAGACAGTTGAACTCAACTACAATTCCCGACAGGTATCCGATTCCACACATTCAGGATTTTGCCATGCGATTGAACGGTTCGAAAATATTCTCAAAAATCGATTTGGTGCTAGCTTACCATCTTATACCGGTAGCAGATAGCGACGTTCACAAAACCGCTATCACTACACCATTCGGGCTGTATGAATTTCGAAGAATGCCTTTTGGGTTGCGCAACGCCGCCCAAACATTCCAGAGATTCATGAATGAGGTTTGCCGTGGACTGGAGGTCGTGTTCGTCTACATAGACGACATCCTCATTTCATCTCCGGATGCAAAAACACATAGACAACATCTAAAGCAGTTATTCCAGCGGTTGTCGGAGTACGGAATAACTATTAATCCAACTAAATGTGTTTTCGGTGTAACTAATTTAACTTTCCTCAGTCACACCATCTGAAGTGGGTATTTCTCCTTCTGAAGATAAAGTTGATAGTATAAAAAAGTTTCCCACTCCTACGTCTATCCGACAAATACAGCGATTTATAGGGATGGTAAATTACTACCATCGTTTCATTCCTAAACTCGGCGAATTTCTTGCTCCGATTTATGCGTACCTAATACAGATCAGCAAGACCAAAGGCAAAAATAAAACATTAACATGGCCAGATGAGCTCAACCCGCCGTTTGAGCAAGTAAAAACAGCGTTGGCTCACGCCACGATGCTTGCACATCTACAAACGGACGGAAAGCTAATCATCATTACTGATGCATCTGACACAGCATTAGGGGCCGTCTTGCAGCAACAAACAGAGCAAGGTTGGCAACCCCTTGCATTCTTGTCACGCAAATTATCGCCAGCTGAAAAGAAATATTCTGCGTTTGATCGAGAATTGCTCGCGATCTACGTAGCAATCAAGCATTTTAGATATTCGGTAGAAGGCAAAGAATTTATAGTATTCACGGATCACAAACCGTTGATAAACGCAATTTGCTCTAAAACGGAACGAAACCAGCGACAGACTCGACACCTGGACTACATTTCTCAATTTACTATTGACATACGACATATTTCTGGGAAAGACAATGTCGTAGCAGATAGTCTCTCGCGTATCTCAGAAATTTCGACCGGGAACACGGATAGTTTCGACCTCAAGATGATCGCACAACAACAAAAAGGCGACGCAGAATTACAAAAATTATTAGCGATTTCAAATTCCTCTTACGAACTGAAGCAGATACAACTACCAGGGCTGGAATTATACTGCGAAGTTTCGACAGACAAAACGAGACCTTACGTACCAGCATCGCTACGACGAACAATTTTTAACACTTTGCATAATTTGGCGCACCCTGGGATTCGAGCAACAAGAAAATTGCTCGTTTCCAGATATTTTGGGCCATACATTAACCGTGACTCGAATCTTTGGTCCAAGGACTGCATCTCGTGCCAAAAGACCAAAATTCATCGTCACACAAAAGCACCACATCAGACTTTTGACATGCCGAACACACGCTTCGAGCACATACATATGGACTTGGTAGGTCCCCTTCCAATTTCTGATGAGAAATCATACATTCTGACCATTGTCGGTAGGTACACGCGTTGGCCTGAAGAATACGCTATCTCAGATATGACCGCTATAACCGTTGCAAAAACTTTTGTAACGCAATACATTTCTCGTTTTGGTATTCCGGCAGCGATCACAACCGATCAAGGTACTCAGTTCGAGTCTAAGCTTTTTACAGAGCTGAGAAAATTTTTAGGCGTTTTTAGAACCAGGACCACTCCTTATCATCCGCAGTCAAACGGGCTAGTTGAGCGTTTCCACCGCCAACTTAAAGACACAATAAAAGCACGCGGTAACAGCCAGAATTGGAGCATAGAATTACCGTTAGTCCTACTCGGAATTCGCGCCGCGGTTAAGGAAAACCTGAAATGTTCTCCAGCAGAAATGGTGTATGGACAACCACTGAAGTTACCAGGTGAATTCTTCATCGACTCTAAACCTGGCATACTGCACTCCGACGGACTTATTAACAAACTACGACAAACAATGCGGAATTTGGTTCCAACGCCTACGAGACAGACAGCACAAAATAAAATTTTTGTTCCCAAGGATCTAAACTCATGCGAATTCGTGTTTGTCAGAAGTGACAAAGTCAAACCGACTTTAGCACCGACGTACGACGGACCTTACCGCATAACGCGACGACTTAGAAACGTATTCATCTTGTTAATTAATGACAAAGAACGTTCAATATCCGTCGACAGACTCAAACCGGCCTATGGAATATCCACCATTAAGTCGGAAGTCTCAAGTCGTAGAGTATCATTCAAAAAAATAAAATTTTAATCAAATTAAAAAAAAATTTTAATCGAATAGCAACTTTAATGAAATAGTAAATTTTTAAGTTTTCAAAATTTAAACGCATCACTACCAACTTCACTACTACGTTTCACTTGGAGGAGAGTGATGTAGTGACCCTGTATTAAATTTCCCTGTATTTTCTCCAATTAAATTCTCAATTTTAAGACTCATTATTTTATAATCACCTGATACTAATTTCAATAAAAATATAAATCAAAGTATCAAAGCGATTGGTCAATTTAATCACCCGATACTTCAATTCAATTAATTCTAAATTTGATTGGTTAATGCACAATCTCATTTTAATCAAGCATCTATATAATGCGATAACAGAGATCAGTCGTTATCAGTTGTCTTGGATCTATCAATTTAATTAGTTGTTTTTTTTATCAGTCGAGAATAAGTCGAGAAAAATACAAATTAAAAAGTACAGTCTACAATAGTTAAATACGTAAAATTAAAGTGCGTTACAAACAATTAAATAATTTAATTAATGAATAAATATATAAAATTAGTTGGAGTGAATTATGAAACTGTTAATAAATTAATAAATTAAGACTACACATTGAAATAATATAAATTAGTTTAAAATATAGATTATAAGTTTACATAAACATTATATAGATATAATTAAATAAATAATTATTAAATAAATTAATTATATAACTTAAAATCTATGGTGTATTCATTTAATTTGCAATATAACAAGTTAATGTGGGTTTGACTAAAAGATAGGAGAACTTAGTGAGAACCTACATATACTAATGTGTTTTGATTTTGAAATGAAAGAGGTATACTAATGTGTTTTAATGTGTTTTGATTTTGAAATGAAAGAATCTCTCAATTCATTAGTTTTTTTGAAATATTTGTACGTTAAACCAAAAATGAATTCGCAGAACAACGGCACTTTTATTTTTCAACGTAAAAAAAAACGATCAGAAGACTGTAAAACTCAATAATGAATGAAATTAAAAATCAAAACACATTAGTATACCTCACCAAGGGAAAAACCCTTGGTGAGGTATACTAAAGTGTTTTGATTTTGAAATGAAAGAGGTATACTAATGTGTTTTAGTGTCTTGATTTTGAAATGAAAGAATCTCTCAATTCATTAGTTTTTTTGAAATATTTGTACGTTAAACCAAAAAATGAAAAAAGTAATTAAAAACAATTATATAGTTTGAAAGCTTATGGAGTTTTGAAAATAAATGAATTAATTGATAAATTTGAGTACATTTTCTTTTTAATTTTTTGGCACGACCAGTAAAGCACAAATTTCAGTTGAATTGAAAATCATATAATATTATTTTATCAGATTCTTGAAATATTTTTTGTTAAAGATACCGGACTCGGACTCGACGAGTTTTTTTAATTTTGGACTCGGACTCGTCGAGTCTTAAAAACCCGAGTTTTCAGAAACCCTACATATATTGCATATTTACTATAAATATATCGCAAATTTACATTATATAAAACCAAAAATACGCACGTTTATAGTTATATATTTATATTTTTTTTTCGTACAAAGCATGCTCACATTCATAAGATAAAAAAATAATGTTGATAAATTTCATATATTTATTAAAATTAAAAAATATTATTTGAATTTATTTAAACGTTTCTTTATGTTAATTACATTATTGTGTATTTGCGTAATCCCGTGTTTTGTTTTAATGTTAAAAAAATGCTTTTTTAAACAAAGATATATTAATTTTTAATCACTTTCAGTTTTTCATATATTTTTTTTATAACTTGTATACATATTTGCAATATATAGGTTATAAAAATATTTTATTTATTCAGAATTAGTGAAATAGGTTATTAAGTGAGATACCCAGAATTTAGTGAAATAGTTTATTAAGTGAGATACCCTGTATTTGTATTTAATGTACTCATGTGAAATTATGTTATGGTATACAAACCTTTTTAAAGCTTCATTTAAAATGCATTGATTAACTTATTCAATAAAATATGAACCATAAGCCTAATTTGTGAAATCATGAAATTTTTCAAACTTCAATAAAATAAATGTGGTATACTGCTTTTGAAAGATTGTTTTGCAACTTTTTTTCTCAAAACCCATTAAGGATAACTTTATAGCAAAGATATATAAAATATTTGTTGGAAATACATCATCAAACCACTTATTATTTTTTTTAAACTTTTTTTTAATAGAGGATATATTCTGAATAGGGTAAACCCCTATTAATAAATAAATTATATAACATTGAGAAAAGTAATGAAAATTGTAAAATTATTAAGAAAAAAAGATTAAGTGTTACTGAAAAAGCGATAATTAAAAAAAATATGATGATCAAATAGTAACTTCTACAAGTTCTTATGAAGAAGACTTAATAATTTAAAAAAAATTAAGCAATATAACTCAAAAAGAATTCATAACACAAAAATTAGTCACAGAGTAAAAAAGCTTTCGAAAATAAAACATTAAAAATATCAAAGGATATTTTTAATGTTTTATTTTACCAGGCCTGATTTGGTGAGAAATTTTCTCTTCTCTGGTAATTGTTTAAATTTAATTGAAAATTGGCCAAAAGTTGCTGTAAGAATTGGTAATTCTTTAAATTTAATTGAAATTGGCCAAAAGTTGCTGCTGGTAATTCTTTAAATTTAATTGAAAATTGGCCAAAAGTTTCTGCAAGAATTCTTCAACTTGACGGTAATATCCAAACTATAATTACATGAATTACATATGCTTACATGAATTACATATAATGACATGAATTTTTTTTAGAGTTGTCATCATTACAATTTGTTTTTATATTACTGAACTTGCTGCCACAATCTTCATTAAGATAATCAACTGCGCAGACTAAAAGGTTGTAATTCGAGGAATGTATAAATAGATTAATTCTATTTAAAAATGTCTACAAAAAATTATTTTGCTCAATTAAAAAATGATAATTTCTACAAAAAATAATTTTGCTCAATTAAAAAATTTAATTTATTTCCAGCTTAACTTACCAAATAAAGAACTACAAGAAAAGGTTATTACCACGCCATAGCTAAAGGCAAAAACAAAAAAGCTATAACTGAGCTTATATTATGTGTAGAAGCAGAGCTAATACTAATACCATTGCCAGTTGAATTTAAGTTCAAGAATTTCATGAATGCTTACAAAAATTCTGGATGTTTATTTCACTTTTTTTTTTAAAATCCATGATAAAAAATTGCCAATTAAAATTAAAGATATTGAAAATAAAATAAATTAAGAAATTGAAAAAGAATTATAAATCACAATTAACTTATTTCAAATACTTTGTTAATATATAATAAATAATTTAAAATTTATTTTGCTCTTTAATTATAAAATTAGTTGTACTATATCACTATAAAATTACTTGTATCTGAAAATAATTAGTCGTTTAATTTTACATTTTTATGGTAATGTCTACTATTAATTAAACTGTATATAGTAATGGAATTTTTTTGTTTTATATGCGGAGTACCATTTAATTAATTATATCATAGCTCATTTAAAATTACAAGAGCATTTTAAAGAAAATCAATCAAATAAATTAATTAAATGTAACATAAATAAATATTGTCAAAGTAGTTTTGCGACTTTGTCTGGTTTGAGAAAACATGTTAAAGAAAAAACCTGTGTGAAAAAATTGCAATCAATTAATAGTTCAAATTTTAACAGTTCAACGGTTAATAATTATCTAATAACCAATTTGGAAGTGTGTTCAAATTCTTCGGCTATAACAAAAAGTAATGATTTTTTTGTGCCTCCCATGTCTTCATTATTTTGAACAATTTTTCATTATAAAAAGAATTTTTTTTAATCAAAGAAAAAGTAAATGATGACTTGATATATTTCTCTAAAATTGAGGAAATATTATAAAATAAAAATGAGCTATATTTTTATTTTAGTGATTATATTGACATATATGATAACTTTTATTGTGCATGTAATATCTTTAATAGAGAACTTCCAGAACAGAATTATGTAAAATATGTAGATATAAAATGAAAAACAATGTTATGAATATATATTTTGCAATAAATATAACAAAAAATATATATTAAACTATAATATTAATTTAATATAGCGATTTGTAATAAACCGAATATTTAAAAAGTACCATTTATTTTATTTTTTTACTTGTATACTTACTTTCAGCTGTTTTATATTTGTTAAATGGTGTACTTTTATTTGAAGGCGCATTGAACTTTAATGCAATAGATGCACCATTTTTGTTTTTATCTATGCACTAAAAATTAAATTATTTTTCTAGATCCACCAAATTTAGATACCGTAATAAATATTTGGCGAATTTTTAGTTCTAAATGCAATTGATTTTAATTCGCAAGGTTCCAATTTTGATTTTGCAATGCGTTAAATCTAGAATTTATATTTTTAGATTTATTACATTTTAATGCAGTCCACTTATAATTTTTACTTGTTGTTGCATCAGATTTTACTACATTGCGGCTCGAATTTGTATTTTTAGATACATTAGATTTTAATGTAGTAATCTTTGAATTTTAATGTCTACATGCATCAGATGTTAATGCATTGGAGCACGAATTTGTATTTTACGATAAATTACTTTTTAACGCAGTCAATTTTGACTTTTTTATGAATTAGATTTGAATGCATTGGAGCTCAAATTTGTATTTTTAGTTGTATCAAATTTTATTGTAGTAAACTTAAAATTTTTATTTCTAGGTCTTCAATATATATTCTTGAATATATATTTTTAGCTGTATTTTAATGCAACGAACATAAATTACATAAAATTGTGTTGCTTCAAATATTAAACTATGTAATGCAAGCGCTGTATTGTAATATAAAAAAAAATTTGCACAGGACCTTTACATACCTGTTGCATTACATAGCCGAACCTTTTTCGGCTATGTAATGCAACAGGTATGTTGCAGGTTCTGCTCATGATGCTGGAATTTGGGCAATGTCAAATGAAAGGCGTAAATTGGAATTAGAATATGAATATGGAACGAGAAATTCTTGGCTTCTTGGAGATTCTGGGTAGAGTATCCATTGGAGAAATGGCTTATAACGCCATTTAGAAGTACACAGTTAACTGTGGCACAAAGTCTGTTTAATCAGCTACATGCTCAAGCTCGAAATTCTATCGAAAGGTTGAATGAGGTGTTAAAAATAATATTTCACCGCTTAATGGGTGAGAGGTTTGTAATCTGCTCCAAAAGTTACCAGAATCACCATTACAATTCTGAATTTATTGCTGAAAGTTTACATGATATTGGGGACAGCAATGAATTATTGCACAATATTGAAAGCACGAATCGTACGTAAGCGAAAATGAAGATTAGATGCTGATGCGACTGATGATACTGCAACACAAAGTCGTGATAAGTTATTAACTTTACTATATTCACATAGAATATAATATTTATATATGAAAAATTTAATAAATTTATGTTATAATGGTATTTATTTGTACAATAAATATATTTTGTTCACTAAAAATAATAATAAAAAAAATATATACACTTATGCATTAAATTACATTGGAAAAAAAAACTAAAACAATTCATTGTAATATAATTATTATAGTATTAAAATAAATATAATAAATATATATATGCACGTATTTATTAAATTACATTAGCAATATATATATATATATAATAGAACAGCGGTTTTGTTTTAAAAGTATTGGGTAAAAAACATATTTCATCAAATTTAAAACTTCCTACTTCATTTTCAATTCCAAAGTTTATATTTGGAAATTTTGACTATGATCACGATCAACATACCTTAAAAATAAAAAAAATAAAAATTGTAGAACATTTTACAAATCCTAAAGTTTGTTAACATTATAATTTTGTGAAATCCAAGATCTTACATTGTTAGGAAAAATAAACAGTGACCTTTGTTTTTTTTTCAAATTATTTGCTTCTTGTTAATGTTACATCACTCTCCTCACTTATTTTAAGTACTATAACGTTTGTACCCACTCTCCGCATGTTACATCACTCTCCTCACTTTTTTTTAGTACTATAACGTTTTTTAGTACTATAACGTGGTTTTATTTTTCTGTAACATTTGTTTTCGTAATTTTTTGTTTGTTTTATTTTTCAAGTCAAACCAAACAGATATTAATAACATTATTAAATTGAATTTATTTGATACCTTTTTACAACAATCTCCATCTGCATATAGCTTTGGAGTGAGCTGTTCCCAAAGCTCATTTACATTTGCTTTATTTTTACAACATTTCACAAATGCTCCAGTGACGATTTCTGAATTATTTTCTGAAAAATACAACATAATATTAAATTGGCTTGTGGTGGTCATTTTGTTTGATTATTCTTAAAGATGGGTTATAAAGAATTTAATATAAAATCTAATAAACATTTTTAAAATATAAAATAAAATATTATTTTAATTATTGTAAATAATATTATTAAAATTACACAAAATTTTTAATTTCTTACTTACATTTTGTTTGATGGGCTTCTATCTATTACAGTTCAAAAACAATGATACAGTATCGATTTTGTCTATTTTGTCGAACTTCGAATATTTCGAAATCTTTACATCTTGCCACTGGGTATTAATTTTGGTTTAAGTGTTTTTGTACAAAATGAAATATAATTATAAGGAATAAAAATAAACACATAAAAAAAGATTAACTATTAAATAGATTTAGAGATTTTTCATAAGCTATTGAAATTTTTGACGATTTACTATATTTCGTAAAAAGGACGTTCTAACAAAAATTCGCTATAAGAATTTTAATGCATTAAAGACCATTAAAAAATTTGAAAAAAAGTAAAAAAAATTAAAATTTTGTTATTTTTTTATACTTTTTAATTTAAACAATAACAATTTATTTGTTATATTCATTAAATATAAGAAATAATAGCGCGTCTGTGCTAAGCACAGTTTGCACAATGAATAAGACGGCTCTGGTTCGACGGGTCCTACTTGACTCGCTGAGCGTACTTGAGTATGGATCAGAGCTGGCTTCTCTACAGGTTGCATGCTGCCGAGACCAAGTCATTCGTAAAGGTGTTTTAAACTAATCGAACATAATAACAACGATGAATTAGGAACAGTAAAAAAGGTAAAACTGCTACATTAGCAGTCATGTTATTGACCATAAAATATTGACCGTGAGATATCACACGACAATTGATCAAACACATTATTTAGATCAGCAAAAGGTAATGTAGACGAGCTTCATCGTTTTCATCTTTTTGAAGAAATTTTGAAGTAATAACTTCTAGTAACTTTAGTCTGCTACAGAAACAAATGTCTTGAAACCGGTGAAAATGGAGCTACTATGAGCAGCCTAATCCAACGACATGAGAAGCAATTTGCACGATATGCTACAATGACCAGTTTATACTGCTATTGATCTCAAAATATCACAGGACAGTTGATCGAACCCAAGATTCAGGTCAAGACAATGCAAGTTGGATGAGATCTATATGAAGAAATTTGAAGATTTATAATTCATATCAACTTGAGTCTACTGCAGTAATGAATGTGATTAGAAGAGTCAAAATTTATTGTTCTCATATCGTTGGCCTACGCTGCTTGTAGTAGCTCCACCAGGAGCAGTGTATTCCAACAACGTTACTGTAAGCGCCATATACGGATTATATAATAATTTTTGTCATAGGAAAATTTTTAAAAGAAAAATACTATAGGTTAGACTGTGTAGTCCGCACAAGTGCGCGGAAAAGCTTGACTTAAATGTTAACCCACATGAAATGTAAAAATGTCGAAACATTGTAATATGGAAACTGAAATGTGGAAACATTGTAAAATAGGGCAATATACTGATTGATACCAGGGCCCAAACTTCTCTGAAATTCAGATTCTTTTTTCGGTACTATTGTTTAATACCAGGGAGATGTCTGCAACAGTGTTAGTTCACCTCTGAGGATGCCACACACAGATGGTTCAAAATTGGAGGTAGGCACAGAATCTAGCGTGTATTCTAAAAGACACCAAACTAAAAGAACTATACCGATCACTAGATAAGTCAAAAATCTTTCAAGCAGAGATACGGGCCGATTTATTGCCGCCCAAACGGGCCGATTTACTACTACAGTTACCAACCAATGAGAGAATCTCCGTTTAATATGATAGTCAGGTTGCTATCAAAGCCCTGAGATCGATGTATTTATTAAATCAGCAAGTCAAAGATAGTCCCACACTAACTGACACAAAGACGTAGTATATGTCTGATGGCTCCCTGAAAGTACGCGATTGAACGTAAAAAAGGTTTGCCGGAAAGGTTGCGGAGCTTATATCTGCCGAACTAACGGTAATAATAATAATTGTAGATCTGTTGTCGGTATTTGTAGAATCTACACTAGAATATCTTATATCTGGTGCGAAACCATTTCTTCACGAATATCATTGCGCAAATATTTGTACCTGGATGTTATTGAGTCATTACGAAGTTCTCCTTAACTAGTGCCACAAATCAATTCAAAAAAATATGTAACGGTCATGCACTGTACTTTCTCTTACTTTACTATCAAAATAATATTTCTATTTCTTTCCGTTAATAAACCTGTTGGAGTCATACTCTCATTTCTTATTCTTTTGACTGTTTTCTAATCACGCCACTCACACACACATACACAGTTCTTATCAATTGGTAACAACTGCATGATTATCAAAATAATATTTAATTAATTAAATTAATTAAAAAATTAATTAAAAATTTATTTTTTCATCCTAAGTCAAGTTTTCAATCAGTTCGGTCGTAGTCAAAGCAAAATCAATTTAATAAAAGTCGAAAGGTACAGTCGCGTCAATTTAATTAGTCGAGTCAAATATGATCATAAAATATAATAAAAATCTACTTTAATAACAATTCTAATAATAAATAATAGTAATAGACAATAGTAATAAATTAACTTAATTAATTTTAATATTAGTAATAAATAATAATTATAATATAAGATTAATCCTAAGAAGAAAAATAAGAATAGTTTTAGCGCTAGTTAAGTGTAATCATAATAATAGTTAAATTTAGTTAATTAATAGTTTAATAAAGTGTAAGTTAAGGTAAAAACTAAATAACATTGTTTTATTTCAACTACCTGACACATACTGGTGACCCCGAAATTAAAAAAAAAAAAAATACAATTATTAACTAAATTAACAATTAAAAGTGACAATCATATAGCGCCTAAAATAAAAAACATATTAAAATTCAAAAAAGTTTAATAACTTATTTAAAACAAATAATGAAAAGTGTTTAAAACAATTAAAATCACATAATAATGATAATTTTAAACAAAAATTTATTTTAAAAAAAGTTCATACAAAACATTAACATACGGTGAAATTTAATAGAGGTGACCTTCAAAATTAAAAATATAACATTAAAATACAAAAAATTGTAAAAGACAAATTAAAATTACATATAAAATTACATATAAAATTACATATATTAATCAGTATTTTATATACTATATAAAAATAAATATTTTTTTTTCAATTCATAAATACTTAAAACATAAATTACAATAGTTCATACAATATTTTTTAAATATATTTTTTCATAATAATTTTTTTTCTACAAAATTGTACAGCGAAATACACAAAACATTTAAATAAAAATGAATAATTTCAAATTTTTATTAATGTTGAGAAAGATCAAAATTATTGTATGAATAATCAATATTCTAAAGTATCAATATTCTAAAATATAAATTTTTATTAATATTCAAATTTTTTATTAATATTCTAAAATATCAATACATTTTTCTAAAATATTAAAATTATTAAATTAAATTGTAAAAAAAAAAAAAAAAAAAAATTATCAAAATTAAATATAAACATACATTATTATTTAGACAATTTTTCTTAAATATATTATACATTTAAAAATATATTAAATATATTATACACAAACAAAAATATTATATTTGTACAAAAACAATTAAAAATCATTGTACAAAGGAAATATAATTTTACAGTACACCCTCGATTTCTGAAACATATAAAAATATTACAAAAACAGTAGACCTTCGAAATCTCGAACGGCTACCATTCATTTCAGAATTCACGGTATAATTTAAAAATATTTTTCCTACAACATATATCAAATTACAATTAAAAATTCATACAAGATTTTTATTATATTTTCGGTTTTTTATTTTTTTTCAATTAATTTTACAAAATTTCATTTTTTTTCCAATACACAAAATTTTTATTTACTTTTCGCAACAAATATTTAAATTTATCTACGTTTTTATACTTTTGATTTACTTTGACCACTTTGCTGCATTTTTTTTTTCTCATATTCTCTTCATCATTTTTCTTCTCAGTGCACCGAAAACCTTCTTTCAAACCTACAATAAAAAAAAAAAAAAAAAAAAAAAACTGCCAGACCCGAATCCTGAAACAGAAAAGCCAAGAATATCAAAAACAATGACAGATACAGAGACTATACACACCGACGCCATTGACTTCGCGAAAGTTCGCTTACCATCGTTCTGGCCGAATAATCCAGCGACGTGGTTCATTCAGGCCGAAGCACAGTTTGCGGTATTCAGAATAACACGCGATGAAACCAAATACTGTCTCACGATTGCTGCTCTACACCCTGAAACTTGCGAATCAGTCATCGACATTATCGCTGAGCCACCAGTGATTGATAAATATCAAAAATTAAAATCAACGTTAATATCAAGACATTCCGCTTCTGAAAGTAAACGTCTCGAAGAGTTATTGGAAAAAGTATAACTTGGTAACCAAAAACCATCAGCACTTTTTCGTTCAATGAAACAGACCGCTGGTGGCACATTTGATTCCAATATTATAAAAAAACTCTGGTTACGACGACTACCACAAGCAATAAACATCGCTTTAGTTTCGGTAGGCGACAAACCAACAGATGAACTGATTGCGCTGGCGGATAAAATTTTTGAAGCCACCGAAAATGCATCATCCTCATCAATCAATACACTTTCCAATAACTTTCAGAGACCAATACACAATCACGACAATAGTTTAGAACAAAGATTATCACGATTAGAAAATATGATTTCAAAAATAAACATTAACAGCAACAGCAATCGGCAAGACAGTAATTTTTCAAGAAACCGATCAAGATCACGGTCTAACAAAAGAAACAGCCAATCAAACCAAGGCTTATGTTATTACCATAAAAAGTTTGGTGCCAAAGCGCAAAAATGCGCATGGACCAAAATTTTGCACACAAAGAATAACAACAGTTCTGCGGCCTCCCCAAACTAGAACATCCTGTGGCCGAAACGGCTCAGCCACAGGTGATCAATCAAAGCCGCTTATTTGTTAGTGACGTTAGCAGCAAGGTTAAATTCCTAATCGACACTGGCGCCAGCTTATCCGTCATACCACAAAAACATGTCACCGATAAACGTTCAAAATCAGATATACTCTTAACTGCTGCTAACGGCTCAGTAATCAACACCTATAGCTCTAAACTTCTGACATTAAATCTTGGCCTTCGAAAAACTTTCTGTCAACCTTTTATAGTTGCCGATGTTCAACACCCTATAATAGGTGCAGACTTTCTACAAAAATTTGGACTGCTGGTTGACGTTAAGCGAAAACGTTTGGTAGATCCACAAACCTCACTCCAAGTATCCACACTAACAGATGGCCCGAAGCATATCCGATCTTTAATCGGATATGCTTCGGGCCACCTTGTGAAACGATTCACAATGGTTAGCAGGTAGCTGAAATCTTCGGATGTTGGTAAGGGGCCTACAATGTCCATATGGATTTGTTCAAATCTGGTGTTCGGGAGTGAAAATGTACCCTGCTGACTAATTGTATGTCTGTGTACTTTGCATTTTTGACATTGTACACAATTTTTAGTCCAGCGGGCGATATCTTTATTTAGGCCGGGCCAGAAATAACGTGCCGCTATTAATTTACGTGTGGTACGCATTCCAGGATGGGAAAGATTGTGCAACACATCGAAAGCAGTTCTGCGCAATTGCTCAGGCAAAAAACAGATTTTTTACCAGTAAATGTGTCACAGTAAATCGTTGCGTCCGGGAATTCAAAACGTTGTAAATTAAATTTCGTTGAGGGATCTTTTGGTTTCTCTAATATCGTCTTTAAATCGCTGTCTTCTTGCTGGTATTTTGCTATTTTTATGATATTAAAATCGTTGTGTAAGGAGGAAATGTCCGAAATACGAGAAAGGCTGTCCGCGACTAAATTTTCTGAGCCTTTCACGTGAACGATGTCTGTCGTGAATTGCGCGATGAAATCAAGGTGTCTCGTTTGTCTTGGGCTTCGTTCAGTTTTTGACTTAATAGCAAAAATTAGAGGTTTATGATCCGTGAAGATTCTGAATTGTCTTCCCTCGATGAAATATCTGAAGTGTTTAATGGCTAAGTAAATAGCTAAAAGTTCACGGTCGAAAACAGAGTATTTGCGTTCTGCAGGTGAGAGTTTTTTTTGAGAAGAATGAGATAGGTTCCCAATGATCGTCTTTGAATTGTTTTAGGACTGCTCCTACGGCGATGTCGGAAGCATCAGTCGCTATGCTGTATTGCCCGTCGAGTACAGGGTGTGCCAAAATCGTAGCGTTAGCCAGAGCTTCCTTGACCTTATCGAAATGCTGGTCTAGCTCTGATGGCCAGTAAAATTTTTTTGGAGATTTTGGATTTTGAAGCAACAGCGTGAGGTGTGAGTGAATTGGTGCTAAAAGTTCAGCAAGATGTGGTAAAAATCGATGATAATAGTTTATCATTCCGATAAATCGTTGAATCGATTTTATTGAATCAGGACTCGGGAAGTCTCTGATTATCGTGATTCTGTCGTGTGATGGAAAAATGAAGGAAGAATTGATCGTGTGGCTGAGGAAATCGATTGAATCGACTCTAAAAACACATTTCGACAAATTGATGTTGATTCCGTAATCGGCAAGACGTTTGAAAAGTATTTCAATGTGTTGTAGGTGTTCGTTTTCGCTTTTACTCGCGATGAGAATATCATCGATGTACGCGAAAACGAAATCTAAGTCCCTACAGACTTCGTTGATGAAACGTTGAAAAGTTTGAGCAGCGTTTCGTAGCCCGAATGGCATCCGCAAAAACTCAAACAGTCCGAAAGGTGTAGTAATCGCTGTTTTGTGGATGTCATCCGGAGCCACCGGTATAAGGTGGTAGGCCCTGACTAAATCTACTTTTGAAAATATGGTACAACCCTGTAGATTCATAGAAAAGTTCTGTATGTGAGGTATGGGATACCTATCCGGGAGCGTAGCGTAGCGTCGCCAATCAGAATTATTCTTCTTTTTGACCATGTGTAGTGGTGATGACACTGAAGAGTCGGATTGCTTGCAAATACCTATGTCTGTCATATGTTGAAATTCTGCTTGAGCAATTTTGTGACGTGTTGCATCGAGACGCCGAGGTCTGGCGAAAGGCAAATTACCTTTTGTTTCGATGTGATGCACAACACTATGTTTGACGGGAAGAAAATAGTTGGTGGGCTGTGTTAATGTTGGATATTTTGTTAGTAGCTGGTTAAATTTGTTAGGGCAGGAATATTGTTTAATTGAAAATGACATTTTAGTAGCTGACATGTTAGTATCTGTTAGTGTGGATACTTGGAGTGAGGTTTGTGGATCTACCAAACGTTTTCGCTTAACGTCAACCAGCAGGCCAAATTTTTGTAGAAAGTCTGCACCTATTATAGGGTGTTGAACATCGGCAACTATAAAAGGGTGACAGAAAGTTTTTCGAAGGCCAAGATTTAATGTCAGAAGTTTAGAGCTATAGGTGTTGATTACTGAGCCGTTAGCAGCAGTGAAGAGTATATCTGATTTTGAACGTTTATCAGTGACATGTTTTTGTGGTATGACGGATAAGCTGGCGCCAGTGTCGATTAGGAATTTAACCTTGCTGCTAACGTCACTAACAAATAAGCGGCTTTGATTGATCACCTGTGGCTGAGCCGTTTCGGCCACAGGATGTTCTAGTTTGGGGAGGCCGCAGAACTGTTGTTATTCTTTGTGTGCAAAATTTTGGTCCATGCGCATTTTGCGCTTTGGCACCAAACTTTTTATGGTAATAACATAAGCCTTGGTTTGATTGGCTGTTTCTTTTTTAGACCGTGATCTTGATCGGTTTCTTGAAAAATTACTGTCTTGCCGATTGCTGTTGCTGTTAATGTTTATTTTTGAAATCATATTTTCTAATCGTGATAATCTTTGTTCTAAACTATTGTCGTGATTGTGTATTGGTCTCTGAAAGTTATTGGAAAGTGTATTGATTGATGAGGATGATGCATTTTCGGTGGCTTCAAAAATTTTATCCGCCAGCGCAATCAGTTCATCTGTTGGTTTGTCGCCTACCGAAACTAAAGCGATGTTTATTGCTTGTGGTAGTCGTCGTAACCAGAGTTTTTTTATAATATTGGAATCAAATGTGCCACCAGCGGTCTGTTTCATTGAACGAAAAAGTGCTGATGGTTTTTGGTTACCAAGTTCTACTTTTTCCAATAACTCTTCGAGACGTTTACTTTCAGAAGCGGAATGTTTTGATATTAACGTTGATTTTAATTTTCTTTAATCGGATATGCTTCCAACGGCCTTGTGGAACGATTCCACAGGCAGCTGAAATTGACAGCCGTCACAGTAGCGAAAACTTTCGTCCAAAACTACATTTCCAGATTCGGAGTACCTGCCATCATTACCCCCCGATCAAGGCAGGCAATTCGAATCGAAACTCTTCACTGAACTCACTAAACTACTTGGCTGTCATAGGATTCGAACTTCGCCGTACCATCCACAATCCAACGGCCTTGTGGAACGATTCCACAGGCAGCTGAAATCTTCTTTAAAAGCACACTGCGATACCGCAAACTGGACGATCGAGCTTCCCATCATCTTGCTCTCGATCCGCGCTTCAGTCAAAGACGACCTGAAAGTTTCACCAGCCAACTAAAAACGATAATGAACAACCTGACACCTACACCGCCACGAACGCCGACAAGGAAAGTTCATTTTCCACAGGACCTGAAGACTTGTGACTTTGTTTTTACGAACGGACGCAATTAAATCAGGACTGACAAAACCGTACACCGGACCACACAAAATCATACGCAGACTTCGACATAACTACATCATCAACCTTAACAACAAACAAGTTTCTGTTTCAGTCGATCGACTTAAACCAGCCTACGTCGATCAGACTTGAAGGGGGGTGATGTAGCGGTCATGCACTGTACTTTCTCTTACTTTACTATCAATATAATATTTCTATTTCTTTCCGTTAATAAACCTGTTGGAGTCATACTCTCATTTCTTATTCTTTTGACTGTTTTCTAATCACGCCACTCACACACACATACACATACACAGTTGTTATCAATTGGTAACAACTGCATGATTTAAATTAATTAAAAATTAATTGTTCATCCTAAGTCAAGTTTTCAATCAGTTCGGTCGTAGTCAAAGCAAAATCAATTTAATAAAAGTCGAAAGGTACAGTCGCGTCAATTTAATTAGTCGAGTCAAATATGATCATAAAATATAATAAAAATCTACTTTAATAACAATTATAATAATAAATAATAGTAATAGACAATAGTAATAAATTAACTTAATTAATCTTAATATTAATAATAAATAATAATTATAATATAAGATTAATCCTAAGAAGAAAAATAAGAATAGTTTTAGCGCTAGTTAAGTGTAATCATAATAATAGTTAAGTTTAGTTAAGGTAAAAACTAAATAACATTGTTTTATTTCAACTACCTTACACGTACACCTACAAATATTATGATTCTGATGACCTACAAATATTATGATTTTATTTTGAATCTTTCTTACAACAAGAAATTCACAAAATGATATCATATCTTACAACTAACTTTGTAAATTAAGGTTTAACCTATTACTAAATAATTTTATTAAATATTATTAATTCTTTTATAGCCGTATGTTCATCTCGCCTTTTAAATTTGTTTAATTAAATCTAGTTTTAAATTTGACAAGTCTATTAAAAATTTCGTATGCTCATGATAAATTAAAGAGAGATTTAATTAAAACAAGAACTAGGGATATGAATTTGCAGTCTACTATCCAATTTCACAACCGCGAATAATTTACGTTTCTTAGGAATTGTACAAAACTATGAAAATGTTGCAAAATGTGGAAAATAAGTGCACAAATAAATTTCAACAGAAGAAAAATGTATTAAGTAGTAATACATATTATCATTAATTTTACTTGTTAAGTTTTTAAGGCCACGAGAAAAAATAATAGAAAAAACAAATAAAGAGGCACAACGAAAAGCCAAGTCAAAGCGGGTATATATATATATATATTTTTTAAACCGACGCAAGAGCGAATCGATTCATAAAAAATACCGCATAACGAGGCCCTGGTGTATTTTAAAAAACATTTTTTTAATTTAATGCAGTCTTAAAAAGTAGTTTAGTTATTAAAAAATCTATCAATTTTCTTTTATACAATAAATTCCACCAAAACCCATTTTAAATTCTAAACTAGAAAAATCACCTGTTAGTTTAACAGTTTCTTTAAGCAATTTAAAACTTTCGTTAGGAGATGCGGGAACAAAATTTTTAAAGTTGTACAACTCCTATAAAGTAAATCAGCATACGGACATCAGTATTATATTTGTTAGTCATTAATTATTATATTATAGATATTAGTTTATTCTATTTTAGGAATTTTCTATTTAGTTAGCTACGTAAATAAAATATTCTTAAAATAGAGCATTTGGCAGATCAACTATTTTAAGTCTTAATTCATTTTCTGTCTCTCGGGGGCTTCTCTGAGAAGGCTTCGTAACATTTTACTGCAATTTATTACAATTTGGATCTACTAATTTTATATGGATTGCGAACCATGAATTTCTCTATATTGAAGAAACTGATAATTGCAACAAGATAATTGTTTTATTAGTGAGATATTTGTTGTAAACTTAGACCAACATCGATGTCTCGGGTGGAAGTTGAATCAAATACCTAATGCACTACAGTCTTTAGTACATTTAGTTAGCTAAATTTTGCAGATATTCTATTCTATCTTAGTGCCTGTACAAATTATTGAAGTCAAGGTTAAATTGATTACAATGTGGTCTAAAACATTTGATATCATGCTTTTTGAAATAAGCTAACTCTGTTCAATTTAACTGGAGGATACACCCCTGTTCTTGATGTGAATGTTATTGGAGAGGGATTCATTTATTTTAATTCTTTATTTATTTGACCTTTATTCAATGGTTATAGAAATGAAGAATTAAAGTAAATCAAGTGCTCCCATATTTATTTGACAATTATTATGGTAAATTAACTTATTTACCCGTATTCTCCATTTGTTTGAACATTATTAAACTTAACAAATTTTTGAACATTATAATAGTGTCTGCTCAGTTGGCAACGTACTTTCTAAGTAATTCCTAATATATCATTCCGCTACTCTACTATATTCTCCCCCACTCCTTAATATGAATTTTCATAATATTAACTTTTTCTAGCAATTTTAACCAATATTTTATGTAAATGAAGGCGCTTTTAACGTATTGTCCAGCTTTTACTTCATGAAATGATATGAAGATGTTGGTTAAAGACATTGGTTAGATAAGTAAATACTTTGGTTGAAATTGCTAGAAAATATATAATATTTACGAACTTATATAAAAATTTAACTTGATTTGGCTACTTTCAAGATTATTTTCACCTTTAATAATAAATATGTTCCAACTCCTTAGCGGTCAGGCAATTAAAATTTTCCGTTGCCAAACCAGATTTTAATTGCAACAAAGGAAGTGTTTCATATTATTCTCTCCTATTATTCTATTCTGTTCTATTATTCTATTCTATACTATTTGTCTACTTATAATAAAATTTTCTGCTTGCTAAAAGTTAATCGATAAAATCAAGTTCAAGTCAACGTATAGTAATAGGAAAGATTTGGACTATACACGTTGATTGGGGTACAAAAGAGTGCAGTCACAAATAACCCCAACACTTGAAGGTGCACTTGTCCTCATAACGGTACTTTTTACGTTTGTAAGAATAATAAAACAATAACATTTTTAAATCAAGTCCTAAACGGACGCTTTTGGTAGATAATCCTATTTGGAGTTAAGCTAAATAGAATAGTTATTTAAGATCACAAGTTATCCCAAACAGGATGAGGGTTAAAACAAAAAAATATATTTTACTTTTAACATTTTTAACAAAATTATATTAATTGACCAATTACATTGATCAGACCATATAATATTAACAGTAATATAACAATAGCTGAACCCGAACCCGCACGGTCTTAAAGTGGGTTCAGGTTCAAAATTTATTTATTTTTTTACAGAGCAAAATGAAATTAGAAATATTTTGTGTAGAAATTTCTTATTAAGTTTCTTTGAAAAGTAAATTATAGAGAAAATGTATAATTTCCACTAAATATTTCTCTTTCCCTATATTTCATTTCGTTTTCTGCTGAAACAAAAATTGTTGAGTCATTCATAACAATAATTAATATAGATTTATTTACTTTTCTAAAAATTTAAAATATATTTTATTTTCTAATTTACTAGAAACTAGAAATATTAAAAGATAAAAACAATTATGGCTGTCCAGGCTAACTTCAGCATAACTAAAAAATAAAATATTATTAAAAAATCGATTTTTTTTGGTAAACTTTGTGAACCCGAACCTAAACCCGAACGCGTACCCGAAACTTTTAAATTTTAATGTGTTGAACCCGTACCCGAACCTAAAATTTTCAGGGTTCGAAATTGATTGTAACAGTAAAGTAAAATTTTGTTTAAATTAAAAAATTAAATTAATACTTATGTTTTTTCATAGAAAAACTGATTAGCGGCGATGAAAGCCATTCTAGCCTTCCCTATTTGTGTTATAACAAGGAATCTATAATTTAAATTATTTGTTAAATTTTCTCCTAACTTAAGTACATTTTGGTTAGTTATTTTTATGTTGTTTTTTGTTTTTGCGTGAAACTGTCTCCAATTTTGTCTAATGTTGCTATTTATTTTTTGAAAGCTATTTCTAAAAAGCATAACTTCATACTTACTATAGTTAATTGAATTCTTAACTTCCAAGAATCTAAATAGCTTTGTACATCTTTTGAAACATCTTTTGTAAGTATTTTTGTGCCGTTCAACCATTTTTATTTGCTTTATAAATAATAAGATCATCGCAAAGGCAAGATTTGCATTTTTAGATTTTTTATAATTAAATTTTTCTAGAAGTTCGCTTATATATACATATTAAAAAAAATTGGATCATTTACAGTTCCTTGTTGTAACCCATTAAGTGTCTTAAAAGTTTTATCTGTACTTTTTTATCCATCTACCACTACGAACTTTTTATTTATTAACATTTCTCTTATTATTTTAATTAGATGGTTTAGAAATTGATATTTTAATAGTTTTTATAATAATCCATTTATCCAAATCGGGTTAAATGCCTCTTTCAAGTCTATTAAACAGGCACCAACACATTCTTTTTTATTGATCGCCCAGCATATGTCTGATGTTAGTTTATTCACCGCGTGTATAGCTGAATGTTTTGCTGTGAGATTCTTAGGGTTACTCTGTTCTATGCCCGGTTTTGCTATTGGAATGACTTTTTCCAATTTCCATGTTTGTTTATTTTTCATGTTTTTGAAAAGATGTTTTAGTGTTTTAAAAGTTATGAAGTAGTTGTTATGTGTTTGATTTTTTTTTAATTTGTTTGCCCTAAAATTTTTGTTAAATGTTAATTATTGTAATATTATTTTCTTTATCTAATTCTACTCTGTTATTAAATTGTATTATTTTATCTCCTATTTGTTTAGTTTTTTCGTCATTATTTAATATCTCTATTTGTTTGTGTGTTTCCTCAATATAATTTCCTATAACATTAATTAAGTCTTCATGTTTTATTATAATACATATATCTATTCTGGCCATGTTTTTGTAAGTGGTTAATTTTCGTTATCTTAATTTCGTTATCAATTAAATGTTTGTCAGTCTCTCATTTAACCAAAAGTTAGCTTAAATAAAATTTTTCGATAAAAATGTTCATCATTTTCAAGTTATTCAAGACCAAAATTAGAAAATAAACGACGTTTATGGTGGTCTAATGGCTTCAGTTCTTGAACCAGTTGAATTCTTTTCTTAAAATTTTCCATGTTGTTGTTTGAGAAAGATTTAATTGTTGAGAACGACGTGGAACCGATAAATTTGGATTTTCTCTTACATTTGCTGATACCAAATCAATATTCTCTTGTGTGCGTGCATGTCGTACTGGTACTCTTGTATCGTGTAAATAAAATTCACTTTCAAATTTGTCTTCAAAGCGTCGAATAGTGAATAAATTAGAGTCACGACGGTGTAATGCCTCGATCGCTAATTTTATCCTAATTGTGGTAAGTTTTTCCCGTGAAATAAAATCCCGCGATTCTGGAAATATAAACTGCATCAATTTCCCGGGACATCCCGGGAAGGAACCTCTACAACCAACATTTCAAAAACTGAGGAATTTGAAAATAATTTCGATTCTTCTGGTATTTGAAATGGCGATTGTTTGAATGTGGCAACAAAATTGGACGTGTAGACTGGGCTTTAAGTTTTCATTGACTTCTTTCAGTCGAACAAAAGCTTGTTTAGATTGTTTCTTTATAGGTAATATCAAAGGCGTCTTTAGAAATTTCTCGCCCAGTGCTAAAAAAATTATGTTATTTTTATTACTAATATTACAAATAGAATAAATATAACATATGCATATATGTATTAATATTATATTATATCATTTTATTGACTAGGATATTACAAGAACCAAAAAACAAAAATAATAAAAAAGTAATATTAAATTAACATTAGCTTACAAAAATTCTACAGCCCAATGTTTTTTTAACAAAAAAATTAAGAAAAAATAAATTTCTTTTAAACAAAAATATAAAAATATAACATTAAATAAAAAAAATATAACGAAGAAAAAGGATAATATTATTTTTTTTCTAGATTTTTGTCTTGCAAAACTATCAACTATTTCTTCACAGTCAATATTTTCGAAAAACTCACACTCAATAGCTAATATACTTAAATTATTAAATTTTTCTTGTTCCAAGGAAGAACAAAAATGATTTTTTAGTCTTTTTAGAAGCGAAAAACTTCTTTCACCTGAACAGTTTGTTAATCCTATAATCATAAATATTCTTAACGTAATTTCTATGTTTGTAAAAGTGGATCCGATATCACAATCGATTATTGTTTTTAAAAGAATTTCTGATTGTGAATTTTCAGTACCAGTTTTCGTTTGGTCCTAATTTATACGAAAATTCGAATCACTAGAAAAAAAATGATATGGTGTAGTACTTACGTCAAATTGTTTGTTTCTTTTATGTTGCCTAGCTGTTTTAAAATCTTGACACCTAGTTATTAAAATTCTTTTTTATAAAAATTGAAAGACTCTAGCGCTCGTTTGCTCTGCAGATATGCATATAAACTATTATATATTTTAACACCTACTTCAATGTTTATTTCAACTTTTTGAAGTATTTTACTTGCCCATTAATTGCATTTAATATATCAAACAAAATGACAACATTATACCGGTTTCAAGAAAATTTAATTGGTTTAATAGTCCCTGGGCTTCTATTTTTTCAACTGTTTTTTCGTAACATCATTAATAATGTTTTGCAATGCTTTTTTATAAAACTCGTATCCTGATTTAATTGCTTTAACTGCATCTGCTCTAACAGACCACCGAGTATAACATATTGTTTTTGGAACAAAGCGTTTTGTTCCTAACCCCTTTTTTAATAATTCCCATCTAATGGTTGACATACAAATTTTGTACCAGCCTAAATAGTTTCGATATACAAATTTTGTCCAGCATAAATAGTTTAGTCGCTTCTTGACAACATTCTGCTAAACATTCACTAATTAAATTTAATGAATGTGCTGCACAAAATATAATGGATTATTTTTAACTAGAGGCCTCTCTTGGGAATTTTTTTAAATTATTTATAATTTTTTTTTTTCAATGTCATGAATAATATTTTGAAAGTGAAAATTTTATAAAATTATGGCTTTTATAAAATTTACGGCGCCCCATATATTTTATTTATCGTGAAAGAAAAAGAATCCAGAAATACTTTAAATACCGCAATGTTAGTTTTCTAGAATATAGAAAAGTTTGGAAAGATTGGCTCAAGAACGTAATTGTGATAAATAAACTAATAAAAAAACTATGTAAAAATACCACAACACATATTTAGCGATTACAACTTACTTTCTTACTTTCTTTAAAAAATCTAAAACTTAAACATAACATCTTTCGCCATTTGTATTATTAAATTAAATTATTAAATTAAAATAAAAAAAATAGTCTGTTAAACTTTATATAATATAATAGTACGTATATAATATAATAGGTGGTGCACCCATGACCATGTTCCATCGTTGTTTTCAGATTCCCATAGTTTCCAAACCTTACTTGTAAAACCTTAACCACATGATTTACTGCTACATACTGTAGATTAGATTAGATAAAACTATCTTTCAAATAGTATTTTAAAATTATTTCCCCAAAAATCACTGCGGCTAGTAATATTGTAATGTCACTAATTATTTAAAGCTCAGCAGCAAATGTTATATTTTTAATAAAATCAAAAGTGTTCTTAACTCTTTCAGACCAGCTAAAAAATTTACGATTATGGGATATCAGAAAAAAAAATATTTTTTACTTTTTTAATTCCGGAAAAACCTACTCTACACGAACATGTTATGTCCTGTCCTTTCTTAGGAGTCATACGAGAAAATATTTGTTTTTACGTTATCGTAATGTAAAAATAAGAATTACCCTTTTTGCAACTCAGATTAGAATTTTTTAGTCGATCTGAGAAGGTTAAGTAACTAGGATATAATATGCTTAGGTTCTAAGAAGATTTAGTTTGTAATTGTGCTTAATAATGCGAAATCTAAAAAGAAACTGAAGTCTAAATCACAAAGGAAATCGTCTCTTTTCTGTATCCCACTTTTCTGTATCCTTCGTCACTTAAATGCTTTTAGTCGATCTACTACTGGTGTACAAGTTCATTGTGAATAAAACACTCAACTTAAGTAGAGACAATCAACTTAAGTAATTTAATATTACTAAGTTGATGTGTTAAATAAAAATAATTTTGATCGCTGATTGGTATGCGATATTTTGGAAAAACCCATAGGCAGATAATTAATTAATTATTTAAAGTAAGTTGGGTTGATTGTTAAAGCTAAAAGAAAGAACATCGGTTCGGAAATTTTTTCCAAAAAACGAAAAGTTAGTAGAGTATAATAATAATAAGTCGGTAACTAGTTAAGTTTCAATCGGTAATTATTATTGAAGTATAAAACGAAACATGTTTAAATTGTTCAAGGTTAAATAATTTAAAAAATAGATTAAATTAATAAATAATTTTAATAATAATATTTTATTCTGAAAAGTGCGGTTATTTATTTCATAAGACAATAATGTATAATACGTTATAATTATACGACCAACGGCGTTGCGGACAGGCAAACCCGAATGGAACAATTTTGAATAAAATAATTATACAACAAATGGCGCTACGGACTAATCCAAAATTACGCTTCTTGGACGTACTTTTCGGGTAAAGCGGATAAAAAATTGTAATAAAATTGTAGAAAAATTACAAAAAAACACAGTGAAATAAAAATAATAAAAGTTTTACAGTAATAAAAATTTATCAATAAAGTAAATCATCGAACCTAAAATTTTCAGGGTTCGAAATTGGTTGTAACAGTAAAGTAAAACTTTGTTTAAATTAAAAAATTTTTTTACATTAAATTAATACTTATGTTTTTTTCATAGAAAAAATGATTAGCGGCGATGAAAGCCTTTCTAGCCTTCCCTATTTGTGTTATAACAAGGAATCTATAATTTAAATTATTTGTTAAATTTTCTCCTAACTTAAGTACATTTTGGTTAGTTATTTTTATGTTGTTTTTTGTTTTTGTGTGAAACTGTCTCCAATTTTGTCTAATGTTGCTATTTACTTTTTGAAAGCTATTTCTAAAAAGCATAACTTCATACTTACTATAGTTAATTGAATTCTTAACTTCCAAGAATCTAAATAGCTTTGTACATCTTTTGAAACATCTTTTGTAAGTATTTTTGTGCCGTTCAACCATTTTTATTTGCTTTATAAATAATAAGATCATCGCAAAGGCAAGATTTCCATTTTTAGATTTTTTATAATTAAATTTTTCTAGAAGTTCGCTTATATATACATATTAAAAAAAATTGGATCATTTACAGTTCCTTGTTGTAACCCATTAAGTGTCTTAAAAGTTTTATCTGTACTTTTTTATCCATCTACCACTACGAACTTTTTATTTATTAACATTTCTCTTATTATTTTAATTAGATGGTTTAGAAATTGATATTTTAATAGTTTTTATAATAATCCATTTATCCAAATCGGGTTAAATGCCTCTTTCAAGTCTATTAAACAGGCACCAACACATTCTTTTTTATTGATCGCCCAGCATATGTCTGATGTTAGTTTATTCACCGCGTGTATAGCTGAATGTTTTGCTGTGAGATTCTTAGGGTTACTATGTTCTATGCCCGGTTTTGCTATTGGAATGACTTTTTCCAATTTCCATGTTTGTTTATTTTTCATGTTTTTGAAAAGATGTTTTAGTGTTTTAAAAGTTATGAAGTAGTTGTTATGTGTTTGATTTTTTTTTAATTTGTTTGCCCTAAAATTTTTGTTAAATGTTAATTATTGTAATATTATTTTCTTTATCTAATTCTACTCTGTTATTAAATTGTATTATTTTATCTCCTATTTGTTTAGTTTTTTCGTCATTATTTAATATCTCTATTTGTTTGTGTGTTTCCTCAATATAATTTCCTATAACATTAATTAAGTCTTCATGTTTTATTATAATACATATATCTATTCTGGCCATGTTTTTGTAAGTGGTTAATTATCGTAATTTCGTTATCAATTAAATGTTTGTCAGTCTCTCATTTAACCAAAAGTTAGCTTAAATAAAATTTTTCGATAAAAATGTTCATCATTTTCAAGTTATTCAAGACCAAAATTAGAAAATAAACGACGTTTATGGTGGTCTAATGGCTTCAGTTCTTGAACCAGTTGAATTCTTTTCTTAAAATTTTCCATGTTGTTGTTTGAGAAAGATTTAATTGTTGAGAACGACGTGGAACCGATAAATTTGGATTTTCTCTTACATTTGCTGATACCAAATCAATATTCTCTTGTGTGCGTGCATGTCGTACTGGTACTCTTGTATCGTGTAAATAAAATTCACTTTCAAATTTGTCTTCAAAGCGTCGAATAGTGAGTCAGTATTCCTTCGCTGGTGAATAAATTAGAGTCACGACGGTGTAATGCCTCGATCGCTAATTTTATCCTAATTGTGGTAAGTTTTTCCCGTGAAATAAAATCCCGCGATTCTGGAAATATAAAATGCATCAATTTCCCGGGACATCCCGGGAAGGAACCTCTACAACCAACATTTCAAAAACTGAGGAATTTGAAAATAATTTCGATTCTTCTGGTATTTGAAATGGCGATTGTTTGAATGTGGCAACAAAATTGGACGTGTAGACTGGGCTTTAAGTTTTCATTGACTTCTTTCAGTCGAACAAAAGCTTGTTTAGATTGTTGCTTTATAGGTAATATCAAAGGCGTCTTTAGAAATTTCTCGCCCAGTGCTAAAAAAAATATGTTATTTTTATTACTAATATTACAAATAGAATAAATATAACATATGCATATATGTATTAATATTATATTATATCATTTTATTGACTAGGATATTACAAGAACCAAAAAACAAAAATAATAAAAAAGTAATATTAAATTAACATTAGCTTACAAAAATTCTACAGCCCAATGTTTTTTTAACAAAAAAATTAAGAAAAAATAAATTTCTTTTAAACAAAAATATAAAAATATAACATTAAATAAAAAAAATATAACGAAGAAAAAGGATAATATTATTTTTTTTCTAGATTTTTGTCTTGCAAAACTATCAACTATTTCTTCACAGTCAATATTTTCGAAAAACTCACACTCAATAGCTAATATACTTAAATTATTAAATTTTTCTTGTTCAAAGGAAGAACAAAAATGATTTTTTAGTCTTTTTAGAAGCGAAAAACTTCTTTCACCTGAACAGTTTGTTAATCCTATAATCATAAATATTCTTAACGTAATTTCTATGTTTGTAAAAGTGGATCCGATATCACAATCGATTATTGCTTTTAAAAGAATTTCTGATTGTGAATTTTCAGTACCAGTTTTCTTTTGGTCCTAATTTATACGAAAATTCGAATCACTAGAAAAAAAATGATATGGTGTAGTACTTACGTCAAATTGTTTGTTTCTTTTATGTTGCCTAGCTGTTTTAAAATCTTGACACCTAGTTATTAAAATTCTTTTTTATAAAAATTGAAAGACTCTAGCGCTCGTTTGCTCTGCAGATATGCATATAAACTATTATATATTTTAACACCTACTTCAATGTTTATTTCAACTTTTTGAAGTATTTTACTTGCCCATTAATTGCATTTAATATATCAAACCAAAATGACAACATTATACCGGTTTCAAGAAAATTTAATTGGTTTAATAGTCCCTGGGCTTCTATTTTTTCAACAGTTTTTTCGTAACATCATTAATAATGTTTTGCAATGCTTTTTTATAAAACTCGTATCCTGATTTAATTGCTTTAACTGCATCTGCTCTAACAGACCACCGAGTATCACATATTGTTTTTGGAACAAAGCGTTTTGTTCCTAACCCCTTTTTTAATAATTCCCATCTAATGGTTGACATACAAATTTTGTACCAGCATAAATAGTTTCGATATACAAATTTTGTCCAGCATTAATAGTTTAGTCGCTTCTTGACAACATTCTATTAAACATTCACTAATTAAATTTAATGAATGTGCTGCACAAAATATAATGGATTATTTTTAACTAGAGGCCTCTCTTGGGAATTTTTTTAAATTATTTATAATTTTTTTTTTTCAATGTCATGAATAATATTTTGAAAGTGAAAATTTTATAAAATTATGGTTTTTATAAAATTTACGGCGCCCCATATATTTTATTTATCGTGAAAGAAAAAGAATCCAGAAATACTTTAAATACCGCAATGTTAGTTTTCTAGAATATAGAAAAGTTTGGAAAGATTGGCTCAAGAACGTAATTGTGATAAATAAACTAATAAAAAAACTATGTAAAAATACCACAACACATATTTAGCGATTACAACTTACTTTCTTACTTTCTTTAAAAAATCTAAAACTTAAACATAACATCTTTCGCCTTGTATTATTAAATTAAATTATTAAATTAAAATAAAAAAAAATAATCTGTTAAACTTTATATAATATAAGAGTACGAGCGCACCACCCATGACCATGTTCCATCGTTGTTTTCAGATTCCAATAGTTTCCAAACGTTACTTGTAACCTTAACCACATGATTCTACTGCTAAATACTGTAGATTAGATTAGATAAAACTATCCTTCAAATAGTGTTGTAAAATTATTTCCCCAAAAATCACTGCGGCTAGTAATATTGTAATGTCACTAATTATTTAAAGCTCAGCAGCAAATGTTATATTTTTAATAAAATCAAAAGTGTTCTTAACTCTTTCAGACCAGCTAAAAAATTTACGATTATGGGATATCAGAAAAAAAAATATTTTTTACTTTTTTAATTCCGGAAAAACCTACTCTACACGAACATGTTATGTCCTGTCCTTTCTTAGGAGTCATACGAGAAAATATTTGTTTTTACGTTATCGTAATGTAAAAATAAGAATTACCCTTTTTGCAACTCAGATTAGAATTTTTTAGTCGATCTGAGAAAGTTAAGTAACTAGGATATAATATGCTTAGGTTCTAAGAAGATTTAGTTTGTAATTGTGCTTAATAATGCGAAATCTAAAAAGAAACTGAAGTCTAAATCACAAAGGAAATCGTCTCTTTTCTGTATCCCACTTTTCTGTATCCTTCGTCACTTAAATGCTTTTAGTCGATCTACTACTGGTGTACAAGTTCATTGTGAATAAAACACTCAACTTAAGTAGAGACAATCAACTTAAGTAATTTAATATTACTAAGTTGATGTGTTAAATAAAAATAATTTTGATCGCTGATTGGTATGCGATATTTTGGAAAAACCCATAGGCAGATAATTAATTAATTATTTAAAGTAAGTTGGGTTGATTGTTAAAGCTAAAAGAAAGAACATCGGTTCGGAAATTTTTTCCAAAAAACGAAAAGTTAGTAGAGTATAATAATAATAAGTCGGTAACTAGTTAAGTTTCAATCGGTAATTATTATTGAAGTATAAAACGAAACATGTTTAAATTGTTCAAGGTTAAATAATTTAAAAAATAGATTAAATTAATAAATAATTTTAATAATAATATTTTATTCTGAAAAGTGCGGTTATTTATTTCATAAGACAATAATGTATAATACGTTATAATTATACGACCAACGGCGTTGCGGACAGGCAAACCCGAATGGAACAATTTTGAATAAAATAATTATACAACAAATGGCGCTACGGACTAATCCAAAATTACGCTTCTTGGACGTACTTTTCGGGTAAAGCGGATAAAAAATTGTAATAAAATTGTAGAAAAATTACAAAAAAACACAGTGAAATAAAAATAATAAAAGTTTTACAGTACTAAAAATTTGTCAATAAAGTAAATCATCGAACCTAAAATTTTCAGGGTTCGAAATTGGTTGTAACAGTAAAGTAAAACTTTGTTTAAATTAAAAAATTTTTTTACATTAAATTAATACTTATGTTTTTTTCATAGAAAAAATGATTAGCGGCGATGAAAGCCTTTCTAGCCTTCCCTATTTGTATTATAACAAGGAATCTATAATTTAAATTATTTGTTAAATTTTCTCCTAACTTAAGTACATTTTGGTGAGTTATTTTTATGTTGTTTTTTGTTTTTGTGTGAAACTGTCTCCAATTTTGTCTAATGTTCCTATTTACTTTTTGAAAGCTATTTCTAAAAAGCATAACTTCATACTTACTATAGTTAATTGAATTCTTAACTTCCAAGAATCTAAATAGCTTTGTACATCTTTTGAAACATCTTTTGTAAGTATTTTTGTGCCGTTCAACCATTTTTATTTGCTTTATAAATAATAAGATCATCGCAAAGGCAAGATTTCCATTTTTAGATTTTTTATAATTAAATTTTTCTAGAAGTTCGCTTATATATACATATTAAAAAAAATTGGATCATTTACAGTTCCTTGTTGTAACCCAGTAATTGTATTAAAAGTTTTATCTGTACTTTTTTATCCATCTACCACTACGAACTTTTTATTTATTAACATTTCTCTTATTATTTTAATTAGATGGTTTAGAAATTGATATTTTAATAGTTTTTATAATAATCCATTTATCCAAATCGGGTTAAATGCCTCTTTCAAGTCTATTAAACATGCACCAACACATTCTTTTTTATTGATCGCCCAGCATATGTCTGATGTTAGTTTATTTACCGCGTGTATAGCTGAATGTTTTTCCTGCGATTCTTAATAATGTTCCCGCGATTCTTAATAATGTTTGCAATGCTTTTTTATAAAACTCGTATCCTGATTTAAGTGCTTTAACTGAATCTGCTCTAACAGACCACCGAGTATCACATATTGTTTTTGGAACAAAGCGTTTTGGTCCTAACTCCTTTTTTAAGGAGTAATAATTCCCATCTAATGGTTGACATACAAATTTTGTACCAGCATAAATAGTTTCGATATACAAATTTTGTATCAGCATAAATAGTTTAGTCGCTTCTTGACAACATTCTACTAAACATTCACTAATTAAATTTAATGAATGTGCTGCACAATATATATATCTAGTTAAAAATAATCCAAAATATAATGGATTTTTTTTAACTAGAGGCCTCTCTTGGGAATTTTTTAAAATTATTTATAATTTTTTTTTTCAATGTCATGAATAATATTTTGAAAGTGAAAATTTTATAAAATTATGGTTTTTATAAAATTTACGGCGCCCCATATATTTTATTTATCGTGAAAGAAAAAGAATCCAGAAATACTTTAAATACCGCAACGTTAGTTTTCCAGAATAAAGAAAAGTTTGGAAAGATTGGCTCAAGAACGCAATTGTGATAAATAAACCAATAAAAAAACTATGTAAAAATACCACAACACATATTTAGCGATTACAAATTACTTTCTTTACGATTTAATATAAAAATATTTAATTTTAAATACAATTGCTATGTCTCCACAAACATCCTAAGTTAAATTTATCTACTTAAACCAACTATTCGTTGTTTTCATCTTCTAAATACATAGATTTAAGATAAAATAAATAAAAAACAAAAAAAATATTAAAAATAGCAAAAAAAAATATAAAACTTAAACATAACATCTTTCGCCATTTGGATGATTAAATTAAAATAAAAAAAAAAATCTGTTAAACTTTATATAATATAATAGTACGAGCCCACCCCCCATGACCTTGTTCCATAGTTGTTTTCAGATTCCAATAGTTTCCAAAGTTACTTGTAACCTTAACCACATGATTCTACTGCTAAATACTGTAGATTAGATTAGATAAAACTATCCTTCAAATAGTGTTGTAAAATTATTTCCCCAAAAATCACTGCGGCTAGTAATATTGTAATGTCACTAATTATTTAAAGCTCAGCAGCAAATGTTATATTTTTAATAAAATCAAAAGTGTTCTTAACTCTTTCAGACCAGCTAAAAAATTTACGATTATGGGATTTCAGAAAAAAAAATATTTTTTACTTTTTTAATACCGGAAAAACCTACTGTACACGAATATGTTATGTGTTATGTCCTGTCCTTTCTTAGGAGTCATACGAGAAAATATTTGTTTTTACGTTATTATAATGTAAAAATAAGAATTACCCTTTTTGCAACTCAGATTAGACAATCAACTTAAGTAATTTAATATTACTAAGTTGATGTGTTAAATAAAAATAATTTTGATCGCTGATTGGTGTTTTCAAATATCGCATGCGATATTTTGGAAAAACCTATAGGCAGATAATTAATTAATTATTTAAAGTAAGTTGGGTTGATTGTTAAAGCTAAAAGAAAGAACATCGGTTCGGAAATTTTTTCCAAAAAACGAAAAGTTAGTACAGTAATAATAATAAGAGTCGATAACTAGTTAAGTTTCAATCGGTAATTATTATTGAGACATGTTTAAATTGTTCAAGGTTAAATAATTTTTAAAAAGATTAAACTAATAAATAATTTTTATAATAATATTTTATTCTGGAAAGTGCGGTTATTTATTTCATGAGACAATATTGTATAATACGTTATAATTATACGACAAATGGTGCTGTGCACAGGCAAACCCGAATGAACAATTTTGATTAAAATAATTATACAACAAATGGCGCTACGGACCAAAATTACGCTACTGGGACATACTTTTCGGGTAAAGCGGATAAAAAATTGTAATAAAATTGTACAAAAATTACAAGAAACACAAAAAAAAAAAATTTTTGGGTTAAATAGTGAGAAATGAAAGAAAAATAGACAAAATTTTTAGAAAATTTATAATTTGTGGGCCACAGTGAAATAAAAATAATAAAAGTTTTACAGTAATAAAAATTTGGCAATAAAGTAAATCATTTATAAATTGTGAGAAAAAAATTATAAACAGTGAAATAGTGAACAAACTGAAAATTACATAATATACATTTACATTACCATTAGAAGTACAATAATTTTATTTGTTTAAAATAAAAATATAGTGCAAAAAAAAAAAAAAAGTAAATTTGATTTTGAGAAAAATATAAATATATATATATATATATATATATATATATATATATATATATATATATATATTTATATATATATATATATATATATATATATATATATATCTTATCTTTAAAGCCAGCTTTATATGGGGGTACACCCCAAAATCAAAATCTCCAATCCCTGTTGTAAGAGTGCAGGGAAGATTTTGTTCACTATTTTAAACATGTCTAGTTTTATTACAGTATAGCCTAAGTCTTTCTTTATTTCTTGTACTTGTAATCGTCCGTTAATTAGTGTTGCTAGTAGTAAGCATATTGACATTATCACCAATTTTTGAAAATTTAAATGGTTTTTTAACATTGTTAAATGTATATTTTTAATTTAGCCATTCTGGTACATGTTTATGCCTAATTGCTTTATAATTTTTAATAAACCCTTCCAATCGCTTTTCCTTATAGTTTTCCCTATTGTTATTAACTTTCCTAAATATTTTTCTTTGAATACTTAAATTATTTTTTCTGAATCTATTTTTAAACTTGCACATCTTGCGGAGTTGCTTTTATTGTAGAATGGAATCTTTCATTATAACTTCTAACTGTTTTTTGTATAAATCTTTTTATAGTTAAAGTTTTCTTTGTTGTCTGAGTATTCTAAATTTTTCTGCAATAATGTTATGGATTGTTTCTATATCCAAATTTCCCGTAATGCTATTTGCTTTTGTAAATTTAAAAGATATTCCTACTTCTTCTAAAAATTTTTTATTGCAATTCAATTAATATCGTTATCTGAAATAACTTTAATAAGTTTCCCTGACTTCGTAAAATGTTCTTTAAGCTTTTGTACCGAATTTTAAAAATTTATCCTATGTTTCATTATGACATAAGTATCCATATTAATTATTTGATTTATTGTTGATGATGTTTCAGTATTATTAATTTAAAAAAAAAAACTATGTTTCATTATGACATAAGTATCCATATTATATATATATATATCTAATTAAAATTTAAAAAATACGCTGAAAATTAAGTCTATTTTTAATTATTAAAGTGAAAAAAAGAAAAAAAAAAGATAAAAATGTATATCCGAGAAACCCTAAGTTTGGAGGAGTTTGGCGAATACTAGTCCGGCGGCAAGTAATCATACAGTTTCAGGAGATCACATGTTAACTGGGAACGCAAAATACTCCTAATCCACAAACTAATAATATAAATAATAATAACAGATTTAATAATAACGGAAATAAGAATAATAATAGTAATAATAGGAATACATAAAAATAAATATAATACTAATAATAATCATAATACAATTTTAATAGTTCTAACCCGACTAACAAATATAAAAATAACTATAATTATTAGTAATAATTATTTAAATAGTAATAATTAAAATTATAATCATATTAACATTATTAATCGTAATAATAATAATTATAATAACAGCAAAACAGGTTTGGATATTATTATGATGAGGATATGGATCCAAATCGTAATGGCAACATTAAATGTTATTAATGTGGAAGGATAAGCCGAGACTGCAGGAAATTGAGAAGTGAGCAGGATATAATAAATGTTAAAATCTGTTCAATGTTTGGATTCTGGAATGAGGGGGCATGACTCAACGCAATGCCAACAGATTCATGCACTAGTAAAAGTTCAAAGTGTAGTAACAGTATGCACGCTTAAGGAGAATGCAAATAGTAATTGCGTATGGTGTGGGAGAGAGGGACGTAGGTTGTTGACATCAAAACTTTGAGTCAACAAGTTACTTGAAGTCGGGAAATTGGAAACGGAATGAATTAAATCAGCCCAATCTATTCCAAAGTCAAGAGTGAAGAGAAGCAATGAATAAAGGGAGAAAAGAATTTGTAAGATTGTCGGTGAACAACAAAGCTCAAGGCAGCACAATAAATTCGGTATTACCAGATAGAAAAAAGCAGGAAGCACTTAGAATGGAGAGGCCTGAGGGCAACGGGTAATAATACCGAAAGTAAAGGTAATAAGATAACGAGGAAAAAACAAAGATTAAGAAACATAGAAATTTAGACATGAACAGTTGGGTAAGAAAAGGATAAAAAAGAAACTGAAAAAGCTTATATAAAAAAGTAACATAGATATAAAAATTAAGAAAATATTAAGAAATAGAAATAGTGTAGAAGAAAAGAATAATATATACAATGAGGAAAAGAGTGATTGTTGTGAAGATACGAAGGAAACTTAGAGGTAGTGCAATTGAGAAAGAAAATTGTGAAAAAGATGATAAAGCTGTTAATATTTCAGATATTGAAAAGTTGTACAGATTGTTCAGCTGTATGCTGTGTAATTATTAATATATAATTACACAGCATATTATTGAAAATCGATTAAGGCTGAACAAATTATTTATTTTTTACTGATTGTAAATATGCTGTGTAATAAATAATTTGTAAACGTTGAAACTAACAGAAGTCGTGAAGATATTGTTAAAATAATTAATAATAATGAATATGATATTATAGAAAATATATTGTATTTGCAAGTGATACACTAGAAATCAAAATCGATGGCTCAGCTCAAACAATGGAAAATTTGATCTTCATTACGATACAAGAACAAGATAAAGTGTCATAATTGAAAAGGGAAATTTAGAGGTATCAGATAATCAATTAAACCCAATTTAATTATACTGAAACATCATCAGCAATAAATCAAATAATTAATATGGATACTTATGTCATAATGAAACATAGTTTTTTTTTAAAATTAATAATACTGAAACATCATCAACAATAAATCAAATAATTAATATGGATACTTATGTCATAATGAAACATAGTTTTTTTTTTTAAATTAATAATACTGAAACATCATCAACAATAAATCAAATAATTAATATGGATACTTATGTCATAATGAAACATAGGATAAATTTTTAAAATTCGGTACAAAAGCTTAAAGAACATTTTACGAAGTCAGGGAAACTTATTAAAGTTATTTCAGATAACGATATTAATTGAATTGCAATAAAAAATTTTTAGAAGAAGTAGGAATATCTTTTAAATTTACAAAAGCAAATAGCATTACGGGAAATTTGGATATAGAAACATTCCATAACATTATTGCAGAAAAATTTAGAATACTCAGACAACAAAGAAAACTTTAACTATAAAAAGATTTATACAAAAAACAGTTAGAAGTTATAATGAAAGATTCCATTCTACAATAAAAGCAACTCCGCAAGATGTGCAAGTTTAAAAATAGATTCAGAAAAAATAATTTAAGTATTCAAAGAAAAATATTTAGGAAAGTTAATAACAATAGGGAAAACTATAAGGAAAAGCGATTGGAAGGGTTTATTAAAAATTATAAAGCAATTAGGCATAAACATGTAACACTAATTAACGGACGATTACAAGTACAAGAAATAAAGAAAGACTTAGGCTATACTGTAATAAAACTAGACATGTTTAAAATAGTGAACAAAATCTTCCCTGCACTCTTACAACAGGGATTGGAGATTTTGATTTTGGGGTGTACCCCCATATAAAGCTGGCTTTAAAGATAAGAAGCTTTAAAGCCAGTTTTATATGAGGGTACACCCCAAAAGTCTGGAGAACTGCTAAGGTGGTTTTCATACCAAAGGTAGGGAAGTGTCCTATTGAAAACCGTAAATCGTACCGCCCCATAAGTCTTACGTGCTTGTTCATGAGAACTATGGAGAAACTTGTGGACCACTACGTTAGGACTGGAACCAACAACGGCCGACTTCACCAAAAGCAACATGCTTACCAAAAAGTGACGTCAATAGCCAATAGAAAAGAGAATTGAACACAAAAAAGAGGCACTATGTGCATTCTTGGACTTTCGACAACACTCCTCAAGAAGCAATTGTGGCAGCGGCCAGGAATAAAAGAATAGAACTGCCGCGGACAAAATGGATTCATGCCATTCTGCAAAGTCGTACGACAAAGGCGGAACTCGGTATTAGTTCATTAATAGCACAAACCTCAAAACCGAAATCAGTAAGGTTGGGTAGTAGCACAAAGTTGCTGATTCCGAGATAATAGGCGGCGATCTAGTCATCATAATCAAGGGCAAATGTGACAGTGTCATATCACGTAGGTTAGAATTAGCATTAAACAAGATAATGAACTGGTGTAAATCCCAAAACCTTAGGGATAAACCCAAACAAAACTATTTGGGTTTTTAGCAAAAGGAAAGTAATTAACATTACTGTACCCTCACTAAACGGTATAACCATACCCTGTTTTAACGAAGTAAAGTACCTAGGCATAACTCTATACAGAAAACGAAATTGGAAGAGTTATATTGAAAGGACTCATGCTAAGGCAATAAAGGCAAAATTCGGTACAAAAGCTTAAAGAACATTTTACGAAGTCAGGGAAACTTATTAAAGTTATTTCAGATAACGATATTAATTGAATTGCAATAAAAAATTTTTAGAAGAAGTAGGAATATCTTTTAAATTTACAAAAGCAAATAGCATTACGGGAAATTTGGATATAGAAACATTCCATAACATTATTGCAGAAAAATTTAGAATACTCAGACAACAAAGAAAACTTTAACTATAAAAAGATTTATACAAAAAACAGTTAGAAGTTATAATGAAAGATTCCATTCTACAATAAAAGCAACTCCGCAAGATGTGCAAGTTTAAAAATAGATTCAGAAAAAATAATTTAAGTATTCAAAGAAAAATATTTAGGAAAGTTAATAACAATAGGGAAAACTATAAGGAAAAGCGATTGGAAGGGTTTATTAAAAATTATAAAGCAATTAGGCATAAACATGTAACACTAATTAACGGACGATTACAAGTACAAGAAATAAAGAAAGACTTAGGCTATACTGTAATAAAACTAGACATGTTTAAAATAGTGAACAAAATCTTCCCTGCACTCTTACAACAGGGATTGGAGATTTTGATTTTGGGGTGTACCCCCATATAAAGCTGGCTTTAAAGATAAGAAGCTTTAAAGCCAGTTTTATATGAGGGTACACCCCAAAAGTCTGGAGAACTGCTAAGGTGGTTTTCATACCAAAGGTAGGGAAGTGTCCTATTGAAAACCGTAAATCGTACCGCCCCATAAGTCTTACGTGCTTGTTCATGAGAACTATGGAGAAACTTGTGGACCACTACGTTAGGACTGGAACCAACAACGGCCGACTTCACCAAAAGCAACATGCTTACCAAAAAGTGACGTCAATAGCCAATAGAAAAGAGAATTGAACACAAAAAAGAGGCACTATGTGCATTCTTGGACTTTCGACAACACTCCTCAAGAAGCAATTGTGGCAGCGGCCAGGAATAAAAGAATAGAACTGCCGCGGACAAAATGGATTCATGCCATTCTGCAAAGTCGTACGACAAAGGCGGAACTCGGTATTAGTTCATTAATAGCACAAACCTCAAAACCGAAATCAGTAAGGTTGGGTAGTAGCACAAAGTTGCTGATTCCGAGATAATAGGCGGCGATCTAGTCATCATAATCAAGGGCAAATGTGACAGTGTCATATCACGTAGGTTAGAATTAGCATTAAACAAGATAATGAACTGGTGTAAATCCCAAAACCTTAGGGATAAACCCAAACAAAACTATTTGGGTTTTTAGCAAAAGGAAAGTAATTAACATTACTGTACCCTCACTAAACGGTATAACCATACCCTGTTTTAACGAAGTAAAGTACCTAGGCATAACTCTATACAGAAAACGAAATTGGAAGAGTTATATTGAAAGGACTCATGCTAAGGCAATAAAGGCAATGTAGGCCTGCAGAAGTATGTTTGGCAGTAAATGGGGGCTACATCCCAAAATGATCTACTGGAGTTACAGTAGATCATTTTGGGATGTAGCCCCACCAATTATCACATACGGCTGCACAGTTTGGTAGGCTAAAACACTACAATAACTGAGAAAGATCCACAGACTGACCTACCTTGGCATACCAGGTGCCATGAAAACCTGTCCTTCAGCATCAATGAAAATGTTTATGAACCTTCCGCCAATAGAGGTTTGCTGCGCATTCAAAATGAAAAGAACTTTTTCGCAGAAGATCTCAGAAGACATCTTTAGCTTCTAAGAATCCCCAAATTAAGGTCATTAACTTCACTCTTATCGGATAAATTGCCGACCACTTATAACTCCTAAATCCCGTTCAAAATTATAATCAGTAAATGCAACGACTGGCAATCAAAGCTTCCTAAATGGATGCATCCGTCTGGTTCACACACGGGTCCCGAACGGGTGCCCGGATAATAGAGCCAATCTTTTCTGCATCCATCTCACTCGGTAAATAAAGTACGATCTTTCAAGCAGAAATGACTACAGAAGATCTGTGCATCCAAGAAAATATAAGGCAAGCACAACGTAACAAAACAATTTCCATTATCTCAGACAGTCAAGCAGTCCTTAAAACTCTAATTTCCCACAATCGAGAATCAAAGCTGGTCTGGAAATGAAGAGGCAGTTTGCCTTGCCAAAAATGGTTCAACAACAAAACCAATTAGTGAAGAACCATTTTGCGGAAAACCAAGAAGTCACTCTAAGCTTATACTCGACAGATGGATAGAGCAAGAGCACAGCTCTACTGGGGAAAGCTTCCAAGACTACACTTATCAAAAAAAATTTATTCTACCGCAAAAAATTAAGGTGGTTAAACTAATTAGTCTCGGCAAAAAGAACATTACATCATTATTGCGTCTCATGACCGGTCACAGCCCTGTACTCTATCACCTCAAGAAAATGGGACTGGCTGAAGAAGACAGTTGTAGCCTCTGATCATCTAAGGAAAGGGAATTCTGATCTCAGACAAACTGGCCAATGTGGATCCCGAATTCATATTAAGGCTCTCTCAATATGGGATAGGGATAAGGGCAGTAAACGCACAATAGATCTTTAGGTCGCAGTACTCTCTTACAATTGTTAAAAAAAATCTAAAATATTTGTATAAAAAAAAAAATAACACTTGTTAAAAAAATAATCAAAAAACATGCTAAACAATACAACAAACGAGCTAAAGACGTAACTATTTACTGGGAAATAATGTTGTGTAACAACAAATTATTGTAGCATTTTTTTGTTGTTGTCCAAAAATATTTATTCATACCAGAATTTTGGTGACGCAATTCTTGTATGAAAAATATTTATGTAGAAACAAAAATTGCAACACATGCAATATTCAAATTACAATAATTTGGATTTAAATTAACGCAAGTTGATTGAACCGAATTTTCGTTGATCAGCATTTTAACTTAGTACACCGGTACGAAGTTTTATTGACGCGATAAGGAAAAAACGCGTACGTTTAGGTATAAAAAGCCGGCAATTTTGATATTTCAGAGTATTCTAAACTGAACTTCAGAACTTAGAAGGCATAGCCTGAAGTGAAGATGATTTATGTACTAGAATAAGTATGTTTCCTGACAAATAAAGAAACAAAAAAAGGTAAATACACATATTAGTTTCATTTAAAGAGAAAAAGGATAAAATATAATAGTGTCGCAGCCGGTAGGATGTATTTTATAAAAAATAAAATACAACAGTGGCGCTGCTGGTATACAACAACAATTTATATTTATATAAAATACAACAGTGGCGCAGCCGGTGCAACACAGATTACTATCTGTGCTGAAAAATAATCTACGTTATTTTAATTTAATTTTATTGAAGCTAAAAGGCATTGCCTAATGGTCGGCTAAGCGCACGGGCCCGGGCCTTTTTAGTAATTTTTTTTAAAAATATTAAAACATTGTTATTTTCTACGGATGTCGGATCAAAAATTAAATGAAGCCACTGTGAGTAGTTGACCAAAGGTTTTTAAAGTTTTTGGTAGTTTTGTTTCTATTCTAAACATAAAGCAAGTTTGTTGTTTTATTTAATTCTTGAATTGGAGAATTAAATGTTTTTTTTAAGTAAACAGCATTGAGTCAAATATTTAAGGCAAAAAACAGAAAAAATAGATTTAAAATACATAAAATTTTGCAAAATATAAAAGAAACGCATTTTGTTGAATTTTGTGGTAATTATAGGGAATGATTAGTAAATGCTGTAGAAGTATTGATAGTTTTAATTTTGAAGATATAAGTCCAAAGTTTTCTTCTTCTTCATCATCAAAAAGTATAATTAAAATGTCAACACCGATGAATAAGAATATGTTTATTGAAGAAGAAGGAGCTGTAGTTTTTTCTCCGCATGTTGAAAGTGAAGCATTTAGAATACATAGGTCAAAGAAGTTGTACCCAAGAAGCTCAAATAATAGACATTTAAAATGTCTCAGTAAACGATAATAGTTTAACGAATATTCCTAGCTTTTCAGGGACGGGTGAAAATCCCACATTAGATTTACAAAATTTTTTAGTCTTAGCCGAAGAAGCGTATTTTATAACTGAAGAATCAGGTAGACCATTTGTTTTAACTCAATTAGTAAGAGGAAAGTTGAGAGGTAAGGCAAATGCGTTATTTTTAATTCATAACGTATCTGCCTTCGATCAATTAAGGTCTGCTCTTAAAGGTTATTTTCAACCATATAAAGACTTGCCCCAGTTAGGAAGAGAAATCGAAGAATCCTATCAAGGACCGGAAGAAGGGGTAGAGAGCTTTGGTAGAAGATTAATGGAAAAGGTAGAAGCATATTCAGTAATGGTCAGTAACACATACCAAGCTGAAAGGATAGTTTTGGTAGAAGATATGATGAAGGTAGCGAAAAGACTTTTCATCAGAGGACTTCGTTCGTAACCATTAAAACATTATATTAGGTTCCAAAATTGCTCAAGTTTGAAAATTGCAATCCAAAAAGCACGCGATTATGCTATGGGAAATGCATTAGAAAGGTTAATCGCCGCCTCAAAGGATAGTGAGGTGGCTACTCTTTTAAAAGCGTTATTATTGAAAATGGACGGCGGAAAAAGGACAAAATAAACAAGAGCCTGAAAATAAAGTTAATTATGTAGGTAGTCAAAACTCTAATGGTCAAAAGAAGTATTATAATCAAAATAACCACAATAGTAACAACAATAGCAACAACAACAGTAATAACCATTGTAGTAGAATAGAACGAGGAAATTTTAAATGTTTTACTTTTAATTGTGGAGAACCCGCCCATACTAGTCGTTTCTGCAAAAATAAAAAACAGGAGTCACACACTTTCTGTACAAACTGCAGAATGCGTGGGCACACTAAAGATCAATGTATACGTACAACAAACATATCAGCTATGCATGTTTTGAATTCGCAGCAGAATGCAAAACCTGCGCCTTTGCAGAGGCAATTAGAACAAACAGTCAATTGCGAATGGTGTGATATGCCAGGACATGACTTGTTGTACTGCCCTGCTAGACAAAAATACAAGGCGAGAAAGGTAATCGAGGTTGGGAAACGAGTGGAGAATGAACCAAGAAACCCCGGTTCATTCGAAACCACAAATGCAGAGGAAGTGCAAAATTGCAAAATAGATCAATTAATAAAATTGCCACTTGATATTGAAGCTAACGGAACAGTAACACTTTCAATAAATACAGGGCCTCAAGTGAGTATAATAAAAAATACTTCACTTCTGAAAAGTATAAAAATTGATAAAAGTCAAAAAACACACTTCAGAATCTTACTTGGACAGAATGAGACACTTGGTAGATGTAATGGTAAATTCCTACTTAATGGAGGATTCAACTGTGAGTTTCAAGTGGTGACCAAGGACGAAAGAATATCAGGAGATATTCTCGGTTACGATTTTTTGGTAAAAAATTATAATATTTTTGGTGTACAGAAACTCCTGCAATTCCCAGAAACATTGGAAAATAAAACCGAAATTCTAGTACCATTTGTAAAATCATTAGCCAAAAGTTGTCAACTAACAGAATATGACCAACCAGGGCAATTACATAAAGAAATCATTAGCACAATGGATAATTTGGCAACAAATAAAATTTTAATAGAAGTAACTGAACAAGTAGAAAAAGAAAACGTCAATAAAGACGTGCCGGAAGAAGGAAAAGATAAATGTTGCATGGGTGATTTAGATAAATGTTGCATAGGCGATTTAGTAAAAAATGTTAATAATGTAAATTTTGAAGATTCACAGGATTTACAGAAATTGGTTACAAACGAACTTACTGGCGATAAAAAAGATAATAAAAGTTTTAAATTGAAAAATTGTACAGAGAATATAGATTATGAAGATAGTAGGAATTTTGCAGTAAATTATTCTAGTGCTGAAGAGAAAAAATTATTGGTTAATGTTTTGAAGGAAGATTGTAATAAGATGTAAAAAATTCAGATGATTTATCGGAAAATAGTTTGGTATTAAATAGTAAAGAAATAGAGGATAATGAAGAATCACAAAATACAGATAATGTAGAATATTTCGAACTAGAAGAAGTAAATAAGATTTTAATAAAAAAATCAGATCAGCATATATTTGAAGAAAAAGTCAAGTTGATTGGAATAAAGTGGAAAGCAATATTAACCAAGTGTTGGTTGGTAAGAAGGATTTTTTTTATAAATATAGGAAGACTAGAAGAGAAAGTTTATAACAATGAAGAAGTATGTAATAAAATTATAATATATAGACCAATCAGAACAAACTATCGCGAAACAGTTTTAGTAGGCGCGGATGTGGTAAAAACTGCGTTAATAGATCACTCTCGTAGGCGAAGCAGGTTACGAATTTATGGAAAGAATTAGAAAGAAAACTAAAAAAAAAAAGAAAGACATAATTGAAATTACGAGATGAAAAAAAAAAGAGATAATTTAAGTAAAGAAATTCCTTTTTTAATTTTAATTTATTATTTAATTACTGCCATAATTATACAATAAAAGAAGTCAATTAATATCAGTACTGCGAGATCTGACAATAATTGATGGAATAGGTGTTATTTGGTTAGTTATAAGAAAATTAGTAAATAAAACCTAACATGTTAAGAATTACTTACATATTTAACCAGCAATTCAACCGAGAGCACGTCCGCAAAATATTAAATAAGTTTACATTTTTTAGCTACTTTACTGCGAAACTACTTTACTTAAATTAAAATTACTAGTTTACATTTTTTTTTTACAAAACAAACAAACTCGGTTTAATATTTTTTTTAATAGGATTAATTAATTTTTTTTATTATTTGTAAAAAAAAAAAAACTCACATACAACCGAGGTTTGCGGTATAACATTTTTTTTTTTGGGTCTATTTCCGTTTACCGTGTATTTCTTCTCGGTCAACTTTTGATACCATTCACCAACCTATAAATAAAATAAAATTAAAAAATTTATAAAAATAGAATAATTTATAAAAAAAACATCCTTCAGCCGATTTTTTCAGGAGGATCCGTTCCGTTGTTAAGTCGAGAATAAATAACCTAAAAAAAATAACATTTATTAATATTTTTTTTATATATTTAAAAGGGAAAAGTAAACCAACAAATGACGTTTCAAACCCCGAAATCAATTTATTTGAAGTCAAACCTAAAAATATAAAAAACCCACAAAGAATTAATCATTAAATTAAAATACATATTATACTTATCTGATATACTACAGCAAAACAGTAGCAGCACAATTTATCATGTCGTGTTAAATTGGCAAGTGGATCATCATCATCATCTGTATCATCACTATAAAATTTGGTGGCACAGCCAACTCAACAAAATTATAACCACATTTTTTTTTTATTACCCAATAACAATGTTGACAATAGTAATAAAAAGCTTTTCAGTGTTGACAGCGTGCGCGATCATATCAACGCTAACGACGCAAACACATTAATGGAAAATTTATTAAGCAAGGGAACGCTAGTTTTTTTAAAATTATTTTGTATTGTTAGGATTTTTTTTTTTATTAATTAATAACAAATACAAGGTTATGACTATAGGGTAAAGCAACTTTTTATTTTTATTTTTTTTGAATAAAGAAACAAAAGTAAGCATGATGACTACAAAACTTTGGATAGTAATTTTAATAATGATAGGGAAGACGGGAGTACAAGAGACACCAATTGAAGTAAAGGAAGTGGAATCTGTAGGAGTTTTCTTTGAGAATTTAGAAGGAATGTTGGAGTATAGGTTATTACATTAAAAGGTGTAGAATTAATAACATGCACACAAAACAGGAAATTTGCGCTAGCCTGCCAATAATATACGAACCCTATTTAACGTCTTGTCCCCAGTATCCTAGAATTATGGAACGCTAATTGCCACCAAAACCAGTTAACAAACTAACAAATAACACAAAAAGAACTCTTACACCGACAAACTAACAAACTAACAATACACAATAAACACAAAACAACAATTTAGCCTTCTAGATTTCTTTTTTTTTTTAGAGTTTAGCACCATTAAGTCAGATATATTAATCTTTTATATTTTTTTATATATATTAAAAGACTAGGGTTTTGTTTCAAATAATTAATAAAAATATTCACAATTTTATGCACCGATTGCCGACTACTAGAATTTAGTTTTTGCAAACTCCGCGTTAAGAAATAAATAATAAGGGGCCGATCTAAAAAGAATATTCTTAATTCCCGACATCCTGCGTATTGAAATTTTTTAGAATTTAGACAGGAATAATTTATAAAGTACATTATCATTAAGATTTTGTATTTGGGTAATTAGATACTTTCAAATCAGAATTAGATGATTAATAAGATTTGTTTTTGTATAATATTTGTTTTTATATATAAGATTTTTGTACAAGATTTTGTTTGTATAATTTTGTAATGCTAATCAAGGTTGTTTTTTGTTGTAGGTTACTTATCCTTAGTTTGTCTCTTTGGTTAAGAATTATAAATGAATTTAAGAATATAGTAAGAAATTAGAATTAAATTAGAGAAAAAATAATGATCAAACTTTTTAAATGTTAAATTGAGAAATATATTTATTAACTCAAGTGTAGAATGAAGCTGAATCCGTGAATAGTTTCATCATACATTACAAATAAATAACGTTAAATTTTTTAATTACGGGTTTTTTATCACAAGAAGAAGATTTAGATAAATTTATTCTTGCGAAGGGGAGGTGTGGTATTTGGTGTAATCTTTTACACCAAATTATTTTAAGACCACGTTATCTCGAATTCAAATTTAATTATTTAAAAGAGTAATATATTGTTGCAATTCTGGCATTATTAATTAGGACAGATGAAATGAAAGTAAAAGTTGTTGAGATAAATAAAAGTAACAAGTTGTAGGATTGTTAAAAAGATTATTGTAATAGGAAATATTGATGTATAAAATTTAGGTATAAAATAAATTATATAATCTAATTGAAATATTGTAAAAGAATTTCAAAATATTGTACAATTGGAATTTAAATATTGTATAATTGAAATACTACAAGATAATTTGAAAGAAGACTTATTATATTGAAATATGTATTGTAAAAGATTGTAAAAGAATTTGTATTATAAAAGAATATTGAAATATGTATTGTAAAAGAATTTAAAAATATTACAATTGGAATTTAAATGTTGTATAATTGAATTGAAACACTGTAAGATAATTTGAAATAAAAATTATTAAAGAAAATTTGTAAAAAGAATTGTATATTTGAAATATTAAGGAAGAATTATAAAGAAATAATTGTATATTTTTAAAATGGGTTGAATGTACTAAATATATGAATAATTGAAGAATCTCATGAAAAAGAGGATAAGTAACCGCAAAAATTGTTAACACCTTGAATAATGTGTAAAATCTTGTTCAAAGTCAAGTAGGAAAGGAAAAATTTTTTATAATTTTATGAATTTTTTTTAATAACTAATATTAAGTAAATTATGTAGTACATTAGTAGAACAAATTGTATAATACATAAGAATATTTTTTTTGTAAAATTAGAAAACTCTAAAATATCAACCACCAAAAAATAGGGCTTTTTTTGACTCGGCAGTGGGAGGTGTTGTGTAACAACAAAGTATTGTAATAGTTTTTTGTTGTTGTCCAAAAATATTTATTCATACCAGAATTTTGGTGACGAAATTCTTGTATGAAAAATATTCAAGTAGAAACAAAAATTGCCACACATGCAATATTCAAATTACAATAATTGGGAGTTCAATTAACGCAAGTTGATTGGAACGAATTTTCGTTGCACAGCATTTAAGTATAAAAAGCCGGCATTTTTGATTTTCCAGATTATTTTAAACTGAACTTCAGAACTTAGAACACATAGCCTGAAGTGAAGAAGATTTCTGTACTAGAATAAGTATTTTTCCTGACAAATAAAGAAACAAAAAAAGGTAAATACACCAAATTATTAGTTTCATTTATAGAGAAAAAGGGTAAAATATAACATTGGCGCAGCCGGTAGGATGTATTTTATAAAAAATAAAATACAACAGTGGCGCAGCCGGTATACAACAACAATTTATATTTATATAAAATACAACAATAATAAGGTCAAAAATAGGTTAAAATTTATACGAAATTGAAAATCGCACAAGAAAATTTATTGGTATAATGCATGCAAATAATTTAGTTCATTAACATTTTAGTTTCAACGTTAATTTTTATATAAAAATCATTAAATTCAGGAATATAGTTTGAACTATTTATAAGAGCATGAGACATAGTGTCATGAGACGTGCCACACGTAATTAAAAAATTACAATAGATAAATTATTTAAAGTTAGACATTTGAAAAATGGCTTAACAACTGGCTTAATTTAATATTAATTTAACTTAAATATATTATTATAAAGTATAACCTAAATTTATCCTGTAACGGTAACCAAATATTACCTCTCAAAAGATAAGATGGGCAATAAACAATTTAAACCTATAAATCGGCCTAAGTAGACAGAATCTTCCCTGTACTCTTACAACAGGGATTGAAGATCCTTATGCGCAGTATGCTAAGAATCTTTGAAAATTTTAAGTCGTAACACCTCATAAGTCTTACCATCTTCTTTATCAAAACTATGGGAAAACTAGCAGACGACCACATAAGAACTGGACCCAATAAAGTCCGAGTTCACCAAACACAAAATGCATACCGAAAAGGAAAGTCAACAGAATCTGCACTTCACGACCCTGTAAAGTAAATTGAAAAGGCAATTGAACATAAGAAAGTAGCACTATGTACATTCTTAGACTTAGAGGGAGCTTTCGACAACATTCCTCACAAAGCTATTGTGGAAGCGGCCAACAATAAAGGATTAGAACCGCCGACGTCAAAATGATTCATGCCATGCTATAAAGTCGTAAGACGACGGCCCCCAAGGAGGAGTACTACCTCCATTGCATTAGTCTGTTGTTGTTGATGAGCTACTACACAACTTTGCTGATTTCGGTTTCGAAATAATTGGCTATGCTGTTGACCTAGTCATCAGAATCAGGTTCAAATATGACAGTCATATCAAGTAGGTTACAATTGGCATTAAACAAGGTAATCCAAAAACCTAAATATTAACTGTAATTATACCATTTAGCAGAAGGAAGGTAACAACATTACTGCACCCTCATTAAACGGTATAACCATCCCCTATCTAGGTATAAATAAGCAGTAAGCTAAATTGGAACAGTTACAGGCAATGTTGGCCTGCAAAAGTATGTTTGGTGTCCCAAAATGATCTAGTGGTATTACAGAATGATCATCCTACCAATTATCACATCCGGCCGCAAAGTTTGGTGGACTAAAATACTACAATACAAACTAGGAAAGATCCAAAGACGGTATAACCATCCCCTGTTTAACGAGGTAAAGTACCTAGGTATAACACAAACAATAAACTAAATTGGAACAGTTATACATCGCAAAGACTCATGCAAAGACAATAAAGGCAATGTGGATGTGCAAAAGTATGTTCGGGGTCACAAAATGATCTATTAGTATTACAGAACGATCATCCTACAAATTATCACATACTGCTGCACAGTTTGGTGGACTAAAACACTACAAAGTACAGGCAAAAGTACAGGGAAAGATGCAAATACTGGCATGCCTTGGCATAACAGGTGCCCTGAAAACGAATTATACAGCAGCAATAGAAATGTTCCTAAACCGTACGTCAATATATCTCCTTGTCAAAAAAGAGGTAGCGAGAAGTTTGCTGCGGATTCAAAAGCCAAAAAACTATTACTGAGAAGACCTAAGACGACATCTTCAGCTCCTAAGAAACCCCATAATAGAAGTATAGCCTCACTCCTATCCGATGAAATGCTGACCACTCAACTCCGAAATCCCGTTCAAAGTTTTAATTAGTGAACTGGCAATCAAAGTTTCCTGAAGTAGAATCAGACGCGTCCGTCTGGTTCACAGACGGGTCGCGAACCAAAGAAGGAACGGGTGCTAGGATCAAAGTATCAACCTTCTCTGCATCCATATCACTCGTTACAGAGGCTACAATCTTTCAAGTTATTGCGGTAGAAATTATTGCGGTAGATCTGCGCATCCAAGGAAATATAAGGAAAGCACAACGTAACAAAACAATTTACATTATCTCAGACAGTCAAGCAGTCGTTAAAACTCTAATTTCTCACACGCAAGACTCAAAACTGCGAATGTCTCCAAAAATTCATCACTCTAGAAAAAATGAATACTGTTACGTTAATGTATGTGCCAAGGCATATAGGAGTCGCAGGGAACGAAGAGGCAGATCGCCTTGCCCAAAAAGGTTCAACTAATTGGTGAAGAACCTTTCTGCGACAAACCAAGAGGTCACTCTAAACTTATACTCGACAGATGGATAGAGCAAAATCACAGGCTATACTGGGATAGCTTCCAAGACTAAAGATACCCCAAAAATTTATCATACCGGAAAAGCTTTTGTGTGTGGGGTGGTAAATAAATGAAAGGATGTTATGATGAGCTAAAAAAGAAATGTCTTTTGTTTTGAATATTATGAGCTAAAAAAGATATGTTTTTGTTTATGTTTGGGGAAAAATTTTTGTTTGTGTTATTTGAAAGATGTATGTAAATTTTAATTTTTTAAAATTTGGTTAATAATTTTTATTAGCTTGTTTTTCTGGTATATTTTTTTCAACAAAATTAGGATTTATAACGGTCAGAGGTTTAATTGGAAAAGATTGATTAATAATCTAAATAAAAAATTTTTAATGGTTTGGATGTATGTTTCAGGAGGAAAATTATTAATTTAAATCTGGTTGATAATTTTTATTGGTTTGTTTTTTTGGTATCTATTTGTTTCCAAAAAAAATTAGAATCTATAATTGTCAGAGGTTTAATTGGAATCTGTAATCTGAAGATATATGTAAATTTTAAAAACCAGAATATTTTTTATGATTTTTTCTATAAAAATTAGGATTTATAATGGTTACAGCTTAAATTGGAAAAAATTGATTAACAATCTAATTAAAAATTGTTAATGGTTTGGATGTATGTTTGCGGGAGGCAAATGACACTGTATATTTTTTTTTCCAAAAAAATTTGAATCTAAAATGGTCAGAGGTTAAATTGGAATCTGTAATCTGAAGAAGTATGTAAATTTAAAAAAACAGAATATTTTGTATGATTTTTTCTATTTTAGGATGTGGGTTTGGGGGGAAAAATGCTTTACTCATATCACGTTAATAATTTTTATTGGTTAATTTGTTGCTCTAAAAAAATTTGAATCTGTAATGGTCAGAGGTTAAATTAGAATCTGTAATCTTAGGATAAACTCCAAGTTATAATTTCCGGGTGATTTATTTTGCTTGTAATTAAAAGGTGTGGTGGGGGATGTTCTATAAAGCCCAAAGTATTTTTGAATATTAATAATAAATAATTGGCATTGTGGGCTAATAATTATAAATTAAAATAAGCGTAATTTAATAATCAAAATGTATTATTTTGTATGAATTTTTTGTAAAATAATTAAAAATATTAATAATTTCATTTATTTAGGACTACTTTGAACCATCATAAATGAAGGAGAAAGTGAAAGAGTTAGAAAAGATAGATGCAAAAGCAGCTCCGCTTTTGAAAGTATTTAACAAGCTAGAATATAAATAAATTCTAGCTTGTAAGGATATGTTACGAAATGTGCGATATCAAATTATCAACATGAAATAAATTAGCACAAAGATTGGTAAAACATTAGTTGCAGAGCTTCCTAATAAAATAATATATTTACCGAAAAGAATTTCTAGTGTGAAAGCATAAAAGATGGAGAAAAGTATTGTATATGTCAAGCTGCATGGAAAAATTTTATTTTTATGAATGTTGTAAATACTACAAAAAATTTAATGGAAGTATATATGATACCTGAAAATGTCTAATTTTAAGATTAAGGAGGGTGAAAATATAGATAATTTAAGAATTTTTTCATTTAGACCTTCGAGACACTGTAAAATTGAATAAATTTGTTTTAGAAGAAATAAAATATTCAATTCATAGTCATCACTTTTCGAGCTGTCTATGGGCTTGAGATAGTCAGGACCAGATATATGTCTATGGGCTTGAGACATCAGGACCAGAAATATGTTTATGCACCTTTTTAATCTACACTGATCAGTCTTGTCTAAAACTTATGAAATTTTATTTACGCTAATCTAATTTAAAGTAGAAACGAAATAAGCATAACTCGTCAGTGTGCAGGTAAACTAGAAGTAGACATTGGAATCCAGAAATCTCGTCTCGGGAATTCTTGTTTCTCGAGAAGTGAAAAAGTTTAAAAAACGAGATTCTCGACTTCCCGAGATTTTATTTTCAAGTCCCGAGAAGCAAACCTTAAAATATTTATGTTATTTATAGAACATTCCCCATAAAAAATTCTTGTTTATAGAAAATTCCCCAAAAAATTATAATTTTTGACTTATTTAGTAGGTGGAGCCGCGTTAATTTTATACATTTCGTGGATTTTATAATCTAATAAATGAACCTTTTTCTATGAGACATAAAATATATTAAAAATATTTTGTGTTAAAAAAAAAATTGTAAAGAATTCTTAAGAAAATTCTGCATCACTCGATAATCCTTTTATTAAATATCGAAAACCATCAGTTTTCAAAGTGTACAAAACTAATTTTATAACTTTGTTATTAAATTATTATTATTATTAATTTACATAAATCATACGGGACATAATATAAATATTTCGTAAGTATTTATAATTAATTCATTTACAATTACAATTACTTTATTTAGAATTGTATATGCTTTATTATGTACTTAAAGTAAAGGGCTCTAAAGATGGCTGATAATAGTAAAAAAAATGTATATCAGAATTGTTGGCTGGAATTTGAAAGAAGTGAAGACAGAAATATGGTGATATGTAAACATTGCAAAAGTGGAATTAGTTGGAAATTATCAACAACAACTGGATTACACCGCCATTTAACAGCAAAACATGGTATCACCAAGATTGTCCAGTCTGGAAATTAGTACTACTACGAGCACAAGTGTTTATCAAAATATTAATAATTTTTTTAAACCAAAAAGAACACAATCGCGAAGTGTTGGTGGAATTGTTTCAAAACTCGCAGCGTTCGACAATAATCCCATTCAAAATATTTCAAATTGTGAATTTATTCGAAATAGTTTAGAATTACAAGGATTTGTTTTACCAAAATATTCAACGGATATAATGAATATATAATTTATAAATATTTAGGATGAAAAAAAAGATGATATTGTCAATACAATAAAACTAATAAAATCAAAAATCAAAAAATGTCTTTAAGTATTGACGAGTGGACCAGCTTTAGGAACCGACGATATTTAAATACACATATATATTATAATACAAATGGTTTGTCGGAAAATCTAGGATCAGCTGCCATAGCTGCCCGGCAGATAAATGGTCGATTTAGTTAATGAAAAGTTAAATTCATTTAATATTAGTTTCGATAAAGATGTTATTACCACTACAAATGATGGTGCAAGCGTTATGGTGAAATTTGGAGCTTTCTCACCGAATTTGTTGCAGCTATGTTACAATCATGCCTTACATCTGGCAGTCCTTAAAATATGCTATTCAAATAAAAATGATGAACACGAACATTCTTCAGATTTTGATTCATCAGATGATGTTGAAGATAGAGGTTGTGATTTCCCGACATTTTTCATGTCTCGAGACATCGCGACTTTTTTGTCACACTATATTTGTTATCTCGAGAATTCGAGATTATTTTTTCTTTGTCTCGAAAGTCTCGAGATTTCCCGAGACTTTCAGAAAATAAAGTAAAATTCAAATAATTACAAAAAATCTTGTAAAATATTTTTTTATTATATTTATTATTTTGTTATAATAAGTAATTAAAAAAAAAATATATTACAACAAAAATAAGAAACATAAACTAATAAACAAAATAATAAAAATATACAGAAAACAAATAAATATTCATTATATATCTATAAAAAAAATCGCACAGGAACGCTTTCGTTAATTGCACAGGAACTCTTTCGTATTATTTCATATTTAATAAAAAATAGATAATTCATAAAACAGGAAACATTTTTATTGAATGATATAGATGATATCAAAAAATTCGAATAATTGATAGAAAATTTAAAAATTCCCCTGCACGCAACTCTGTTCTTCAAAGACATGTAAATGAACTAGAAAAGAAAGCTCTACATTTATTACTTGACTGCAAAACAAGATGGAATAGTATGATCACAATGATAGAATGATTTTTAAGGTTAACTGAACCAATAAAAAAAAAACGCTAATAGATTTAAATTTGTATGATTTATGGGATAATAATTTTACTCTTAAAGCAAAAAATATTTTAGAAGCGTTAAAACCAGTACAAATTGCTGTTGAAGCACTATCGAGACAAGACACAAATTTATTAACATCGGAAGGAATCTTAAGATTCTTGTTCGACTCGTTGACTGAGCCGAGTACACATTTAAAGCACGTATTACTTACTGAAATAAAAGATCAAATTTCGAAAAGGAGAAATGTACCTTTAGTGTCATTAATTAAATTTTTAAACAATCCTAATTCCTTAAATGCTGATGCAAAAGATTTTTTCAAATCTGCTTCGAAAAATGAAATGTTAAAAGTAGCAAAGTCTATTATGCTGAAAATTAATAAAAATGATGGTGATGGTGTTGTTGTTGGTGATCATCCAAATAATTGTGAGGACAATAATATTGAAATAATTGAAATTGATAAATCTTGTAAAAAAACATTAAAACATAAACTTGAAGTTTCGATCAACAATTGTTTGGCAACAGCTGAAATAAAAACAAATGTAAATTTATTATTAAAGGAAATGAATTTATACCAAATAAATGGACAAATTTCCCAAAACTTATTCAAAATAAAAGAATGTTTACTGACTATCAGACCAACATCAACACAATATGAAAGAAACTTGAAAGAAAATCGATGTACTTTAACACAAAATGAAAGAAAATCGATGTACTTTGGTTTTTAAAATTTTATTTCACAAATATTATTAAAATTTTATTTCACAAATAAGAATAAATAGAAAATAGTATATTTTGTTTTTGTGGTATATATACATCATATGTATTAACTTTTCTATTTTTGTTATATATTTTTTAGTTTTGTTATGTTTTGATTTAAATATTGAATTTCTAATTTTTATTTATTTTTCATTTGAATATACATTTTTTTTTATGAAATTTTCTGGTTTTTCACATGTTTTTATAAACTATTTCAGATTTTTTAATTTCTCGTGAAATTTCCCGGGTCCTGAAATTTCTTGAACGAGACTCACGCCTTCTCGAGAATCATAATATTCCAACAAAACGAGACTCTAGGATTCTCGAGAAATGAAAAAAGTCGAGAAATCCTTATCTCGAAGTAGAAAGAAGTTCTCAGCACCACAATTATTAAAAATTAATAATTATGTGTACATTAAAACAATTAATATCATCATTATTTGTGTAATGTGAGTTTTGGAGGTGTGATACCACTTAATCTTGATGGAAATGGTAATGCTAATTTAGAGTTTTCATTGCTACTATCAAACAATGAAACTTTTGGTGTTGAACGTATATACAAAATCTTAAAAAATAGTACAGAAAAACCACTTTCTACTACTAATGCTGCAGGGGAAATTTAGACTCAAAGCTCTGAATATGAAAGCGTACTTGTTCCATCTGAAGAAGCTAATAGAGGTGTTTAGGCAAGATTTAATTAGAAAAGAAACGGTACCTGGAATAAGTGAAAATATTTTACAGATATTTTGAAATGGAATTTGAAGATCAATCATTAACACTTTGTTGTAAATGTGACAGTAATTTTGAGAATCTCTTCCATGTTTTGAATATCATGAGTTTGAGACAGAACGGATTTTGACCAATGGTGAAACTTCATCATTACTCAAAATATATTTAAAAAATATATATTTTAAAATATATATATATATTTCAAAAATAAAAAAAATTATTACATAATATTGCATATTGTTATTTCACAATTTCTATTAGTTATAATGAAATGAAATAAAAAATTTTCTTAGTCATAATAAAATGAATTTCACAACGTCTTTATGAAATACTCATTTTATAAGTCTTCTTCATATCCTTATAATTTATGATTTTCAAATCAGACTTATAATCGGGGTCATGTTTCATAACACTTACAACCTGACCCCGAAAAGTCTTATTGTTTGAAAAGTCTTATTGTAGAATTCGGTTCCATCATCAGTTTGTAGATATTTAGGTATGAGGCAATACAGATTGAAACGCCTTGCTTACATTTAATCCAGTTTTATTCTTAATAGGTATTGCCCAACTAAATTGTGAAAATGTACCAATTATTGCTAGTATGTACCAATAACCTTTATTTTGAGAGCATAAGCACCCATTTCAATCAAAGCTGCTTGCCATAAATCATCGATACCCTTTTGAATAACACGACGAAGCTTAAAGTTCTTACGAGCTGCTTTATGTTTATTGGTTGGTTGCTTTGAAAGGGGAGAGACCCAAGTCCACCATGCACCAAGTCCTAAAGAGGTCCGTTGTACACCCCCACCGGCGGCTGAATACTATGTCTCCCTACAGCGCCTCGGCCCACCCTACATCCTTCATGAAAGAGCCGGCTTAAAGGCCTCCGAAAGATCTATCAAGAAATGGTAACCCATATGTCTTAACCTCCTACATCTAACCGCTGGACTCCTGCATAACAGGTGTTCCACCGTTTCATCTTCGTCACCACAGTTTCTGGACTCTTCCGATAAATTTAGCTGTGAAGCATGTTTTCTCAGAAGAATATCCCCAGTAGTGACTCTGATGAATAAACTACACGATTGCTTGATCATGCTTAGGATGGATTTGGTCTTAACTGTGTTTGGGGTACCCAAAAGAGTTTTGTCCCTCTACACCCCATTGAGTTCTCCCATCTACTTCCCTGTACTTCAGACGCCCATTCCACTAGTGTATTCTTAACCGTCCTTAGTGGAAGTCCAATTGTTTGACATGGCGGGGAATTGGCGCTGGCCCCGTTCCTTGCCAACTCATCCGCTTTTTCATTTCCGCCAATACCGCTATGGCCTGGACACCAAAGTAATTTAACCTGATTATTTCTCGCTAGTGTATTCAGATTTAGTTTGCATTGGAACTAGCTTGGAATTGGTGGAGATGCTATTCAATGCTTTAAGAGCAGCTTGGATGTCCGAGCATATAAGAATATTCCTACTATGTGTTTCTCTGCCAATTAAGACGTCAGCTCCATAAGCACCCATTTCAATCAAAACTGCTTGCCATAAATCATCGATTATTAATGGCTGAAATTTCTGCCTGAAAAATCGAGACGTGAATTTCAAGGTACATGCTTGTTGATAAATCAAAGTCCACCAAAATTATACCTGCTCCACTACCCGTTTCCATTTTTGAACCATCCGTATAAGTGGTCGAACCGTTTAGAAGGATGGGGTTACCGTTTTCCCATTCCATTCTGGTCGGTGTACGAATTCTATACCTCCTTTCAAAACAATTCTCCACCAGCTGGTAAACACATTCTTGTTTAGGGTCTATGCCTGCTTCCCTGACTGTGTGAAAAATACCGCAGTGTGGTAGGTGTATAGAGACCGTTTAACTTCAGGCGTATGGCTCCATTTGCCGCCATTTTCTTAACATGTAGCTTCGTTCTATGCAAAGAATTGTTTCCAGGGCTCTGGTAGGTGTGCTGCTCAGAGCTCCTGAAATACCTATACAGCACTGTCTTTGCACCCTTTCGAGGATTTTCAGATTAGTTCCTACTTGTAAAGCCTTCCACCAGATAATCGCACCGTGCGTAAGAATGGGTCTTACTACACTAGTGTATATCCAATGAATTATATTTGGGCATAATCCCTACCGTTTCCCGATAGCACGCTTACAGATCCAAAAAGTCCGAATTGCTTTATCGGCTTTTTGCTCTAAGTGCTGTTTCCAACGCATCTTACTATCAAAGCTTATTCCAAGGAATCTGACTGTATTTACCAAGATCAGAGGGGTATCCTTTATATTGGGGAGGATTAAACTGGAATTCCTCCTTCTTCGTGAGAAGAGACAAAGCTCAGTCTTTGCCGGGTTAATTCTTAGTCCGTTCCTCGTCGACCAGGCGAGGACTTTGCATTAACTCGGTTAGCGTTGAGTCGAATTTTCCTGTTACGAAGATAGCCAAATCGTCTGCATAACAGACCATATGGTATCCCGCTTCCGTCAACTCTTTTAAAAGGCCATCCATGACAATGAGCCATAGAAAGGGGGATAAAATTCCTCCTTGTGGGGTACCGTTTCTGGCGTATCCGAGCCTTTCAGAGTTACCGAAATGAGCCTGTAATTTCCTATATCTCTACATGGACGCTATCCAGTTTACAATTTTACTGTCAGCCCCTTTGTTTATGAGACTTCCTGTTATTGATTCACGTTTTACATTGTTGAAAGCCTCTTCAATGTCTATGAACATTCCCAGGGTTACATCGTTCTGCAGTAATGATTTTTCTATTATAACCGCCGCGCTATGAAGGGCCGAGTCAACACATCTACCCTTAAAATAGACGTGTTGGGATCATGACAGTACTGAGTTCGGTATCGAGGATCTCAGTGCTATATCTACTATCCTTTTTAAGGTTTTCAGTAAAAACGAGGTCAAGGTAATTGGCCTATATGCATTCGCTGAGGCATAACTACTCCTACCAGGTATGAATATTACCTTAGATTCTTTCCATTTTTCCGGTATGTAACTTAATTCAAGACAAGCTCTGTATAAACGACATAGCCTATCCAACAACACTCCATTGGCGTTTTGTAGAAGTGCAAGGTAGATTCCATCTATACCCGGAGATTTATAGAGCTTAAAGGAATCCACCGACCACCTCACCTTTACTGATGTAATAGTATCATGTGCGTCCAGTAATTATGGCCTACCGTCAATCAACCCTATATCTTCCCTCAAAACCTCCTCGTTGTGTAGGCAACCCGGGAAGTTGGTTTCGAGTAAGATTTCTAACGATTCTTCCGCAGAGCTGGATTTACTACCGTCTCCATATTCTATTAACTCCGGTTGAGTGTGTGTTTTAGCCAGAATTTTCTTTAATCTAGCGCCTTCGGTCACACTGCAGACTTGTTCGGTAAAGTTTTTCCAAGATTCTCTTTGGGCTTTCCTACATTGTTTTTTATACTTCTTCAGAGCATTCCTGTAGTCTGCCTAATCAATTTCCGTGCTATAATTTTTCGACCGGTTGAATAGCCTTCTTACCTCCTTTCTTAGGTTAAGAATTTGACTATTCTTCCAAGGTTGTTTGCCCCTTTGCCCCTCTTTTTTGAACGTGCAAGCTACCTAGAAAGCTCCTATTATTAATTCCATGAGGTATGTGACCTCAGATTCAAAATCATCTATATTAGTTTTCAGTAAAAACGAGGTCAAGGTAATTGGCCTCTATGCATTCGCTGAGGCCGTTGTGGGTGCTGAACAATTCAGCAACCTACTGTCTAAATTTTCTTTATATATTTACTAATTTGTTTTTAAGAGGTTTCTAAATCTATTTCCTAAGTTAATTTCAGATTCTACCTAAAAGGATATCCATGCATGGTCAGCGAAAGTGGGCTCGTCCGAGATGTGCCAGTTCATGGAATTATCAAGGATATTCTTTGTGGTTAAAGTAATATCTATTACCTGACTTCTATTATTATTTCTAAAGGTTGGTTTCGAGCCTTTGTTAGCCAAAAAAGAGCTCACTGATTAATAAATATTCAAGTAGTGACTAACCTCTTTCATTGGTATCCGTGCTACCCTACCCTAAATGGTGAGCATTGGAGTCGCATCCTATTATTATTTCCCCTTTATTGTTTCTGGAAAACTCCACTATATTCCTCAAATCCTGCATTGGTGGTGGATATGACGTGTCATTTGGTAAGTAGCATGATGCCAGTATCAAATCTGACGATTGCGAGATTCTCCAGAATTCTCTTTCTGAGATTCTCCAGAACTGCGATACAATCATTCTCTTTCTAAGATTCTCCAGAACTGCTATACAATCATTGCTACTTATCTGTGGAATAAAAATCAATTTAGTATTTTTCTTTGAGATTATACAAGTTCTTGGCTCAACTTCACCTTTATGGTAAAATACCTGTAATTCTTCACAGCTCCTCTAAGTAGGTATTCCTTTAATTTATTTGTAGCAACCCAGCTACGATGGAGGTTCGCTTGTATTACCTTCATGTTGCTGGGCTTGCGCTACTTTTCTCCTTGACTGTGTTGTCTACCTGCGGAGACTCTACATTATCTATAAAAATAACCGTTTTATTTAATTCATCGGTTAGGTTTTCCTCGTCAGTATAACTGTCGAGATCTGAACCCACCTCCGATCCTAACACTCCAAGTTTATCGACCGCCCCAAATAAAGAGTCAAGATCTTTATCTTTCTTACGAGTTTGGTGTCCTTTTCCCTCAAGTCAAACTTGGACTCCTCTGATTTTGGGAAGATTATTTGGATCTTCCTGGACAGGTAGTAAACCCATCCAGAAACACCCTTTAGAGTCATCAGAGCCTCGTCTGGGATTCCCAAAATCAGGAGTTGACCTTCCTTTTTGACCTCCCGATGGTATAGAGTCCAGGACTGTGTTCAAGTTCAACTTCTTATTTAACAGGTTTATGGACTTGAGCACTTCCTGCGGTTCTCTAACATCTTCAGGGAGCCACAAAAAAGCCTTATTCAGTTTCGGAACCTCAATCATACCGACAACCTGTAGGTCCGAATCCTGCCATAGCTTGCCTTTTTCTTTGACCAATTTCTTTACGAAACACACCGACCCCTTCATCCAAACATGTCACCCTGAAGACATCACCAGAAAACCGACTCCACTCAAAGTGGGGTATAAAGTCTTCCGGCACTGCCAACAGAGCATCGACCTGCAAGGATTCGAAGCTATCCTTCAAGATCTTCTGGTTTTCCAGGAAAATTTTTCCCTGCGGATGTTTCCTGTCGATGATCGCAATTTTTTGATGGTTATCGGTATTGCAAACAGCGCCATCTCCCGTTGCCGACTGTCTGTCACCTATAACCTTCCCTTTTTTGGCGATAGGATGTCCTTCTTTCTCTGACCTCTTCCATTTTTTACTCAGACATTCCATCCGAGCGTTACCGGCTCCAGAGGTAGAAGGCGCAACCAAAGCCTTCACGTTTTTCTCCTTCAGCAAGAGGCGTATGCCTCTTCCTTCGACTTACCTTCCTTCATCCATCTGGTAAGCCATTTCCTGCCCGAGCCGTTAAGGTTCGTGCGAAACCTTTTCGCAGCCTTATCAGCACCTGCAGGGGTTTTGGCTACACCAGAGGACACATCTCGTTTACCTGTAACATTAGCCTGGGTCTTCGTTGTTAAAACTGCTGGCGACCTATTTCTTTGGGGGAGAGGCCCGCCGGCAAGCGCAGTAAGTGCCGACGTTTGTGTAGATATCCCTACCCGATTTTTTACTTTTTTCTCTTCCTTTATTATCAAAAATGCGTTTTATACCTTCCGCCAGGTGTATGAGTGAGGCCGCTCCTACCATGGAGTCAGACGCCTACCTGCATGCAGACTAGCTGCTAGTCTGGATACAGGATTTTTCTCCCACTCTTGTTTGTTGACCTGACCTAGCTTTCCGTTGGTATCAACCATCCGGTCCATTCGGTATACCAGGCTCCAGGGGGCACCACGTGGAGGTGAGAGTAGAAATTGAGGAAAAAACGTTTGCGACGCAGCACAAGGCCGCCCCTAACCTGGAGACAGACGCCAAGTTCGCGATGCCGACGACCCTTTCCCCTTGACAGCCCCCCCCCCCCCCCCCAGCTGGTTTATGTACTTTATCAACAACAATTTGTCTATTACTCATTACAACATATTATGAATCATATGTTTTTGTTTTAGCTGCCACAGAATCTATTTTTGCTGATATATATTTTCTCATAGCAAGTACAGTTGCATTTACATATTCAATACTTTTCTAATATTCAGCAACCATTTCAACGTAAGATATGAACGTAAGATTGATTCATATTTTGTTTAAATTCATTATATTCGACTTTAAGAGCATCTATTCGCTTATATATATGTTCAAATAATGCCATTGTTCCACTGTATACTTTATCACCAATTAAAATATCGTCATTAGGGATTATATTTAGTTTCGCATTTCTGATTTTCCACCCTCCGGTTGGCTTATACTTACATGGTCCATATCTTATATCTCGACTAGATACATTAGGTGAGTTAAATAGCTGTTGAGATATTGAAAATAAATCCATATATGAGTCGTTGTCTTGTGTCATAGCAAAACGCAATAATTTTGGTTTCATGGTATGTCACTCTTCTCTTATATTAATACCCATTAATTCAGGTTTTATAGTTGCTGAGTATGAAGTTGTTCCATATAACGAATTTGTATTGGTGTATGATTTTTCAACTGGTGTGGAAGTTCTATGTTTTTTGAATTTCTGCATATCCTTTTTAAATTTGAAATGCTTTGCATCAAAACTGGAAAACAACACCTTGGAGTATTTTTATGATTTTTTTTTAATGTTTTTAAGTTAGAGCAACCAAAGTCTTCTTAATTATGTATTAAGGGCAATGATATTTTCAAGCCATTTTTGCTTTTCAACATCTTTAACAAAAACTATTCGATTTCTCAGTGTTGAATTAAATATTTTTTAACTACTTTATACTACATAAATCCAGCCGACCACTTAATTCCATGGTGATTAAGAATTTTTTTCCATGGTGATTAAGAATTTTTTTTCAGAATTTTTTTGAAATTACATGGTGGTTTTAGAATAAAATGTTGTGATTTGATTGCTGTTGATAAAGCAACATTAATTTCTTTTGGAATGAAATCATTGTTGGTATTTTTAAATCCTTGTAGATCAACGAAATACGCCATCTTTTCTCAGCAACAGCTTCTGTTTCAATGATTGTAATGTTATAAAATTATAAAGTTGTAAAATTGTTTCCGATATCTACCCTTCTCCAAGGGGCTGTCTTTGTCAATAACTAGAAAACCATTTTTATCTTTCCAACATTCTTGACATATGCTTTGGAACTGATTGATTGTGTTATCTGAGATCACATAATCATTATACATATGCTTCAAGTTCATATCATCCTGCTTGAAAATTATTATAATTTGCATTATCACGTATTAAATGTTTTGGTATGTGTGCATAAGTTTGCACACATACCAAAACATTATAAAAACTATCAATTTCATTATGATGCCCCATGCAGAAATAAGAGCGTAAATTATCTGGTTTTCCACAAGCTACATCAGCGATACCCAAACTACGGCCCGCGGGCCAAGTCTGGCCCGCCAGCTTCAATTTTTTGGCCCTCGAAGGGTCAAAAAAATCATGTAATTTTTTTACCAAAGTGGCTAACTGAGTCACAGCAAAAAAAATATTTATATCAGTTTTTTTTCCAATATCAAAATAGAATTTAAAAAAAATATGTTGCGTTATTTATTTTGAAAACTTGTTATTTATTTTGAAAAGCATGCTATGGAAAAATTCGAAATTTTTCCATTTGTTTATATTTATTCTGCGTCGTAGCCTAGTTAGAAGGAAATCACAAAAAGTGAAACTTATGTGGTAAAATTGTTTAAATAATCAGTCGGAAAATTATATACATATTTAAAAAGGCCGCAGCACTAAAATTACTTTCTTGTAAAATTTCAAAAAAGTGAAAAAATCGTGTCAGTTTTTAAATCCATTCTGAGGTACATTATTAATTATTTTTATTTTCTAATTACTGATAAAAAATTTATCCTTTAATAATAGTAAAATAGAAACACATATTTCCTAATGGCATTTAATAAAAAAAGAAAAATTGATGATGAAATCAGACATTTTCAAGAAATATGGAAAACAAAATAATTTTGTATTCCAGCAGCAAAACAGAAAAATGCCATTACTTGTTTGGTATGCCAAACTACAATTTCAGTTGTAAAAGAATATAATATTCGGCGACATTATGAAACCAATCATAAAAGCCTTGATATACTTACTGAAGATGAGCGTATTGACAAACTGAATAAGTTAACAAATACATTATCGTTGCAACAAAAATTATTCATAAGCAAAAATGATGAGAATTTAGCTTGTGTTACAGCTGGATTTAAAATTTCTCACCGTATTGCTGCTTCGGGCAGACCATTTAATGACGGGCAGTTTATTAAAACATGCTTAATTGATGTGGTTTCAACTCTTCTTCCTGAGAAAGTCAAACTTTTCGAAAATATTTCGCTTTCAAGAAATACCGTGACTAGAAGAATTGAACAAATTTCTGAAAATATTAATATACAACTTAAAGATCGAATTAAAACATTTCAGTATTTTTCTATTGCTCTCGATGAAAGCACTGATGTTGTAGATACAGCACAATTACTTATTTTCATAAGAGGTGTTGATTGTGATTTAAATGTAACGGAAGAGCTAGCAGAACTATCTTCTTTATATGGATCAACAACAGGACAAAATATATTTGATAGTATAAAAATGTGTTTCGACAAATTGCAATTAAATTGGGAGAAGCTATTTAATGTTACAACGGATGGAGCACGATGTATGACCGGTTTTAATATTGGACTCAGGGGAAAAATTAATGATAAATTAGCTTCATTAGGATTGAAAAACCCTTTATATTTGCACTGCATTATACACCAATACAATTTATTAGCAAAAACTTTGAAGTTTGAAGATGTTATGAAAACCGTAATTGCTACTGTCAATTTTATACGACACAACAAGCTTAACCATCGAGAATTTAGAATTTTTTTGAATGAAACTGATGCAGAATGGGACGACGTTATATATTTTTCTGAAGTTAGATGGCTAAGTAAAGGTAAAGTATTATTACGTTTTTTCAACTTACGAAAAGAAATAATCACATTTTGCAATGAAAAAAATCATTTAATTCCTGAACTTGAAGATGATATTTGGTTGTGGAAACTTGCATTTTTGTCTGATTTGGTTGATCATATGAACAAATATATTAATAAAATGCAAGGTAATATGAAATTAGTTAGCGAGCTATATTCAAACGTGCAAAGCTTTGCAACAACATTAAAACTATTTCACAGACACATAACTGCGAATAATTTCCAACATTTCAAAATTTGTGATAATTTAAAAAAAACCGGTGAACTAAAAGCTAATATACCAATTGATATATTCAGTGATACATGTTTTGTAATATATTAATACAAAACATGGAAGAAAGATTTTCAGATTTCGACAATATATCAAATGAAATAGCACTATTTGAAAATCCTTTTACATTTGAAGTGGATGCAGCGTATCTAGATGTACAGCTTGAGCTTTGTCAATTGCAGAGTACCAATAGTTTGAAAGTAAGTTTCAATGAAAAAACTTTGGTAGAATTTTACAAAGGACTATCGAAGCAAGATTTTCCAAACTTGAGAATATTTGCATCAAAAATGTTGTCAATTTTTGGCAGCTCATACATATGTGAACAAACTTATTCAAAAATGAAAAATACAAAAACGAACGGCAGAAATAAGCTATCAGATAATCATTTGCAGGACATTCTTAGAATTGCAACTTCAAGAATAGAAACTAACATTACAGAACTGGTAACTAGACTTCAAGCGCACCCATCGCACCACTAAAATTACAATATATTTTTTTATTTTTATAAAAATGATTTAAATTTAAATATGAATAAACTCTCTTAATTTTTATCTCCTGTATTATTTGGATTTATACTTTTTAATATGATTGAAAAAAAATTTGGCCCTCCAAATCCTGTAAATTTCATTTTTTGGCCCTAGTAAAAAGAAGTTTGGGCATCGCTGAGCTACATCATCAAAAATAAAAATGGAATTTGTTTGGCTTCTTCAGGTGGAATAACCTCATGACCTTCTGAAAATGTTTTACACCTCATTCCCGATATTGGTTTTATTATGTTTCTCAAATATTCATATTTTGGTTAAATATAAATATTTACAAATTTCAAACCATTTCGGTGTTCAAGTAAGCTTAAAATATAACATTGGTTTTTCAACAATTTAACGGACCTACTATTATTCCTCTTATGGAACTTGGGAATAATATTCCATGTTTTAATTTTTCCTTAATATTACAATTCACATCTATATTCTTTACCGGGAAGCTAAGATGCTGTTTTATAAACCTAATCTTTATAACTAACCAACCTATAACTAACCAACCTATATTTACCTATAAAATGATTTGTTTATAGGTTATTTTATGCATAAACAATTTAACAACATAACCAAAATAGTCTGTCTAAAAAATGATTTGACATAAAAGTTTCGGTTATAAAACACCTGTTACGGACAGAAGTCATAAATTCATGACCTGTTATTCGGAGATAAATGAATAATAAATAAACTATCCTTTAAATTACACTTACCTGGTTATAATTATTGTGGTCTAGGAACTAAATTACGTCGAAGATTAGCTAGAGGTGACGGGGATGTAAACCAATTGGTTTGAGAGTGTAAAGAGCATGATATTGAAAATTCCACATTTCATAATACTACAGACGGAAATATAGCAGATAAAGCTTGGCAACGAGTTACTGCAAGAGATTGTGGTTTTAACGATTTGCCTAGTAGATTCAGAGTTAGAATGTATATTAGCATTTTGCAAAGAATTATTATGCCGAAAAGAATTATTGTTTTGACATTTATCATTATTTGAATATTGATTTTTTTTTGCAATGAGTTTGGTTACTAGAACTTCTATTTTGAATATTAGAATTGTTTCTATTTGTAAAATTGTGTTTGAGCTTGAATTTTAATTTTGGATATACCTAATGCTATCCTCTTTACGAATAAAGTTGATCGCATCAAGCATAGTTTTAGACTCTTTAGTGCGAACCATTAAAACTATGTTGAATACATCGAAGCTGGCAAATTCTGTTGATTTTCTGCAATATTTTCTTTTTATAACGTTTATTTCTTTTGTTTTTGTCTATAAATGTTCGATAATGTTTATGTCATGTTTTTTTTTGTTGATAAATGTTTAATTTTCACTTCGACAAATATTGGATAATTTCAAAGTTAAATTAAAACGTATTTTTTTTTTTATTACGTATTTTTTTTATTTCTTTTTAAACGTATTTTTATTTTAATTTAAATTCTCCGCTTTGTTGCTTAATTATTAAAATAGAAAAGTTCTCTTCGATAGATAACTTTGCAACAAGAGTACCGACTGCGCCATTTATGTATATAATTAAAACACAAGTTTAATGTTTTAATCTTGTTTATCGAGGATCTCGAATTAGACTGAATTCTACAAAAAAAATACATTTTCAATTTTGCATTCTACAATTTTAAATTAAATTAATAAAATTTGTTTACACTGGAATTTTAATTTTTGTAATCTGAAACTATCTTTTAAAGTAAGAAAATTTTATAACTGATATTGTGTGAAAATAATTGTGATTAAAAAAATACATATATTGCAATTATTATGGGAACTTTTAAATGTTATATGATTCTATATTAAATTTGAATAATTTGTAATTTTGCACAGTTATAGGAATTGCATTCAATTATTAGGAATAAATGTTTTTAAATTAATGTTTAGCATTTTATTATGAAAGTTATACTTGGAGTTTGTTTATGAGAAAAAGTTCACAATAAATTCAAAATAAATTCAAAAAAGTTCAAATAAATTTTAAAATAAATTTAGAAGTAAATAAATTTTTATTGGTAAAATGAGAAAAGTTCAAATTAAATTCAAAAAAGTTCAAATAAATTTAAAAATAAATTCACTTTTTGTATTAATAAATTTAGAAGTAAATAAATTTTTGTTGGTAAAATGCACATTTCAATAGTGAAGTCATATAAAGGAAACGAAAAAATTTTAATTGATGGATATTCTTATCAGGGTTCCCTCCCATCCTCTCCTCGTGAGGATTTTCATCGTTAAATGTTTTTGTCCTCGCATCCTCGTGAGAGCCAAAAATGGTTGTCGCGAAGGAATTTTAGTCAGAATTTAACATAGTAAATTAATAATATTCACAGACCAAGATTCGAACTTCACCAACATTCGAAACATGGAACTTTTGGTTATTAGGTACTGTGCTGATAATAGTAAAATGAAAATATTTATAGTGGTAATTTGAATATTTTGACAACTAACCTATAATTTTGCACCGGTCCGCGCGAACGGTTTTTAAAATTTTGTAGGTTTGCAAGAACCGGCTGGAATTAACAAAACTTCGCGCGAACTCACTACTAGTGAGTTCGCATAAGAATTAATTGTAAGTATGTTAATAATGCATAAGAATTAATTGTAAGTATGTTAATAATAATATAATTAATAAATTACTATAGCATTAAATTCCTATTAATAAATTACTATTTTTAATTTTCAGAAAGTATTTGAATAAAACAAAAAAAAGTATAATAATTCCATTTCCGCTATTAAAAATTTATGTATGTTAAATTAATTGTATGTTAAAATAATTCATGTTACATTTATGTTAAATTCTCCGTATTGTTTCAGCCGTCATGAAACGTCATGGACAACATGTTTTGTCTGGTTTTTTTTCTAAAGAAGTCGAAACCTGGCGAAAATAAACGCCAATAACAGACGGGGAATTACAATTAACCGTACCTAATATTAAAAAAACAGAAAAAACAGAATAAGCACCTTCAGCTAATATAGTGCAAAATAGTGATGAAGTAAAAAACAATCTCCCAGATTGCTGGAAGCCCTCTTAATTTCAGGATTTCCAGAACAAATATGATGGTTTAATAGTTCGTAATAACAAATTGGGTTGAAATTATTGTTTACAAATAGATTCAACAAAAACGAAAGGTATTCATGTAAGCTGCAATATTGAAGCATCTGCAAAAAATAAAACCATTCAGCAAGCATCACTTCGAAAGAAAATGAATGAACACTTTTCATCGAAGGCTCACCAAGTTAGTGTATAACAGTTAAAAGATACAACAGTTAAAAAAGTTCGCGCGAACTGACTACCAGTGTTCAGAAGGCTGAAATTTTTCGATAAAGTTAATTTAAAATACGTCGACTCTGCACGTAACATTTTTAATACTGTTACAGAATAGCAAAAAGGTGCAGACCATTTTCTGATATTCAAAATTAGATTGAACTACAAGTTAAAATGGATTGATCTTGGGAGTTGACTTCATTCTCGCAAAACTACTGTTAAAATAGTGGATCACATTGCGTTAGAAATAAAAAAGGAAATATTTTTCAAAATAATCGCACAGGATTTGAAAATTTGCATCATAATTGATGAAGCTTCGACTATATCTAGTAAATCTGTACTAATAATTTATTTAAAAGTTTAAGATTCTGATATGCCACCAACAATATTTCTAGATTTAGTTGAATTGAAACACAAGATCCTGAGACCATATACTCCACTATGTTAAACAGTATATATAAATCATTTGAAATCAATTTTGATTGCATTTTGTTCCCATGTGCAAGTGTAATGCTTGGTCGTAAATCAGGTGTTAGCTCAAGACTTTCAAAAGATTACCCTGGCACAATCATTTGGCATTATTTAAACCACCATCTGCAATTGGTTTTAGATGATTCTATTGACACAATAAAACAAATAAATCATTTCAAAGTATTTATTGATAATATATACGTAATTTTTCGAAAATCGAATAAAAATCACCTTGAGCTTAAGAATATTTCTGAAGAGCTTGGGCTAGAAATTACAAAGATTGGCAGAGTTTTGGGACCCAGATTGGCTGCTTGCAGCTTAAGAGAAACAGTTGGTGTATGGAGGGCTTATCCAGTTTATATTAGTATTTTGCATCAAATACGAAATTTTACAAGATTTAGCAATAATGATTGATATTTTGCAAGAAATTTCATACGTATCAAACGCGCTTCAAGCTAGAAATTTAAATATTTAAGAGCCGAAAATTTAATAAAAAGATCCATATTAGCCATTGAAATGATTGGCCATTGAAATGCAAAATATATTATGAATATTGTAGCGATTAATGCTGCAGAAGCTGAAAGAGGGTTTTCGACAATGAATTTAATATATTCTGAAAAAGAAACCGTTTAATTGTTCAAAATGTTGGTAATCTTATGGTTATAAATTTAATTGGTCTTCCTTTGGATATATGGAAACCTGAACTATTTGGTTGAGGAAGAACCACACTGCAGATGAGGGCAGAATAAAAAAAGCAACACCAAAAAGCTATAATCAAAATCAAATTTCAATTTGGAAATACTTGAAATAATTATAAAACCATTATCTAATAATAACTATACAGTTTTTGTTTTTTGAACTATTTGAAATAAATATGAAATTAAATAATGAATTGAAATTTATTTTAGGTAGGGCAAACCGGTTCTTAAATATTTTGAGGGTGTGAACCGGTTGTTAAATGGTTTGAATCCCATCACTATAATATAAGGTAATAGAATTAATATCCCCTAAGATAAAGTTAAAACAAAAAAAACCAAAGAGGGCAACAAATTTTAATAAGTCTTGGCTTGAATATAACAGTTGGTTCAAAAAAATAGGGTTGAAAAAAGGCCATTGTAATTTGTGCAAAGTTGAAATTTTAATATCCAATAAACGATTTCGTGCGTTAGATGACCATAAAAATTCTTAAAATCACCAGAAAAATTTAACTGCCCAAGGCTGCAAGGATATTTGGCAACTGCAGCAGAACTGGCACACATCTTCCATTGTGTTAAACACAACCAATCGTATAGTTGTTCTTTTAAACTAACAAAAAAACTTTTCATGACACCATGTTAGCAAATAAAATTCATTGTGGTCAAATCTGAAGCTATTGAAGGGCATTTTTATTACACTAAAAACATCAATCACTTATTTAGGCTTACCATTTATAAATGGTAAGCCTAACATGAAGGCATGTTTAATGGAATAAAAATATCAATCGCTTATTTACGCTTAACATTTATAAAGTTAGTGCTTTTAGTGCTGTAACAATAATTATAATTTCGAAAACAAAAACTCAATATATGTAAAACTAAAAACAATAATATATTAAAAACAAATTATTACTGTCACATTGTTCATAATTGTTTCAAACAAAGTTTGATTATGCTATCAATCGATTTAGACAACATAATTCAAAAAATTTATAATTTTTTTACCAGTTCTGCAAAACGCAGAAAAAAATTAATATCATTTCATCAATATTGTAGTATGGAATTTCGTGAACTCATTAAACATTGCCCAATTAGATTGGTTTCAATGTTACCTGCTGTAGAACGAATATTACAGTCATGGTCAGCCTTAAAAATATATTTTGGAGACCCAAATTGTATTACAACATTTTACTTATTGACCAGAATAAAAAAATTGACGATTCAATTGAAATATATTCATCAAATATTAAAATATTATCGACCTTTATTGCACGATTAGAAAAACATAAACTTAAGAAATTTTATGGAAATGAAGTAAACTTATTAACCAGAAATTAAAAAAAAAACCTTGAGCGTGAATTTAAAGAATTTTGAACTCCAGGATTAAATTATATACATAAAAAATAGAAAACAATATTAAATTTGATGTTTTGAAGAAATTATACGGTTTCACTTTGGATGAAAATGTTCCGTCTTTTGATATCTTTGTTCAACTGACTGAAACTTTAAAATTAAATATAAATATAAATATTAATAGCATCAGCAGAAATGATATATAATATAGAAATACCGATAAATTTAAAATGTTAAGCTGCCACGATAAATGGATAGAAATTCTTAAAACAAGGGAATTTTAGAATATAGTAAACTTTATTTCGTTTTTTTAAGCATTCCAAGTAGTTCTGCGTTTTCAGAACGTTTATTTAGTGCTATGAATATTAAGCGGAGAGATGAAAGAAATAGGGCTCTTCCTGGCCCCATTAAGTCTGAGTTAATCCTATATTTTAATAATAAATTAAGCTGCACTGAATCTAATGATTCCATTAAAACAGATAAGCAATTATTAAAATGTGCCAAATCTAATAAAAAATATTTATTTAAAATTAACAAGTAACTCCAGTGATATGATTTTTTTGAATAATGAATTATTATTTACATTAATTTCTTTTTTATTATCTAATTGTGGGGTTTTTATATCTTATTAAATAAAAAACATTTAATTAAATTTCCACATTTTAATTTTAGAAACTATTTATTAATTTATTAAACTTATTTATTTATTTAATCATTAAATTATTTATTAGAATTAATTATAAATGTTCATTTTTAATTTTAAATTATTTATTACTTTTAATTTATTATTTTAAAATTCCCTTTCTATTTATTAATTTAAAATTATATTTATTTGACTGTACTTTTATTAATTTACTTTACAAATTACTGACTATGACTTTGACCATTTTAAATCTTCGACTGCTCTTAAAGAACTCATCATTAATTTTGTGTTGAGTTTATAACTTATCCATTTCTCTATTGTTGCAATCCTGACAATGCCATTTTGATTGTTAAGAATGCGACGATAAATAAATGTGTGTGTACGTAAAAATAAATTAAAAGTGGCGAGATCGAAAATACTAGATTGTTTGTAGAATTGTTGCAATCAATACTCTCGTTGCTAAGCGAAAATAGTAATTGCAACAACCGTTACAGTTACAGTACCGATCCACGAAAGCTGGTTTAAGAAAGCTGGTCCACGAAAGCTGGTTCACGTCATCGGAACGGTGACGTGTCTGTTATTAACGTCTATTATGCAGTTGGACCGGAGTCGTGTAATGACTTTGTGTGCTCCGCTGTACGGTTTGGTTAATCCCGATTTAATCATGTCCGTCCGTAAAAAAACAAGGTCGCATGTCTTTATGTCGTCGGCAAAGTGTACTTTGTTCGGCGAGGTTCTTGGGGAGTCGGTGTCAGTTTATTGATTATATGTTTAAGTTGCGTTGTCAACATCTCTTGGTCAATCGAGGACGGTTTGCTATCATTGACAAAGAATTCACCTGGTAGTTTTAGGCATTGTCCGTAAACCACTTCGGCTGGCGAAACTTTCAAATCTTCCTTCACCGACGCGTGTTTTGATAATAAAATTATCGGAAGTTCGATAGTCCAATTTGAGTTATTGAAGCGCCTTAAGTGACGATTTCAATTGCCTGTGGAAGCGTTCCACAATGCCATTTGATTGAGGATGATAGGGTGACGTACGAATTCTGTGACAACCTAGTAGCCCAGTTAGTTCACAAAATAGTATCGATTCGAATTGTCTACTTTGGTCGGTAGTGATGACGGCAGGCACTCCGAATTTTGAAATATAATTTTGGACAAAAGTTTTCGCCACGGCTGTCATGTCTTTGATCGGATAAGCCTCCGGCCACCTAGTGAAACGGTCCACGATGGTCAACAGGTAGCTGAAATCGTCGGAAGTTGGGAAGGGGCCTACAATGTCTATGTGAATTTCCTCCAACCGCGCGTTGGGAAGGGAGTGGTTCTTGTTCGGATGATTCCTAAAAGATTTTTCAATTCTTGGAATAGTTTAGCTTCAAATTGTGCGCCTTGATCAGTTGTGATTGTTTCCGGAACACCAAAACGCGACACGTATTGAATTACGAAAGTTTTCGCAATGGTTGCAGCGGTCATGTCTGGTATGGCATACGCTTCGGGCCATCGTGTGAATCGATCAACTACAGTAAAAATGTATGCGTTTCCTTCAGAAACTGGAAAAGGACCAACTAAATCCATATGAATATGATCAAACCTTGCGTTAGGCATGTCAAAATTTTGAAGTTGCGATTTTGTGTGACGATAAATTTTGCTCTTTTGGCACGGTAAACAAACCTTGGACTAAAAATTTGTGTCACGATTAATGTTTGGCCAAAAATATCTTGACGCGAGCAATTTTCTACTTGCCCGCGTGCCAGGATGGGCCAAATTATGTAATGTTTCGAAAACAGTTCGTCGTAAAACTTCTGGAATATATAGTCGATTTTTACCAGTTGAAGTTTCGCAATACAATTCAAGATCAGGTAATTGAATGTTTTCGAGTTTGATAGAGGAACGCGGATTTGTTATTAGTTTCTCGAGTTCTTTGTCATCTTTTTGATGATGTGCGATCTTTTTTAGATCGAATTTCTTTATATCCACAACGTCTATTTCCGAAACACGCGATAAACTGTCTGCAACAACATTGTCTTTCCCCGAAATATGGCGAATGTCTGTTGTAAATTGCGCTATGAAATCAAGATGGCGGGTTTGTCGCGGATTGCGTTCCGTTTTCGAACAGATCGCGTTAATTAACGGTTTGTGGTCTGTGAAAACGGTAAATTCCCGTCCTTAAACCGAGTAGCGAAAATGCTTAATGGACAGATAAATCGCGAGAAGTTCTCGATCAAAGGCGGAATATTTAGTCTCGGCTGAAGAGAGTTTGCGCAAAAAAAATGCAAGGGGTTGCCATCCTTGTTTAGTAGGTTGCTGCAGTACAGCCCTTATTGCTAAATCCGATGCGTCAGTTACAATAACTAACTTTCCGTGCGGTTTTGGGTGTGCAAGCATGGTGGCCCGTGCCAAGACTGTTTTCACTTGCTGAAACGCAGGATTAAGCTCTTCTGGCCAAACTACGGATTTGCTTCTACTTTTGGTTTTGCTGCTTTGTGCCAGGTAGGCATATATTGAAGCAAGAATTTTAGCTAATTGCGGAATAAACCGATGGTAGTAGTTTACCATTCCTAAAAATCTTTGTATTTGTCGGATAGACGTAGGAGTTGGAAAGCTTTTAATGCTTTCAACTTTCTCTTCTGAAGGCGAAATACCTTCCGCCGTTATATGATGACTGAGGAAATTAAGTTCCGTTACGCCAAAAACACATTTAGCCGGATTGATATTAATTCCGTATTCCGATAACCGTTGAAATAATTTATGTAGGTGCTCTTTATAAGTCTTTCCGTCCGGTGAAAAAATGAGAATGTCATCTATATATACAAATACGAAGTTGAGTCCACTGCAAACCTCATTCATGAATCTTTGAAATGTTTGTGCAGCGTTGCGCAATCCGAATGGCATACGACGAAATTCATATAAACCGAATGGCGTTGTTATTGCCGTTTTATGTATATCGGATTCTGCTACAGGAATCAGATGATATGCCCGTACGAGATCTAATTTTGAAAATATCTTTGCACCATTCAGATGCATAGTAAAATTTTGGATATGCGGAATGGGGTATCGATCCGGAACCATAGCTGCGTTAAGCTGCCGATAGTCACCACATGGACGCCAGTCGCTATTCTTTTTCTTTACCAAATGTAGCGGAGAAGAAACGGAAGATGACGACGGTTGACATATGCCAAGTTCGACCATTAGTGCGAACTCCTTTTTTGCGGCTTCGTGCCGTCCAGGATCTGGACGACGAGGTTTCGCGAAGGGCAGTTGGTTCTTTGTCATTATGTGATGCACTACCGTGTGTTGAACCTTTTTAAAATAATCTGGAGGTTGAGTGAGATCAGGAAATTTCGATAAAATAACCGAAAAATCATTCTTAATCACGTGAAGTTTAGGAGTCGGTGTGTCTGCCGCGATCGTTAACGTGTTAATTGTTAGGTTTGTGAGTGGATCGATAATCTTTTTATTCTTTAGATCGACTATGAGCCCATACCTCTTTAAAAAATCTGCACCGATAATAGCGCGATCTAAATCGGCTAGTATGAATTCATGTACGAACTTTTTAATTTTTTTTTTTTTTTTTTGAGGGGAGCACGAGAGAGCACTGCGACCTAAAAGATCTATTGTGCATTTATTGCCCCTTTCCCTAGCCAATATTAAGAGATCTGAAGAAACTTAATATGTTCTCGGGAGCCGAATAGGCTAGTTCATCTGGGGTAAGGGTGCCTTTTCCCAGATGATTTAATCTTCTACGTGCCGCTGCTTCACAGTGGCATAGTAGATGTTCTGTATCCTCTTTGTCAGATAGACAGAGGCGACATTTGTTATCTTCAGCTAGTCCCATTTTTTCTAGATGATAGCGTACAGGGCTGTGGCCTGTCAGGAGACCTATTAAGGTTCTTATATCCTTTTTGCTGAATTTTAGTATTTCCTCCACTTTTATGGTTTGTGGTTTAATAAATTTTTTGGATAGTACGAGTTTTGGAAGTGAGTTCCAATAGATTCTGTGCTCTTGTTCTATCCACCTTTTTAAAATAAGCTTAGAGTGACCTTTAGGTTTCCCACAGAAAGGTTCAGGTCCAATAAACCTGGTGCTTGCACCATTTTTTGCAAGGCTGTCGGCCTCTTCATTTCCTTCTACTCCAATATGACCTGGTACCCACATTAAGGTTACATTATTCCTTTTGGCCAATATTATGAGCTTCTGGAGACAGTCCCAGACAACTTTTGACTCATGTTTGTGGGAAGATAGAGATTTGAGTACAGCTTGACTGTCCGATAAAATTGTGATAGTTTTATTGCGGTAGGTTTTCCTGTATGCACATTTCCATCGCAATCATTTCTGCTTGGAAGATAGTTGCTTCTCTTCCGAGTGATACTGATGTCGAGAAGTTTGGGCCTTTGACTCCAGCACCTGTGCCCTCTTTGGTACGGGAGTCATCTGTATACCATATTGCTGCACCCGTATATTGTTCAGGAAGCTTAGATTGCCAGTCTTTGCGTTCGCTGATTATAATTTTGAACGGTATGTCAAAGTTATAAAGGGTCGGCATAGTGTCCGATAGATGTGAGGCAATGGCCTCTATTTTGGGGTTATTTAACAGTTGAAGGTGACCCCTAAGATCTCCTGGGAGGTAGTTTCTTTCCTTCTGAATTCTAAGACAAGCTAGTTATTCCAAGACAAGCTAGTCTTTGGATTTTACCCAGTAAAACCTGGTTTTTATGATGTAGTGTTTTTGTCCACCACATTGTGCATCCGTATGTTATTATCGGTAAGATTATGGTTCTATAGCACCAATAGATCATTCTGGGATGTAACCCCCATTTCTTTCCGAACATACTTTTGCATGCCCAAAAGGCTTTGGTTGCCTTAGCGTGAGTCTTATAAATGTGTGTGTTCCAACTTAGTTTCCTATCCAGTGTAACGCCTAGATATTTAACCTCATTGGAGCAGGGTATTGTAATACCATTTAGTGAAGGTGGTGTAATTTTAACTTTCCTTCTGTTTGTGAATGGTATTATTTCTGTTTTTTCTGGGTTTATATTAAGGTTTTTGGATTTACACCAATTGATTATCCCGTTTAGGGCTAATTGTAACTTTTCTGATATGACATTGTCATATTTACCCCTTATTATTATGACTATTTCATCAGCATAGCCTATGGTTTCGTAACCGAGATTAACTAGTAGTTGTAATAACTCATCAACCACGATAGACCAGAGTAGTGGAGATAAGACTCATCCTTGCCGGCAGCCCCTGTAGGTTTGTGCCGTTTTTGAACTATTTCCTAGCTCGGCTGTTGTCAAGCGACTTCTTAGCATGGCGTGTATCCATTTGGTTGTTGCCGGTTCTAGACCTTTTTTTCTGGCTGCTGATATTATTGCTTCATGGGGGGTATTGTCAAACGCCCCTTCTATATCTAGAAATGCACATAGCGCTATTTCCTTGTATTCTATTGCCTTTTCAATTGATTTTACAAGGTCATGAAGCGCTGTTTCTGTTGACTTTCCTTTTTCGTAGGCATATTGCCTAGGGTGCAGTCGGACCTTATTCGGTCCTGTTCTAATGTGGAGGTCCACTAGTTTTTCCATGGTTTTGATGAAGAAGGAGGTAAGACTTATGGGGCGGTATGATTTAGGCTTTTCAGAGGGACGGTTCCCTGCCTTTGGAATAAAAACCACCCTTGCTTTCCTCCAGATTTTTGGGATATATCCCCATATAAAGCTTGCTTTAAAGATTCTTATCATTTTTGGCATTAGAATCTCTAATCCCTGTTGAAGTAGTGCAGGGAATACTTTATCTACTCCAGCAGATTTGTAGGGTTTAAAGTTGTTTATTGCCCATTTAATTTGTTCTGGAGTGAAGATTTTGTTAGCGAGTCTTCTGCTATTTGGACTAGGACGTTGAATCCTATCCTCTCCCTCTATGTCTTCAGTGTTTTTAATTTTGCAACCCGGAAAGTGTGTTGCCAATAACACGTCAAGAGTTTCTGAGCTGCTGGTTGTTAGAGATCCGTCCGGTTTTTCTAACAGTCCAATGTCTGCGGCTGTACCTTTAGCCAGGGCTTTCTGGAGTCTGGAGGTCGCTGGAAGATCATTAATCTCTTCACAGAATTTCTTCCATGAGTCTCTTTTGGACTTTTTAAGTAAGTTATTGTATTCGGTAAGGGAAGTTCGATATGCTTCCCAGTTACCGAGGGCTTTCGCTCTGTTGAAAAGTTTCCTGGTTTCTTTGCGTTTTACCGCTAGTTCGTCATTCCACCAAGGAACTTGTTTTTTTCCTTTGTTTTGGGAAATGGGACAACTTTGTTCGTATGCACCTATAATGCTACTTACGAGTTGGTTGGCTTGGAGGTCAATGCAGTCTGGGCTGCTGATTTCTACCTCTGAGTTATTTATTTCGTACTGAAGGAAGTGCTGGTATTGTTGCCAGTTAGTACGTTTTGGGTTTCTAAATTTTACGGTAGTATTTAGAGTGGTTTGCAGTTCAAAACATATATGGTTATGGTCCGAAAGCGATGCTTCCTTTGAAACATGCCAGTTAGTAAATTTGTGAGAAAGGCATGGGCTAGCTATTGTTAAGTCTAGAACTTCCTGCCGAATAGCATTGACAAAGGTAGGGGTGTTTCCCTGATTTATTATGTCTAAATTGTTTGAAGTAAGATAATTTAAAAGTGACTCACCTCTTTTATTTATTTTCCTACTTCCCCATACTATGTGGTGGGCGTTGAGGTCACAACCCAGAATGACTGGTAGATTGTGTGTTTTTTTCTATACTCCACTAGTTCTATGACGTCCTTAGGTGGAGCTTCTGTCTCCTCTCCGGGGAAATACGCCGAGGCGATGATGGCCTCTTCGAAGCCCCCTGTGGTAAGTAGTTTCACCAGTATAGCTACTGGATCTGTGCGGATGAAACTAGGAATATTTAGATAATTAATTTTAGTTGATGAGGATAGCAGTTCTAGGTCTGCTATTACTTTTATCAAAAATTAACTTACCCATGGATTGAGGAATTCCCAGGATTTTACCTGTTGTGGCTCTAGGTTCTTGTAGAAGGGCCACCTGAAATTCCTCTTTAGCGAATCTCCAAGTGAGTACGTCCATAGCCGCTGCTGCACGATGGAGATTCGTCTGGAACATCTGACGATGGTCCTTTCGCTTGTTCGCTGACATCACTGGTGAAATGCGGTTGGCGGCTATTTACCTCTTTAGTTTCTGACCGACGAGTGATGCCAGCGAATTTAAAGGAGTTCTGAAGCTCTTCTGCTTTAGTTTCTCCATCGATTGGCCGTCGATGGAGAATGTGATTACGGCGCATGTGACCCCCTTGCGTCTGCCCAGATCCTTCCAATTCGCCGCACGTAATTCTGGGTTCTGGCAGTCGATGAGGGTGAAGATTTCCTCTGTTTCGTCTTCCTCGTGGGGGAAAATCCCGTCACTATCTCCACTTTTGGAATTTTGTCCTCCCGGACGGCCTGAATCTTGGTTGACTCATTTGATAGCCTTGTGGTAATTGTTTCCAGCCACTTTGATGTTATATCATCCAGGCAGGTAATTAACATCCATCCTGGTTTGAGGCTTAATCCACCAAATTGTGGATGAGTTCCCTCTTTTGCAGCTGCTGGAATTGCTGCCAGGATGGATTTTTGGTATACAGCTAGCTGCTCTGCTGATAATAACTTATGAGGATGTTCGGCGTGTATAATACCGATTTTGGTCCCCTTTGTGGTAATTGTTTCATCCTTATAACTAGTACCCGACGTGGATAGCTGAGCCTCTGCTGCGGGTCTATGTTGTCTGCTTTTACAGGCAGAGGTTCTCTGCTTTTTCGTATTGTGCACTGTCGGTGGTGTTGTAGAAGGTGTTCTGAGCCTTTTTGCGGTTTGTGCGGTTTCTTCGTGTCTGCCATTTGTAGACACGCTAGTTCATACGCCTCTTTTATATTTTTACATTTTTGGCGGTGGTATGTGTACCTTCGCCGTCCTGCGCCGCTAAGTCTTTTTTTGCCTTCTGTCAACGTCAACTGTTTCAGCTCAGCTGATAACTGTTGTTCGTTGATGCCCTTATAGGTTTTAGTAGACGGGCGGAAGGCAATTTTTCCAGCTAGAATCTCCGATGGTGTTGGGTTAGCTTGAGAAGGGTTAACCTTTTCATCAAGCCCTCTAGCTGTTTCTTCTAGAGTTGACATTTCCATTGCCACTGACTCCAAAGTTTTTGGCTCTGCCAATATATTAGATGCCTTATGGGAGGCATCATCCCCTATGTTTTTATTTTGTAAGTGTTCCATTATTAGATTCCCACGAGTAGCGCGAGAAATAGTCACCCCTGGCAGAGCTCCGCATTACCAGGGGTAGGCTAAATTAAACTGGAGGTCGCCTGGTATCCAGAGTTCGCATATTAACGACTAGTTGCCCACTAGCCTCATCCGTTGGCATATGCTGTTTCATTGTGGATTGGGGATTTTTGTTTCCGAGGTTTACTCCTATAGTGCCCTACTTTATTAAGGTCACCTTATAGGTAGTACGTACCTTGCAAATCACTGGGAACCACCCCATATTAGTGATCATTGGTACCTTGAAATCTGTCTGAAACATGACCAAACCCGTACTTAAAGATGCACAATGCTGCGAAAGGTTACGGAACCGACAGCTAGCTGTTCGGTTTGAGTCCCCCCTTTCATATCCGCCAAAGACCTACATAGGATACGGTGCCGACAGCAGGCTGTTCGACTTTAATCCCCCCTATCTTGGCAGGTTACGGAGCCGACAGCAAGCTGTTCGGCTTGATTCCCCCCCCGTGTAGATCTTTTAGCATTACCTAGTCTACACCACGAGGAGGCGACCTACATAGCAGACCATGTACGAACTTTCTTTGTAATCCAAGATTCAATGTAAGGATTTTTGTACCGAACGTTTGTATAATTGTAGCGTTGGCTGCCGTAAGGGAAATGTCGGATTTTGTTTTTTTTGCTTGGAAGTTACCCGGCAAAATGGATAAATCTGCTCCCGTGTCAATTAAAAATACGATATTATTTGCATCGTCGCGGACAAAAAGGCGGCTGGTTAATTTAATAGCACCGGTGGCCGCTACACGCGGTGCTTTAATTAGTTTGGGTGATTGTTAGCTGGCATATTTATGCACTGACATTTTTGTGCCTTGTCTCCGAATCTCCTATGGTACCAACATAATCTGCGAGGTATGTGCTTTTGGAGTGCTTTTGGAACGTGATCTTTTGTCGTGTCGACTAGAGCTGCGTGATCGTAATGAACGATCTTGGTTTCGCGATCTGAACCTATGATTTACCTCGAGCTTTGCGATCATGGATTCGATACGCGCTAGTCGCGCGTCGAAATTTGATGCAGGCGTTGATTGCGTTGTTGGCGTACTTGAATTTGTGCTAGTTCCGGCGATAGCAAAAACGGATGTGCTTTGCTGCGCTCCATAAATTTTATCGGCTACGTCGGCCAATTCGTTGAGCGCTTTATCACCTACTGCTGCTAAAGCAATATGTATCACCTGTGGTAGCTTGCGTAACCACAAATTCTTAAGTATTGCGTCACTGAACGTTTGACCTGAGAGTTGCCTCATAGATTTCAACAATTCTGACGGCCTTCTATCACCAATATCGGTTTTGGCTATTAAGGTTTCTAGACGCTTCGTTTCCGAAATCGAGTGTCTTTTAATGAGCGCGGATTTAACGTTTTGGTAACGGTTAGCGTCGGGTGGATCTGAGAGGATATCTATAATGGAATCACAGGATTCTGGGGGTAGGGCTGCGATTGTCAAACAATACTTTGTATCCTCAATCGTGATTCTATACGCTTCTGCTTGTATAAACCACGTAGCAGGATTTGTAGGCCAAAACGGCGGTAGACCGAATCAATTCATACATCATTTGATGTATTTGTTTGATGTGCGTACCGAATCAATTCTTACATCATTTGATGTATTTGTTTGATGTGCTCCCGTTGAACTGCCACCTGTGTTGCCTGGGATAGAATTTATCTTTTCTGTGGACATAATATTTGAATATAAATACTAAACCAAAAAAAATTTTACTCGATCAACAATATTACGTAGTTGAGAACCAATCCACTTAATTTTCGGACGTCCCAAAAAAAAAATAATAAAAATATTTAAATTGTAGCACGATTTTGGACACCCCCTGTATGGTATGAAAAAAATCGAATTGTAAAAACTACTTTTTATTTAAATTGTAGCACGATTTTTGGACACCCCTTGTATGGTATGAAAAAAAAATCGAATGGTAAAAACTATATTTTTCTTTATTTTTTATAGTGTTCTTTGTGTTGTGAGCGAAAAGAGAAAATTATTATGTGTTTGTGTTATAATGCTTGTAAAGTTAGTCGAGTGGTTTTTTTTATATTTGTAAAAAAAAACTTTATTCGAATAAAATAAAATTAATGTTGTGGGCAATTAGCAATTTTATGTAATTTATAATATAAAATAATAAAATATATTTTCTTATTTTGTGTTATATGTTTTTGATATAAAAATGTTTTTTGAGATCTGTTAATCAACTGATAAAGATTTTTGTAATCTCCCTTCTAATATACAAAATTGATCAATTTAATTTTTAATAATAGAAATGAGATTACTTAATATTAATATAATTTAATCATTCGATTATTTCACTCAATGGAAATTAGTGCATTGATGGATTTAACAATGCTAAAGCAATTTCTATTAGGATATCGTGGTCTTATATTGCGGTACTCTGAAATTAATATTTTATTTCGAAGTTAATATTTTATTTCGAAATTAATATTTTATTTCGCACTCCGTACCGGGTGTCACTACAAATGTACGCGGCTGACTCTGTGTGTGCCGATGTATTTTGAATTTTTGTCAGTCGACACAGGTTCTTGTCCAGCGGGTGATATCTTGATTTAGGTCGGGCTAGAAATAACGTGAAGCAATAAGTTTTGCGAGAGGCTTGGGTGCCAGGATGTGATAAGTTGTGCAACGCATTAAATACGGAACGGCGCAATTATTCGCTTATGTAAGGTCGATTTTGACCGGTGGAAACGTAGCAATAAATTTATGCGTCAGGATAATCGAAGAGCTGTAATTGGAATTTTGTTGAGGAATCTTTTTTCTGCGTTAGTAGGATTTGTAGTTCTGGGTCGCTACTTTGATATTTTGCAATTCTTTCTAGGTTGAGGTTGTTTTTAGAGATCTCTGAAATACGTGAAAGGCTATCTGCGACTGAATTGTCTTTGCCTTTTACGTGAATAATGTCTGTGGTGAATTGAGAAAAGAAATCTAAATGTCGTGTTTGACGTGGGCTGAGTTCAGTTGATTTTATTGCAAAAGTGAGAGGTTTGTGATCTATGAAGATCTTGAATTGTGTACCTTCAACAAAATATTGGAAATGCTTAATGGCTAAGTAAATAGCCAAAAGTTCTCGGTCGAAAGCAGAGTATTGCGTGAAATAGGTTCCCATTGGTCGAGAAAAATGAAATAGGTTCCCATTGGTCGTTGTTGATCTGTTGTAGGACCACTCCTACGGCAATGTCTGACGCATCAGTCATTATGTTATAATGCCTGTCGAGTAGAGGATGTACCAAAATCGTAGCTTTTGCCAGAGCTTCCTTGACCTTATCGAAATGCTGGTCTAGTTCTGAGGGCCAGTAATAATTTTTAGGAGACTTTGGCTTCTGAAGCAACTGAGTTTTTAGGAGACTTTGGCTTCTGAAGCGTGAGATGTGAGTGGATTGGTGCTAAAAGTTCAGCAAGGTGTAAAAATCGATGATAATAAATTATCATTCCGATAACACGTTGAATCGATTTTACCGAATCAGGTTTTGGAAAATTCCTGATTACTTCAATGCGGTCGTGTGATGGAAAAATGCCGGAAGAAGAGTTGGTATGGCTGAGGAAATCGATGGAATCGACTTCAAACACACATTTTAACGCGTTAATATTTATGCCATAGTCGGCGAGACGCTTGAAAAGTATTCCGAGGTGCTGTAGGTGTTCGTTTTCGATTTACTCGCGATGAGTATTATCGATGTGTGCGAAAACGAATTCCAAATCCCTACAGACTTCGTTGATGAAACTCTGAAATGCTTGAGCCGCGTTTCGTAAGCCGAAAGGCATCCCCGAAACCTCAAACAGTCCGAAAGGTGTTGGGATCGCCGTTTTGTGGATGTCTTCCGGGGCCACCGGTATAAGGTGGTAAGCCCTAACCAAATCTACTTTTGAAAAGATGGTACACCCCTGTAAATTCATTGAGAACTTTTGAATGTGTGGGATAGTCCAGTCATGGTGTCCAGTCAGTATTATTCTTCTTTTTGACCATGTGGACTGGTGATGAAACTGAAGAATCAGAGTGTCTGCAATTACCTATATCAACCTTGTGTTGAATTTCGGTCTGCGCAGCATAGTGACGTGTTGCATCGAGGCGTCGTGGTCTGGCGAACAGCAATTGCCCTTTTGTCTCAATGTGATGTACAATGTTATGCTTTACTGGGAGGAAGTAGTTAGTTGGTTGTGTTATCTTGGGAATTTGGTTAGTAGATCAGTGAATTGGTTAGTGCTAGAGTATTGTCTAATCGAGAGGGACATTTTAGAGATTGTGAGTGACATGTTGTTATCTGTTAGTGTGGAAACATAGAGTTACGTTTTCGGGTCAACCAATCGTTTATACTTCTCGTCAACTAGCGGGTAAGAAGTCTGTACCAATTGTAGGGTGCTGCACCGCAACAACTACAAATAGATGCGAGAAGCTTCTGCGGAGTCCGAGGTTAAGACTTAATAGTTTCGTGCCAAATGTTTTGATCATCAATCCGTTCGCGGCTGTTAAAAGTAAATCGGTTTTTGCCTCTTTTTCTGGGGCTAGTTTTTGTGGTATTATTGACAAGTCGGCGCCGGTGTCGATTAAGAACGTTTGGTTGGAGATTTCGTCCTTAACGAATAACAGGCTAGATGCGCCGCTTCAGTCAAAGGGAAAACTAGTTTGGGGAATTCCATGTCGAACACACTTTCACTGGTCCATCCGTTTTGGTCGCCCGTTCGATTTAGATCGTTCTCGATCTCGAGATACTGTCCTGTTGCGATCGCGTCTATTAAAATTGTCGAAATCGATTCTAGAAAGTAGTCGCTCTATTTTGTTTAGCCTCGCGTTGATGTTGTCGTCCGAATCTGATTTCACGGCATATTTTACCTCTCTCCAACAGAACTTCAAGTCTTTTGCTCTCTGAGGCCGAATGTCGCGAAATCAGAGTGGATTTGAGCGTGTTCTATGCGTCATTGAGTGGTGGTGTTGCAATCAAATCAATTACCGATTCGCACACATTACCGACTGGCAGAGCAGTGATTGTCAGGCAATATTTTGTCTCATCTTTTCGAATTTTGAATATTGAAAACTTGATTTATTCACGTGCTTCGGCCTGAATAAACCAGGTCGCCGGTAAACGTACTTTAGCAAAGTCCATAACGTCTGTGTGAGCTCGTTCGTTGGTGTGCGAGTTGTCTGTGTTTGCGTTTGTCTCAGTTTTTTATGTGTCTGGCATTTTCGTAATTTCCTAATCGAACCCGAAGGCAAGATCTGTGAACGAAATAGAAGCTGTTCGGCGAGCCTGATAATTAAATTATAATTAACTTCTCCTTGAACTAAATAAAAAGATGTATGTAAGCTTTGGATTATATAAAATTCTTTATTAAATAATTTCAATAAATTATAAACTTAACTATAGTGATTTAACAAATTTAAATACTTAAAATTTATAACAATTTAAGAATTAATTTAAAAATCCAATTAACCACGTGGATTATCCAATTCGTTAAGTTTTGTTACTTATATAACTGATTGTTCAATTGATTAATTCTTACTTTCACCAACTTTGTTATCAAGAATTATGTTAGTAATAATTTCTTTAAGTTACCAAATATGGTTATTAAAATATTAATTAATTAAACCTTAATTTCACCAGATATGGTTATCAAAGAATTTAATTAATTATATTAGTTCACCAATTATGGTAAGACAACCTTAATTTCACCAAATAATGGTTATCCAGGTGTCTATTTATTAATTAAATATTAGTTGTAAATTGTTAGTGCCTTTTATTGTATAGGAATAACTGCAAAACTTCCACAAATAAATTGTATATTTTCCAATTTTATCCGTACGAATTAATTGTTAATTATATTTACCAATCCTTGATTGAAGCCTATTTGAAAATGAAAGAGGCTGAGACTAATTCGTACCTCGTTTATATACCCTAAATTTAATCAAAAACGTATTTTTTATCTTTCGAACATTTGGTCAAATGACCATAATTTCATTTTCCTCGATTGTAATTATTAAATTCATTTTCATTAATTATTATCTATAATTGTTTTTGTTTGAAATCCTATTATTTCGTGATTTCTTGTTGATTTTCTTTTATTATGAATATATAAGTAATAAAAAACATGTATTTAATGAATTACCATAATATCCATAATTTCGCTATAATTTGTCCATCCTTGACTTTGACACGAAATTTCAACCCTAATTCTCTAATTTCGAACTAACTGACATTTAGTTTCGAATATTTATTTTTTCTTCCTTTCTTACAATTTGTCTCACTCACTCTTATGGTAGTATGTATCATAATTAAAAAAACATAAATTTATGAGTTTTATGTGTTGTGCCGCGATTTCGTAACTATCATTAAAAGCGCGACTTTATTGTTTCCCGAGTACATTTGGTTTCTTATTGCTGCACATAAAGTTTCTGTTGATTTTTTTGTTTACAAACTGAGTTTGACAGTTCATGTATGGACAGCAATAAAGACAATTAATTTCAAGAATTTTATCTAAATTCGGGTAAGTAAATATATTTCATTCCAATTATTTATAAATTTGAATATTTATAGATTTGGAATGGAACTTTATTGATTAATATATAGATTTTTGTATGTTTGATACTAGTTCCCTTTTCTTTATAGGTTATGCCGGTCAAACAATTTTGGATGAATATTGTGGACGAAGTACACCTAGTACTTACAATCTGATGTAGTCCATTTAATCTACAGATAAGTAACTTTTAAATTTTATTTATCATAATATGGACAATGACAACAAAGTGCATAATTATCACTTTTAATTTTGCCGTGTTGTTGGTGTTTTACTATAATGTACATATATTAATATGTTTTTTTATTTTTAGTTCACCAGTTGGCTGGACATTCTGCCCTCCGTTGAACACTTTGTTCAAAACAATTTAATAGTTTAAATTATTGATATACAACAAGAGTTAGACATTTCAGAGTTGAAAACTGGAAATTCACTTGCCTTCTGGGGAAGGCTAAGCTCATAGCATTGCTATCAATGTTATCAATTTTAGCAGTTAATGTCTTTTTTTTACTTGATAATGATGAAAACTTACTTTTCCATCCCTGTAAACCTTGATTTTGGCACTATGACGGTTTGGTAGATTCACCAAAAATTCTGATCGGTTGGACCTAACAATTTTTTTAAAGTCTAATCGTTGTAGAGTTTGTTTCGGTACAAATATTTCGATTCCTTCTCTAGTGACAAATTTCTGTATGTCATTGTTTATTCGTTTTTTTATGTCTGCAACCGTTTCAGATGGTTTAATGACACTCCAGTCAGTAACATAACGATCATTAATACATACAGCAGGCGTTTGATTTTGCGCTGTTTGATTTGGTGGTTTGATTTTGCGCTGTTTGATTTGAATGTTGGAAATTATCGTTGGTCGTTGTGGTGGTTCAAATACCGGTAGAAATTCAATTTCTGAACCATCGGAAAAGTCAACTTCCTCCCATAAATTTAAAAATTCATTATATTCAAAACCGTTAGACATTTTTTTTTTATATGAACTGCAAAGAAATTAATCAATAATTTAGTGGTTGAACATTACATAACGAAACATATAACATTAACTAGACGAACACACAATACAACATATTCATATTTTGTAGTTGATCGTTGTTTCCATCTATTAAAAGTGGACACACTTTTGTTATAGGTCTCTTGACACTGTTATGTTGAGTTTTTATTTCTACTACTCTGACTAATCCATCTGCTCCTGGAAACGTTTGTAAGACCTTTCCAAGTGGCCAGAAAGTTGGTGATGAGTTTTCATCTTTGATTAATACTATATCTGCTATCTTTATATTTGGCTTAGTTGAATGCCATTTTGATCGTTGTTGTAACATATGCAAATATTCCTTGGACCATTTATTCCAAAATTGTTTTGTCATATATTGCATATGTCTCCATCCTTGGCCTAAAACAACAGGTTCTGCTATGTTTGGTTCAGGTAATGCATTGATTGGTTTACCTATTAAAAAATGACCAGGTGTTAATATATCTAAATTATCTATTAGATTATCGATCGTAGTAAGTGGTCTTTAAACAGGCTTCGATTTTGACACAATAATGTAAACAGGCTTCGATTTGACACAAAAATGTTGAATATTCCTCATATGTATAACATGATTTTCCTACTATGCGTCGTAAGTGATATTTCACACTTTTTACTCCAGATTCCCATAAACCTCCAAAATGAGGCGAACCTGGTGGATTAAAATGCCAAGTTATTGATTGTGTACACAAGTATTGATTTAACATTGGTGTTGCGTCTTGAATAGCTGTCTTTAGTTCTTTATTTAACATAATTTCTGCTCCCTTAAAATTAATTCTGCAGTCTGAATAGATATCGGTACACAATCAACGTCGAGACACAAATCTTCGGAAAGCGTATCCTTGTGAATTTCATCTATTATTAAATTTGTTATGTGGTGATTTGCTGGTAAGATAATTGGATGTTTTTTGGCATATGTTATATTAGCATTTTTTAATCTTCGTCCAATACGCATTACTTGTAATTTATCTAAAAATGGCATTAATGTTATCAATTGACTTCTTGATTTTAATTCTAACTTTTTCTTCAGTTGTTGATATTCTTCGGTAAAACTATTTTGTTGTACCATTTTATAAATTACGTTGCGTGCTATGCGAATTTCATTGGCTGTTAACACTCCAGACTTTTTTACATTACCTTTAGTAACGTTGAACTTAAAACGAAGTAATAAAGCCACTCTTCTTGATAGTCGGGCAAATGATGAAAATCGCAAAAACAAATCTTCTACTTTTACATGTAATGACACTGTTTTTATAATTTTTGCCTCCAACATTGTGTCTTTATTATTTAGTATAGTGTTTGGCCATTCCTCTTCAGATTTTATTAACTATTCTGGTCCACTCCACCATAATTTATTATCTACAAGATTTATGGTTTCTATTCATCTGGAAGCTAAATCTGCTGGATTTTGATTTGTGGATACATGTTTCCAACATATTGGGTCAATGAATTCTTGAATTTCAGCTACTCTATGTGCTACAAACGTTTTCCATCTTGATGGGTGATTCTGAATCCATTGTAATGTGATTGTTGAGTCAGTCCATGCTTTTATTTTCACGTTATTTAATTCCATTGCTTGAATTGTTGTTTTGAATAATCTTGCTAAATTTAGTGCACCACATAATTCTAATCTAGGTAACGTTACTGGTTTTATTGGAGCCGCCTTTGTTTTTGAGGCAATTAATTTGGACGTGATTTGGCCAGTTTAATTTTCGACTCGCATATAAATAACCGCAGCATATGCTTTCATAGAAGCATCACAAAAACCATGTAATTGTATTTTCTGCGTTTTTTTTGTACTACCTAACCATCTTGGTATTCGTAATTTATGAAGTTCTAATAACTGGTCTTTAAACTTTTTCCATTCTGCTATAGTTATGGTATCAACTTATGCATCCCATGAGCAGCCTGATATCCACAACTTTTGTATTAGTAATTTGGCTACAATTATAATTGGTGAAATCCATCCTAATGGATCATATAATGAAGCAACTTCGGATAATATTGAACGTTTCGTAACTGTTGTTTGTTTTTTGCATGTTGCTATAAACGTAAAATAGTCTGTTTCAGGATACCATCGTATTCCTAATGTTTTAATTACGTTATCTTCATCGAAACTAAACATATTTTTTAGTTCGCGATGTTCGAGTGGCAAATGATTAATTATATTTGGATCATTACTAGCCCATTTTCTTAAGTTGAAATGTCCTGTCTTTAACATTTCTATACATTGATTTTGCAATTCTAATGCTTCTTCAATCGTATCCGCTCCACTCAATAAATCATCAACATAGAAGTCCGATAGTGCGACTTTAGCAGCTAATGGATAATTTTTTATTTCATCATTAGCTAATTGTTGGAGAGATTTAATAGCTAAGTAAGGTGCTGCTGACGTTCCAAACGTTACAGTCTTTAATTGGTAATTCTTTATTACTTGTGTTTTTGGATCCTTCCAAATAATCCTTTGATATTTACGATGTTCTGGATACACCAGAATCATCCTATACATTTTTTCCACATCAGCTGTCATCGCTATTTTATGTTTTCTCCATTTCATTAATGTTGAGAATAATGTCGGTTGTAAACTAGGTCCAATTAACATTTGCTCAAAGATTTGCCATTGCTTGTTTCTGCTGACGCATCAAACACAACTCTTAATTTGGTAGTTGTACTTTCTTTAAAAACAGCATGATGTGGTATGTAATATTTTTGCTCATCAGCAACTTTTGGAACTTCTTCCATTTGTTTTAATTCCAGATACTCATTCAAACATTTTGAATATTCTTTTTCTAAATCTACATTCGATTTAAATTTGTTTAGCAGAATGTTAAATCTCTTGTTCGCCATTTCCTTTGACGAACCTAGACTGGGTTCTTGACCACCGATGAATGGCAATTTTACCATATATTGTCCATTCGCCAATCTGTGATGTGTTCTCTCATAGAACCTTTCACATTCATGATCCTGAGGTGTCAAGATTTTGTTTTTGGAAACTTCTTCTATTTCCCAAAACCGCCGTAGTTGATGACCTATTTCATCAAGTTGAGTTTGGCTGGTGGTGAACGTTTGCACTGTACTGCTGTTCGTTATAGGGCTATTTTCTAATAATATCCATCCCAAACGCGTTTGGATCGCAACAGGTGCCTCTTTGGGTCCTTTGACCAATCCTTCTTGTAGGATCTCAGCATACACCTTTGCCCCCAATAACATGTCAATTTTATCTGGATTATTATACATTGGGTCTGCTAACTCCAATTGACTTAAATGATTCCATTTCCTCATTGAACCTTTGGTTGATGGCAGTAAATCTGTTATTTGATCAATAACTAACAGTTTTACGTTAACTTGGAATTCCTTTGATTTATGATTGTATAAATTAAGTAGAATTTCTTTGTTTGACCACGCCGTGGTATTTTTGTTCAACCCTGTAATTTGTATTTTGGCTGGCTTACTGTGTACCCCCAATTTTCGACAGGTACTGTGATGTAATGAACTGATGTAATGAATGATGATTGTGACCCTGGATCAATCAAACATCGTAACGCTAATGGTCGGCCATGACGATCATACACTGTTACCAATGCTGTGGCTAACAGTAGGTGTTGTTGTTGTGCTACCAAAAAATTCAATGTTCTTTCGTCGTCCTTTGATCATGACTGATCAACTGTTTGTTTAGTTGTGTTTGACTGTTTCAAACTTGGGACATGATTTATTATAGCATGTAATAAAGTGTGATGACTTTGATTACACCTTTTACACTTGGCTTTATTTGAGCAGTTTTTCAACACATGATTTTTACTAAAGCAATTGAAACAACGGCCACTTTGAGCAATGCATTTCTTGCGTTGCGTTACATCCATTTTTTGAAATTTAGAGCATGTTACAAAGTAATGTGATGCTCCACAAGCTGGACAATTTGACGGCGTTGTCGCATGATAGTTTTTTACACAAACTTGTGGTACTGGTTTTATTGGTGTCGTTGAATACGACACAGCTTCTAAAATTCTAAATCTTGTACTCAGAAAAGCTTTAAATTGTTTTAGTGTTGGTAGTTCTTGTGTGGAACTTAATTCTTCTTCCCAATACCTAATTGTTATGAATGGTAACTTCTGTACCAATAAATATATTAATAATGTATCCCATTCAGATACATTTATACCAAGTGATTGCAATTGTTGTTCACATTCTTCTGTGGTATCAATAAATTGTTTTAAAGCCTTGCTGCTTTCATTAATTAATTTTGGTTGATTAACTAGAATTTTGATTTGCGTATTTACCAATAATCGTTTGTTTTCATATCGGTTTTGTAGTTTTTTCCACGCTGGCTCGTAATCATTTTCTGTGATTGGTATATATTTTAGCAGCCTTTCTGCTTCACCTGTTAAACAACCTTTTAAATATTGCAATTTCTGTACATTAGACAGTTGCTTGTTATTTTCAATTGTTGATTTAAATAAATCATGAAAGGATCTCCATTCATTATAGTCACCATTGAACTTTGGTAACGTCAATCTTGGCAATGGTACATGTATTGTATTTGTATTTATAATTTGTGCAGTAGAACTCATTTGTTGTGCTGTCGTTTGCGATAATGTTGCATTAAGCATTGCAGTTTGTTGAAGCGCTGATTTCTTTTCTTCTAGTTTTTCATCTAGTTTTTCGCGTAGTTCTTGTAAATATTCTGAACATGTCAATTCAAGATCAGCAAATAAATCATCTACGATATATGAGTGGCTACACTCCACACCTGTGCGGGTAATTAATGTTTCGATCTCTGTATCGTTATTATTAAAATTTTCCCATTCTGTATCTAATGTTTTAATTTTAGTTTCGTAAAATACTATCGTTCGCTTCTCTAAGTTGGTTTTTTTTTCATTTTTGATGTATTTTTTAATTTTATTTGCCAGTACTTCTTGCTTGGCCAGCAAATCTTTTAATTCCGTTGATACCAAAAATCCATACCAACATATAAAAATGGCTGAGTAACGGTTACTCTTGGACTAGGTAATTCTCCCATTAACTGTGTTTGTAATTGTTTTCGTTGTCGAATACATATAACACATGATTGGTTTCGTCGTGAAATTGCTCTTTTTCCGTTTATAATCCAATATATATTACGGCTAGTATTTAATATTAAATTGACACCACCATGAAGCGTATCCTTGTGAATTTCATCTATTATTAAATTTGTTATGTGGTGATTTGCTGGTAAGATAATTGGATATTTTTTGGCATATGTTATATTAGCATTTTTTAATCTTCGTCCAATACGCATTACTTTAAATTAATCTAAAAATGGCATTAATGTTATCAATTGACTTCTTGATTTTAATTCTAACTTTTTCTTCAGTTGTTGATATTCTTCGGTAAAACTATTTTGTTGTACCATTTTATAAATTACGTTGCGTGCTATGCGAATTTCATTGGCTGTTAACACTCCAGACTTTTTTACATTACCTTTAGTAACGTTGAACTTAAAACGAAGTAATAAAGCCACTATTCTTGATAGTCGGGCAAATGATGAAAATCGCAAAAACAAATCTTCTACTTTTACATGTAATGACACTGTTTTTATAATTTTTGCCTCCAACATTGTGTCTTTATTATTTAGTATAGTGTTTGGCCATTCCTCTTCAGATTTTATTAACCATTCTGGTTCACTCCACCATAATTTATTATCTACAAGATTTATGGTTTCTATTCCTCTGGAAGCTAAATCTGCTGGATTTTGATTTGTGGATACATGTTTCCAACATATTGGGTCAATGAATTCTTGAATTTCAGCTACTCTATGTGCTACAAACGTTTTCCATCTTGATGGGTGATTCTGAATCCATTGTAATGTGATTGTTGAGTCAGTCCATGCTTTTATTTTCACGTTATTTAATTCCATTGCTTGAATTGTTGTTTTGAATAATCTTGCTAAATTTAGTGCACCACATAATACTAATCTAGGTAACGTTACTGGTTTTATTGGAGCCACCTTTGTTTTTGAGGCAATTAATTTGGACGTGATTTGGCCAGTTTCATTTTCGACTCGCATATAAATAACCGCAGCATATGCTTTCATAGAAGCATCACAAAAACCATGTAATTGTATTTTCTGCGTTTTTTTTGTACTACCTAACCATCTTGGTATTCGTAATTTATGAAGTTCTAATAACTGGTCTTTAAACTTTTTCCATTCTGCTATAGTTATGGTATCAACTTCTGCATCCCATGAGCAGCCTGATATCCACAACTTTTGTATTAGTAATTTGGCTACAATTATAATTGGTGAAATCCATCCTAATGGATCATATAATGAAGCAACTTCGGATAATATTGAACGTTTCGTAACTGTTGTTTGTTTTTTGCATGTTGCTATAAACGTAAAATAGTCTGTTTCAGGATACCATCGTATTCCTAATGTTTTAATTACGTTATCTTCATCGAAACTAAACATATTTTTTAGTTCGCGATGTTCGAGTGGCAAATGATTAATTATATTTGGATCATTACTAGCCCATTTTCTTAAGTTGAAATGTCCTGTCTTTAACATTTCTATACATTGATTTTGCAATTCTAATGCTTCTTCAATCGTATCCGCTCCACTCAATAAATCATCAACATAGAAGTCCGATAGTGCGACTTTAGCAGCTAATGGATAATTTTTTATTTCATCATTAGCTAATTGTTGGAGAGATTTAATAGCTAAGTAAGGTGCTGCTGACGTTCCAAACGTTACAGTCTTTAATTGGTAATTCTTTATTACTTGTGTTTTTGGATCCTTCCAAATAATCCTTTGATATTTACGATGTTCTGGATACACCAGAATCATCCTATACATTTTTTCCACATCAGCTGTCATCGCTATTTTATGTTTTCTCCATTTCATTAATGTTGAGAATAATGTCGGTTGTAAACTAGGTCCAATTAACATTTGCTCAAAGATTTGCCATTGCTTGTTTCTGCTGACGCATCAAACACAACTCTTAATTTGGTAGTTGTACTTTCTTTAAAAACAGCATGATGTGGTATGTAATATTTTTGCTCATCAGCAACTTTTGGAACTTCTTCCATTTGTTTTAATTCCAGATACTCATTCAAACATTTTGAATATTCTTTTTCTAAATCTACATTCGATTTAAATTTGTTTAGCAGAATGTTAAATCTCTTGTTCGCCATTTCCTTTGACGAACCTAGACTGGGTTCTTGACCACCGATGAATGGCAATTTTACCATATATTGTCCATTCGCCAATCTGTGATGTGTTCTCTCATAGAACCTTTCACATTCATGATCCTGAGGTGTCAAGATTTTGTTTTTGGAAACTTCTTCTATTTCCCAAAACCGCCGTAGTTGATGACCTATTTCATCAAGTTGAGTTTGGCTGGTGGTGAACGTTTGCACTGTACTGCTGTTCGTTATAGGGCTATTTCCTAATAATATCCATCCCAAACGCGTTTGGATCGCAACAGGTGCCTCTTTAGGTCCTTTGACCAATCCTTCTTGTAGGATCTCAGCATACACCTTTGCCCCCAATAACATGTCAATTTTATCTGGATTATTATACATTGGGTCTGCTAACTCCAATTGACTTAAATGATTCCATTTCCTCATTGAACCTTTGGTTGATGGCAGTAAATCTGTTATTTGATCAATAACTAACAGTTTTACGTTAACTTGGAATTCCTTTGATTTATGATTGTATAAATTAAGTAGAATTTCTTTGTTTGACCACGCCGTGGTATTTTTGTTCAACCCTGTAATTTGTATTTTGGCTGACTTACTGTGTACCCCCAATTTTCGACAGGTACTGTGATGTAATGAACTGATGTAATGAATGATGATTGTGACCCTGGATCAATCAAACATCGTAACGCTAATGGTCGGCCATGACGATCATACACTGTTACCAATGCTGTGGCTAACAGTAGGTGTTGTTGTTGTGCTACCAAAAAATTCAATGTTCTTTCGTCGTCCTTTGATCATGACTGATCAACTGTTTGTTTAGTTGTGTTTGACTGTTTCAAACTTGGGACATGATTTATTATAGCATGTAATAAAGTGTGATGACTTTGATTACACCTTTTACACTTGGCTTTATTTGAGCAGTTTTTCGACACATGATTTTTACTAAAGCAATTGAAACAACGGCCACTTTGAGCAATGCATTTCTTGCGTTGCGTTACATCCATTTTTTGAAATTTAGAGCATGTTACAAAGTAATGTGACGCTCCACAAGCTGGACAATTTGACGGCGTTGTCGCATGATAGTTTTTTACACAAACTTGTGGTACTGGTTTTATTGGTGTCGTTGAATACGACACAGCTTCTAAAATTCTAAATCTTGTACTCAGAAAAGCTTTAAATTGTTTTAGTGTTGGTAGTTCTTGTGTGGAACTTAATTCTTCTTCCCAATACCTAAGTGTTATGAATAGTAACTTCTGTACCAATAAATATATTAATAATGTATCCCATTCAGATACATTTATACCAAGTGATTGCAATTGTTGTTCACATTCTTCTGTGGTATCAATAAATTGTTTTAAAGCCTTGCTGCTTTCATTAATTAATTTTGGTTGATTAACTAGAATTTTGATTTGCGTATTTACCAATAATCGTTTGTTTTCATATCGGTTTTGTAGTTTTTTCCACGCTGGCTCGTAATCATTTTCTGTGATTGGTATATGTTTTAGCAGTCTTTCTGCTTCACCTGTTAAACAACCTTTTAAATATTGCAATTTCTGTACATTAGACAGTTGCGTGTTATTTTCAATTGTTGATTTAAATAAATCATGAAAGGATCTCCATTCATTATAGTCACCATTGAACTTTGGTAACGTCAATCTTGGCAATGGTACATGTATTGTATTTGTATTTATAATTTGTGCAGTAGAACTCATTTGTTGTGCTGTCGTTTGCGATAATGTTGCATTAAGCATTGCAGTTTGTTGAAGCGCTGATTTCTTTTCGCCTAGTTTTTCATCTAGTTTTTCGCGTAGTTCTTGTAAATATTCTGAACATGTCAATTCAAGATCAGCAAATAAATCATCTACGATATATGAGTGGCTACACTCCACACCTGTGCGGGTAATTAATGTTTCGATCTCTGTATCGTTATTATTAAAATTTTCCCATTCTGTATCTAATGTTTTAATTTTAGTTTCGTAAAATACTATCGTTCGCTTCTCTAAGTTGGTTTTTTTTCCATTTTTGATGTATTTTTTAATTTTATTTGCCAGTACTTCTTGCTTGGCCAGCAAATCTTTTAATTCCGTTGATATGTTGAATAGAAACCAATTTGTAACTTCGATTAACGACCTTGACGACGTAATTATGGACCTATCTTTGTACCTTTTAATTATTATCTTGAACAATCAGTTTTATTTAGTAATTTATTAAATTATTTTTCAATAATCGAGCTGTACATATATCCGGTTCGAAGGACCAAAAATGTTCGGCGAGCCTGATAATTAAATTATAATTAACTTCTCCTTGAACTAAATAAAAAGATGTATGTAAGCTTTGGATTATATAAAATTCTTTATTAAATAATTTCAATAAATTATAAACTTAACTATAGTGATTTAACAAATTTAAATACTTAAAATTTATAACAATTTAAGAATTAATTTAAAAATCCAATTAACCACGTGGATTATCCAATTCGTTAAGTTTTGTTACTTATATAACTGATTGTTCAATTGATTAATTCTTAATTTCACCAACTTGGTTATCAAGAATTATGTTAGTAATAATTTCTTTAAGTTATCAAATATGGTTATTAAAATATTAATTAATAAAACCTTAATTTCACCAGATATGGTTATCAAAGAATTTAATTAATTATATTAGTTCACCAATTATGGTAAGACAACCTTAATTTCACCAAATAATGGTTATCCAGGTGTATATTTATTAATTAAATGTTAGTTGTAAATTGTTAGTGCCTTTTATTGTATAGGAATAACTGCAAAACTTCCACAAATAAATTGTATATTTTGCAATTTTATCCGTACGAATTAATTGTTAATTATATTTACCAATCCTTGCTTGAAGCCTATTTGAAAATGAAAGAGGCTGAGACTAATTCGTACCTCGTTTATATACCCTAAATTTAATCAAAAAACATATAGGGTTGTGTATTTTTTATCTTTCGAACATTTGGTCAAATGACCATAATTTCATTTTCCTCGATTGTAATTATTAAATTCATTTTCATTAATTATTATCTATAATTGTTTTTGTTTGAAATCCTATTATTTCGTGATTTCTTGTTGATTTTCTTTTATTATGAATATATAAGTAATAAAAAACATGTATTTAATGAATTACCATAATATCCATAATTTCGCTATAATTTGTCCATCCTTGACTTTGACACGAAATTTCAACCCTAAATCTCTAATTTCGAACTAACTGACATTTAGTTTCGAATATTTCTTTTTTCTTCCTTTCTTACAATTTGTCTCGCTCACTCTTATGGTAGTATGTATCATAATTAAAAAAACATAAATTTATGAGTTTTATGTGTTGTGCCGCGATTTCGTAACTATCATTAAAAGCGCGACTTTATTGCTTCCCGAGTACATTTGGTTTCTTATTGCTGCTCATAAAGTTTCTGTTGATTTTTTTGTTTACAAACTGAGTTTGACAGTTCATGTATGGACAGCAATAAAAACAATTAATTTCAAGAATTTTATCTAAATTCGGGTAAGTAATTATATTTCATTCCAATTATTTATAAATTTGAATATTTATAGTTTTGGAATGGAACTTTATTGATTAATATATAGATTTTTGTATGTTTGATACTAGTTCCCTTTTCTTTATAGGTTATGCCGGTCAAACAATTTTGGATGAATATTGTGGACGAAGTACACCTAGTACTTACAATCTGATGTAGTCCATTTAATCTACAGATAAGTAACTTTTAAATTTTATTTATCATAATATGGACAATGACAACAAAGTGCATAATTATCACTTTTAATTTTGCCGTGTTGTTGGTGTTTTACTATAATGTACATATATTAATATATTTTTTTATTTTTAGTTCACCAGTTGGCTGGACAGAAGCAGACGATAATGAAACAGAGAAAATTCTTGAAATAAAATAATGCAAACAGGTCAATGGCAAAAATATGGATCTATAATAAAAGTACAACAACGTAGTCAAGAGCAAACTAGAAAAGAAAAGTGAAATTTTAAAATAGGAATCTAAGGGCCGAATTAATAAATCACACTTGAATTAAGTTGGACTTAAGTGTATGATTTCGTATTTATAAACAATACTTAAGAACTTAAGAGCTACTTAAGAGCCACTTAAGTAATGATCATAGCACACTTAAGAGCCTCTTAAATGTCATTGGCAGTATTGTCAGCTTAAAATAATAAAATTTGACACCTGTAAATTGTCAAATTAAATAATTATGAAATAATTATTAATAATTGTCAAATAAAAAAAAAATAAAAATATTTGTCTAAATTAAATTTTTAAAAAAATATATTTTTTATCTGAAATAATTTAATCACTTCTGCTGTCAATTTGTTTCGGTTATGACGGATTATTTTTTAGATTAGTGTTATCAACATAAATAGAAAAATCATATTACCAACATTTCAATTTAAAATTATGTCAATACTACCAACAAAACTGAACAAAAATTCTACAATATAAGTGTGCTTTATTAATACGAAAAATAATCGCAAACTTATTCAAGTATTTACTTAAGTATTCACTTAAGTATGATTTATTAATTCGGCCCTAAGTGGTAAATCTTTATATTTATATGGAGAAGAAAAATAATTATTATTTATTTTAATGTTATAATAAATGTGGTTCTGCTGTTTTATATTTTTGAAATATTATATGTGTAAAAATGATAATTATTTATTTTAATGTTAAATTTAAAGTTGTTCTACTGTTAAAATCAAAAGGAATACATTTTGGGATTTGTTTTTTTATATATATACTATATAGGATAAGTTTTTACTTATTTTTGGGGGAAAAAATCATTTTAAAATATATTGCGCTCATAAATGCATATGATTTTTGTTGTTAACAGTAATTTCTTTAATTAATTGCAATTTTTAAGAAAAATAAAATGTTTTAGAATTTTTTTGTATTTTACTTTTTGTTTATATAAAATATTTTAAAATTTTCATATATATAATTTTAAATTAAATTTAAATTAAAATTAAATTTATATTTTTGTAAATAGTGAATATAAATTAATAAAATCTCAATTTTGTTACTTAATTTTATATTTTCAAAATTTTGATATTTTATAACAATAATTTTAATAATATGATTTTATGTTAATAATATGAGAAAAAAAAAACAAATAAAATGAAAAATTGAAAAATGTTGAAAAATTGAAGAACCTTAGATACCTGAAATAACAGAAAACATATAGGGTTGTGTAATTTTTATCTTTCGAACATTTGGTCAAATGACCATAATTTCATTTTCCTCGATTGTAATTATTAAATTCATTTTCATTAATTATTATCTATAATTGTTTTTGTTTGAAATCCTATTATTTCGTGATTTCTTGTTGATTTTCTTTTATTATGAATATATAAGTAATAAAAAACATGTATTTAATGAATTACCATAATATCCATAATTTCGCTATAATTTGTCCATCCTTGACTTTGACACGAAATTTCAACCCTAAATCTCTAATTTCGAACTAACTGACATTTAGTTTCGAATATTTCTTTTTTCTTCCTTTCTTACAATTTGTCTCGCTCACTCTTATGGTAGTATGTATCATAATTAAAAAAACATAAATTTATGAGTTTTATGTGTTGTGCCGCGATTTCGTAACTATCATTAAAAGCGCGACTTTATTGCTTCCCGAGTACATTTGGTTTCTTATTGCTGCTCATAAAGTTTCTGTTGATTTTTTTGTTTACAAACTGAGTTTGACAGTTCATGTATGGACAGCAATAAAAACAATTAATTTCAAGAATTTTATCTAAATTCGGGTAAGTAATTATATTTCATTCCAATTATTTATAAATTTGAATATTTATAGTTTTGGAATGGAACTTTATTGATTAATATATAGATTTTTGTATGTTTGATACTAGTTCCCTTTTCTTTATAGGTTATGCCGGTCAAACAATTTTGGATGAATATTGTGGACGAAGTACACCTAGTACTTACAATCTGATGTAGTCCATTTAATCTACAGATAAGTAACTTTTAAATTTTATTTATCATAATATGGACAATGACAACAAAGTGCATAATTATCACTTTTAATTTTGCCGTGTTGTTGGTGTTTTACTATAATGTACATATATTAATATATTTTTTTATTTTTAGTTCACCAGTTGGCTGGACAGAAGCAGACGATAATGAAACAGAGAAAATTCTTGAAATAAAATAATGCAAACAGGTCAATGGCAAAAATATGGATCTATAATAAAAGTACAACAACGTAGTCAAGAGCAAACTAGAAAAGAAAAGTGAAATTTTAAAATAGGAATCTAAGGGCCGAATTAATAAATCACACTTGAATTAAGTTGGACTTAAGTGTATGATTTCGTATTTATAAACAATACTTAAGAACTTAAGAGCTACTTAAGAGCCACTTAAGTAATGATCATAGCACACTTAAGAGCCTCTTAAATGTCATTGGCAGTATTGTCAGCTTAAAATAATAAAATTTGACACCTGTAAATTGTCAAATTAAATAATTATGAAATAATTATTAATAATTGTCAAATAAAAAAAAAATAAAAATATTTGTCTAAATTAAATTTTTAAAAAAATATATTTTTTATCTGAAATAATTTAATCACTTCTGCTGTCAATTTGTTTCGGTTATGACGGATTATTTTTTAGATTAGTGTTATCAACATAAATAGAAAAATCATATTACCAACATTTCAATTTAAAATTATGTCAATACTACCAACAAAACTGAACAAAAATTCTACAATATAAGTGTGCTTTATTAATACGAAAAATAATCGCAAACTTATTCAAGTATTTACTTAAGTATTCACTTAAGTATGATTTATTAATTCGGCCCTAAGTGGTAAATCTTTATATTTATATGGAGAAGAAAAATAATTGTTATTTATTTTAATGTTATAATAAATGTGGTTCTGCTGTTTTATATTTTTGAAATATTATATGTGTAAAAATGATAATTATTTATTTTAATGTTAAATTTAAAGTTGTTCTACTGTTAAAATCAAAAGGAATACATTTTGGGATTTGTTTTTTTATATATATACTATATAGGATAAGTTTTTACTTATTTTTGGGGGAAAAAATCATTTTAAAATATATTGCGCTCATAAATGCATATGATTTTTGTTGTTAACAGTAATTTCTTTAATTAATTGCAATTTTTAAGAAAAATAAAATGTTTTAGAATTTTTTTGTATTTTACTTTTTGTTTATATAAAATATTTTAAAATTTTCATATATATAATTTTAAATTAAATTTAAATTAAAATTAAATTTATATTTTTGTAAATAGTGAATATAAATTAATAAAATCTCAATTTTGTTACTTAATTTTATATTTTCAAAATTTTGATATTTTATAACAATAATTTTAATAATATGATTTTATGTTAATAATATGAGAAAAAAAAAACAAATAAAATGAAAAATTGAAAAATGTTGAAAAATTGAAGAACCTTAGATACCTGAAATAACAGAAAAACAACTATTCGTGGTTTTTCTGTTATTTCAGGTATCTGAGTTTTTTTTTTCGAGCGTTGCCTGTAGTTATTTTTTCTTTTTCTGTCGAAGATTCTGTTTCGATATATGCATATAATATAATTATATATAATTGTATTCGAATAATTTTATGTGAAATTTAAAAATTTAAAATTATGTTTCGAAATGTACTAATTACGGCCGGAAATTTTTACTATTATGTTACGTTAGTTCTTGTTAAAAGTATTATGAATTTTTATTTTAAATTATTTGTATTTAATTTAAATCTTATTGCATGTAGCCGTAATTGTATGTAACTGGCAATTGAACTTTAAATGAAAGTTAAATGAAGGTCACAGAACACGTGCGTTAGTTATATCTAGAACTTTCTTTTTTATATATTATTCATATTATGTATAAATCTATAATTATTCAATCTTTTTCTTTTTACAATAAAAAATATTTAACACTTTTACCACTATTTTTTTTTCTTTTTTTTTAAAAATAACTATTGTATATATTTTTAATAACGGGGTCACCAATATGTGGTGTTTTTGTAGCTAATTAAATGAAAAACATTTATTTAAATTTCCACATTTTAATTTTAAAAACTATTTATTAATTTATTAAACTTATTTATTTATTTAATCATTAAATTATTTATTAGAATTAATTATAAAGTTCATTTTTAATTTTAAATTATTTATTACTTTTAATTTATTATTTTAAAATTCACTTTCTATTTATTAATTTAAAATTATTTTTATTTGACTGTATTAATTAATTTACAAATTACTGACTTTGACTTTGACAATTTGAAATCTTCGACAGCTCTTAAAGAACTCATGATTAAGTAATTTTGTGTTGAGTTTATAACTTATCCATTTGTCAATTGGATAAGTTATAAGCTCAACACAAAATTAATTAATCATGAGTTCTTTAAGAGCTGACAATGCCATTTTAGTTGTTAAGAACGCGACGATAAACAAATGTGTGTGTACGTAAAAATAAATTAAAGATGGCGAGATCGAAAATACTAGATCTTTGGTTGTTTGTAGAATTGTTGCAAGCAATTCTCTCGTTGCTAAGCGAAAATATTAATTGCAACAACCGCTACATAATTATAATATTTTTTATTACTTATAAACTAATATAATATTTTTAATTTGTAAATAAATATCAATTTGTTGTATTTTTTAATTTCAAAAAAAGAAAACATTTTATTTTGGAATTTGGTTTTAAGTAATTGTAATTGTCCTCGTTAGGAATTTTCAAAAGGTGGGAACCCTCTTCTTATACACTATACCATTTTAGTTTCAAAATGAGTATAGTAATAGTAAACTTCAATATTAGAATAGTAAATTTCAAAATGAGAATATTAAATTGCAATATGAGAATTGTTAAAATTAAAATGAGAAAAGTAAACCTGATTTTCTACAAATTCTTTAAATTAAAAAGCAGAATTGCAATTGTTCATGTGTCTGTATACAAAATTGAAAGGCCCAAAATATGTCTGCGAAAATTAAAAAAATAGAAAAACATTCTAAAAAAATGCAATTACTTGCCGTGTCAAACATGAATAGAGACTAGTGATAACTTGCACGTACAATTAATGTTCCACAACAGCATATCGTTAGATAGCAGAGGGAGAAACCATAGATAAACGAGGAGGGAAAAGATTTAGCAAAATTACTGAGATTAATTTAGATTATTTTGTTGAAGTGATCGAAAAAAACTGCCGTATTACATTAACCGGTTCCGCGTTTGAAGAAAGATTTAACTTTAGTATTTCAAAAACAACAATTTCAAAACATTTAGATGCTCTCTCTTATTCGCTAAAATATTTAAGATATGAACCTGGCAAGGGAAATTCCCTTGAGAACAAACAAAAGCGAAAGGAGTTTGTGGAAAGTCTTTTGGAATTTCAGTCCCAAAAGAAACTTATTTTGGTTATGAATGAAATGTATTTAAACATTCATATTTCCAGAACACAGGGCATATCATTGAAGGGAACAAGATACACCACTATAGCAGCTGGTTCAAAAGGTGCTAATGTTCTTAGGCTGCATAAGTCTTCAAAAGGTGCTTAGGCTGCATAAGTACGGTTGGATTTATTTATTGTGAAATAAGAAGAGGGTTGTTCAAGCAAGAAAATACAAAAGGATGGATGAAATCCTTACTTCGTCAAGCAATGGTTAGACATGGTGAACCAGTTGTTATGGTAATTGACAATGCACCTTGCCACAGTAAAATTGAAGAAGTTTTGCAGGAGCAGGAATTTCGGGAAAACAAGATACTCAGACTTGGACCCTATAGTGCAATGCTTAATCCAATTGAAAATGTCTGGTGTGTGGTAAAGAGTTATATTAACAGAGAGCTATCAAGAAAGTTGTCAAGTATTCTTAATAAAAGAAATTCAGATTTGACCAACAAAGAGTAAAACAATGAGTAATAGGTCCGTTAAGTAGGTCGCCTCTACGTGGTGCCGACTACGTAATACTAAAAGATCTACATGATAGGGGGGACGTAAATCGAACAGCTCGCTGTCGGCTCCGTATCCTATCTAGATAGGGGGGAATAAAGTCGAACAATTCACTGTCGGCTCCGGATCCTATCTTTTGGTCCAGGCGAATGTGGTAGGGGGATTCAACCGAACAGGTTGCTGTAGGTTCCGTATCCTATCACAGTATTGTTTGTCCTAAAAGCTGGTCTGGTCATGTTTCAGGCAGCCTTTAGGCTTTAGGATAACAATAATTACTATCAAAGGGAGTCGTAAACCCGCAGTAATTCGCAAGTTTACGTACTACCTTCATGGTAACCTCAACAAAGTACGACGCTAGAGGAGTAAACCTTGTAAATAAAAATCCCCAAATCCACGGTGAAACAGCATATGCCAAGGGATGAATGGTTAGTGGGTTACTACCCGCTAATATGCGAACTCTGGATACCTGGCGAACTCCAGTTTAATACAGCCTTCCCCTGGTAATGCGGAGCTCTGCCAGGGATGAGTTTTCTTCTCGCGCTACTCGTGGGTTCAAATATGGAATTTAACGTAAATAATCAACAAGGGGCTGATGGCTCCCCAAAGGCATCTACTTTAAAGGCGGAGACCTCAAATGTGAAGTCAGTGGCTACGGACGCGACCGCTTCAAAGGTACAGGCTAGTGGATCTGGAGTAAAGGTTCCTTCCCAATCCATCCCAACAGGGAAGCTAGCCAGAGGAAGAGGTGTAAGACAATCCTCCAAACTCAGCAGCATAGAGGAAACTCAACTATCAGCAGAGCTGAAGCAGTTGACGCTGACTGATAATAAAAAAAAAATTGAATACCATCTTCGCAGGCCGAAGACGGTATTCATACCACCGTAATAATGGTAAGACCATAAAAGAAGCGTATGATCTTGCATGCCTTCCCATGCAAGATACCCTATCTCCTGCTCAAGTCCCGAAGAGGTTACGCACACTGTCACAGACATCACCGGACGTGCAGAATGTTAAGAAGAGGCAACGAACCTCGGAAAAACAGGGCGTCAAGCATAGACTCGCAGTAGAGGCTCAGTCCTCAGCCGGGCACTAGCTATAATGACGTGGTAAAGGGGATTAGGATCGGTATTATCCATGCCAAACACCCACACCAAATGCTATCCGCTGAGCAGCTAGCTGCCAGTAAAAAATCTATCCTTGCTGCAATCCCAGCAGAGCAGCTAAAGAGGTGATCAACCCGCAATTTGGTCCGCCCCCTCCAGTGATGTCGCCCCCTCCAGTGATCTCAAAGACACCAAAGAATAATCACCTCAAGGTGATTCAAGGGAACCTCCATCGAGCAGGAGCGGCCGCGGCCGTACTTACATGGTGCTTCGCTAAACAGGAGTTCCAAGTGGCCCTGCTACAGGAACCTCGAGCTACCATAGGTAAGGTATTTGATATTCCTCAAATCTTAGCTAAGTTAATTTTTGACAAAAATAGTAGCAGACCTAGAGCTGCAATTCTTCTATCATCCAAAATTAGCTATCTAAACATTCCAATTTTCATCCGAACAGATCTCGTAGCTGTACTGGTGAAACTACCAACCCCAAGGGGTTTTCAAGAGGTCATTATCGCCTCGGCCTACTTCCCTGGAGAGGAGCTAGAAGCTCCACACAATGACATCATAGAGTTAGTGGAATACAGCAAAAGCCATAAGCTACAAGTCATCCTGGGCTGTGATGTCAACGCCCACCATATAGTATGGGGTAGCAGAGATATAAATAAAAGAGGTGAGTCACTTTTAGAATATGTTTCCACTAACAACCTAGATATATTAAATAGGGGTAATTCCCCCACTTTCGAAAACAGCATTAGGCAGGAAGTACTTGACTTAACTATTTCAAGCTCCTGTCTCACCCATAAATGTGTTAATTGGCATGTCTCAAAGGCAGCTTCCTTATCTGACCATAAGCACATTTGTTTTGAACTGCGTATTTCTCACGCTGTGCGCTGTACAACGTTCAGAAATCCCAAGCATACCAACTGCACTCAGTACCAAGAAACTCTTAGGTACGAAATAAACTATTCAGAGGCGACAATCAACAGCCCAGACTGCATTGACCTCCACGCCAACCAACTTGTCACAAGCATCATCAATGCTTTTGAACTAAGTTGTCCTATTTCACAAAAGACTCATTCTAAAGATGCACCGTGGTGGAATAAGGAACTAGCGGACAAGCACAAAGAAACAAGGAAGATGTTCAACAGAGCAAAAACCTTCGGTAACTGGGAAGAGTATAAATCAACCCTTAACACCTACAATAACCTTTTTAGGAAGTCTAAGAGGGAGTCATGGAAGAAGTTGTGTGAAGAGACCACAGATCTCCCAGCGGCCTCCCGTTTACAAAAGGTACTAGCAAAAGATATTCCCGTAGATATCGGTTTGCTAGAGAGACAAGACGGTTCTCTAACAACAAGCAGCTCTGAAACACTAGAAGTATTACTAGCTACTCACTTTCCGGGCTGCAAACTCATAAATAACCCAGAAGATGAAAAGGCAGTAGCAGTAGGACTGCGTCCTACACCACGTAGCAGAAGCCTCGCTGGTAAAATCTTCACTCCGGAAAAGATCAGATGGGCAATAAACAACTTTAAACCCTACAAATCGGCCGGAGATGACAAAATTTTCCCTGCACTCCTACAACTGAAACACTAGAGATTCTCATGCCCAATATGCTAAAAATCTTCAAAGCCAGTTTTATATGGGGATATATCCCAAAAGTCTGGAGGAAAGCTAAGGTGGTTTTCATACCAAAGGCAGGGAACCGTCCCATTGAAAACCCTACATCATATCGCCCCATAACTCTAACCTCCTTCTTCATTAAAACAATGGAGAAACTAGTGGATCACCACATTAGGACCGGTGCAAACAAAATTCGACTTCCATATTAGGACCGGTGCAAACAAGGTTCGATAAGCAACACGCTTACCAAAAAGTCTACTGAATCAGCCCTTCACGACCTTGTAAAGTTAATAGAAAAGGCAACTGAATACAAAGAAGTGTCACTATGTGCATTCCGGGATATAGAGGTTGCTTTTGACAACACTCCTCACGCAACCGTTTTGCAGCAGCCAGGAATAAGGGAATAGAACTGCCGACGACCAAATGGATTCATGCCATGCTTCAAAGTCGAACGACAAATGCGGAACTTGGTAGTAACTCTTTAACAGCACAAACCTATAGGGGTTGCCCATAAGGAGGAGTCCTATTTCCACTGTTATGTTCTATTGTTGTTGAAGAGCTACTTCAGAACCTTCATGATGCTGGTTTCGAGGTAATAGGATATGCCGACGATCTAGTCATCATAATGAGGGGTAAATATGAAAATATCATATCTAGTAGACTCCAATTGGCTTTAAACAGGACAATGAACTGGTGCAAATCCAAAAACCTACAGATAAACCCAAACAAAACGATAATTATACCATTTACCAAAAGGAAAGTGATCAACATTACTGCACCCTCATACCCTGTTCCAATGAAGTAAAATACCTAGGTATCACACTAGAGAGTAAACTTAATTGGAACAACCACATTGAAAGACTCATGCTAAGGCAATTAAGGCCATGTGGGCCTGCAAAAGTATGTTTGGTAGGAAATGGGGGCTACATCCCAAAATGATCTATTGGAGCAACAGAACGATCATCCTACCTATTATACCATACGGATGCACAGTATGGTGGACTAAAACACTTCAACACAAAGCACAGGCGAAACTAGGATAGATCCAAAGACTGGCCTGTCTAGGTATAACAGGTGCTATGAAAACCTGTCCCACAGCAGCAATGGAAATGTTCCTAAACCTTCCGCCAATACACCTCTTTGCTAAGAAAGAGGCAGCGAGAGATCTGCTGCGCATTCAGAAGGAAAAGGATTATTACTCAGCAGACCTCAGAGGACATCTTCAGCTCCTGAATAATCCCAAAATAAAGGATCTAGCCTCACTTGTATCGGATGTAATGCCGACCACTTACAACTTTGACTTCCCTTTCAAAGTCGTAATCAGTGAACGCAGTAACTGGCAATCAAGGCTTCCTAAATTAGAATCTGATGCGTCCGTCTGGTTCACCCCGAACCACAGAGGGTACGGGTGCCGGGATCAAAGGTCCAAACTTCTCTGCATCCCTACCACTCGGCAAAGAAGCCACAATATTTCAAGCCGAACTGATCGCGGTAGATCTGTGTGTCCAAGAAAATCTTAGGAAACCGCAACGCAATAAAACAATTTACATTCTTTCAGACAGTCAAGCTGTTCTCAAAGCTCTAGTATCCCACAGACAGGAGTCAATACTGGTCTGGGAATGTCTCCAAAAACTCATCACATTGGCAAAAAGGAAATATGTTACCTAAATGTGGGTGCCAGGGCACATAGGAGTTGCTGGAAATGAAGAGGCAGATCGCCTTGCCAAAAATGGTTCAAAAATAAAACTAATTGGGTCAGAACCATTCTACGGCAAACCAAGAGGACACTCCAACTTAGTACTCAACAGATGGATAGAGCAAGAGCATAGGGTCTACTGGGGCAAACTCCCTAAACTCACGATATCCAAGAAATTTATCACACCAAATAGGATCAAGGTGGATAAACTATTAAACCTCAGCAAAAAGGACATTCGTACCTTAATAGGTCTCATGACTGGGCATAGCCCAGTACTCTACCACCTCAAGAAAATGGGACTGGCTGAGAAGGACAGTTGTCGCCTCTGTCATAATGACAGGGCAACAACGGAACACCTTCTATGCTACTCCGAAGCAGCTGCAAGAAGAAGCCTCAATCATCTAGGAAAGGGTATTCTCACCACAGATGAAGTCGCCAATATGGCTCTCGAATCCATATTAAGATTCTCTTAATATGTTAATAAGGGCTAGGGAGAAAGGGACAGTAAACGCACAATAGATCTCAAGGTCGCAGTGCTCTCTTGCGTTCCCCCCCCAAAAAAAAAAAAAGTTAAATAAATTTCAATTACACCAACAATATGTGTCAATTGCATCGCAAACATTCACAGAAAATTCACTCCGGCTCTTAACTTAGAAAATATGCAATATTAATAAATTGAATTTCATTAATTTTGTACCAAAATGAATTGTTTTAAATCAAAATAAAATTTCTCATATTGAAATTTACTATTCTTTATTGAAATTTATTATTCTCAAATTGAAATTTACTATTCTTATATTGAAATTTACTATTCTTATATTCAAGTTTACTATTCCACTTTGAAGTTTACTATTCCACTTTGAAGTTTACTATTCTCATTTTGAAACTAAAGTGGTATAGATAGGAAAACCAAAACAACATTTAATTGGATATCTTCTAAAACTAAGGCATTATTCTGACCAAATTAAATAATAATAATAAACATGAAAGCATAAAAAATAGTTTGCAACATTCCCACGATCCTATATCTCGCAACATTCCCACGATGCTTCTGAATAGTTCGCCACATTCGCACGATGCTTCTGGAAAGAGGGATTATAAAGACAAACAATAATATAAAATCTATGAACTCTTCTGATCTAAGACCATCGCAGATTATTAGAAATACGATTGTTGAAACTGAGCCTATTTCTGGTATCTATCTTCCAAATAAAGAAGCATAAAAGAGCAAATTTAAGAAAGTTTGTGTTTCACATATTCAGGTGAAGATATAAATATGCCCCAAAATTTAAAGTATTTGGAGGTAGAACTTTTTGTGCTATCGGAATGTGATTTTAATGGAGGAAAATTTTTTATTCTTGGCATATAATCAAATTTGAAACTCCTGTCTGATTATAAAAGCCCTGCACTGATGCGCCAACTTTTATCAGTATATGATCAAATTTAAAATCAAGTTGTTCTATTAGTTTTCTGCTTAATGACAAAGAAAACAGAGCAAGCTTATGAAGATTTCATTTTCACCTCTTGCAAGTGGCTTGTGACTGGGAAATTCATCTGAACCCACAAAGAATAGTTACCGATTTTGAAGAAGCAATCACTTACGCTTGCCAAAATACTTTCTTTCGGCATTATTTAAACGGTGCCTTTTCCATTTTGGCCAAATAATATTAGAGAAAAGTCCAGAAAGAGCATCTGGCTGCTAAATATGGAAATTCGGAAGAATTTAGCATTCAAGTACGCATGATAAAAAACCTTGTATTTGTTCCTTCAGAAGAGATCTCTGCCTATTATAATACAGTATATAATAGTTTTGAAGATAAGATGTGAAAAAAATTGGAAATTGGTTGAATCAAAATTACATTTCTGGCAAAGAAAAAGTCAAAACCCTAAATATAATCCCGAATTTTGCTCAGTCGCTGATACAACTATGTCGCCTTAAAGTAATTGTTATAAAGATACATTCTGGTTTATACAATCTAATAAGTGCTTTATCTAAATAATTAATCGTATCAAAAACAATTATTGAACAAATTGGTAGTTACATAAAAACAAATAGAAAAAAAATTGCCAAAAAATAAATCACTAAAAAGATAATAATAAAAAAAATGATCTGAACCAAAGTCATTTGAAATTAATAGCATATAACATTTCAATAAATTAATATATCATACCACAATAAGCAATAAGTTTTTTGATATATGTGTATGTGTATCATTTTTTTTATAAAACAAAATGATACACATTCACACATATCAGAAATGATAGAAATATAAAAAATAATATTGGAAAACGAATAAATACAATGTGAAATTTATTAAAAAATTTATGTTATTTTAGAATTATGCAAAAAAAATAAAATTTTGTAACGTATTAAAATAAAATAAAAAAGAAAATATAGATTAAATAAATAAATTGTTAGTACAGGAAAAGACAAATAAGATCCTGAAATAGCACAATTATAAAAAATTATATACATTTTTTAACTATTTTTGTTCTTCCTTGTAATAATAATTGTATTTAAGGTGAACAAAAATAAAATAAAATAATATATGTCATATTGCAATGCAATTGAATAAAAAGAAGCTGATCACAAAAATGCATTATTAAATGTGCCAAAAATCTTATTAAGCGCGTAAATGGAAGTAATAAGCAACGGACCATAACGCCAAATCAGCATTATTTTTCACAGTAATAAAAATATGACATAAAAAATAAATATTTGAAATAGAATTGAGTAAACGCAATAATGCTAAATAGGAATTGAAAAATCATTGGTCTTGTGGTTCTATAAAACCGAGGTTATCCGATCGGATATGGATATTTTGAAAATAAATAAAAAACCAAAAATTACCAGTTTAAGACATTCAATAAATAATTACCTTTGATTTGCGTTAATTCCTTGATTTGAAAGCTTTAATGTATCAATTTCTCAATAACAATTAAAATGCTTAATAAGTTGTTTAATAATGCTTCTGACCTGATAGAAAATTTTAAATTAAATAAATAATGTGACGTCATAAAAAAACTTAAAATAAATAACTTACTCAGATTATTTTTCAAATAATTTTTTTAAAAGGACCATTATTAAATGTTGTTGACATGTTATATTCGCGGAATGAGATAGAAAGAGACGAGTATGTTTTTGTTTTTATTTTATAATTTTATTTTACAAGAAAAAAAATAATCAATACAATCTCCTTTACTAGGGATATGTAGGAATATCGATATTAATACGTATTATGTATCGCTAATATTTACATTCAATAAATATTCCAACGCATCGGACCGGATATCGAATACGGATTTGTGTCCGAATATCCGCGAATATCGGATACGGATTATTCGAATAGGCAAACTACTGATTATGTCATTTGTTGTAATTAAAATCCTACCGACGACTGCGGTCAAAATAAAAACAAGTAACTTTTTTAAAACTAACCCATTTTATATTAATATTCTGAATGTTCAAAATTTCATTTAGTTACTTATTTTCCAATATTATACATGATTTTCAAATTTAGATCAGTTTTTAGTATTAATATTGATCATTTTACTTTTTCAATCGTAATACTTTTTTAATTTTACAACTCAGATTTTACAACTCACAAATGTAATTTTACAACTTGATTAAAATTTAACATTTTTTTAACATTTTATATGTTTTATTAATAGACTTTATTTTAACATTACTTTTACATTGCAGTGCTATACTATTTTAACATTACTTTTACATTTTACTTCTACACATTTTTTTATATTTAAATATGCACGTATTTTTTAAATGCTTTTTAATTAACTGGCTCTGTCACAAGTTTCTTATAATAATTATTAAGGTAAACAAATTAGATATGTGGTATGGTGTAGCAAATAGGAAGGAGACCAGTGGCAGAGGAAACTCAGGTTCAAATCCTGACCTATCCATTTCTTTTTAATTATCTAAAAACTTACTAAATAATTTTTTTTTTGCTATTGCTTTAAATTATCTAAAGGCTTACTAAACAAATATTTTTACTATGTATTGCTTTTCCGTCGTCTCTCTACCTAAATATTTTTTTATTGCTCGCAGAACAAACCAAAAACCGCAAATAAATAAAAATAGGAACAAAAAAATATACTCAAAAAAATAGCAATAAAGAAAAATTATTATGCAATCCAAAAGATGTTTAACTAATACTTTTAAGAAAAATTTCAATGTTATTTTATAATAATTATTAAGATAGGTAAATTATATGTTAGATATGGTTTAGTGGATATGTAAAGAGGTTAAGAATTACTGAACTCAGATTCAAATCTAATAATATTTTTTTTACCTAATAATATTTTTTTTTTTTAATTTTTTATTTTGTTCGAAATTGGTAATGAATTTTATAAATTATATAAGAAATTACTAAATTAAATAAATATAGACGTGTTTTATCAAGTGTTATCAAATTTCTTTAATTTTATTTTGATAACACTTAATAAAAACATTTCTTCAATTTTATTTTTTTAGTCATTTCTCACAAAATTTATAAAATTCATGACAAATAATAATAATAATTGAAACTGAGCCAATTTCTCTTATCCAAATAAGGAAGCACAAAATAGTAAAATTAAGAAAGTTCGTGTTTCAAATATTCAGGAGAAGATTCCCCAAAATTTAAAGTATTTAGAGGTAGAACCTTTTAAGCTATCGGACTGAGATTTTAATGGAGGAAAAAATATTATTCTTGGCACATAATCAAATTTTGAAACTCCTGTCTGATTATAAAGCCCTTCACTGTTGAGCCAACTTTTATCAGTATATGATCAAATTTAAAATAAAGTTGTTCCATTAGTTTTCAGTTTAATGAGCTTGTGACTGGGAAATTCATCTGAAACTACAAAGAATAGTTAGCGATTTTGAAGAAGCAATATCTGCCGCGTCTAGCTGCTAAATATCAGAAGAAGTTAGCATTCAAGCACGAATGATATAAAAGCCTTGTATTTGTGCCTTCAGAAGAGATCTCTGCCTATAATAAAGTATATAATATTTTTGAAGATAAGATGTGAAAAAAATTGGAAATCGGTTGACTCAAAATTATATTTCTGGCAAAGAAAAAGCCCAAAAAATAAATATAGTCCCAAATTTAGGTCATGAAATTTCCTAGCACTCAGAACAGTGTAGAAGCCTGGCATCGTCGTCTTAAAATAATTGTTTGAAAGGGACATTCTAGTTTATACAATCTAATAAGTGACTTATCTAAAGAATTACTCGTATCGAAAACAACTATTGAACAAATTAACACTGGTGGTTATATAAAAACAAATAGAAAAAAAGTTGCAATAAAATAAATTACTAAAAAATGTAATGAAAACAATTATCGTACAGTAATTTATGAATTCAACAACAAAGCAGCAAAGGTATTACCGTCGTACTGACAGGTATTGACCACAATGTGTCACCTACAGAAATTGAAGAAGCCATGGAAGAAAAAAGATTTCCGGTTATATCAGTATATAACATTTTAACTAAAACTAAGATCCCACAGCCGCTACATCGGGTTGAACTAGAACCCAACTCAAAAAAATTAAAGAAGGGAGAAATCCATCCAGTCTACAATCTCAAGTATATCTTGCATCGTAAAATTTCAGTAGACGAACCACACAAAAAACAAGGTCCTGTCCAGTATTAAAACTGCCAGGAGTTCGGACGCACCAAGACTTATTGCACCCTACCAAGTGTTGCCACGTGCCCTAAAATAAAAGCAGATTTGAGTGCTAAAAAGTGTAGTAACTGCAACGGAAATCACACAGCAAACTACAGAGGTTGTCCTGTTTATGTTCACATGAAAAATAAAGACCCGCAACAGCGTATAACTTATAGGAAAAATGTAAAAATTAATCATGCTGCCACATAGGTTCCTAATAGCTGGACACAAGGCTCATCCTATGCAGATGCAGTAAAAATCCCCTACCTACACAATCAAATAGTGCTACTTAAGCAAACACATTAGAAAAAATACTAGAAAATCTTGTTAATAATATGAATCAGTTCATGTCCTCGATGCAAAATATGTTGCAAGAATTAATGCGAAATCAAACGATACTACTACAAACTATTTTATCTAAACCATGACTTCCATCAAACTATGTTACTGGAATACTAACTGCTTAACCCTTTCGGACCTATTGGGACACATATGTCCCACTGGTTTTCATATTTTTGCCTTTTATTTCGTTTTTGTTTTTACAATGTACACAATGATTTTTGAAAGAACGAATAAAAAACCATAAAATAAAAAATAAAATAAATATTATTTATTTTTATACTCACATATGTTTAGGACTGATGGGACATATATGCCCCCTCCCCCAATATTTTCCCAGGATAGGACCACGCAAAAAAAAGGTATATATTCGTTCAATATGAATATCCGTGTTAGACTAGCCCATTATAATAGTTTGAAACTAATTAATCGTCTCCCGTACCGAAAGGGTTAAAACAACATAAGCTTGAACTAACACACTTTTTGACGAATAACCAAATTGATATAATGCTAATATCTGAAACCCATTTGACACAGAAAAATTGCTTTAAAATCCACAACTGCAGCTTCTACGATACAAAACACCGAGGAAACAAAGCGTATGTCGGTACTGGTATATTAATAAAATCTAGAATTATGCACTATGTGTTAGAAGATTACAGCAACGATTACATGCAGGCAAAATCTATCCGACTTGAAGAATATATAGAGAACTGAATAATATCAGCAATCTATTGTTCACCAGGGTTTAATATTATTGAAAATCAATTTAAAACTTTTTTCGATTCACTTGGCCCCAAATTTCTTGCAGCTGGGGACTATAATGCCAAGCATACGCATTGGTGTTCCAGATTAATAAATGCAAAAGGTAAAAAACTCTGGTCAACAATTACTGTTAATAATCTTGACATAATATCTACTGGACAACCAACTTACTGGCGACAGATCGTCATAAAATACCAGATTTGATTGATTTTGGAGTCACCAAGAACATAAAAAGAAACCAGTTATGTGCATAATCTTCGCTTGATCTCTCATCAGATCACGCACCAAGTATAATCACAATTAAATGCTCATATATCCGTTCTGAAGAATCACCGAAAAAACGTACAAATAAAAACACCAACTAGCTTATGTATAGGAAATATATTAGTTCACATTCCAACAATACTTAAAGAAATTTTAGATCCTATGCTCTAACCTCTTTTAAAATAACGACATCAAGTAAAAATAAAAAACAAATTAGATTCAATTTGGAATCACTTTAAAATTTCAATGTCAATTCATTTAACAAAACTTTCTAACTTTCAATTTATCATAAAACACAATAACATATATTAAAAGTGTGCAAAAATAGTTGTTTATTAAGTTAAAACGACAATAAAACTTAAAAAATCTAATGCAACAAGATATTTGAATTATAATTTTATAATAAATGAATTTGTTGTGTTGCTGTCTACAAATAATGGCACCAAACCAAATACACATGCTACAAAAAAAAGGGAATTATTTGCTGGACGAAATCGTTTCTATTGTGATGGTTTATTAATGTCAGCGCCACACGCTGGTGTATTCTATTTAATATGCTTCCTAATAACTGGAACTAGTATGCTATTTTTTGCATTTGACTACCCATATCTTGCAACTATATAGAATAACACCAACAATTCCTATTGTTAGTGCTTTATTATATTTTCTTACAATGAGTTCCTTATTAAGAACAACCTTTCAAAGAGCCAGGAATTATACCAAGAGCTTCACATGATGAAGCCGCATATATTGAAAAATAAATTGAAGTGCCAAATTCATTAAATAGTCCACCATATCGTCCACCACCAAGAACAAAAGAAGTTATGGTTAAAGGACAAGTAGTTAAATTAAAATAGTGTTTTTCATGTAAAATATTTAGACCACCAAGAGCTTGACATTGTAGTCTTTGTGACAATTGTGTTGATCGATTTGATCAGCATTGTCCCTGGGTAGGAAATTGTGTTGGTAAACGAAATTATAGATTTTTTTATATGTTTCTTGTATCATTAGCTTTTTTAGCAGTATTTATATTTTCTTGTTCGATAACACATTTAGTTTTATTAATAAAAATAAATATAATAATGAAATACCATTATCGACATTAGATGCAACTGCAACTATAACACCTACAACAGTAACATTATCACCAATTAGTCCTGGTAATCAACAACAAGCAATAATAATTATTGATGAAGATAATAATATTGAAACAACTAAAAAAATATCGAATAATTTAAGTAGTAGTTATAATAATTTATTCCGCGATAATATAGATAATAGTTTCGCTGAAATTGATATAAATGATGGTGCGATAATGGGGAATACTGGTGGTGGTATCAATGAATAAATTGATTTAACAACATTACCACAATCATCAACAATTCATGAATTTCAACAACAATTAAATCAAAATATTTCTGATAATAATACAATAACGACAATGTCACGCCGTTTACATTTAAAAAATCTGAATCAGAAAATATTTATAGTAATGTACCGAATAGAACGAACTAAATTTTAACCAATTTAAATTCAACTAATTTAACTACCGCTTCAACAACAATTCCAATAAATACTGCATTGTCATTGAATAGTGATGGTGATAGTAATAAATCTGATACAAATTTACATGTTTTTTCCAATTTAATTGAAGAACGACAAAATCCAGAATTTCAACAACAACATCCAACGCAAATTAAACAACCGATACAACATCTCCAACAGCCACAACAACCACAACAACAACCACAATTTTTAGAAAAGAAACAATCACATATTAAAATTGAATTAGTTAAACCATTGGACATATAAATTTCATCAATTAAAAATAATACATCAAAACGTGGTGGCGGCACTACTAATAAAAATGATGATATAATTAAAGAAACATCATTATTACAAAATGATGATTCAACTAATATAATGTCATCGACATTATTAGGTGATGATTTGGATTTAGATGATCCAGTTAGTGCATTTGTTGTTAATAATCGTAATCATAAATATCAATCAATTAAAACTAATGTACAAAATCCTAAAAATTCTGAAAGTGATATACAAGATAATCAAATTAATAATAACAGAACACCAGGAATTGGTATTTTAGCACATCAAAATCCTACTAGTAGTAGTTATAGCAATAATAATTTAGTTAAGGATTCAAATCGATTAAAATTATTACATGACACAACAATGATTGATACAGCACTTGATTTAGATAGTTTAGATGGTTCTAGTATTTCACAAAATTGTTTAGTAAAAACGACAATTATTTAGAAAGAATTTAACTTAAAATAAAGCGAAAGAAAGAACTTAGCACCAACCAATACAGCTGATTACTCTATATGGAGAGCAGCCAAACGCTTAAAGCGTCCAATACAAAGAGAAGCACCTATCCGTCTCCCAGACGGTAACTGGGGACGTAGCGACTACGATTAGGAACAGCTTTCACATTTGAAAGAAGTATTCACTCCAAGCAAGCCAACAGTTGTTAACCAAGTACCAACAATTACCAGTAGGCAGCTATACGTCCCACCACTGAAATTTAAAATGAAGGATATAATATCAAATATTAAAAACAAACTAGATCCGAAAAAAGCACCAGGACACGACTTAATCACTGCTAAGATGATTAAAGAACTACTGAAAGTAGCAATTACGCAAATTTTGCATATCTTCAATGCAATATTGCGCACTGGACACTACCCAACTGATTTTAAACTATCAAATATAAATATGATACCAAAGCCAGGGAAGGATCATCATACAGACCATTTAGAAGCTACTAATCAACAAACTTTAGGCAATTATCGAACAACAAAATATAATTCCAAAACATCAATTTGGCTGCAGGAAAAAACATGGCACGAGTGAACTAACACATCGCATAATTAATAAGATTGGAAAATCATTCGAAGAAAAGCAATACTGCTCGCCTGTATTTCTGGACATTGCCCAAGCGTTCGATAAAGTTTGGCATGAAGGCCTGATCTTCAAAATAAAAACATTACTGCCAGTGAATATACACGAACTGCTACGAAACTACATAGTAAACAGAAAGTTCAGTGCATAATCCCGGCCGGAGTTCCTCAAGGTAGCGTGTTAGGACCATTGTTATACCTTATATATACATCTGATTTACCAGTTCATAACAAAACGTTAACATCAACATTTGCAGATGATACGGCAATACTAAGTTCTCACGACTGCCCGAAAATTGCAGCAAAATATCTATCTCACCACATCAAAAACCTATAAAACTGGCTTGCACTTTGGAGGATTAACGTAAATGAAACCAAGTGCACGCAGATAACATTTACATTACGGAAGGAAACATGCCCAGCTTTGAAAATTAATAATCAAATCATCCGGTAAAATGATAGTGTAAAATATTTGGGAATTCACCTAGATCGAACACTCTACGAAAAATTTACTACAATAATTGTAGGCAACATGATTTCCTACAATAAATGTAGTGAATTTACACTTCGATATTTTTTGACATATTCACACAAAAAAACGTGTGATATTTTTCACACGCTAAAAAGTGTGAAAATGCATACATAGCGAGGGATCTCTCACAGTCGTTGTGTGAAATTTTCACACAGTAAAATGAGTGAATCAAAATACCTTTAGTTAACCTGATTCACAAAATTTATTGTTACAACAATAAATTGTGTGAATCAGGATTAGTACAATTCTAAATTGATCCAAGAAGAAAGTTCATTTTCCGAAATTTTAGAAAATATTTAGGAAATTTATTTTCTATTTGGATGATCTCAATCTTGATTTTTAGCACAGCACATCTGACTTACTTTTACAAAACTTAATAAGTAATGATGACGGCTTCATCGCGTTTATATTTCGCGTCAATAATTCGTGCGAAATCCAGTTAAAAGAGAGAATTCGCACTAATTTCTGTGTGAAATCTCTATTTTTCTGTAAATATACAATTTAAGTGGGATATCGAATTTTTGAATTGCGAATTAACATACTTTTCAGCGTATATTCTTAAAATGCACTTCTAATGTTAAGTTTCACTCTAATAGAGTATATTACTTTCGAAAATGATATAGAATTACTACAATGATTGTAGTTATTTCCACATCATTTCTTAGAGTGAAGGCTTACCTGGAAAGAACACATAAATGCAAAAGTTACACAAGTTGAACTGAAAGCTAGTAGTATGAACTGGCTCTTGAACAAAAAATCTAAACTAGACCTTAAATATAAAGTGCTTTTATATAAAATGGTAATTAACCCGATTTGGAAATATGGGATACAGCTATGGGGTACCATCGAATGTGGAAACATTACAAAGCACTCAATCGAAAATTTTACGAACAATAACTGGAACTCCGTGGTACATGAAAAATGCAAACATTCATAAAGATTTAAAAATAACTACAATTTCTGAAGAAGTAAAAAGATTTGGAAAGAATTATATATTTAAACTGGGATTTCAGCCTAACATTCTTACAAGAAACTTGTTACAATATAGTGGTCATCGTCGACTTAAAAAAAAAGATGTAATACAATTAGTCTAATACTTAAAAATAATAGTTATAAAATTAAAAAAAATTTAAAACTAACACATGAATACTAAAATATATCTTAGCATTGGTAAAGAATATTTATTAATTTAGTTAGTAAGATTTGAAAACTTATTGTTAGTTCTTAAGAAGAAAGATTCAATAAAAAAGTATAATAGTGGTATAAAAAAAAAACTGAAAAAAAATAATAATAAAAAAAATTATCTGAACAAAACAGAGTATATTTGAAATTAATAGCACATAACATTTCATTAAATTAAGATATCATACAACAATAAGGAATAAGTATTTTGATATAGGTGTATGTGTACCATTTTTTTATTTGAATTAATAAAAATGTGTTTTATTAAAAAATACATTTAATTAATATGTTTAATAAAAAATTGGGCAAATATGTAGTTAATATCGAAAAAGGGCTAAACTGCTTTTCAGCCCAGAATTGTTTAGTTATTGAATTGAATATATTTACGAGATTTACCAGATTGATGATATTTTGAATTATGAGATTTTAAAATATGAGATAGAAATAAAAATTTTATTTTTATTTTACGAGATTTTATAACATAAAATCTCGTAAGATAAAATAATTGAGATTATTCTTTACGAGATTTCGAAGCTATCCGAATTAATATATATATTTTTTTAATATATATATTTTTTGCAAAACCGTAATAAAATAAATTTTACGGAAAACTATACAATTTATTATTGTTTATTTATTTAGTTTTGGGTTTTAACATTGTTTTATAACATTATATTTGCAACTTGTATTATAATATTGATTAAAAAAAAGTTATTTGAAAATGGTGAAATTATTTATTAAAAAATTATTTGAAAGTTATATTAAAATAATTATGAAAAAATTATTCGAAAGTATTTTTAACAATTTAAATATTAATTATTAAAATATTAAAAATTATTATATTTAACATAACATAAAATTAAGATACTTAACTACTGTAAATTATAAAAATATTGATATTTTGTTGTTGAAATTAAAATTATAAAATTGTAAAAAAAGAGAAATATAAAAAATATTACTGCAAAAAGAAATAAATATAATGTATTTTTTTTTCTCTGAGGAGAGCACGAGAGAGCACTGCGACCTAATAGATCTATTGTGCATTTATTGCATCTATTGTGCATTTATTGTGCATTTAGGCCAGTTCCTCTGGGCCTGTTGTAAGGATTCCTTTTCCCAGATGATCTATTCTTCTACGTGTAGCTGCTTCGCAGTAGCATAGTAGGTGTTCTGTATTCTCTTTGTCGGATAGACAGAGGCGACATTTGTTATCTTTAGCTAGTCCCAATTTTCCAAGTGAGAGTAAAGGACTGTGGCCTGTCTGGAGACCTATTAAGGTTCTTATGTCCTTTTGCTGAATTTTAGTATCTTCTCCACTTTCATGATTTGTGGTTTGATAAATTTTTTGGATAATGCAAGTTTTGGAAGTGAGGTTGAATAGATTCGGTGCTGTAGTTCTATCCATTTTTTAAAAATGTTTAGAGTGCCCTTTAGGTTTTCCACAGAAAGGTTCAGGTCCAATAAACCTGGTACTTGCACCATTTTTTGCAATGCTATCTGCGTGTTCAATACTATCTACTCCAATATGAGCTAGTACCCACATTATTCCTTTTGGCCAATGTTATGAGCTTTTGGAGACAGTTCTAGATAGGAGTTCGGACGCACCAAGACTTATTGCACCCTACCAAGTGTTGCCAGGTGCCCTAAAATAAAAGCAGATTTAAGTGCTAAAAAGTGTAGTAACTGCAACGGAAATCACACAGCAAACTACAGAGGTTGTCCTGTTTATGTTCACATGAAAAATAAAGACCCGCAACAGCGTATAACTTATAGGAAAAATGTAAAAATTAATCATGCTGCCACATAGGTTCCTAATAGCTGGACACAAGGCTCATCCTATGCAGATGCAGTAAAAATCCCCTACACAATCAAATAGTGCTCCTTAAGCAAACACATTAGAAAAAATACTAGAAAATCTTGTTAATAATATGAATCAGTTCATGTCCTCGATGCAAAATATGTTGCAAGAATTAATGCGAAATCAAACGATACTACTACAAACTATTTTATCTAAACCATGACTTCCATCAAACTATGTTACTGGAATACTAACTGCTTAACCCTTTCGGACCTATTGGGACATATGTGTCCCACTGGTTTTCATATTTTTGCCTTTTATTTCGTTTTTGTTTTTACAATGTACACAATGATTTTTGAAAGAACGAATAAAAAACCATAAAATAAAAAATAAAATAAATATTATTTATTTTTATACTCACATATGTTTAGGACTGATGGGACATATATGCCCCCTCCCCCAATCTTTTCCCAGGATAGGACCACGCAAAAAAAAGGTATATATTCGTTCAATATGAATATCCGTGTTAGACTAGCCCATTATAATAGTTTGAAACTAATTAATCGTCTCCCGTACCGAAAGGGTTAAAACAACATAAGCTTGAACTAACACACTTTTTGACGAATAACCAAATTGATATAATGCTAATATCTGAAACCCATTTGACACAGAAAAATTGCTTTAAAATCCACAACTACTTTAAAAGAAAAATTGCTTTAAAATCCACAACTTGCACAGAAAAATTGCTTTAAAATCCACAACTTGCTTTAAAATCCACAACTCAGCTGGGGACTATAATGCCAAGCATACGCATTGGTGTTCCAGATTAATAAATGCAAAAGGTAAAAAACTCTGGTCAACAATTACTGTTAATAATCTTGACATAATATCTACTGGACAACCAACTTACTGGCCGACAGATCGTCATAAAATACCAGATTTGATTGATTTTGGAGTCACCAAGAACATAAAAAGAAACCAGTTATGTGCATAATCTTCGCTTGATCTCTCATCAGATCACAATGTCACGCCGTTTACATTTAAAAAATCTGAATCAGAAAATGTTTATAGTAATGTACCGAATAGAACGAACTAAATTTTAACCAATTTAAATTCAACTAATTTAACTACCGCTTCAACAACAATTCCAATAAATACTGCATTGTCATTGAATAGTGATGGTGATAGTAATAAATCTGATACAAATTTACATGTTTTTTCCAATTTAATTGAAGAACGACAAAATCCAGAATTTCAACAACAACATCCAACGCAAATTAAACAACCGATACAACATCTCCAACAACCACAACAACCACAACAACAACCACAATTTTTAGAAAAGAAACAATCACATATTAAAATTGAATTAGTTAAACCATTGGACATATCAATTTCATCAATTAAAAATAATACATCAAAACGTGGTGGCGGCACTACTAATAAAAATGATGATATAATTAAAGAAACATCATTATTACAAAATGATGATTCAACTAATATAATGTCATCGACATTATTAAGTGATGATTTGGATTTAGATGATCCAGTTAGTGCATTTGTTGTTAATAATCGTAATCATAAATATCAATCAATTAAAACTAATGTACAAAATCCTAAAAATTCTGAAAGTGATATACAAGATAATCAAATTAATAATAGCAGAACACCAGGAATTGGTATTTTAGCACATCAAAATCCTACTAGTAGTAGTTATAGCAATAATAATTTAGTTAAGGATTCAAATCGATTAAAATTATTACATGACACAACAATGATTGATACAGCACTTGATTTAGATAGTTTAGATGGTTCTAGTATTTCACAAAATTGTTTAGTAAAAACGACAATTATTTAGAAAGAATTTAACTTAAAATAAAGCGAAGGAAAGAACTTAGCACCAACCAATACAGCTGATTACTCTATATGGAGAGCAACCAAACGCTTAAAGCGGCCAATACAAAGAGAAGCACCTATCCGTCTCCCAGACGGTAACTGGGGACGTAGCGACTACGATTAGGAACAGCTTTCACATTTGAAAGAAGTATTCACTCCAAGCAAGCCAACAGTTGTTAACCAAGTATCAACAATTACCAGTAGGCAGCAATACGTCCCACCACTGAAATTTAAAATGAAGGATATTATATCAAATATTAAAAACAACTTAGATCCGAAAAAAGCACCAGGACACGACTTAATCACTGCTAAGATGATTAAAGAACTACTGAAAGTAGCAATTACGTAAATTTTGCATATCTTCAATGCAATATTGCGCACTGGACACTACCCAACTGATTTTAAACTATCAAATATAAATATGATACCACAGCCAGGGAAGGATCATCATACAGACCATTTAGAAGCTACTAATCAACAAACTTTAGGCAATTATCGAACAACAAAATATAATTCCAAAACATCAATTTGGCTGTAGGAAAAATCATGGCACCAGTGAACAAACACATCGCATAATTAATAAGATTGGAAAATCATTCGAAGAAAAGCAATACTGCTCGCCTGTATTTCTAGACATTGCCCAAGCGTTCGATAAAGTTTGGCATGAAGGCCTGATCTTCAAAATAAAAACATTACTGCCAGTGAATATACACGAACTGCTACGAAACTACATAGTAAACAGAAAGTTCAGTGCATAATCCAGGCCGGAGGTAGCATTTTAGGACAATTTTTATGTTATACGTTATATATACATCTGATTTACCAGTTCATAACAAAATGTTAACATCAACATTTGCAGATGATACGGCAATACTAAGTTCTCACGACTGCCCGAAAATTGCAGCAAAATATCTATCTCACCACATCAAAAAACTATAAAACTGGCTAACACTTTGGAGGATCAACGTAAATGAAACCAAGTCCACACAGATAACATTTACATTACGGAAGGAAACATGCCCAGCTTTGAAAATTAATAATCAAATCATCCGGTAAAACGATAGTGTAAAATATTTGGGAATTCACCTAGATCGAAGGATTACCTGGAAAGAACACATAAATGCAAAAGTTACACAAGTTAAACTGAAAGCTAGTAGTATGAACTGGCTCTTGAACAAAAAATCTAAACTAGACCTTAAATATAAAGTGCTTTTCTATAAAATGGTAATTAACCCGATTTGGAAATATGGGATACAGCTATGGGGTACCATCGAATGTGGAAACATTACAAAGCACTCAATCGAAAATTTTACGAACAATAAGTGGAGCTCCGTGGTACATGAAAAATGCAAACATTCATAAAGATTTAAAAATAACTACAATTTCTGAAGAAGTAAAAAGATTTGGAAAGAATTATATATTTAAACTGGGATTTCAGCCTAACATTCTTACAAGAAACTTGTTACAATATAGTGGTCATCGTCGACTTAAAAAAAAAAGATGTAATACAATTAGTCTAATACTTAAAAATAATACTTATAAAATTAAAAAAATTTAAAACTAACACATGAATACTAAAATATATCTTAGCATTGGTAAAGAATATTTATTAATTTAGTTAGTAAGATTTGAAAACTTATTGTTAGTTCTTAAGAAGAAAGATTCAATAAAAAAGTATAATAGTGGTATAAAAAAAAATAACTAAAAAAAATAATAATAAAAACAATTATCTGAACAAAACAGAGTATATTTGAAATTAATAGCACATAACATTTCATTAAATTAAGATATCATACAACAATAAGGAATAAGTATTTTGATATAGGTGTATGTGTATCATTTTTTTATGTGAATTAATAAAAATATGTTTTATTAAAAAATACATTTAATTAATATTAATAAAAAATTGGGCAAATATGTAGTTAATATCGAAAAAGGGCTAAACTGCTTTTCAGCCCAGAATTGTTTAGTTATTGAATTGAATATATTTACGAGAATATATTTACGAGATTGATGATATTTTTGAATTATGAGATTTTAAAATATGAGAACGAAATAAAAATTTTATTTTTATTTTACGAGATTTTATAACATAAAATCTCGTAAAATAAAATAATTGAGATTATTCTTTACGAGATTTCGAAGCTATCCGAATTAATATACATATTTTTTTAATATATATATTTTTTGCAAAACCGTAATAAAATAAATTTTACGGAAAACTATACTATTTATTATTGTTTATCTATTTAGTTTTGGATTTTAACATTGTTTTATAACATTATATTTGCAAGTTGTATTATAATACTGATTAAAAAAAAGTTATTTGAAAATGGTGAAATTATTTATTAAAAAATTATTTGAAAGTTATATTAAAATAATTATGAAAAAATTATTCGAAAGTATTTTTAACAATTTAAATATTAATTATTAAAATATTAAAAATTATTATATTTAACATAACATAAAATTAAGATACTTAACTACTGTAAATTATAAAAATATTGATATTTTGTTGTTGAAATTAAAATTATAAAATTGTAAAAAAAGAGAAATATAAAAAATATTACTGCAAAAAGAAATAAATATAATGTATTTTTTTTTCTGTGAGGAGAGCACGAGAGAGCACTGCGACCTAATAGATCTATTGTGCATTTATTGCATCTATTGTGCATTTATTGTGCATTTAGGCCACTTCCTCTGGGCCTGTGGTAAGGATTCCTTTTCCCAGATGATCTATTCTTCTACGTGTAGCTGCTTCGCAGTAGCATAGTAGGTGTTCTGTATTCTCTTTGTCGGATAGACAGAGGCGACATTTGTTATCTTTAGCTAGTCCCATTTTTTCCAAGTGAGAGTAAAGGACTGTGGCCTGTCTGGAGACCTATTAAGGTTCTTATGTCCTTTTGCTGAATTTTAGTATCTTCTCCACTTTCATGATTTGTGGTTTGATAAATTTTTTGGATAATGCAAGTTTTGGAAGTGAGGTTGAATAGATTCTGTGCTCTAGTTCTATCCATTTTTTTAAAATGTTTAGAGTGCCCTTTAGGTTTTCCACAGAAAGGTTTAGGTCCAATAAACCTGGTACTTGCACCATTTTTTGCAATGCTACTTGCCTCTTCAATACTATCTACTCCAATATGAGCTAGCCCACATTATTCCTTTTGGCCAATGTTATGAGCTTTTGGAGACAGTTCTAGACAAGTTTTGACTTATGTTTGTGGGAAGATAGAGGTTGTGTTTCTCCTTTTGTATTTTGAACTTCTCCAGCGTCCTTCTTTTGGCTTCGGTGATCGACTAGGGTTTTAATTATTTTAATAAAACAACTTTTACTTGTTAAGACACCTCTTGCTTTGAGGTAACAAGTCGAAGGCCCAGAACCACCAAATTTCTAAATCTTTTATACGCTAATAATGCTCCTTTAGCATTTTTAGCCATTCGGCACGTGTTGTGTAATTACCAAATTTAAGGAACTCAATGAAGTTTAAAACTCTTAGTAATAGTAACATATGCTTTTTATTATTATAATATTTTATATGCAATTTATTGTCATACATAATAGCATATGACGATTTACTAATTGTTGTTGTTGTATATTTTCATACAAGTCATACTGTTTACTGACGTTGTTATGAAATCTGATACATATAAATATATTGTAATAATTAAAATATTTAACATAATTTAAAAATGCCGATAATGCATATTTAGGATATGAAATTATTTTGGTTTAAAGTAAATAAACATATTTGAGTTCAATGTAATTTCATTACACAACACCTCCCTTTCCCAAGTTAAAAAATAGACTTATTTTTTACAAATTGGTGTTTGGAAACATTCAACCTAATACCTGTAATACAAATATCTTTATTTTACCAGAAAAAACGTTATAAAACTTATAATTTTCTTAATTCTAATATTGATTTACATTTTTCTTTCAACAATAGCAAAAAAAAAATTACTCTATCTATGTATAGTAGTTTAATTTAAAACATGTTCGTAAACCCAAATTAAAACTTAATCTAATTAATTTCAAATAAAATTCCTAATAATTTTTTTTTTTTTTTTAATAATTTCCTATTGAAATTCATTTTAAATAAATTTTTAAAAATAGATCTATTTGATCTTATTTAATTTAATATAGATTTATTTTGTTTAAGAATTTTAAAATCTTTCTGTTACAATAATATTATTTCCTTGTATTTTGTAAAAATTTTAATAATTAATAATAGATTTACTTTTCTTATAATTTAGATTTAAGATTATAGATTTAAGATATTAAAAATTTGATATTCAATGGATTTTATAAATTTGAGATTCTATAGATTTTCTATAGGTTTTCTATAAAAAATCTATAGATCCCTTTCCATTCTTAAATATTTTTTCTTGATTGACATAGTATTGTAGTGCTAAACAACAAATTCATTTATAACATATTCTTAAGATAAAGTAATTAATATTTATTATTTTATGGTTTTCGCTCTTTTTTAACAGTGTAAACAAATTTTTTTTTAACTGTGTAATTAAATGAATAGTTTTTGAAAAAAAAACCGTGTATAATATTACAATTATAAGATTGTGTTTTCCTTAATTTTATGATAAAAGTATATAGTTTTATGAGAAAAAAGAAAAAATTCCTTCTCTTTTGCATAAACGTTAAAAAAAAAATTGTTATTAAATTTAAAAAAATGCTATTATTGCAAAAATAAATAGAAATAAAATGACTTCGAATTTTTAAGAAAAAATATATAAAAGTCATTTTATTGTCAATTAAGTAACGCTAAGGATCTATTGGTAAGTCAAATAATCATTGTTATATTATGAAAAGAAGAAATAAACTAATTATTTAATAACCAATTTACAGAGAGATTAAAAAATAAAAAAAAAGATGTCTAACAATGATCAAATAATGGAAGTGGACCACTCTGGAGAAGACGAAGGAACCCTGGCGGAGTTTCACACGGAGCAGAATACTCCGCCGAACGTCGGGATTCCCCTTAGGATAATTTATATTTACCATTTTCCACCATTAACGGATTGGTAACCATACGCCGGGAACCGTGGCCGATGCCCATAATATCTTTTGCGACTGAAGTATGGGTGTACCCACCAAAGGCACAATAAAAAAATAAAAATAAAATAAATAAAAATATTATTTATCTGTTTTTTAAAAAGAAAATAAAGAAAAAAAAAATATTTTTTTTTTTTAAATAACGCTAAAATGAAATGTGTTTTTTGTCTTTAACAAACAAACCCTGCCAAACGGCATCCTAATCTAACTACCTCATTTATCCTATGCCCATTTTTAATTATCGCACCAATGTGCTCTAAAATTTTAGACAACAGAAAAAAAAAACTTTTGAACCTCAATTGCAAAATAATTAGTAATACTTACTGACATGTAGATGTCGCTTATATATATAAAAAAACATCATCCGCAAACCCAAAATCTAAACCTTATGATCTATTTTCGAGGGTGACAACTATTTTCCCATTGCAAACAAAAGGTTAATCTAAGTTTTTCACTATTAATTTGTTAATAAATCTGCATACCTCTAGTCTAGTAGCTAACAATTCCTAACAGTAAAAATAAAAAAAAAAAAAAAATGTTCTATAAAAAATTATTCCCTAAAAGACAAAAAGTCAGGAGATACATATTCGTCAGTCCAACTGGTATATAAATTTTTATGTTTGTTTTTTCTAACCTTATTTGTCTTTTTTGGTGGCGGCGGAGGGTCTTGAGGGGGTTTAATGAAGGTTCTCTCAATTAATTCATCACACTGTTCTGCTGGTGTGATAGGAGCTGAAATCTGTGGCCTCCTCGGTCCCCTTTCTACATCGGCTTCCCCTTTCTGATCCTTTTTGGTCTTTTTTCTGCAAACTTTTACTATCGTATACGTAATTGTGATTAATATAAGCACCCCTATGATTATTGAATTGGAAGTAGAAACAACTTTAAGCGAACTTACTTCGCCTTGACCCTCCTTACTTCTTCAGAAAGTTGTGACAAAGACTGGCTTCTTTTATTAAATTTCTTATTTAAGTCTTCTGGATTAATAGTTCTGATCATTTTAGTCTTAGTAGTTACTGGAGTTAGTTTTGGCCAGTTCTTCTCTGAGTTGTCTAGTATTTCGCTAAAATTGGATAATTGAAATATGCTCTCACTGATGATCTCAGTATTACTAATCGCCTCATTTGGTAATTCCAAATGTTCTAGTAAGAAAATACATTTTTCCTGCAATGTTAGAATACCATTTCCTACTAGGGTAGTTTTTCATGTTTGTGTGCTGCATATGGTAACTAGAGTATTCTTGTGTGGGAACAAGTAGAACCATGAGTTCCGAGTTTTCATTGGTAATGGTACGATCTGGTTAGGTAATTCCGTAATTACTCGATATCTATACAATTGGTGTTCTTCTTTGTTTACCATTATCTTTTTCAAAAAATGTATAATAAGACATTGTTGTGGAAATGTTTCTAAAACTTTTGGATGCACTTGTTCGCATACTTGCAGCAGTTTGTTCTCCTCTGTACTAATTTTACGACAGGCCCTAACATATTCTTCGTTGGTGTAATGCAAAAAATGGCCTGATGAATTATTGGCTAAGTAATCCCATTCCGGTGATAATATAACCCAACCTTTCTTGTATATTCTGGGTATAGGATATATTTTACTAAGCGTATACTCTGTTTTGTGTAAAATGTTGATTCGAATTATAACTCCCAAATCGCCCTTACCATATTTTAAATTGACAGTGGCCAGTTGATTAATGACAACTGGAGAATAGAGCAAATGATGTCCAGGTTCGGTTGTTATGTTTTTTAATAATATAGTTAATAATTTGGAATCTATAAGTAATGGATGTATTCTATGCTGTTGGAGTGACGTGATTATTGATTCTTGTTCTAGCAGATAATCATATAGTATTTCTAATTCTGCTAAAGCGAACACTACTATTCTATTGACGTCTAATTCTGCCCAAATACCCTGTTGTCAGTTTGCAAAATTGCTAAGTTATTGTATAATGTGATGCTTAATTTGTTTACCTTTTCCTTCATCTCTAAAACTTGCGCGGACAGATTTCCAGCTACCTGTCTTAGAAATTCAAAATTCGACGCTACTGCCACTGTTTGTTTGTCTAGTAACTCTATCATAACACCTTTTTGTAATTTATCTAGAGTTTTGTAAATTCGGTCGGAGTCAGTTTGGTCCATTGTACGAAAAAGTCCCTTAGAAAGTGACCCTATAACGTCAATAACTCCCCGTTTTTGTCTTTTAAAGAAATGATTTATTCCCTGAGCTAATTTAAGTATTTTAGTTCTCCAAATATCTATTTCGTTATTCCATAACCTACAATTTCTATCACTATTGAACTCCTGTATTCTATTACAAGTTTTATTTAACTTATTATGTAACCTAAAATTAAACTCCTCTATTTCTTCCTCACTGCTGACCGAAAATTTTGAATATATTCTAACTTCATCCTTATATTCTATCATATTGCCTAAATTTTCAAAAACGATTTCCATATTGTCAGTTTGTATATTACTCCATGGCATTCCTGAGCATACACCAAGGATTATGCAAATGGTTATGTGTTGCAACATTTCTTCTGCAAAAGAAAAAAATCCAATTGAAACGTTGTTAATACCAATTATCTAAAAAAAATCTGTCCATTTTGTCAAAGTTTATTTTTTCCAAATTTTAAGTCGATTGTTATGAACGATTCGAACCTTGCCCTTAATCCTAATTTTAGTATTTAATTCGTTTGGGCATTCCAATACTTCATATGGTCCTGCCCACATCAAACTCAACTTGTTTTCCTTAGTAGGATTGAGTAATAATACTTGGTCCCCCCTCTTATACACGGTCGTTTTGACTTTCTTATCGTAATAGGTTTTAGCCTTTAGTTTACCTTTCATCAAATTTTCGCGAGCTAATTTATAAATTGTTTGAAGTTTAAATTTTACAATTTTACTCAGATCGTCATGGTTGTATAGCGGGTCCACCTTCCGCTTATGAATTTTTAGAATTTTACAAAGATCCTTGAAAATTTGGCTACTAAAATTGGTACCTTGGTCTGTAATTAGTCGTTTAGGTATAATGGAGTATTTCAATATTATGTGTGTATAAAATGCCTGAGTCACAGTTTTTGCTTCCATATTTGGTAATGCTACACAATCTAACATTTTCGTAAGATCATCCTAGAAACTTAGTATATACTTATTCTCACTGGCCGTTGTAGGAAATGGACCCACAATATCTAAATATACTTTATCAAAAGGACGTGCCGCCGTATCCGTGATTGCCATGGCCATTTTTGTTACTCTTTCCCTTTTGGTTTTCTGCATATAGGACAGGCTTCTATATATCTTCGAATAGTTATGAACATATTTTTCCAAAAATAATGTCTTCTTAATCTTGTATAAGTTTTCACTATGCCTACAAGACCACCTATTGGTGAGTCGTGATATTGTTTTATTATATCCCTTATTTCTGTCTTGACAATTATTTCGATTTTGATTGTCGAATTTTCTGTAACTTCTCCCTCTTCCTCTTTATCTTCATCATCTTCTAAACTGGTTGGTTCACCATCTTCTTTTTCTTCCGTTAAGTGTTTTGTCGTCTGGCTACGAGTAATTGCATTGACAGGCTGGGGCTGGGCTAATCCTTCCTCCCCATTTTCGGGCAATTTATTTTCAAAAGGAATTCTACTAAGTGCGTCAGCATTACTATTTAGCTTGTATTGTATCGAAAAAGTATATTCGGAAAGTCTGTTTTTCCATCTATTAATTCGTCCTTCCGGGTCCCTTTTGTTATATTAACTAATTAGTGGTTTATGATCCGTGAAGACCACGAAATGTCGTCCGAGCAGGTTCTGCTCTGAAATGTTTAACGGCCCAATAAATTGCTAACATTTCTTTTTCAATAGTAGCATAGTTTCTCTCTGCTTTGGCCAATACTCTACTCGCATACGCTATTGGTTTGTCCTTTCCTATCTCCTCTTGTGATAGTACTGCTCCTACTGCTTTATTACTCGCGTCGGTGGTTAGATTAAACGTTTTCGAATAATCGGGATACGTTAATAACGGTGGATTTACCAAAAGACTTTTTACCTTTACGAACGCTTTCTGATGTTCCTTGGTCCATTCATAGGGTTGATTTTTTGTTGCCATTTTGTAGAGAATTGCACCTGCTTCTGCTAGATTTGGCATACATGGTCGGTAATAGTTTATCAACCCCAAAAATGATTGCAACTCCTTCGTAGTTCGAGGGATGGGATGTTCCGAGGTTATCTTATGCCCTATACTACTTCTCTTCTTAAAAATTTGCATTTCTCTGGTTGTAGTTTTAAATTATTTTCTCTGAGCCTCTGGAATACAAGCCGTAATTTTTCGTCGTGATCGATTAAATTTTTCCCATAAACCACTATATCGTCGAGGTACACAAAACATTTTAGCCCTTGAAGTCCTGTAAGTACGCAGTTCATCATTCTTTGGAAAGTAGCAAGAGCTCCTGTCAACCCAAAAGGCATCCGTTTGAATTCAAAGCGCCCATATGCAGTACTAAAAGCAGTTTTTTCCCGATCGGATGGTTCCATATGAATCTGGTGATACCCACTTGCCAGATTTAGCGTCGTAAAATGTTTGGATCCTCCTAACTGGTACAAAATTTCGTCAATTCGTGGTAGCGGGAAGGCGTCCCCAATCATTACCTCATTTAGTTTCCGAAAATCTATGACCACTCGATGTTTCATTTTACCATCCGCACCAGCCTTTTTTGGGACGACCAGTAGTGCTGCGTTCCAAGGAGTATTGCTTGGCTAGATTATATCCTCATTTAATAATTTCTTTTTTCTTCATATATTATTTCCTTATGACATTCCGCCAGATGGTATTGTCGGCTGTTAATTGGCTGTGTATTGGGTTTTATTGCAACCGAATGTGTGATATCTATAACCGAACTTAATTTGTCTCCTGGTAAATGAAAAATATCATGACATTCCTCACAAATTTATATACTAGTCTTCGTGACTTCATCATTGTTATTATTATTGTGAACGTTAAAAAATTCCCCCCCTATGGGAATTGAAAACTCTGTTTTATTATTTTCTGTGATTGGAAATTGCAATGTTTTGCTTGGTCCTAATATGTTGCAGTTTTTTGCCAAGAAATCGTTACCTAAAATACCATCTGCTGATAGCCGACAATTTTCACCTACCACTTGGAAATCGCATTGACATTCTTGAGGAGTTAGAAATGTGCCTGAACATTTGCCTAACGTCTTACTTTGAGCATTTATGGTCTGTATATTTGTAAATTCCCCCGATAAAATTGGTGTGTCTGGATTCTTTAATAAACTAATTTGAGCCCCAGTATCTATTAATAAAGTAACTGTCTCTATTTTTGCTATATCTAAAGGCATATTTACTAAAGGCTCTGGTTGGAAACTATTTATTGGACTACCCTTCTCCTTATCGTCTTGGGATGGGAATAGGGATTTTAACTCATCCCTCTGGCGTTTCCCTGGTTAGCTTGGTAATGTTGTTGGGCAGCACAGGTCAACTCAGAAGGGCCCTCTCTTTGGCACCATTCACAGATTTTTTGTACTACACCGATTCCAACCGTTTTCTCCTGCGACAGTGGTTCTTTACTTTGCGTTTCGTATTTATTAAAAGGACAATCTGTTGCTACATGTCCCGAATTTCTACAAAACTGGCACTCAGTTCGTGGCCAAATTGGTCCATTATTCGTGTTTGTGTTTGGTCTAAATGTTTTCGTACAAAATGTTTTCGGAGCTCTACAATCCCTACTGTAATGTCCTAATCTACCGCAGTTGAAACATGTTATTTTTGAGTAGTCTTTGGTCTAATAGTATTGTTATTGTTTGGCCTTTCAATATTTGGTCTAAAATTGTTATTACTGTCTACCGCTTTTCCTTGGTTGAAACGTGAATTATTATTTAGCGAAAAAGTGTTCTGAACTGTCGATCCAAAACGCCTTTATTAATTTGTCCCGTGGACATTTTTTCTAAGATTTCAATTAATAATTGGTTTGTATCCTTATTTGTTCGGTTAGTCATTTTTGCTGTACGATCAATAGGTCGAAGAAGTTCTAAGGACTCTCTAGCAAATTTACATGATTTTAAAATTGTATCTTGAAAATTCATACAATTTTGTGCAAGTAGTATTGCTTTATGGTTTCCGACTATAGTCCTCTAATAAAACTTTTTCGCGCCGTTTCTTCAGCATCTTGTACAATACCTAGAGATCCGCTCGGATATTTATTTCTAGCTGAAATTTTAAAGCAACCTAATTTTTTCTCAACCCGGTCAGCAAATTGTTCTACTGATTCGTCAGGAATTTGGACACATTCTTCAATTTCCCTTCTCAATTGCGTCAAACCTTTATGCGGAATAAACGCATTTTCCAAAATACATTTGAATTCTCGAAAATTTGTCACGACCCGCTCTTGAAAAATATCTGCCGCTTTACCCTTAAGTTTACCTTTAATTATTTGATTTAGAGCTGAAGTTCTGTCCTGAGGGTCTGTTCTGAAGTACGCGTCATGTGCTAGAGCTACGAAATTTGGTAATTCTAACAGCAATCTATCCCCTTCCCCTGAAAAGGTTGGTATTCCCTGAAAGAATGTTCTATAAGTTTTCTCTAAAGGCAGTGTAGCATTAATGAAATTTCCGGATGTCCCTAAGTCATACGTATGGTCTATATTTAAAATATTCGATCGTCGTCCGAATTCGTTAAGACTGGTTGGATTGTCCGCAGCTTGTTCAGGCAATTCAAAAATATCACGGCCCCTAGTGTCATTGTTAGTTCGAGGTATCGCACCTTGAGATGTAAATTTGTGATTGACCATTGTATTTTTATTCGTACTATTATAAATTTCTACTGAATCTTCACTAATAATTGAGCTATTACTACTTGATGAACTACTTATATCTCCTACAGCACCTTCTATTTGTTCTGCAATTATAGGGGCAAAAGAAACCGATCTTTCAAAATTTAGCTTATTAGTGTTAGATGATCTAGGTGTTGATTCTTCTAATGGTAATCCTTTAAACCTAAACTCGGGAAGCAATAGAGATTGTTCCTTTCTATTAGATTCCTTGTCCAACCACTCAGAAAAATTCGATTTATCTTGAACTAATTTAGTTTTTTCTCGCGATCTCGTTACCGGTGCCATGTACTTTAATTTAAGAATCAAAAAAAAGAAAAACTACTTTCATATCCAACAATTAAAAATAATAGAAGAAATAATCAAATAACACAAGACTTGAATAAGAACAAACTGATTTTTTACAATAAAAGAAAAAAACTTTATTTAGCATTTACATTATGCGCTTTAAACATGTAAAAAATAAATTTTCCTATCTTCCATAATTACTATTCAATCCGGTGTTACAATTTTTATACTAAAATATAATGAAACAAATCCTACCATACTATTCATTTTAAAAAAAAAATCTAATATTCCAAATAAAGAAATGAGAAACCCCTGAAAAATCAAAAATATTAAAAACCCAAAAAAAAAATTTTAATAATGTAATATGAAAAAAAAGAGGTATGATAAGCCCCTTAAAGAACAAAACATGAATTACTAATAATAAACTTTGCGAATTTTTTACACTACACACAAAATTTCTAAATGTGTGTAAGAAAAAACAAATTTTACACACAAGAAATATATAACGAAATGAGAAATGAATATCAAAACAAGAGAGAGAGAATTAAAAAAATTTTTCATACAACAACAAATGAAAATCTAAAACAAAAGAGAAAAAATTTAAATTTTTCATACCAAACCAATACTATGAAACTTGTATAAAAGAATTAAATTTTCTACACTGTAAAAATTTTTTACTACCGAATAAAAAAAAAATAAAAAAAATGTAACATTTAAAAATAAAATTTATGCCATATTATGCTATGGTACATTTTGTGTATACTGTTAAAAAAATATATTTTTTAAAAAATTCGAACTACCCAAAATCTAAAGAAATTTATACATTTTTAAATTACAAAATTTTTTTTTTTTTTAAATTTAATTTTCTGAGATTGTTGCTGCTTCTTTTTGCGCTGAACAGCTCGCAGTTTCCGAATTTGTTTACGGAAGAGCTGTTCCTGCTCTTTCGTACAACGCAACCGTAATACCTGTTGTAGGTCTTTAATTTGTTGGCGTCTTTTTGCTGTTACCCCTCCTCTTTGTCGTTTTGTGGGTTCTGGTTTTATTTGTGCTGGTACTCGAGAAGCTTGATACCGTTTGCGGCATTCTTCTAAACTGATGGGTTTTGGACCGGCGTTTGTGTCTTTTTTATTTCTTCTTTGATTAAGTCGACGGCGTTTGACGTCATGTGAACAAAGTTTGTTATAAATGAATCCAAAGCTACGCTAAATGCCCTTTACTATACCTCCTAGCAAATGCCTGAAGGTTTGGATAGATTGGGCACCCAAAATTTGGAGTATTTTTCTTACCCAGAATTTTGGATTAGAGAACGTAGCTCTAATCATGGTCACGGCACCAATGTTGTGTTTCTCCTTTTGTATTATGGAATTCTCCAGCGTCCTTTGCTTCGGTGATCGACTAGGGTTTTAATTATTTTAATAAAACAACTTTTACTTGTTAAGACACCTCTTGCTTCGAGGTACCAAATGGAATGCCCAGAACCACCAAATTTCTAAGTCTTTTAAACGCTAAAAATGCTCCTTTAGCATTTTTAGTCATCCGGCACGTGTTGTGTAATTACCAAATTTAAGGAACTCAATGAAGTTTAAAACCCTTAGTAATAGTAACATTTGCTTTTTATTATTATAATATTATATATGCAATTTGTTGTTGTCATACATAATTGCATATGAAGATTTACTAATTGTTGTTGTTGTATATTTTTTCATACAAGTCATACTGTTTACTGACATTGTTATGAAATCTGATACATATAAATATATTGTTATAATTAAAATACATATATAACATAATTAAAAAATGTCGATAATGCATATTCAGCATATGAAATTATTTTGGTTTAAAGTAAATAAACATATTTGAGTTCAATGTAATTTCATTACACAACATAGAGATTTGAGCTTGACTCTCCGATAAAATTATAAATGTTTTATTGCGGTGTGCTTTTTTAAGGTTTTCTTGTATGCACATGTTCATCGCAATAATTTCTGCTTGGAAGATTGTTGCTTCTCTTCCGAGTGATTTGGAAGCCGAGAATTTTGGGCCTTTAACTCCAGCACCTGTGCCCTCTTTGGTACGAGAGCTATCTGTAAACCATATTGCTGCACCCGTATTGTGTTCAGGAAGCTTAGATTGCAGGGCCTTTGCATTTGTATCGTAATACCATTTAGTGAAGGTGGTGTAATTATAACCTTGAACGGTATATCAATGTGATAAAGGGTCGGCATAGCGTCCGATAGATGTGAGGAAATGGCCTCTATTATAGGGTTGCTTAACAGTTGAAGATGACCCCTGAAATTTCCTATGAGGTATTTTCTTTCCTTCTGAGTTCTTAGCATACCTCTTGCCGCTTCTTATTTTATTTGGAGATGTAGCGGTGGGAGGTTTAGGAACATTTCCACATCTGCAGTAGGACAGGTTTTCATGGCGCCTATTATGGCAAGACAAGCTAGTCTTTGAATTTTACCCAGTATACTCTTAGTTTTATGTTGTAGTTTTTTGTACACCACACTGTGCAGCCGTATGTTATTATCGGTAAGATTATAGTTCTATAACACCAATAGATCATTCTGGGATGTAGCCCCCATTTCTTTCCAAGCATGCTTTTGCATGCCCAAAAGGCCTTGATTGCCTTAGCGTAAGTTTTTTCTATGTGTGTGTTCCAAATTAATTTCCTATCCAGTGAATTGCCTAGATATTTTACCTCGTTGGAACAGGGTATCGTAATACCATTTAGTGAAGGTGGTGTAATTTTAACTTTCGTTCTGTTTGTGAATGGAATTATTTCTCTTCTTTTTATACTAAGATTTTTGCATTTACACCAATTAATTATCTCGTTTAGGGCTAATTGTAATCTTTCTGATATGACATTGTCATATTTAGTCCGTATTATTATGATTATGTCATCCGCATAGCCTATGGTTTCGTAACCGAGATTCACTAGAAGTTATAATAACTCATCAACCACGACAGACCAGAGCAGTGGAGATAAGACTCCTCCTTGGGGGCAACCCCTGTGCTATTTTTGAGCTATTTCCTAGTTCGGCTGTTGTCATGCGACTCTTTAGCTTAATGTGTATCCATTTGGTTGTCGCCGGTTCTAGACTTTTATTACTGGCTGCTGTTGTTATTGCTTCGTGGGAGGTATTGTCAAACGCCCCTTCTATATCCTTGTGTTCTATTGCCTTTTCAATTGATCTTACAAGATCATGAAGTGCTGTTTCAGTTGACTTACCTTTTTGGTAGGCATGTTGCCTAGGGTGCAGTCAGACCTTATTCGGTCCTGTTCTAATGTGGTGGTCCACTAGTTTCTCAATTGTTTTAATGAAGAAGGAGGTAAGACTTATGAGTCAATATGATTTAGGCTTTTCAGAATTACGGTTCCCCGCCTTTGGAATAAATACAATCACATTAGGACAGGACCGAATACTCTTGAAGTGTTATTGGCAACACATTTTCCCGGTTGCTTTTCTCCAAATTTTTGGGATGTACGCCCATATATAGCTTGCTTTAAAGATTCTTATCATGTTTGGCATTAGAATCTCTAATCTGTGTTGAAGTAGTGCAGGGTATACTTTATCTACTCCAGCAGATTTGGAGACTTTAAAGTTGTTTATTGACCATTTAATTTTTCCTGGAGCGAAGATTTTATTAGCCATGCTTCTGTTATTTGGAGTAGGACGTTGTATCTTTTCCTCTTCTTCTATGTCTTCAGGGTTTATTATTTAGCAACCCGGAAAGTGTGTTGCCAATAACACTTCAAGATTTTCTGAGCTGCTGGTTGCTAGAGAGCCGTCTTGTCTTTCTAACAGTCCAATGTCTGCGGCTGTATATTTTGCCAGAGCTTTCTGGAGTCTGCAGGCCGCTGGGAGATCATTGATCTCTTCACAGAATTTCTTCCATGAATCTCTTTTGGACTTTTTGAGTAAATTCTTCTATTCGGTGAGGGAAGTTCTGTATGCTTCCCAACTACCGAGGGCTTTCGCTCCGTTGAAAAATTTCCTGGTTTCTTTGCGTTTTGCCGCTAGTTTGGAACTTGTTTTTTGCCTTTGTTTTGGGAAATGGGATCTATAATGCTACATCATCTATAATGTCTGCATCTATAATGCTACTTACAAGTTGGTTGGCTCTGAGTTATTTATTTCGTACTGAAGGCAATGCTGCTATTGTTGCCAATTAGCACGTTTTGGATTTATAAATTTGTTGGTAATATTTAGAGTAGTTTGCAATTCAAAACATATGTCGTTATGATCAGAAAGCGATGCTTTCTTTGAAACGTGCCAGTCAGCAAATTTGTGAGAAAGGCAGGGGCTAGCTATGGTTAAATCTGGAACTTCCTGCCGAATAGCATTAACAAAGGCAGGGGTATTGCGCTTATTTATTATATCTAAATTGTTAGAACTAAGATAATTTTAAAAAAGAATTTTACCTGTTGTGGCTCTAGGCTCTTGGAGAAGGGCCTCTTGAAATTCCTCTTTAGCTCCAAGTGAGTATGTCCATAGCGGCTGCTCCACGATGGAGATTCGCCTGGAACATCTGAAGATGGTCCTTTCGCTTGTTCGCTGACATCACTGGTGAAATGCGGTTGGCAGCTATTTGCCTCCTTTGTTTTTGGCCGAAGAGTGATGCCAGCGAATTTAAAGCAGATTCTGAAACCCTTCTGCTTTAATTTCTCCACCGATTGGCCGTCGATGGAGAATGTAAAGACGGCGCATGTGCCCTCTTTGCGTCTACCCAGAACCTTCCAGTTCGACGCGCGTAAATTTGGGTTCTGGAAGTCGATGAGGGTGAGGATCCTCTGTTTCGTCCCCCTCATGGGAGAAAAATCGCGCCACTATTTCCAACTTTGGAATTCTGTCTTCATTGGATAATGTTTTGGCAATTGTTTCCAGCCACTTTGATGTATTGTCATCTAAGCATGTTATCCTGGTTTGAGGCTTAATCCACCAAACTGTGGATAAGTTCCCTCTTTTGCGGGTGCTGGAATTTCTGCCAGGATGGATTTTTTGGTATGCAGCTAGCTGCTCTGCTGATAATAATTTGTGGGGATGTTCGGCATGAATGATACCGATTTTGGTCTCCTTTAGTGAGTCCTTATAGCTATTACCCCGACGTGGAGGGTTGAGCCTCTGCTGCGGGTCTATGTTGGCTGCTATAAGCAGAAGTTTTCTGCTTTTTTATTGTATTGTGCACTGTCGGTGTTGTTGTGGAAGGTGTTCTGAACCTTTTTGACGTTTGTGCTGTTGTATTCGTGTCTACCATTGGTAGACACGCTAGTTCATATGCCTCTTTGATGTCCTTACCTTATTTGCGATGGTACGTATAGCCTTCGCCTTCCTGCGCTGCGCTGCTTACCTTTTTTACCTTCGGTCAACGTCAACTGTTTCAGCTCGGCTGATAACTGCTGTTCGTTGATGGCCTTTTTGGATTTTATAGGCGGTCGGAAGGAAATTTTTAATATGAAATTATTTAAAAAATTATGTTATTTTATGATTATGAAAAAAAAAATGTGCAATGTATTAAAATAAAATAAAAAAGAAAATATAGATTAAATAAATAAATTGTTAGTACAGGAAAAGACAAATTAGATCCCGAAATCCCCGAAATAGCACAATTATAAAAAATTATATACATTTTATAACTGATTTTTGTTCTTCCTTGTAATAATAATTGTATTTAAGGTGAACAAAAATAAAATAAAATAATATATTTCATATTACAATTGAAGAAAAATAAGCTGATCACAAAAATGCATTAATAATTGGGATCACTTTAATAAATAATTGTATTTAAGGTGAACAAAAATAATATAAAATAATATATTTCATATTACAATTAAATAAAAAGAAACCGATCACAAAAATGCATTAATAATTTTGTCACTTACCTAAACTGCCGAACATCTTATTAAGCGGGTAAACATTATTTGCTGATTTGGCGCTATGGTCCTTTGGTTATTGCTTAATAAAAATATGATATAAAAAATAAATATTTGAAATAGAATTGAGTAAACGCAATAAAGCTAAATAAGGAATTGAAAAATCATTAGTCTTGTGGTTTTCAGTCTTATAAAACCGCGGTTATTCGATCGGATATGGATATTTTGAAAATAAATAAAAAATATACCAAAAATTATCAGTTTAAGACATGCAATAAATAATTACCCTAATTCCTTGATTTAAAAGCTTTAATGCATCAATTTCTTAATAACAATTAAAATGCTTAAGAATAATGCTTCTGACCTGATAGAAAATTTTAAATTAAATAAATAATGTGATGTAATAAAAAACTTTTGTCGAAAAATTTATGTAAATTAAATAAGCTACTTAGATTACTTTTCAAAATAATTTTTTTAAAAGGACCGTTATTAAAATTGATGCCTTCATTATGTTGTTGACATATTATATTCGCTGAATGAGATAGAAAGAGACGGGTATGTTTTAATTTTATAATTATATTTAGGGATGTTCCGATACACATCGATATTAATACGTATTATCATTGATTAAGAATAAATACCAGATGTGTTTTTTTATATACTTTTGTATGTACATTTTTTTTAGAAAAATTTAAAAACTCTGGTGAGAGTTAGTTGTATTGTACAATTCATATTCATATCTATTATGATTGTATTTGTGAATAATATGTTTTATGTCCCTATTTTCTTTATTTTTTCCTTTCATAAATATCCGAGATTACAAAAACAAATAATTTAACTCAATTTGCTGATGAGAATTTTTCATTCCTGTATTCGCATTTTTTTCCTTTGCAATATGAATACCCTAGAAGAGAATAACAATTATTTTCTTACCTGATTTACTTTACTAGTGAAGTAAAAATATTTTATGTATGGAAAATTATCAATTATATTTCTTTTTTTAGAAATATAATTGATAATTTTATTGATGTTTTTTGAAATTTACTAAATTTTTGTCGGGTTTGTCAAAGGATTTTTGAAGATAAAATAAATGATCAATTTGAGTGGGATTTACCTGGGCAAATTATTATTAATTAAGGAGGAAATTTAATTATAAATTAAGCAGTTTTATTTGAAAATGCTCTATAAGGAACAGCGTAACCAAATTTTTCAATTAGTTAAAATATGACTTTAAAATTGTTAATAACAAGTACTTAAATTGTAAAAAATTATATTTCAAATTCAAATAAAAATTTTGATAGAACTTTTTATTATTTACCTACAGTTGAAGTGGTTCAAAGCACTAAATGTAAGTCCAACAACTATAACTAAAAAAAGAAATTATGTTTGCGAAATTCATTTCCTCTCGAAAGAGCATAGCAATCAAACTTTGAAAGAGAACTGCGGTTCCTTTAACAGAAGGAAATCTGTAGTGTAAAGCTATGAAAACTGCAATGAAATGCATTACTTTTGTAGTCATTTTTTAGCCAACCACACTGTAGTTAATTTTACTATATATATAGTTACTACAATGTAATTAAATTTTTAATTACACACTGTAGTTAAATCTATTGATTTATAATTAAAAATATATTACTGCCCTTGTAATAAATTTAATAAATATTGTAATCAAAATCATTACAATATTTTCATTATTAATAATTAATAGTATTATAAATTAATGAAATTGACATATTTCGTAATGAAAATTATTTGATTACCACAATAATGAAATGTACTATAATTTTAATGAAATTTTAAGGAGCTGTTTTGGGAAGGGGAAAATAGAAACCGCAATATTTTAATTTTTTTAAAGTATTTATTAATACATTAGTTTTTCTTATTATTTGTTATTTACATTATAATAAAACTGTTACAAGGAAAATATTTAAAGTTATTTATTTCTAGTATTTCAAATGAATGTAAGTTTTCTTTAATACAAAGGAATTTAAATGTTTATTAAAATTTGTTTTAAATTTTTCGCAGACCAAAAAGAATTTATTTTTATGAAATATCATTTTTATGAAAAATCAGATTTATTCTTGAAGTGATAGAAGTTGCATATTTTTTTAATTCTTTATGTTTCCCTTCAAGACCAAACTTGTTTCAGGTGGACCAACTCTTTTAATTACACTGACACAGTGAGTCATGAAATGTGCTTTCAATTTTAAGGGCTCTTTAAAAATTTCACGATTGTTATTTCAAGTTTTTCTAATACGGTTTTTTTATAGCTGGATCTAAGGCAACAAGTCTAACAAATTTTGCAAAATCAAGAAAAAATTCCAAACTTTGTCATCTTTTGGCACAAGGTCACCCACTATTAATGGGAAAAAATGAACAAGATCACCAAACTTCAGTTGCTGACATTTTAAGGCTTCGTGTTTCAATGTTTCTATCTTAATAAGTGGTGATTATGTTTTTAGATTCAATTTCACCATAATCGAACAATTACTTCCTATTATTCAAATCATTTAAAGAGAAGACTTTGGATGTTTCTATAAAATACGAAATAATTATACTCATATCATTTTTAAAAACACCTTCGAAAAGAGTCCTGCATTATGTCAACTGTTGTGTTTAAAACGACATGGAATGAGGATAAATTATTGAAAATGCATGGCTCTATAATACCAGTAAGTTTAGATTTTTTAGTGTTAAATTAGAATTAGAATTTTCTAAAGTTCGGATTTTGTCAATTATTTCAAAACCTGTATTTCTATATTCTTCTTTAGAGCATTTGCAAATACGACAATAATATAAATTAGAAAAAAGATCGCGAAAACCCCATAATACAGTTAAGTCCTAAATTGTCTCCAGTTAGAAGACCTAACACAAAGTACATTTTTTGGTTAAGAGTTGGTGTCTTTATGGTTAAGCCATTGATTTCTAGATATAAGAGTACATTTAAAAGACTATAATAAATGTCACCATTTTGATATTTTTTCATAAATTTAGATTTTATTAGCATCACAGGTAAAATATTTAGCCATTTGCTTTGAAAATATTATGTATATTTTTCCAAAATACTACCTGAAGCAAAATTATAATACATTGACTATTTATTTTATATAATTTTCTATATTTTCAAGAGTTTCATTCAATAAGCCGGGCTTTGAAAAAAAATTGTAATTAAATGTGGTATGTCCATAATAGTACCTTTTATTTCTGTGTAGTCCACGCCCTGATTTTTTCACTAATTATACAATATTTTTGATGATAATACAATATTTTTTGGCATTTTAAATAAATTTGCATTCTTTAAGTTTTTCGTTAATTCTCTCAGTTTTTCGTTAAATGCTTCGAACAGAATTTTTTTAGGCTGTGCATCAAATTGGGAGCCTGTATTTTCGTTAATATAATATTTTAATTGGGATTGGGAATATATTGTTCAATATTATGAATAATTTCAAAAACTTTGTTTCTAGGAAAGGTATATTTATATATATATATATACATATATTATATATATATATATATATATATAATATACATATATATATATATAATATATATATATATATATATATATATATATATATATATATATATATATATATATATATATATATTATATATATATATATATTATATATATATTATATATATAGTATATATATATATATATATATGTCAAATTTTTATAATAAATTATTTTCCCTGAATTTTTTATTCTGTTTTATGAAGTACATCAGCAGAAGCAGTTTTTAATTGATGTACCAATCTATATATAAACAGAAAAAAATCACAGCTGTAATATACTTTCGTCTGTTGCGGCATTAGAATTTGGCGATGATGGTGTGAACGAAAAATAGTGATGCAGATGACGATGACTGGCTTTTGTTTGAAGTGCAAGATTGTATTCCTTGATTTTTATATATATATTATATATATATATATATATATATATATTATATATATATATATAGTATAATATATATATATATAATATATATAGAGTTTTTAAATTTTTCTAAAAAGTATACTTTCAGCTGTAATATACTTTCGTCTGTTGCGGCATTAGAATTTGGCGATGATGGTGTGAACGAAAATAGTGATGCAGATGACGATGACTGGCTTTTGTTTGAAGTGCAAGATTGTATTCCTTGATTTTATATATATATATATATATATATATAGTATATATATATATATATATATATATAATATATATATATATATATATGTAGTGACACTGGTAATTCTCTTAAAAATTCTCTTAAAATAAACAATTGTAGTCACACTGGTAATTCTCTTAAAATTAATAATTTTATAATTGCCAGTTAATCAAATCATTAGATTCTCATTTTTATAATTACCAGTTATTCATATCATTCTCAATTATTAAATTCTCAAGTTAAAAATTACTGTTTAATCACGCGATATATAGAAAGTTCTCGATTAAGAAAGTCTCTTGGTCAATCGCAACTGTAAAATGTGCAATTGTGTACCATTTGTAATTAGAGAAAGTTTATTTAAAATCAAAGTTATTCTACAAAAGTTAAATTTGCACGGTTGCAGATAATAAGTAATAATAATAGTTAATAAAATCAATAGTTTTGAACAAACCATTTAAATATAAATAAATTAAATAAATTAATTAAAATCTTAATAACATATAAGTTAAATAAATAAATTAAATAAATAGTTAAATATAGTTAAACGTTATAATAAATTTAACAGTGTTTTCTTTGACATTAAAGTGAGGTGGTTGATGGACATCTACAACCAACCCCACAATTGGTGACCCCGCACAAAAACACGTGTTTTAATATACAAAAAATATTAGTTGCTATAATATGTTAAAAACTATTAGTATATATTAAAACTATTACTATATATATATAAAAAACTCCAAATTTGATTTTAAAAAAAAAAAAACGTGCAAATATAAAAAACAGTTTATACAAATTTTGTTTCATATAAAATTATATAATTTTTTTCTCATGTAAAATTTGACATTATATAATTTTTTTCTCATGTAAAATTTGTCTAATTAAAGAAAAAAACTTTATTTAGCATTTACATTATGCGCTTTAAACATGTAAAAAATAAATTTTCCTATCTTCCATAATTACTATTCAATCCGGTGTTACAATTTTTATACTAAAATATAATGAAACAAATCCTACCATACTATTCATTTTAAAAAAAAAATCTAATATTCCAAATAAAGAAATGAGAAACCCCTGAAAAATCAAAAATATTAAAAACCCCAAAAAAAAATTTTAATAATGTAATATGAAAAAAAGAGGTATGATAAGCCCCTTAAAGAACAAAACATGAATTACTAATAATAAACTTTGCGAATTTTTTACACTACACACAAAATTTCTAAATGTGTGTAAGAAAAAACAAATTTTACACACAAGAAATATATAACGAAATGAGAAATGAATATCAAAACAAGAGAGAGAGAATTAAAAAAATTTTTCATACAACAACAAATGAAAATCTAAAACAAAAGAGAAAAAATTTAAATTTTTCATACCAAACCAATACTATGAAACTTGTATAAAAGAATTAAATTTTCTACACTGTAAAAATTTTTTACTACCGAATAAAAAAAAAATAAAAAAAATGTAACATTTAAAAATAAAATTTATGCCATATTATGCTATGGTACATTTTGTGTATACTGTTAAAAAAATATATTTTTTAAAAAATTCGAACTACCCAAAATCTAAAGAAATTTATACATTTTTAAATTACAAAATTTTTTTTTTTTTAAAATTTAATTTTCTGAGATTGTTGCTGCTTCTTTTTGCGCTGAACAGCTCGCAGTTCCCGAATTTGTTTACGGAAGAGCTGTTCCTGCTCTTTCGTACAACGCAACCGTAATACCTGTTGTAGGTCTTTAATTTGTTGGCGTCTTTTTGCTGTTACCCCTCCTCTTTGTCGTTTTGTGGGTTCTGGTTTTATTTGTGCTGGTACTCGAGAAGCTTGATACCGTTTGCGGCATTCTTCTAAACTGATGGGTTTTGGACCGGCGTTTGTGTCTTTTTTATTTCTTCTTTGATTAAGTCGACGGCGTTTGACGTCATGTGAACAAAGTTTGTTATAAATGAATCCAAAGCTACGCTAAATGCCCTTTACTATACCTCCTAGCAAATGCCTGAAGGTTTGGATAGATTGGGCACCCAAAATTTGGAGTATTTTTCTTACCCAGAATTTTGGATTAGAGAACGTAGCTCTAATCATGGTCACGGCACCAATGTTGTGTTTCTCCTTTTGTATTATGGAATTCTCCAGCGTCCTTTGCTTCGGTGATCGACTAGGGTTTTAATTATTTTAATAAAACAACTTTTACTTGTTAAGACACCTCTTGCTTCGAGGTACCAAATGGAATGCCCAGAACCACCAAATTTCTAAGTCTTTTAAACGCTAAAAATGCTCCTTTAGCATTTTTAGTCATCCGGCACGTGTTGTGTAATTACCAAATTTAAGGAACTCAATGAAGTTTAAAACCCTTAGTAATAGTAACATATGCTTTTTATTATTATAATATTATATATGCAATTTGTTGTTGTCATACATAATTGCATATGAAGATTTACTAATTGTTGTTGTTGTATATTTTTTCATACAAGTCATACTGTTTACTGACATTGTTATGAAATCTGATACATATAAATATATTGTTATAATTAAAATACATATATAACATAATTAAAAAATGTCGATAATGCATATTCAGCATATGAAATTATTTTGGTTTAAAGTAAATAAACATATTTGAGTTCAATGTAATTTCATTACACAACATAGAGATTTGAGCTTGACTCTCCGATAAAATTATAAATGTTTTATTGCGGTGTGCTTTTTTAAGGTTTTCTTGTATGCACATGTTCATCGCAATAATTTCTGCTTGGAAGATTGTTGCTTCTCTTCCGAGTGATTTGGAAGCCGAGAATTTTGGGCCTTTAACTCCAGCACCTGTGCCCTCTTTGGTACGAGAGCTATCTGTAAACCATATTGCTGCACCCGTATTGTGTTCAGGAAGCTTAGATTGCAGGGCCTTTGCATTTGTATCGTAATACCATTTAGTGAAGGTGGTGTAATTATACCCTTGAACGGTATATCAATGTGATAAAGGGTCGGCATAGCGTCCGATAGATGTGAGGAAATGGCCTCTATTATAGGGTTGCTTAACAGTTGAAGATGACCCCTGAAATTTCCTATGAGGTATTTTCTTTCCTTCTGAGTTCTTAGCATACCTCTTGCCGCTTCTTATTTTATTTGGAGATGTAGCGGTGGGAGGTTTAGGAACATTTCCACATCTGCAGTAGGACAGGTTTTCATGGCGCCTATTATGGCAAGACAAGCTAGTCTTTGAATTTTACCCAGTATACTCTTAGTTTTATGTTGTAGTTTTTTGTACACCACACTGTGCAGCCGTATGTTATTATCGGTAAGATTATAGTTCTATAACACCAATAGATCATTCTGGGATGTAGCCCCCATTTCTTTCCAAACATGCTTTTGCATGCCCAAAAGGCCTTGATTGCCTTAGCGTAAGTTTTTTCTATGTGTGTGTTCCAAATTAATTTCCTATCCAGTGAATTGCCTAGATATTTTACCTCGTTGGAACAGGGTATCGTAATACCATTTAGTGAAGGTGGTGTAATTTTAACTTTCGTTCTGTTTGTGAATGGAATTATTTCTCTTCTTTTTATACTAAGATTTTTGCATTTACACCAATTAATTATCTCGTTTAGGGCTAATTGTAATCTTTCTGATATGACATTGTCATATTTAGTCCGTATTATTATGATTATGTCATCCGCATAGCCTATGGTTTCGTAACCGAGATTCACTAGAAGTTATAATAACTCATCAACCACGACAGACCAGAGCAGTGGAGATAAGACTCCTCCTTGGGGGCAACCCCTGTGCTATTTTTGAGCTATTTCCTAGTTCGGCTGTTGTCATGCGACTCTTTAGCTTAATGTGTATCCATTTGGTTGTCGCCGGTTCTAGACTTTTATTACTGGCTGCTGTTGTTATTGCTTCGTGGGAGGTATTGTCAAACGCCCCTTCTATATCCTTGTGTTCTATTGCCTTTTCAATTGATCTTACAAGATCATGAAGTGCTGTTTCAGTTGACTTACCTTTTTGGTAGGCATGTTGCCTAGGGTGCAGTCAGACCTTATTCGGTCCTGTTCTAATGTGGTGGTCCACTAGTTTCTCAATTGTTTTAATGAAGAAGGAGGTAAGACTTATGAGTCAATATGATTTAGGCTTTTCAGAATTACGGTTCCCCGCCTTTGGAATAAATACAATCACATTAGGACAGGACCGAATACTCTTGAAGTGTTATTGGCAACACATTTTCCCGGTTGCTTTTCTCCAAATTTTTGGGATGTACGCCCATATATAGCTTGCTTTAAAGATTCTTATCATGTTTGGCATTAGAATCTCTAATCTGTGTTGAAGTAGTGCAGGGTATACTTTATCTACTCCAGCAGATTTGGAGACTTTAAAGTTGTTTATTGACCATTTAATTTTTCCTGGAGCGAAGATTTTATTAGCCATGCTTCTGTTATTTGGAGTAGGACGTTGTATCTTTTCCTCTTCTTCTATGTCTTCAGGGTTTATTATTTAGCAACCCGGAAAGTGTGTTGCCAATAACACTTCAAGATTTTCTGAGCTGCTGGTTGCTAGAGAGCCGTCTTGTCTTTCTAACAGTCCAATGTCTGCGGCTGTATATTTTGCCAGAGCTTTCTGGAGTCTGCAGGCCGCTGGGAGATCATTGATCTCTTCACAGAATTTCTTCCATGAATCTCTTTTGGACTTTTTGAGTAAATTCTTCTATTCGGTGAGGGAAGTTCTGTATGCTTCCCAACTACCGAGGGCTTTCGCTCCGTTGAAAAATTTCCTGGTTTCTTTGCGTTTTGCCGCTAGTTTGGAACTTGTTTTTTGCCTTTGTTTTGGGAAATGGGATCTATAATGCTACATCATCTATAATGTCTGCATCTATAATGCTACTTACAAGTTGGTTGGCTCTGAGTTATTTATTTCGTACTGAAGGCAATGCTGCTATTGTTGCCAATTAGCACGTTTTGGATTTATAAATTTGTTGGTAATATTTAGAGTAGTTTGCAATTCAAAACATATGTCGTTATGATCAGAAAGCGATGCTTTCTTTGAAACGTGCCAGTCAGCAAATTTGTGAGAAAGGCAGGGGCTAGCTATGGTTAAATCTGGAACTTCCTGCCGAATAGCATTAACAAAGGCAGGGGTATTGCGCTTATTTATTATATCTAAATTGTTAGAACTAAGATAATTTTAAAAAAGAATTTTACCTGTTGTGGCTCTAGGCTCTTGGAGAAGGGCCACTTGAAATTCCTCTTTAGCTCCAAGTGAGTATGTCCATAGCGGCTGCTCCACGATGGAGATTCGCCTGGAACATCTGAAGATGGTCCTTTCGCTTGTTCGCTGACATCACTGGTGAAATGCGGTTGGCAGCTATTTGCCTCCTTTGTTTTTGGCCGAAGAGTGATGCCAGCGAATTTAAAGCAGATTCTGAAACCCTTCTGCTTTAATTTCTCCACCGATTGGCCGTCGATGGAGAATGTAAAGACGGCGCATGTGCCCTCTTTGCGTCTACCCAGAACCTTCCAGTTCGACGCGCGTAAATTTGGGTTCTGGAAGTCGATGAGGGTGAGGATCCTCTGTTTCGTCCCCCTCATGGGAGAAAAATCGCGCCACTATTTCCAACTTTGGAATTCTGTCTTCATTGGATAATGTTTTGGCAATTGTTTCCAGCCACTTTGATGTATTGTCATCTAAGCATGTTATCCTGGTTTGAGGCTTAATCCACAAAACTGTGGATAAGTTCCCTCTTTTGCGGGTGCTGGAATTTCTGCCAGGATGGATTTTTGGTATGCAGCTAGCTGCTCTGCTGATAATAATTTGTGGGGATGTTCGGCATGAATGATACCGATTTTGGTCCCCTTTAGTGAGTCCTTATAGCTATTACCCGACGTGGAGGGTTGAGCCTCTGCTGCGGGTCTATGTTGGCTGCTATAAGCAGAAGTTTTCTGCTTTTTTATTGTATTGTGCACTGTCGGTGTTGTTGTGGAAGGTGTTCTGAACCTTTTTGACGTTTGTGCTGTTGTATTCGTGTCTACCATTGGTAGACACGCTAGTTCATATGCCTCTTTGATGTCCTTACCTTATTTGCGATGGTACGTATACCTTCGCCTTCCTGCGCTGCGCTGCTTAACCTTTTTTACCTTCGGTCAACGTCAACTGTTTCAGCTCGGCTGATAACTGCTGTTCGTTGATGGCCTTTTTGGATTTTATAGGCGGTCGGAAGGAAATTTTTAATATGAAATTTATTTAAAAAATTATGTTATTTTATGATTATGAAAAAAAAAATGTGCAATGTATTAAAATAAAATAAAAAAGAAAATATAGATTAAATAAATAAATTGTTAGTACAGGAAAAGACAAATTAGATCCCGAAATAGCACAATTATAAAAAATTATATACATTTTATAACTATTTTTGTTCTTCCTTGTAATAATAATTGTATTTAAGGTGAACAAAAATAAAATAAAATAATATATTTCATATTACAATTGAAGAAAAAGAAGCTGATCACAAAAATGCATTAATAATTGGATCACTTTAATAATAATTGTATTTAAGGTGAACAAAAATAATATAAAATAATATATTTCATATTACAATTAAATAAAAAGAAACCGATCACGAAAATGCATTAATAATTTTGTCACTTACCTAAACTGCCGAACATCTTATTAAGCGGGTAAACATTATTTGCTGATTTGGCGCTATGGTCCTTTGGTTATTGCTTAATAAAAATATGATATAAAAAATAAATATTTGAAATAGAATTGAGTAAACGCAATAAAGCTAAATAGGAATTGAAAAATCATTAGTCTTGTGGTTTTCAGTCTTATAAAACCGCGGTTATTCGATCGGATATGGATATTTTGAAAATAAATAAAAAATATACCAAAAATTATCAGTTTAAGACATGCAATAAATAATTACCTAATTCCTTGATTTAAAAGCTTTAATGCATCAATTTCTTAATAACAATTAAAATGCTTAAGAATAATGCTTCTGACCTGATAGAAAATTTTAAATTAAATAAATAATGTGATGTAATAAAAAAACTTTTGTCGAAAAAATTTATGTAAATTAAATAAGCTACTTAGATTACTTTTCAAATAATTTTTTTAAAAGGACCGTTATTAAAATTGATGCCTTCATTATGTTGTTGACATATTATATTCGCTGAATGAGATAGAAAGAGACGGGTATGTTTTAATTTTATAATTATATTTAGGGATGTTCCGATACACATCGATATTAATACGTATTATCATTGATTAAGAATAATACCAGATGTGTTTTTTTATATACTTTTGTATGTACATTTTTTTTAGAAAAATTTAAAAACTCTGGTGAGAGTTAGTTGTATTGTACAATTCATATTCATATCTATTATGATTGTATTTGTGAATAATATGTTTTATTCCTATTTTCTTTATTTTTTCCTTTCATAAATATCCGAGATTACAAAAACAAATAATTTAACTCAATTTGCTGATGAGAATTTTTCATTCCTGTATTCGCATTTTTTTCCTTTGCATATGAATACCCTAGAAGAGAATAACAATTATTTTCTTACCTGATTTACTTTACTAGTGAAGTAAAATATTTTATGTATGGAAAATTATCAATTATATTTCTTTTTTTAGAAATATAATTGATAATTTTATGATGTTTTTTGAAATTTACTAAATTTTTGTCGGGTTTGTCAAAGGATTTTTGAAGATAAAATAAATGATCAATTTGAGTGGGATTTACCTGGGCAAATTATTATTAATTAAGGAGGAAATTTAATTATAAATTAAGCAGTTTTATTTGAAAATGCTCTATAAGGAACAGCGTAACCAAATTTTTCAATTAGTTAAAATATGACTTTAAAATTGTTAATAACAAGTACTTAAATTGTAAAAAATTATATTTCAAATTCAAATAAAAATTTTGATAGAACTTTTTATTATTTACCTACAGTTGAAGTGGTTCAAAGCACTAAATGTAAGTCCAACAACTATAACTAAAAAAAGAAATTATGTTTGCGAAATTCATTTCCTCTCGAAAGAGCATAGCAATCAAACTTTGAAGAGAACTGCGGTTCCTTTACAGAAGGAAATCTGTAGTGTAAACCTATGAAAACTGCAATGAAATGCATTACTTTTGTAGTCATTTTTTAGCCAACCACACTGTAGTTAATTTTACTATATATAGTTACTACAATGTAATTAAATTTTTAATTACACACTGTAGTTAAATCTATTGATTTATAATTAAAATATATTACTGCCCTTGTAATAAATTTAATAAATATTGTAATCAAAATCATTACAATATTTTCATTATTAATAATTAATAGTATTATAAATTAATGAAATTGACATATTTCGTAATGAAAATTATTTGATTACACAATAATGAAATGTACTATAATTTTAATGAAATTTTAAGGAGCTGTTTTGGGAAGGGGAAAATAGAAACCGCAATATTTTAATTTTTTTAAAGTATTTATTAATACATTAGTTTTTCTTATTATTTGTTATTTACATTATAATAAAACTGTTACAAGGAAAATATTTAAAGTTATTTATTTCTAGTATTTCAAATGAATGTAAGTTTTCTTTTAATACAAAGGAATTTAAATGTTTATTAAAATTTGTTTTAATTTTTTCGCAGACCAAAAAGAATTTATTTTTATGAAATATCATTTTTATGAAAAATCAGATTTATTCTTGAAGTGATAGAAGTTGCATATTTTTTTAATTCTTTATGTTTCCCTTCAAGACCAAACTTGTTTCAGTGGACCAACTCTTTTAATTACACTGACACAGTGAGTCATGAAATGTGCTTTCAATTTTAAGGGCTCTTTAAAAATTTCACGATTGTTATTTCAAGTTTTTCTAATACGGTTTTTTTATAGCTGGATCTAAGGCACAAGTCTAACAAATTTTGCAAAATCAAGAAAAAATTCCAAACTTTGTCATCTTTTGGCACAAGGTCACCCACTATTAATGGGAAAAAATGAACAAATCACCAAACTTCAGTTGCTGACATTTTAAGGCTTCGTGTTTCAATGTTTCTATCTTAATAAGTGGTGATATGTTTTTAGATTCAATTTCACCATAATCGAACAATTACTTCCTATTATTCAAATCATTTAAAGAGAAGACTTTGAATGTTTCTATAAAATACGAAATAATTATACTCATATCAATTTTAAAAACACCTTCGAAAAGGTCCTGCATTATGTCAACTGTTGTGTTTAAAACGACATGGAATGAGGATAAATTATTGAAAATGCATGGCTCTATAATACCAGTAAGTTTTAGATTTTTTAGTGTTAAATTAGAATTAGAATTTTCTAAAGTTCGGATTTTGTCAATTATTTCAAAACCTGTATTTCTATATTCTTCTTTAGAGCATTTGCAAATACGACAATAATATAAATTAGAAAAAGATCGCGAAAACCCCATAATACAGTTAAGTCCTAAATTGTCTCCAGTTAGAAGACCTAACACAAAGTACACTTTTTGGTTAAGAGTTGGTGTCTTTATGGTTAAGCCATTGATTTCTAGATATAAGAGTACATTAAAAAGACTATAATAAATGTCACCATTTTGATATTTTTTCATAAATTTAGATTTTATTAGCATCACAGGTAAAATATTTAGCCATTTGCTTTGAAAATATTATGTATATTTTTCCAAATACTACCTGAAGCAAAATTAATAATACATTGACTATTTATTTTATATAATTTTCTATATTTTCAAGAGTTTCATTCAATAAGCCGGACTTTTGAAAAAAAATTGTAATTAAATGTGGTATGTCCATAATAGTACCTTTTATTTCTGTGTAGTCCACGCCCTGATTTTTTCACTAATTATACAATATTTTTGATGATAATACAATATTTTTTGGCATTTTAAATAAATTTGCATTCTTTAAGTTTTTCGTTAATTCTCTCAGTTTTTCGTTAAATGCTTCGAAACAGAATTTTTTTAGGCTGTGCATCAAATTGGGAGCCTGTATCTTCGTTAATAATATTTTTAATTGGGATTGGAATATATTGTTCAATATTATGAATAATTTCAAAAACTTTGTTTCTAGGAAAGGTATATTTATATATATATATACATATATATATATATATATATATATATATATATATATATATATATATATATATATATATATATATATATATATATATATATATATATATATATATATATACATATATATATATATATATATATATATATATATATATATATATATATATATATATATATATATATATATATATATATATATATATATATATATATATATATATATATATATATATATGTCAAATTTTTATAATAAATTATTTTCCCTGAATTTTTTATTCTGTTTTATGAAGTACATCAGCAGAAGCAGTTTTTAATTGATGTACCAATCTATATAAAACAGAAAAAAAATCACAGCTGTAATATACTTTCGTCTGTTGCGGCATTAGAATTTGGCGATGATGGTGTGAACGAAAATAGTGATGCAGATGACGATGACTGGCTTTTGTTTGAAGTGCAAGATTGTATTCCTTGATTTTATATATATATATATATATATATATATATATATATATATATATATATATATATATATATATAGAGTTTTTAAATTTTTCTAAAAAAATATACTTTCAGCTGTAATATACTTTCGTCTGTTGCGGCATTAGAATTTGGCGATGATGGTGTGAACGAAAATAGTGATGCAGATGACGATGACTGGCTTTTGTTTGAAGTGCAAGATTGTATTCCTTGATTTTATATATATATATATATATATATATATATATATATATGTAGTGACACTGGTAATTCTCTTAAAAATTCTCTTAAAATAAACAATTGTAGTCACACTGGTAATTCTCTTAAAATTAATAATTTTATAATTGCCAGTTAATCAAATCATTAGATTCTCATTTTTATAATTACCAGTTATTCATATCATTCTCAATTATTAAATTCTCAAGTTAAAAATTACTGTTTAATCACGCGATATATAGAAAGTTCTCGATTAAGAAAGTCTCTTGGTCAATCGCAACTGTAAAATGTGCAATTGTGTACCAATTGCATATATTAGTAACGCGATACAATTTCTACCACTCACTTTTAATCGAGCGTTCGCCAAAGTAATTAGAGAAAGTTTATTTAAAATCAAAGTTATTCTACAAAAGTTAAATTTGCACGGTTGCAGATAATAAGTAATAATAATAGTTAATAAAATCAATAGTTTTGAACAAACCATTTAAATATAAATAAATTAAATAAATTAATTAAAATCTTAATAACATATAAGTTAAATAAATAAATTAAATAAATAGTTAAATATAGTTAAACGTTATAATAAATTTAACAGTGTTTTCTTTGACATTAAAGTGAGGTGGTTGATGGACATCAACAACCAACCCCACAATTGGTGACCCCGCACAAAAACACGTGTTTTAATATACAAAAAATATTAGTTGCTATAATATGTTAAAAACTATTAGTATATATTAAAACTATTACTATATATATATAAAAAACTCCAAATTTGATTTAAAAAAAAAAAAAACGTGCAAATATAAAAAACAGTTTATACAAATTTTGTTTCATATAATTTTTTTCTCATGTAAAATTTGACATTATATAATTTTTTTCTCATGTAAAATTTGTCTAATTAAATATTAAAATTTACATGCAACAAAAACAAAAAAAAAAAAATAAAAAAACCAGTTTTATAAAAATACATATACATTATAACAAACATATGACAATTTAAAATATATATAAAAACTCCGGCAAATAATAAAGTAATATATCAGAGCGAAAAATTCCAATAAAAGAAACGTTATATTATCAAAATCATAACGTCCGGCATTTATAAATTCATCATTTTCAACATTTTTCATCAACATCGAAAAGAAAAATCATCAGTTTCAACATTTCATCGACATCGGAAAGAAAATTATGCATTTTCGAATTTATGTCAAGATTTTTCTTCATTAATTCATCTTTGATTCATCATTGTCATCACGACGTCATCATTTTCATCGTGATTAAACACATCGGAAAAACAAGTAAAAATTTTCCTTATTTTTTTTTTTTTTTTAATTGTAATATAACATAAAGTTATCAAAATTACATTTAGTACAAACAAACATTTTTTAATTTAAATATATCGTGAATTAAAATTATACAATTGCACTATTAAATATCATTTAATTCTTATTCATATATACAAATATTCATATATAAAAAAAAACCGAAAATTACATGCATATAAATTTCAATTTAAAACAATAAATTATAATTTTATGTAATTGCTCGCAACAACTGATTTTATTATTATTATATATTTCCAAATTATATTAACCACACACACACATATATATTTTATTTTCTCTCATCGATTTATATAAACTTTCTCATTTCTTCAAATTTTTAATACACATTGTTTCTCAAAGTACAGTGCTGTCCTACAAGCGCGGTACACTTTTGCTTGAATTTTTTGAAAATACAGTACCGTCCAAAAATAACGACACACTTATATTTTATTGTTGAGAACAACACAGTGCCGTCCAGAAATCGCGTCACACTTTTAATTTTTCTGGGGACCATCCAAAAATAATATCCCAATTTTTTTATTTTCTAAAATTTTTAAAAATTTTTGTTTGGATTTTGAGTTTTTATTCCATTGAAACTTAACACAAACAAGTCTAACAATGAGTAACGATCAAACAGATACAAAAACCGACAATACAAATGACGCAACAAAGAGCTCGAACATACAAAATGAAGGTAGAATAGATTCTGTACGGCTACGATTACCACCTTTTTGGCCGACAAACCCGGCAACTTGGTTTATCCAAGCCGAGGCCCAATTTCAAGCGTATCGCTTTACAAATCAAGATACAAAGTATTGCCTCACCATCGCCGCGTTACCCCCGGAATCTTGCGAATCTATCATCGACATTCTATCCAATCCGTCGGACATAAACCGATACGAAAACTTGAAGGCCGTATTGATAAAACGGCATTCAGTTTCAGAAACCAAACGATTAGAAACTTTAATAGCAAAGGCCTTCTATAGGGGATAGAAGTCCGTCAGAATTATTGAGATCGATGAAACAATTGTCCGGTCAATCGTTCGGAGACGATATAATAAAAAATCTGTGGTTACGAAAGTTACCACAAATCATTCATATAGCTTTAGCTGCGGTCGGCGACAAGCCATTAAACGAGTTGGCTGAAGTTGCCGATAAAATCCATGAGGCACAGCAAAACGCATCCGTCTACACAATCGCCGGACCGTCTGCTTCTCCAGCAGCAAAGCAAACGCAAGCCATTCCTACTTCCGATTTTGACACCCGTTTGGCGCGCATCGAAGCAATGGTGGCAAAATTATATTTTAAACCAAACAATCGATACAGACCGCAATACCGAAACCGGCCAGCAAGATCGCGTAGCACGAGCCGACGATCAAACACAGCGCGTTCCTCTTACACCACACCGGACTCTCGAACATCTTGCTGGTATCACAGGAAATTTGGGGACAAGGCACAAAAATGTCATTGTCAAACGAACAAAGCTGGTAACCACCCAAACTAGTTTCGGCACCGCGTATAGCGGCTACCGGTGCCAATAAATTCACTAGCCGCCTTTTCGTTCGGGATGATTCAAACAACGTGGTATTTTTAATTGACACAGGTGCAGACTTATCAGTTTTGCCCTATAAATCGCGAACTACAAAAATTAACCACGGCATCACACTTTCCGCCGCAAATGGCACTATTATAAAACATTCGGCACAAAAATGTTAAAACTAAATCTCGGATTACGCAGAAGTTTTATGCATGAATTTATATTAGCCGACATTGATCGCGCCATAATTGGTGCTGATTTTTTAAATAAATATGGCCTAATTGTTGATTTGAAAAATCGGAAAATAATTGACCCGATTACCAATTTATCTATCAACACATTAACCATTACAGTCAGACACACCAACGCCTAAAGTAAACGTTATCAAAAACGAATTTTCGGAACTTCTGTCGCAGTTTCCGCATCTGGTTCAACCCCCGAACTATTTTAAGGATGTTAAACATTCCGTAGTTCACCACATAGCGACGAAAAATCAATTACCTTTCGCGAAACCTCGTCGGTTAGATCCAGCCCGCCACGACGCCGCAAAAAAGGAATTCGAGTTTATGGTGGAATTGGGTATTTGTCAACCGTCGTCGTCACCCGCTGCCTCTCCGCTGCACATGGTGCGGAAGAAGAATAATGACTGGCGTCCGTGCGGCGACTATAGACAGCTGAACGCAGCCACAATCCCAGACAGATATCCAATTCCGCATATTCAGAATTTTGCGATGAATTTAAACGGGGCTAAAATTTTCTCGAAAATTGATCTGGTGCGGGCGTATCACTTGATACCCGTGGCAGATAGTGACATACATAAAACGGCAATCACGACTCCATTTGGGTTGTTTGAGTTCCGACGAATGCCATTCGGCTTGCGCAACGCCGCGCAAACCTTTCAGAGGTTCATGAACGAAGTGTGTTACGGACTAGACTTCGTCTTTGTATATATTGATGATATACTTATTTTTTCTACCGATGGGAAAACTCATAAGGAACATCTTCGTCGTTTATTTCAACGCTTATCGGAATACGGTATTACTATTAACCCGTCGAAATGTGTTTTCGGTGTCACCGAACTCAACTTCCTCAGTCACCACATTTCGTTTCAAGGTATTACACCGTCGGAAGATAAAGTAAAAAATATCATAGATTTTCCTACTCCGACATCAATACGACAGATCCAACGATTTATATGAATGGTCAATTATTACCACCGTTTTATTCCCAAACTGGCGGAATCCCTCGCCCCAATTTACATGTTTCTGGCTCAAGTCACTAAAACCAAAACCAAAAACAAAACTTTGGCTTGGCTTGAAGAGCTGAACGCTGCATTTCAGCAAGTAAAAACGTCATTAGCTAATGCTGCTATGCTGGCACATCCACAACCAGAAGGTAAACTCGCGATAGTAACCGACGCATCAGAGATTGCACTAGGGGCTGTTCTTCAACAACCGACAAAGCAAGGCTGGCAACCTTTAGCGTTTTTATCGCGAAAATTTTCACCAGCCGAGACTAAATACTCAGCGTTTGATCGCGAATTTCTCGCGATTTACGCTGCGATAAAACATTTTAGATACACAGTCGAAGGACGTGAATTTACCATTTTCACGGATCACAAGCCGTTAGTAAATGCTATTTGTTCAAAAACGGAACGTAACCCACGACAAACACGACACCTCGACTACATCGCACAGTTCACAACGGACATTCAACACATTGCAGGAAAAGATAACATAGTAGCAGACAGTCTATCCCGTTTTATCGACAGTGCAACAGTTGATACAAACAATCTCGACCTACAGCAAAGCGCACAACAACAGAAAAAGGACGACGAACTGACAAAACTTCTTAGAGATTCCAGACCGTCGATTAAGATCGAAAAAATTAGGTTACCGGACTTAGAAATTTATTGCGAAGTTTCAACTGCAAACAACAGACCGTACGTACCCGAGACTCTACGACGCGCTGTTTTTAATGCAATACACAATTTGGCCCATCCTGGCATACGAGCAACTAGAAAATTGCTTGTGTCCAGATATTTCTGGCCAAACATCAATCGTGACTCAAATTTTTGGTCTAAGGCTTGTATACCGTGCCAAAAGACAAAAATTCATCGTCACACAAAATCGCAACATGAGACATTCAACATACCAAATGCAAGTTTCGAGCATATACACATGGACTTAGTTGGTCCTTTAGCAATCTCGGACGGAAACTCATACATTTTGACAATTGTCGACAGATTTACTAGGTGGCCTGAAGCTTATGCGATACCGGACATGACCGCGATAACAATTGCAAAAGTTTTCGTAACGCAATATGTATCTCGTTTCGGTATTCCCGCTACAATAACGACTGACCAAGGAGCACAGTTTGAAGCCAAACTCTTCCAAGAATTACGAAAATTATTAGGCGTATTTCGTACTAGAACCACTCCGTACCACCCCCAATCAAACGGGTTAGTTGAAAGATTTCATCGCCAACTAAAAGACACGTTAAAAGCGCGTGGCAATACCGTAAACTGTAGTATCGAGTTACCATTAGTTCTGCTTGGTGTTCGCGCTGCAGTCAAAGAAGATATTCACTGCTCTCCAGCGGAATTAGTGTACGGACAAACATTAAAGTTGCCAGGAGAATTGTTTGTGGACTCAAAGACCGACATAAGCGACTGTAACTCACTAATCACCAAATTACGCGACACAATGAATAACCTAGTACCGACGCCAACACGAAAAACGGACAAACAAAAAATTTTTGTACCAAAAACATTAGACACATGCGACTACGTATTTATCAGAAACGACAAGATTAAGCCGACATTATCACCAACGTACGATGGACCTTTTAAAGTTATACGCCGTTTACGAAAAGTGTTTATCGTACTCATCAATGGCAAACAAAAATCCATTTCAGTCGACAGACTCAAACCGGTTTATGCAGTGTTAAACATTAAGTCGAGAGATAATTGTCGTAGAGCCAAATTTCAATAAAAAATCATATTTTTACTACGTTTCACTCGGAGGAGGGTGATGTAGTGACACTGGTAATTCTCTCAAAATAATAATTTTATAATTACCAGTTATTCACACCATTTGTTGATTCTCTTAAATTAATCACACCATCAGAATAATAATTAATTCGAATAAATGGATCAAATCACGCGATTAGATTATAACAATGAAAGCTCTCGATAACAAATATTATTGGTTAATCGCATCCCTAATATGTGCAATTGAGTAATCAGTTGCAGATATAAGAGATGCGATAGGAAATTAATAAACCACTTCATATCGACTCGTCAGAACGAGAAGTTTATTTAAAATCGAGATTTAATATTTCACAAAAAATAAAATAAAAAATAAAGTCAGTTCGCTGGTACAAATAAATATAATAAAATATAGTCAGTTCGTTGGTGCAAATAAATTATTAAACATTGAAACAAATATAGTTAAATAAATAATTATAATACGATAAAATAAACATTGAATTAAATAGAATAATAAATAGTTAAATTATTAGAATACAAAAAAGTGTTTTTATTCAAACAAAAGTGTGGTGGTTTAAACAACTCCAACAAATTCCGACAAATTGTACAATACAACTAACTCTCACCAGAGTTTTTAAATTTTTCTAAAAAAAATGTACAAACAAAAGTATATAAAAAAATACATCTTATAAGAGCCGGGCGTTTTTTGTTCCCCAAATAAAATTCAATTAAAATTTTAGTCCAATTATTAATTTATTTTTAAAAAAAAATTATTTACTAAATCCTATTAATTATTACCACCAGAAAGGCTGTCTATTGACTACCGAATCGGTTGAATAATAATCTTAGAATGAATTGTATACAAATTATGCAAATCCTTTTATAGGATAATTGCAATGCGTTTTAAAAATATAAAATTCATTAGAAATTCAAAATTCAAAATTACATGGAAAAATTGTACTCACAATTGATAAAAATTCTTAGGAAAAATTTAGTTTAAAATATAAAAATATAAAATTCGTTAGAAATTCGAAATTCAAAATTACATGGGAAAATTATATTCTCACAATTGATAAAAATTCTTAGAATTACATTTTAGTTTAAAAAATATTTTACAAAATCAAAATTTAGAAAATTCTTAAGAAAATTATTTAGCAAAAATAGATATATATGTGCGTCGTGTTATATTCTCCCCCTCTGGCGTAAAGATCGTCCCGATGATATGCCAGAACTATGAAGATGACTTCTTTTTCAATGGACGACCACGTCTACGGAGTGGTTCAACAGGTTCAGGATTATCTTCTCCTCGGTATTTTGTTAGAGCTGACACATGATATATTCCTAACGGAATTTCTAGCGCTGTTTTATTTGCGACTTGATAGCAAGAATTACCAATTTTTTGAATTATAATATATGGTCCATATCTTTTTGGGATAAACTTTGAAGTAATATTTTTTGCCGCTTTACTGAGAACATGAGATGTGACTAAAACTTGATCATTTATTTCAAAAGTTGGTTGCGGTCGGCGTTTTTTATCAGCATACTTTTTGTTGTGATCCTGCATATTTTCAGTGGATTCTCTGGCTTTTTCCAGAATAGTGGAAAATTTTAATAATTTTGGCGTAATTTGCGATATAAAGGTTTCGTTTTCAGTTATTTTCCTTACATCATGATTGACGTCATCATATGTACGTAATTCTCTTCCAAATGTAAGGTAGGCTGGCGAGTAATTAGTTGATTCACATTTGGCAGTATTCATTGCGTAACGAATATATGGTAAATATTCTGCCCACGTGTTATGGTTATCTTTTACCATGATAGCAAGTTGTGTTTTCATGTCACGATTTTTCCGCTCAACTGGATTGGCTTGTGGATAGTAATATGGCGTAAAATTTGGCTCAATTCCTAGGCAATAAACCAACTGTTGCATAATTGCCGATATAAACTGAGAACCATTATCACTCCTTAATCTGCGTGGAATTCCAAAACGTAAAAACACTTCATGAAATAATACTTCAGCACAGTTTTCAGCACTGGCTTCTTTTAGTGGAAACATTTCAACCCATCTACTGGCTAAATCTTCTGCAATCAAAATACTAGTATATCCTTCTTTTGTAGCAGGTAATGGTCCAAACAAATCTACAGCTAGTACCTCAAATCTCTTATTACTGGAAATAGTTTGAAAAAGACCAGCTGGCTTCAAATTTGATGGTTTATAACGTTGACAATCAATACAATTACCAATATGAGATGTAATATCCTTTCTCATACCTGGCCAATAATATCGTAAAGCTATGCGAGCAATTGTACGTTCTACTCCATAATGACCAGCTGTTGCCTCATTATGGTAATTTTCCATGACAATTAAACGTTCATTTTCTGGCACCACTAATTGAGTTTCTTCGGAGTCAGAATTTGATGAAAATCTATACAATATACCATCATTAACCAAATATCCTCGGGAAATCCATCGGACCGTATCTTCATCGTCTTTTTCGAATGATGTTATAATTTTTTTTAATTCATCATCTTTTAGTTGTTCCTCCCGAATAGTTTGTATCGATTTTGAAGGAAAGTCGATTTCAATATTACGAATATCGCATATGGTTTCATGTGGTTCATCGTTAAATTTACAAGGTGGTCGCGATAATGTGTCCGATACAATATTTTTCTTTCCAGGCGTATATAGAATTTTTATATTATACGGCTGAAGATGTAATGCCCATCTTGCAAGTCTACCTGTTGGTGATTTCAGATTCATTAACCATTTTAAAGGTTGATGATCTGTTTTGATTGTTATTTCAGCTCCTTCAATATAACCACGAAACTTTGTGGTTGCCCAAACAATAGCAAGAGCCTCTCTTTCTATTGTTGAGTAATAACGTTCAGCGTCTGTTAATAATCTGCTTGCATACTCAATTACATGTTCATCGGGGCCCTCCCCCTGGACAAGAACCGCACCTACAGCATAATTGCTTGCGTCTGTTTTGAGAATGTATGGTTTATTATCTTGAGCTTGTTGAAGTATTGGAGCTGTAACTAGTAATTCTTTAATCTTATTATAAGCGTCGTCTTGCTGTTTTTCCCATTTCCAAATAGCATTTTTTTTCGTTAGATTGCTTAATGGCTTTGAAATATTTGCAAAGTCTTGTATAAAACGTCTATACCATGAACATGTTTGTAAAAACGATAAGATTTGCTTTTGATTTTTAGGTGTTGGACGATTCACAATTGCTGATGTTTTTTCTGGATCAACTTGAATTGCTTTTGTTGTAATTAGATGTCCCAGGTATTTGACCGTTGAGCAACAAAATTTAGATTTTTGTCTGTTTACACGCAATCCATAATCTTTAAGCTTCTTAATAACACGTGCCAAATCCCTTTAGGTGTGCTTCAAAACTGTTTGAAAAAATAATTAAATCATCTAAATACACCAACAATATTATATCTGGGAATCCAGTACGAAATCGATCCATGATCCGCTGAAACGTCGCTGGAGCATTTCTTAAGCCAAATGGCATTCGTTTGAACATATACATTCCAAATGGGGTTACAAAAGCAGTCTTTTCTTGATCTCTTTCAGCTACTTGAATTTGCCAGTAACCCGTTTGTAGATCTAATGTGGTTTTTAATGATGCAGATGTTGTTAAATGTAACAAGTCATCTATTCGAGGTAATTGGTATCTATCTGGTACTGTAATAGCATTAAGTTGCCTATAATCAATGCATACTCTTATAGTGCCATCTTTCTTTGGTACCATTACAACTGGTGCTGCCCATGCTGATTCACATTCCTCTATGATGCCATTTTCTAACATTTTTTCTAATTCAGTTTTTAACTGGGCTTTTCTGAATGTAGATAATCTATATAGAGTAGTGGCTGTTGGATTATGGTCACCTGTATTAATATAATGTTCAGTAACTGAACTTGGTGAACCACTGGAATTAAATATATCATGTTCTTTTTGCAACAGTGTATTTAATTGCTCTGATTGACTTTTATTCAATTCCAGTCCTTCATTTGCCCGTAAGGCAATATTTATGCCAAAAATATCTAAAGAGGAACACCTATCATTAGCCCAAGAACCATAACTATCTAATTTATAATCTTCATAAATAAATTTACTACATGAAAAACGTTCATAATTCAATTTTTTATTTACTTTAATAATTTTTTTTTTATTTCCATAATTAATTTTTTTATTTTTAGGTTTTTCAGCTGGAGTACTATCTTCAAATGTGGGATATTTCTTGATTGGTGTTACCTTTAGAGGTGAAATTGGTTTTATATCATCGAACCATGATAAAAATGCTGAAGCTTCTTTAATTGTATTAGGATTATTATTTTCCTTGTTACCAATTTGCTTGCATCATAAAAGTCAAATTTTTCTTTAGGTTGATCAGCATAATACCAATATTGTTGTCCTAAGTCAATCACTATACCATTACGTTCAAGAAAATCTATTCCAATCAGAGTTCTATTATCAACAGCGTCCGGGAGTGCGACAAAATTGATTAGCTTCAATCTTTTACCTATGATAATTGGAACTTCTGCCATATATATTTCTTTATTTTGTTGAATTCCATCAGCCAAAGTTACATCCGCTAGCATTTTTTTAAAACTTGTACCATTTTTTAACAAGTGTAAGAAAAGTTTTCTACCAGCTACACTCGTTCGTGCTGCTGTATCTAAGAAAGCTAGTCCTGTTTCACCATGAGCACTGACAGGAATAGTTGGCAAACTTGTACTAGTTATAGTCTTGAAATAATTAAAAGACACATTATTTGGTGCTTTAGGTAATTTATTTGCGCAATTTGGACAATTATATCGGTAATAACCTGGAGTTTTACAATCATAGCAATGCAGGTTTGTAGAGGAAATTTTATTTCTAATATTTTCCGTCATTTTCTCGCGTATTTTTGCATCTGCTCTTTCTTTTGATCTACATTCATTTGCTGAATGTCCCAAATGATGGCAAAAATTACATCTTGCTTTTTTTTCAATTTTGGTCGCAATTTGTGCAACAGATTTTTGTTGATTATATTTTTCTTCAAATGTCTGTTCGGCAGCTCTAGCGAATTGTAAAAATTCCTTGTAAGTGGTAAATGAAGTCCGTACCACTGCTTCTCGAATTTTTATTAAAAGTAGACCATAAATCATGTCTAGTTGAATTGCTTCGACATGTCTATTTGCTGCTGGAAGTTTTGCAAATAAAGCACGTTTCTTGCAAATAAAATCATCTGTTGATTCGTCAGGTTTTTGTCTTCCAGAAAAAATTTCTAAATAAACCGAATAAGCTAGTTTAGCTGGAGAAAAAGCATTCCGCAATAGGTTTTGAACATTTTCCCACGTTACTGCTTCATCTTTTATTCCATTCCACCATGTTGCAGCATGGTCTTCAAAAAGCAGAGGTAATCCTTTAATTGCTTCTACATCTGGTATATTTTCAATTTCTTTGAAAACATTTATTGTGTTAATGAAGTCTTCCACTTTATCAGGATCTCGCTCTCCTCTAAATCTTGCTGTACATGTTGAAACGGTGCCTCTTTTAGGAGGTAGTTGAGCAACGTTTATTGTGGCTAACAATCTCTCAAATTGTTCAGCTGTGAAATTCATCATTTTTCCAGTTTGGTCTAATCCTATTTTTGGTTTACTCCTGCTCCGTAATCCTTCCGTTTTGTTACTTTAGGATGAAAATTTCAATCAAAAAATTTTGGCCACTAAGTTGGGTGCCAATATAAGAGCCGGGCGTTTTTTGTTCTCCAAATAAAATTCAATTAAAATTTTAGTCCAATTATTTATTTATTTTAAAAAAAAAATTATTTACTAAATCCTATTAATTATTACCACCAGAAAGGCTGTCTATTGACTACCGAATCGGTTGAATAATAATCTTAGAATGAATTGTATACAAATTATGCAAATCCTTTTATAGGATAATTGCAATGCGTTTTAAAAATATAAAATTCATTAGAAATTCAAAATTCAAAATTACATGGAAAAATTGTACTCACAATTGATAAAAATTCTTAGGAAAAATTTAGTTTAAAATATAAAAATATAAAATTCGTTAGAAATTCAAAATTCAAAATTACATGGGAAAATTATATTCTCACAATTGATAAACATTCTTAGAATTACATTTTAGTTTAAAAAATATTTTACAAAATCAAAATTTAGAAAATTCTTAAGAAAATTATTTAGCAAAAATAGATATATATGTACGTCGTGTTATAATCTGGTATTATTCTTAATCAATGATAATACGTATTAATATCGATGTGTATCGGAACATCCCTAAATATAATTATAAAATTAAAACATACCCGTCTCTTTCTATCTCATTCAGCGAATATAATATGTAAACAACATGATGAAGGCATCAATTTTAATAACGGTCCTTTTAAAAAAATTATTTGAAAAAATAATCTAAGTAGCTTATTTAATTTACATAAATTTTTTCTACAAAAGTTTTTTTATTACATCACATTATTTATTTAATTTAAAATTTTCTATCAGGCCAGAAGCATTATTCTTAAGCATTTTAATTGTTATTAAGAAATTGATACATTAAAGCTTTTAAATCAAGGAATTAACTCAAATCAAAGGTAATTATTTATTGCATGTCTTAAACTGATAATTTTTGGTATATTTTTTTTTTATTTTCAAAATATCCATATCCGATCGAATAACCGCGGTTTTATAAGACTGAAAACCACAAGACTAATGATTTTTCAATTCCTATTTAGCTTTATTGCGTTTAATCAATTCTATTTCAAATATTTATTTTTTATATCATATTTTTATTAAGCAATAACCAAAGGACCATAGCGCCAAATCAGCAAGTAATGTTTACCCGCTTAATAAGATGTTCGGCAGTTTAGGTAAGTGACAAAATTATTAATGCATTTTTGTGATCGGTTTCTTTTTATTTAATTGTAATATGAAATATATTATTTTATATTATTTTTGTTCACCTTAAATACAATTATTATTAAAGTGATCCAATTATTAATGCATTTTTGTGATCAGCCTCTTTTTCTTCAATTGTAATATGAAATATATTATTTTATTTTATTTTTGTTCACCTTAAATACAATTATTATTACAAGGAAGAACAAAAATAGTTATAAAATGTATATAATTTTTTATAATTGTGCTATTTCGGGATTTCGGTATCTAATTTGTCTTTTCCTGTACTAACAATTTATTTATTTAATCTATATTTTCTTTTTTATTTTATTTTAATACGTTACACATTTTTTTTTTCATAATCATAAAATAACATAATTTTTTAAATAAATTTCACATTAAAAATTTCCTTCCGACCGCCTATAAAATCCAAAAAGGCCTTCAACGAACAGCAGTTATCAGCCGAGCTGAAACAGTTGACGTTGACCGAAGGTAAAAAAGGTTAAGCAGCGCAGCGCAGGAAGGCGAAAGTATACGTACCATCGCAAATAAGGTAAGGACATCAAAGAGGCATATGAACTAGCGTGTCTACCAATTGTAGACACGAATACAACAGCACAAACGTCAAAAAGGTTCAGAACACCTTCCACAACAACACCGACAGTGCACAATACAATAAAAAAGCAGAAAACTTCTGCTTATAGCAGCCAACATAGACCCGCAGCAGAGGCTCAACCCTCCACGTCGGGTAATAGCTATAAGGACTCACTAAAGGGGACCAAAATCGGTATCATTCATGCCGAGCATCCCCACAAATTATTATCAGCAGAGCAGCTAGCTGCATACCAAAAATCCATCCTGGCAGAAATTCCAGCACCCGCAAAAGAGGGAACTTATCCACAGTTTGGTGGATTAAGCCTCAAACCAGGATGCTGATAACATGCTTAGATGACAATACATCCAAGTGGCTGCAAACAATTGCCAAAACATTATCCAATGAGTCCACCAAAATTCAGACCGTCCGGGAAGACAGAATTCCAAAGTTGGAAATAGTGGCGCGAAATAGTGGGGACGAAACAGAGGATCCTCACCCTCATCGACTCCCAGAACCCAGATATACGCGCGGCAACCTGGAAGGTTCTGGGTAGACGCAAAGAGAGCACATGCGCCGTCTTTACATTCTCCATCGATGGCCAATCGATGGAGAAATTAAAGTAGAAGGGTTTCAGAAACTGCTTTAAATTCGCTGGCATCACTCTTCGGCCAAAAACAAAAAACTTTCAGTTGATATAGGAGCCACTTTCGATTTTGCACCAACAAGTTGAATATAATAATTATTGGACGAATCTTTACATCTTGTGTATAAAAAACAACCATACGCTCTAAGCGACGCGTCAGAAAATCCATGAAGTTCACATTTAACCATGTTTAACGTAAATATACGATGAGGAATGCGAGCTTCGTTTAATTTTTGTAGCTGAGCACGATATGTTGTCCATTGAATGGCTAACTCTTCTGGAACTGGTTCGTTCCAATCAAGTTTCAAGATCCACAAACGTTGCATAAATATTTTTGCTAAAACCACCACAGGGTTTACCAAACCCAGTGGATCAAACAAACGCGACAGATCAGACAGCACTGATCGTTTTGTTATTTTTAATACATTATTGTTAATGACCTGTACAAACCGAAATTCATCGAGGACTGGTTCCCAAACTATTCCTAACGCTTTAACGATGTCTAAATCGTTTATTTTTAATGTCTTTTCACGCTCATTTTCAGGGATTTTGCTAAGAAATTCATCATCATTAGAGAACCACTTTCGAAGTTCTAGCTTTGCTGATTTAAATATACTTTCAATTTGAGATTGAATTTCAAAAATTTCGGATTGTGTATCAGCTCCACTGATTAAGTCGTCCACATAAAAATCACGCTTAATAATTTTCGCTCCCAAAGGATACGTACTTTCGTATTTATCTGCTAAATAATTGAGACAACGAGTAGCCAAATATGGCGTAGGTGCTGTACCATAAGTGACAGTATTTAATTTATATGTTTTTAATTTATCATCAGGATTCTCACGCCATAATATGCACTGAAAATATCTGTCATCTGGATACACAAGAAACTGCCTATACATTTTCGATACATCAGCAGTAAGAGCAAATTTGTGCGATCTAAACCGAAGAATTATAGAGAACAAATCATTTTGCACTGTGGGACCTACCATTAAGACTTCATTCAAAGATATATTTGAAGATGTTCGGGCCGACGCGTCAAAAACCACTCGTAACTTCGTCGTCGAACTATTAGGACGAATTACGCATTGATGAGGCATGATGTAGCGAACCGATTTAATTTCCTTTTCAGGTATCTCCTCCATATGTCCTAGCGATTCATATTCACGTAGAAATTCTACATATTGTAATTTTAGATCATCAAATTTCATTAATTTTTTTTCTAAATTTAAAAATCGACGTTCAGCCATTTTAAAAGAATCACCAAGTACATTTGGTTCACATTTGAATGGTAATTTCACCATTAATTTTCCATCATTTATTTCAGTTACAGTATTACAGAATATTTTTTCACAAGCTGTTTGCTCATCTGTTAAGTAGCTTTCAACTTGTTCTACTTCTTCCAATTGCCAGAATTTTTGTACAGCATTATTTAAGCAATTACTTTCGTCAAGATCTACCTTGACGCTAACGAGACTATGTAGTAGCTTTTGATTACTTTGCTGGTAGTTGCCTGATGCAATCCAGCCCAAAACCGTGTTAATTAAAGTTGGCATTCCAGAACCCAATTTTACTTTTCCTTCCACAAGAAGATCAAAGAATATCTCCGCTCCAATGAGCATATCAACCTTTTGTGGTTCACCAAATGTGGGATCGGCAAGTACCATATGATTTGGAATGTTCCAATTTTCAACGTTTATTTTGACTTCAGGTTGTGGTGTTGTAATCGAAGGTAAAATCCATAAATCAATATTTGTTTCAAAATTAGTTAGCGTTGATCGAATTGTTGTTGAAGTTTTATGACGTATTTTCGAATTTACGTCACCAATACCATTAATAATTTCAAATACCTTACTCTTTTTTAAGCCAAATTTCTGAGCAGCATATTGAGTGATGAAGTTAAGTTGCGAAGCTGAATCTAAAAGTACCCGAATTGGTACAAAATTACCAACTTTATTTTTGATAAGTATTACTGCTGTAGCTAACAGTACGCGATTTTCTTGAAACGACGAATTTTCCTTAACAAGCAATGATGAATGTACAGCCCTTTGGTTCACAGCCGTTTCTGGTAGTTGAACCGAATTTGTATTTAATGAAATATTTGGCTACTGAGACGAAATGTTTGAATAACGATGTAGCAAAGTGTGGTGTAACCCATTGCACACTTTACACTTTGTAGATTGACACTGCTTTGCAGAGTGTCCGAGCGAAAGACAATTTAAGCACAACATCGATTTTTTGACTTCGAAGTAACGATTCATAACAGTCAATTCCAAAAACTTTTGACATTTAGCTATTGAATGATTGGTTTGTTTACAGTATGCGCATTTGAGATGTGATACTGTTAATGTTGCATTACGAGTTACAAATGGACCTTTTTTGGACCATGCGACGATTGCTGAGTTTGACATTTAATTTGTGAACAATATCACGATTTTCCAAATGTTGACACCTTTTACTTAAAAATGTTGAACATTCAGTCCATGTCGGTAACGTATCCAAATTTAACGAATCCTCCCATTTGGTTAATGATTCGGTATCGAGTTTAGATATTACCAAGTGCAATAAAAGAGCATTGAAAATGTCCTTTTCATCTCCTAACGATAGCAATGCACGAACATGGCCATCAATACTATCAACTAAATTTCTTAGTTGAGATGCGGAATTTCGAGCGACGATTGGTAATTCAAATATTTTACGAACGTGAGATTGAATTATAATACATTTATTGTCATAGTGATCTTTTATCATTTTCAATGCTTTCTTGTAATTAGCTGCAACCACATCTAATGATTTTATCACCAATTTAGCATCGCCAACCAAACAATCTTGTAGGTGAGTAAATTTGTCAATATCAGATATAGATGGATCACTATCAACTCGTGATATAAATTGTTGAATGAAATTTTGATAATCGGTGAATTGACCAGAAAATTTTGGTAATTTTAGTTTACTTAACGAAGCTGATTGTGTAGGCGATAGATAAAAGGTTTGATTATGTTCATCACTGTTGCCACTACTTAATTGTGATTTTTTTCGTTCTGATATTAAATATAGAATTTTCGATTTACATGCTATAAACAAGTCTTCTAAATCACCAAGTAGTTTTTTATGATCCTGATCATCTTCAGCTCCAGCTAAAGTTTCTAATGTATTGTGTTGTGCTAGAATTTGTTTAAAATACGCTTCCACCAACCCAAGCCTACATTCCAATTCTGGTAAAGTAATTGGGGTTTCAGTTTTGTCTACCTTATTTTTAATTCGAGTAATGCTACCTTTCGTAACGCCGATTGATTTTTTGACATCTTCATATTTAGCCATTATGAGTATTAATAGTCTTTTTTTTTTTTTTTTAAAATATCTTTAAATCAATTGATTAAATCAAATAAATATTTATTGAAATATAATTGTCAATAATCAATAACGATAGCACAGCTCAATTTTCAATTATTTGCATTAATAAATTCAATTTTCATCAAAGCTCGACTTTTTCCAAAAATGATGAATAAAAAGTTACCCCAAACTACGGCTTAACTTTTCGACTCGAAAAATTGTACTATTTTTTGATCCAAATTACCCCAAACGACGGAGTAAAAAATTAATTATGGCTCCGGAACAAAATTTTATCACTGCAACAACAACAATTATCGTTACCAGCCAAATTTTTTTTGGATTGAATTGTCTTTTTTTTTTTTTTTTTGCACAAAATCGTATGACTGATTTGATTATATAATGATGACTATTTTTTTTTTCAATTGAACTGCACTAACTATTGAATAGAAAATTACCTGAACTTGGTTTTACAAACCGATGTACTTAAACTTTTCCAAGATTTTACAGCACTTATTTTTCAGCAATTTTCATTTGGAAAGATGAACATGTGGCAATTTTTCTTTTTATATGCGAGTTTTCCCTTGGAAATAACTAACTGATATTACACCAAATTTAATATTACACCAATTTCTTATGTAAGCGCTGTTTTTTTTTTACTAAATACTACTGTTTTTTTTTTTTTTACTAAATTACGAATTTAACCAGCACTATCCGGTTCCAAGGACCAAAATGTTCGATATTGGACTGTATTAAACGACGAAAATAAAAAGTTTAAATAAAAAACTAGCCAAATTGTTTAATCTTCAAGTTCACAATTTATTTATAAGATTTATTTATTTAATTCAATTTATATAACGAATTTTTAGGTAAATTAATAAGTTTTTTAAATAGACAAATAATTTTATTACCAAGAATTTCAACAATTTGTATTTTTTTTATATATATATTTTGACTAAAGGAAATTACACTAATTATTCGACCGATCGCTATGACTGTACTTTAATTAATCATTCCAAAAAATAATATCATCATCGTAGTTAACAATATTACAATACAAATTGATAAGAGAGAATAATACTGTAAATTAAGATTTAACGATCGCACGATATTGAGTAGTATATAAGAAAGACAATAATACTTGTAATAATTTACATTGAGAATTTATATAAATGTTAGCAAATTAGTACATAAATTATATAATGCTTTAACAGTCACCCTAATATATATATATATATATATATATATATATATATATATATATATATATATATATATATATATATATATATATATATATATATATATATATATATATATATATATATATATATATTTTTTTTTTTTGGCTTTGTTGGACATAACCTGTTGTGTATGTGATTACTTTGTTGTGATTGTGTGTTTGTATATATATATATATATATATATATATATATATATATATATATATATATATATATATATATATATATATATATATATATATATATATATATATATATATATATATATATATATATATATATATATATATATATATATATATATATATATATATATATATAATATTAGTGGGTTACCCGGCTTCGCTCGGGCTGATCACTGGGGTGTATAGGTTTTATGTTGTAAACTGTTTTGTATTCCCTAACTGTTTTGTATTACTGTTTTGTATCCCTGTCTCTGTCTCTGTCTCTGTCTCTGTCTCTGTCTCTGTCTCTGTCTCTGTCTCTGTCTCTGTCTCTGTCTCTGTCTCTGTCTCTGTCTCTGTCTCTGTCTCTGTCTCTGTCTCTGTCTCTGTCTCTGTCTCTGTCTCTGTCTCTGTCTCTGTCTCTGTCTCTGTCTCTGTCTCTGTCTCTGTCTCTATCTCGTTCATTTTCTGTTGTCCTCAAACGTAATCCAGACATACCGATACGACTATTAGCATTATCTGTCGCTCGCTGGTCGTTGGTGCGATTATCCCGTGAGGTAGCTCTGCGCACATTTGACTGACTTCGACGACCAATGTCAGCCGTTCTTCTCCTTGGCATGTTAATAAAAGATACACAAATATGATGTAATCACAAACACACAATCACAACAAAGTAATCACAAAATTTTTTTTTGAGTTTCTTCTTGATTTTCTTCTTGAAATTTGTGGTTACGTCTTACAAAACAATAAAAGATACACAAATATGATGTAATCACAAACACACAATCACAACAAAGTAATCACATACACAACAGGTTATGTCCAACAAAGCAAAAAAATTTTTTTTCCAAACCAATAGCGATTCCGGTACAAATTTTGATTTTTTGATTTTTTTAGCTGAACTTGGGGTTTTTTCAAAAAAAAAATTTTTCTAAACCATCCCTGAACTATAGCAAACAAAACAAAAAAAAATTTTGAAAATCGGTCCAGCTGTTTTTGAGTTTTAGCGAGACTAACGCACAGCAATTCATTTTTATATATAGATATATATATATATATATATATATATATATATATATATATATATATACATATATATATATATATATATATATATATATATATATATATATATATATATATATATATATATATATATATATATATATATATATATATATATATATATATATATTTATTTTTTATATTTATATAGTTTGGTTTATCAATTAAAAACTGCTTCTGCTGATATACTTCATAAAACAGCATAAAAAATTTAGGAAAAATAATTTATTATAAAAATTTTATAAAACTATTTTTCTTAAAAGTGATACTTTATCATAGTAAATTTATTTTGACTTGTAGATTCACAAATTAAAAACTGGTTGTATTCAATACTCAACCCTGGTTGGTTGTAGAAGAAACGTGGAAAGCAACTTTTAGACTAAGAAGACATGAAATTTTGAGCAGTCAACCAAATGAAATATTTGTTGAGTGGCCTTTATTAATTCAATCTACAGGCTTACGTTTGGTAATAAACTTTTTAAAATTAAACAAATCCTCACGTAGTATAATTACTTTTTCTATAATAGATTGATTTAGATTTCATAGAATTATTTGGTGAAGTGAAGTCACTGAATCTGTATTCAAAGTGGCTAAATTTTGTTAAAAAATTTCATTCAATTGTAACAGAAGATACAAAATCACAGAAACATGTTGAAGAACTGATAAAAATATTTCAAATAGATGAAACTGATATAATCAATTTGATGAAACTGATATTCTTTATTATTTTATTTTTGTATTTAAATTTTTATTTAAAATTTTTTTTTCAAATATTTCAGATGAAAAGTCTTTGATTATATTTAAATTACTGCATTATAAGCTACCACGAACACAAAGATTAAAAATAAAAGAAGAAAATACTGTTCCTTTTTGGCATATATCTATTCAGGACTCTTTAGACAGCTGTATATTGCAAGCAGTTCTAGTGCAGACTAGAACTGATGTTCCATCCGTTAACAAATTACATTATTTAAAATCCAGCTTAACAGGAGAAGCTGAACAACTTCTTAAGCCGTTCTCAATTACTGAAGCAAATTATGTAGTGGCATGGGATTTTCTTAACAACCGGTATAACAATAAGCGAGTTCTTATAAGTAAGTATTTCAATAAATTTCTTAACCAATTTCCGATTAAAAATGAATGCAATATCATTAAAAAACCTATTGGATGTAACTCGAGAAACTTTAAGTTCGCTGAATCATTTAGGTGTAGCCACTGATAAGTGGGACATAATTATAAATCACATAGTAACCCAAACATTTCCCACACAAACCTTGCAGCTGTGGGAACAAAATTTATCATCATCAACTGATCTTCCCACTTATGAAGAATTGAAATTATTTTTAGAATCGAGATATCGTACCTTGGAATTACTTGATAATTCCTCTGCAAACGTAGTGAGAAATCCTGCTCATTCTTATATTAATAATAAAAACTCAAAATCGTTCGATCGTTCTCGCATTTCGACAACAGTGTTGGTTTCGGAACCATCTAAAAATATCTGCTGCATTAGACGACAAAAAATTTGGTCACAATATTTACAAATGTTCGAAATTTTCTGAACTTTCCGTACTTCTTGTACTGATAATGCTATTGAATCAAAATCATCTAACAACAATGCAATGGTCTCCTCTAATATAAATGATCTAGATGAGTCCGATGTAATTTTAGCTACTGCTGTAGTATACACCCGCGATAAGTCTGGAGAATTAAAACTTGTTCGTGCCTTGCTTGATTCTGGCTCACAATCAAACTTTGTTACAGAATCTATCATTCAAACGCTCGCATTAAAAAAATCGAAATTATGCGCTACTATCTCGGGAATAGGAAACCCCCAAGACTAATCTCGTTATAAAGACTTCAGCTCAAATTTAGAATTTTTAGTTCTCCCTTATATAGCTGGTATTTTGCTAGATACTAATTTATCTATTGAAAATTGGAAAATTCCAAATAATTTGAATCTTGCTGATCCGTTGTTCTACAAGCGGCAAAAAATTGATTTACTCATCGGAGCTGAATGCATTTTTAAAATTTTGTCGATTGGACAAATAAAATTAGCACCGCCCTTCCAATTTTGCAGAAAACCTTGCTAGGATGGATTGTATCCGTCAAATATAATTTATCATATATCCCTAATTCAAATAGTTATACCACATTCACTTCCATCCGAAATAATAATTCGCCTCAGTGCAATGTACAGCAAAATCAACAGCTCAATGAAATTTTTCAACAATTTTGGGCAAAAGAAAATTTTGATGATAAACCGCCATAACTAACACAACAATATTGTCAAGATTTTTTTCAAAAAGATTTTTTTCAATCTACATCGAGTCGTATTTTTACTAAGCTACCTTTCAAATCAAACAAACTTGAATTGGGGATTCCTTCGCCATTGCTAAACGCCGATTCTATAATTTAGAGCGAAAATTATTGAAAATGCCTGATTTGAAGAAACAATACTCTGCTTTTTTAAATGAATATGAAGATCTCGACCATATGATGGTAGTACCAAGAGGAAAACAACATCTTGTTAAATATTATCTCCCTCATCACTGCGTATTCATCCCTCTTTTGCAGGTGCTGGAATTTCTGCCAGGATGGATTCCTGCGCTTAGGGTTTCTGGACTCGACTCGACTCGACTCGCCTTTCTGCGCTTAGGGTTTCTGGACTCGACTCGACTCGGAGTCGTCGAGTATTTGGGTAGTTACGCGGACTCGGGACTCGACTCTAATACTCGACGAGTCCCGAGTCCAAATTTTTAAAATAAAAAAAAATACGTGAATCGATGTATTAAATTTCATTGTCACTTACATGGCGAATCGATTTATTAAATTTCATTGTCACTTACATGGCGTAAGGGTTTCTTAACCTTTTTTTTAAATTAAATTTTTTTTTTGTAAATAATTTTAATTTTTAATTTTAAAAAAAATATAACTAAAATAAACAAAATCTCATACCTCCCCTAACACATTAGTATACCTCACCAAGGGAGAAACCCAGGCCTATATTAATATTCATTCTACAATGTTGGTTTAGCGAGAAATTTCTTTGTACGATTTCGCAGAACAACGGCAGTTTTCTTTTTCAACGTAAAAAAAAACGATCAGAAGACTTTAAAACTCAATAATGAATGAAATTAAAAATCAAATATAATGAATGAAATTAAAAATCAAAACACATTAGTATACCTCACCAAGGGAGAAACCCAGGCCTGTATTAATATTCATTCTACAATGTTGGTTTAGCGAGAAATTTGTTTGTACGAATTCGCAGAACAACGGCACTTTTGTTTTTTAACGTAAAAAAACTATCAGAAGACTGTAAAACTCAATAATGAATGAAATTAAAAATAAAATCTATTTCATACGTGGTAAGAGTGTAGCTAGTGTAAGTTAGTTAGTCAGTAAAAGTAAAATTAATAGTTTTGAAAATAAATGAATGAATTAATAAATTTGAGTACATTTTCTTTTTAATTTCTTGGCACGACCATTAAAGCACAAATTTCAGTTGAATTGAAAATCATATAATATTATTTTATCAGATTCTTGTAATATTTTTTGTTAAAGACAACGGACTCGGACTCGACGAGTTTTTTTAATTTTGGACTCGGACTCGTCGAGTCTTAAAACCCCGAGTTTTCAGAAACCCTACCTGCGCTGCTTAACCTTTTTTACCTTCGGTCAACGTCAACTGTTTCAGCTCGGCTGATAACTGCTGTTCGTTGATGGCCTTTTTGGATTTTATAGGCGGTCGGAAGGAAATTTTTAATGTGAAATTTATTTAAAAAATTATGTTATTTTATGATTATGAAAAAAAAAATGTGTAACGTATTAAAATAAAATAAAAAAGAAAATATAGATTAAATAAATAAATTGTTAGTACAGGAAAAGACAAATTTGATCCCGAAATCCCGATGTAGCACAATTATAAAAAATTATATACATTTTATAACTATTTTTGTTCTTCCTTGTAATAATAATTGTATTTAAGGTGAACAAAAATAAAATAAAATAATATATTTCATATTACAATTGAAGAAAAAGAAGCTGATCACAAAAATGCATTAATAATTGGATCACTTTAATAATAATTGTATTTAAGATGAACAAAAATAATATAAAATAATATATTTCATATTACAATTGAATAAAAAGCAGCCGATCACAAAAATGCATTAATAATTTTGTCACTTACCTAAACTGCCGAACATCTTATTAAGCGGGCAAACATTATTTGCCGATTTGGCGCTATGGTCCTTTGGTTATTGCTTAATAAAAATATGATATAAAAAATAAATATTTGAAATAGAATTGAGTAAACGCAATAAAGCTAAATAGGAATTGAAAAATCATTAGTCTTGTGGTTTTCAGTCTTATAAAACCGCGGTTATCCGATCGGATATGGATATTTTGAAAATAAATTAAAAATATACCAAAAATTATCAGTTTAAGACATACAATAAATAATTACCTTTGATTTGAGTTAATTCCTTGATTTAAAAGCTTTAATGTATCAATTTCTTAATAACAATTAAAATGCTTAAGAATAATGCTTCTGACCTGATAGAAAATTTTAAATTAAATAAATAATGTGATGTAATAAAATAACATTTGTAGAAAAAATTTATGTAAATTAAATAAGCTACTTAGATTATTTTTCAAATAATTTTTTTAAAAGGACCGTTATTAAAATTGATGCCTTCATCATGTTGTTGACATATTATATTCGCTGAATGAGATAGAAAGAGACGGGTATGTTTTAATTTTATAATTATATTTAGGGATGTTCCGATACACATCGATATTAATACGTATTATCATTGATTAAGAATAATACCAGATCTGTTTTTTCTATATACTTTTGTTTGTACATTTTTTTTAGAAAAATTTAAAAACTCTGGTGAGAGTTAGTTGTATTGTACAATTCATATTCATATCTATTATGATTGTATTTGTGAATAATATGTTTTATTCCTATTTTCTTTATTTTTTCCTTTCATAAATATCCGAGATTACAAAAACAAATAATTTAACTCAATTTGCTGATGAGAATTTATCATTCCTGTATTCGCATTTTTTTCCTTTGCATATGAATACCCGAGAAGAGAATAACAATTATTTTCTTACCTGATTTACTTTACTAGTGAAGTAAAATATTTTATGTATGGAAAATTATCAATTATATTTCTTTTTTTAGAAATATAATTGATAATTTTAGTATGATGTTTTTTGAAATTTACTAAATTTTTGTCGGGTTTGTCAAAGGTTTTTGAAGATAAAATAAATGATCAATTTGAGTGGGATTTACCTGGGCAAATTATTATTAATTAAGGAGGAAATTTAATTATAAATTAAGCAGTTTTATTTGAAAATGCTCTATAAGGAACAGCGTAACCAAATTTTTCAATTAGTTAAAATATGACTTTAAAATTGTTAATAACAAGTACTTAAATTGTAAAAAATTATATTTCAAATTCAAATAAAAATTTTGATAGAACTTTTTATTATTTACCTACAGTTGAAGTGGTTCAAAGCACTAAATGTAAGTCCAACAGCTTTAACTAAAAAAAGAAATTATGTTTGCGAAATTCATTTCCTCTCGAAAGAGCATAGCAATCAAACTTTGAAGAGAACTGCGGTTCCTTTACAGAAGGAAATCTGTAGTGTAAACCTATGAAAACTGCAATGAAATGCATTACTTTTGTAGTCATTTTTTAGCCAACTACACTGTAGTTAATTTTACTATATATAGTTACTACAGTGTAATGAAATTTTTAATTACACACTGTAGTTAAATCTATTGATTTATAATTAAAATTACTGCCCTTGTAATAAATTTAACAAATATTCTAATCCAAATCATTACAATATTTTCATTATTAATAATTAATAGTATTATAAATTAATGAAATTTACATATTTAGTAATGAAAATTATTTGATTACACAATAATGAAATGTACTATAATTAGGGTTTCTAATAACTCGGGGTTTTAAGACTCGACGAGTCCGAGTGCAAAATTAAAAAAACTCGTCGAGTCCGAGTCCGTTGTCTTTAACAAAAAATATTACAAGAATTTGATAAAATAATATTATATGATTTTCAATTCAACTGAAATTTGTGCTTTAATGGTCGTGCCAAGAAATTAAAAAGAGAATGTACTCAAATTTATAAATTAATTCATTTATTTTCAAAGCTATTAATTTTACTTTTACTGACTTACTGACCTACACTAGCTACACTCTTACCACGTATGAAATAGATTTTATTTTTAATTTCATTCATTATTGAGTTTTAAAGTCTTCTGATCGTTTTTTTTTTATGTTGAAAAATAAAACTGCCGTTTGTCTGCGAATTCGTACAAAGAAATTTCTCGCTAAACCAGCATTGTAGAATGAATATTAATATAGGCCTAGGTTTCTCCCTTGGTGAGGTATACTAATGTGTTAGGGGAGGTATGAGATTTTGTTAATTTTTGTTATATTTTTTTAAAAATTAAAAATTAAAATTATTTACAAAAAAAAAATTTAATTTAAAAAAAATTCTTCAAAATTAATTATGCTGGAGGTGAGAACATCAAATTAAATATTAGGTGGGGTATGATGTAAAAAAGGTTAAGAAACCCTTGATATTGGCGTAAGCGACAATGAAATTTAATAAATCGATTCACGTTTTTTTTTTTTTATTTTAAAAATTTGGACTCGGGACTCATCGAGTATTAGAGTCGAGTCCCGAGTCCGCGTAACTACCCAAATACTCGACGAGTCCGAGCCGAGTCGAGTCGAGTCCAGAAACCCTAAGCGCAGAAAGGCGAAGGTATACGTACCATCGCAAATAAGGTAAGGACATCAAAGAGGCATATGGCCTAGCGTGTCTACCAATGGTAGACTCGAAAACAACAGCACAAACGTCAAAAAGGTTCAGAACACCTTCCACAACAACACCGACAGTGCACAATACAATAAAAAAGCAGAAAACTTCTGCTTATAATAGCAGCCAACATAGACCCGCAGCAGAGGCTCAATCCTCCACGTCGGGTAACAGCTATAAGGACTCACTAAAGGGGACCAAAATCGGTATCATTCATGCCGAACATCCCCACAAATTATTATCAGCAGACCAGCTAGCTGCATACCAAAAATCCATCCTGGCAGAAATTCCAGCACCCGCAAAAGAGGGAACTTATCCACAGTTTGGTGGATTAAGCCTCAAACCCGGATGCTGATAACATGCTTAGATGACAATACATCAAAGTGGCTGCAAACAATTGCCAAAACATTATCCAATGAGTCCACCAAGATTCAGGCCGTCCGGGAAGACAGAATTCCAAAGTTGGAAATAGTGGCGCGAAATAGTGGGGACGAAATAGAGGATCCTCACCCTCATCGACTCCCAGAACCCAGATTTACGCGCGGCGACCTGGAAGATTCTGGGTAGACGCATAGAGGGCACATGCGCCGTCTTTACATTCTCCATCGATGGCCAATCGATGGAGAAATTAAAGTAGAAGGGTTTCAGAATCTGCTTTAAATTCGCTGGCATCACTCTTCGGCCAAAAACAAAGGAGGCAAATAGCTGCCAACCGCATTTCACCAGTGATGTCAGCGAACAAGCGAAAGGACCATCTTCAGATGTTCCAGGCGAATCTCCATCGTGCAGCAGCCGCTATGGACATACTCACTTGGAGCTAAAGAGCAATTTCAAGTATATCTATTCAGGACTCTTTAGACAGCTGTATATTTCAAGCAGAAAATCAAGAACACATAAAAGTCAAATATGAAAAATTAAAGGAACATTTAAAAAAGTGTGGCTGCCCAGTTCAACCCATTATTGTTATTGTAAACGAGCATTATAATATTGTATCAGATAACATTTTTCACAAAACCGATACGTTTTTCGCTGCTCTGGATTACATGTTTAAGGTTATTTTTGTACTTAACATTGAATATCCCACCCAAAGTCGTAACGTATATGACTTAATTCACAATTTCCTACAACTGCATATATGAAGCAGCAATCAAGAAGGGAATTGACACTTCCTACAACTGCATATATGAAGCAGCAATCAAGAAAGGAATTGACAGAAACACCTGCAGATGGATTAAATCCATGTTAGAAGGTAGGCTTATCAAATCCACACTAGCTCACGAGACACTAGTGGTCACAGCTGCAAAAGGGTGTCCCCAGGGAGGTGTACTATCACCGATTCTCTGGTCCATTGTGGTTGATGACCTACTGGTACATTTAAGCGATCTGGGGATAGATGTTCAGGGATATGCAGATGACCTAGCAATACTAATCCGTGGAAAGTTTGAAGAAACAATATCGGAACTTCTGCAACACGCACTAGACAAAATCGAAAACTGGTGCAGGAAAATAGGGTAAAACATTAACCCAAAGAAAAGTATCCTAGTTGCGTTCACAAAGAGAAGATGCAGGGATAAACTAAAAAAACCAACACTCTTTGGTGAAACGATAGAATACTCAAAAGAGGTCAAGTTCCTTGGAATCATCCTAGATGAGAAATTAACATGGAACAATCACCTTGACAGAACCCTAGAAAAGGCAAGATGTGTACTATGGACATGCAGGAGTATGCTCGGTAAAACCTGGGGCCTATCTCCAAAATTAACATACTGGATGTACACAACTATTGCCAGACCAATCATACTATATGCTGCCTCAGTGTGGTGGACAAAAACACTACAGGTGACAGCTCAGAGAAATCTAAATAAATTACAAAGAATGGCTTGCCTAGGGGTAACGGGAGCTATGCACACCACTCCAACAGCAGCCCTAGAGGTGCTCCTTAACCTGGCACCTCTACACATACAAATACAAAAGGAAGCAATGATTTCGTCATACAGACTCATGACAAATGAAGACGGGGAAGGATACAAAGCAGCCCACCCACACTTTGTCCAAGAGTTCACAAAAAATAAAATACTCAACACACCCATTTCGGATAACACCATTCCGAAGTACAACTTTAACATACCTTTCAAGGTGGTCCTACCAGAACGCCTTGATTGGTCTAACAAAAAACCACAATTTGAAAAACGATCCCTAATCTGGTATACAGATGGATCCAAAACTAAAGACGGAGTTGGCGCTGGGGTTTATGGAGAACGCCCAAAATGCAACATCCACGCCAGCTTAGATGAATTTTCAACTGTCTTTCAGGCCGAAATACACGCCATAGAACTGTGCATTAGAGAAAATATCAGAAGGCACTACAATGGCCAAATCATCTATATACTCTCTGACAGTAAAGCAGCTCTACTGGCCCTAAAATCATACGTAATCACATCAAAGCTCGTATGGGACTGTCTACAAACCCTCATTACACTAGCAAACTCAAACAGAGTCACACTCATCTGGGTGCCAGGGCATAGGGGTATTGAAGGCAATGAAGCAGCTGACTCACTAGCTAGGAAAGGTTCCGAACAACCGTTCACCAACCCAGTACCATTCTGCGGAATACCAACGGCCACTGCAAAAATGGAAATAAAAGAATGGGCCTACTCAAAAATGAAATCAGCCTGGCAATCCACAGAAGGATGCAGAACTGCAAAACTATTCCTACTCAACCATTCACATCAACGAACGCACGAGCTTCTTGATATGAACAGGGTTAGGGTTCGAACTCTAACAGGACTTCTCACTGGCCACTGCCACCTAAAGAAGCACCTATTCTTAATAGGACAAGTTCCCAATAACCTATGTAGGATATGCGAAAACGATGTCGAATCGGCGGAGCATATTTTATGCGAATGTGAAGGACTGGCTCGTTCCAGACATCACCACCTTGGGCGCGGTCTCATAAATCAAATGGAACTGTCGTCTAACCCGCTCAAAGCCATCTTGTGCTTCTTCGAAAGTACAGGTCTGAAGGGCGGGTTCTAAAATAAGGTAATTCACAATAAGCCCATGGTGGCTGTAGTGATCGGGGACAAGAGGGACCTACCTGTTTCTAATCTTAATCTTAAATCTTAATCTTAATTCACAATTATTTTTATGAAATAAATAAGAATAAATGTTGGTCGCAAACATTTTCATTATTAAATAAACCCAATCAGTAAAATATTAAAGTAATTTAATTATAGCTATTAATAAAATATTTCAAAATGATTGTTGGTTTTGCTTGTAGCTTTCAATTCAACTATTTAAATGATTACATATTTCACTTAAAACGTTATCATAAATTTTCGTCCTACTCGAAATATTCTTGCAAACAATTGAATTGCCCTCAATCATTTTTAAACATTTGTAGTTTAAAAAAACATTTACGATTTGTTCATAATATGAAAATCCAAAATAATTTAAGTTCTTCATACATCAGTTGTAGTAATAGATCAAATCAAAGCATAAATAATTCTTATTCCAATACTTCTATTCAAAACACTATTAATACGAATCAATTAGACATCGAAGAAGAATAACAAATTAACTCTGCTACAAATGGTCAATGTTTCGATACCTTGCAAACAAATATTCTAAAGTTTGTTTTAAAACTAATAAATACCTTTCCTAGAAACAAAGTTTTTGAAATTATTCATAATATGGAACAATATATTCTAATCCCAATAAAAAATATTATTAACGAAAATACAGGCTCACCCAGTTTGATGCACAGTCTAAAAAAATTCTGTATCGAAGCATTTGCAGATATTAACACTGAATATAAATTAATGAAAAACTTAGAGAATGCAAATTTATTTAAAATGCCAAAAAATAATGTATTAGTGAAAAAATCCCACAGGGCGTACCAATTTTGGACTATACAGAAAGTACTATTATGGACATACCACATATAATTACAATTTTTTTTTCAAAAGCCCGGCTTATTGAATGAAACTCTTGAAAATATAGAAAATTATATAAATAGTCAATGTATTATTAATTTTGCTTCAGGTATTATTTGGAAAAATATACATAATATTTTCAAAGCAAATGGCAAAATTGTAATTCCATACTTTATTTATAATGATGATCCCGATAACATTTTAGGCTCTAACTCTGGACAAAATTCTATTTCAGCCTTTTACATAAATTTTACTTGCATACCAGATTTTATTAGCATCACAGTAAAAATATTTTACCTGTGATGCTAATAAAATCTAAATTTATGAAAAAATATCAAAATGGTGACATTTATTATAGTCTTTTTAATGTACTCTTAGATCTAGAAATCAATGGCTTAACCATAAAGACACCAACTCTTAACCAAAAAGTGTACTTTGTGTTAGGTCTTCTAACTGGAGACAATTTAGGACTTAACTGTATTATGGGGTTTTCGCGATCTTTTTCTAATTTATATTATTGTCGTATTTGCAAATGCTCTAAAGAAGAATATCGAAATACAGGTTTTGAAATAATTGCCAAAATCCGAACTTTAGAAAATTCTAATTATAATTTAACACTAAAAAATCTAAAACTTACTGGTATTATAGAGCCATGCATTTTCAATAATTTACCCTCATTCCATGTCGTTTTAAACACAACAGTTGACATAATGCACGACCTTTTCGAAGGTGTTTTTAAAAATGATATGAGTATAATTATTTTGTATTTTATAGAAACATCCAGCGTCTTCTCTTTAAATGATTTGAATAATAGGAAGTAATTGTTCGATTATGGTGAAATTGAATCTAAAAACATATCACCACTTCTTAAGATAGAAATATTGAAACACGAAGCCTTAAAATGTCAGCAACTGAAGTTTGGTGCTTTGTTCATTTTTTCCCATTAATAGTGGGTGACCTTGTGCCAAAAGATGACAAAGTTTGGAATTTTTTCTTGATTTTGCAAAATTTGTTAGACTTGTGCCTTAGATCCAGCTATAATCAAACCGTATTAGAAAAACTTGAAATAACAATCGTGAAATTTTTAAAGAGCCCTTAAAATCGAAAGCACATTTCATGACTCACTGTGTCAGTGTAATTAAAAGAGTTGGTCCACTGAATTAATTTTGGTCTTGAAGGGAAACATAAAGAATTTAAAAAATATGCAACTTCTATCACTTCAAGAATAAATCTTGATCATTCCTTAGCAATAAAAATGTCGTTTAAATTTGCTAATTTAATTATCGATAAACACGAAATAAAATTCACAGAAATAATACAAGGTGACGAAGTCTATATGTCTTGAAAACAATATCATAGAAGTCTTGAAAACTTTAATTTCCCCCAAAAAAATCTTATTGCATCAATTGCAATATATAAGGGAACATTATATAAAACACGATATTTGATATTGAAAAATAGTGATACTGTTTATGTTAACAAAATTTACCACATGATTTTTCATAAAAATAAATTCTTTTTGGTCTGCGAAAAATTTAAAACAAATTTTAATAAACATTTAAATTCCTTTGTATTAAAAGAAAACTTACATTCATTTGAAATACTAGAAATAAATAACTTTAGATATTTTCCTTGTAACAGCGACACACTTTCAGATGGCTCTGTTGCCATGCGGCATAAATTTATATAATGTAAATTATTATTAAATCTTTAATGTTTTATTATAATGTAAATAACAAATAATAAGAAAAACTAATGTATTAATAAATACTTAAAAAAAATTAAAATATTGCAGTTTTTATTTTCCCCTTCCCAAAACAGCTCCTTAAAATTTCATTAAAATTATAGTACATTTCATTATTGTGTAATCAAATAATTTTCATTACGAAATATGTGAATTTATAATACTATTAATTATTAATAATGAAAATATTGTAATGATTTTGATTACAATATTTATTAAATTTATTACAAGGGCAGTAATATATTTTAATTATAAATCAATAGATTTAACTACAGTGTGTAATTAAAAATTTCATTACACTGTAGTAACTATATATAGTAAAATTAACTACAGTGTAGTTGGCTAAAAAATGACTACAAAAGTAATGCATTTCATTGCAGTTTTCATAGGTTTACACTACAGATTTCCTTCTGTAAAGGAACCGCAGTTCTCTTCAAAGTTTGATTGCTATGCTCTTTCGAGAGGAAATGAATTTCGCAAACCTAATTTCTTTTTTTAGTTAAAGCTGTTGGACTTACATTTAGTGCTTTGAACCACTTCAACTGTAGGTAAATAATAAAAAGTTCTATCAAAATTTTTATTTGAATTTGAAATATAATTTGTTTTACAATTTAAGTACTTGTTATTAACAAATTTAGTCATATTTTAACTAATTGAAAAATTTGGTTACGCTGTTCCTTATAGAGCATTTTCAAATAAAACTGCTTAATTTATAATTAAATTTCCTCCTAAAATAATAATAATTTGCCCAGGTAAATCCCACTCAAATTGATCATTTATTTTAACTTCAAAAATCCTTTGACAAACCCGACAAAAATTTAGTAAATTTCAAAAAACATCATACTAAAATTATCAATTATATTTCTAAAAAAAGAAATATAATTGATAATTTTCCATACATAAAATATTTTACTTCACTAGTAAAGTAAATCACCCCCCGAGGGATTCCACCTTGTCGTGGTGGTGGGGCTTAAGTAGGATCAAGGATGTAGTGAGCGATGTCGGTGGATACTGCAGAGAATAGTCTGTGGTATCCGGCAGGTCTAACCATACCGATAAGGTCACTATTGAGGTCTGAAAACCAAGGGAATCCGAACAACAATGGACAATGGCAACGAAAAAGGACAAATCGCGTGTTGGGATGTCAACACAAGTGTCACCTGTACCTACGGCAGGTGGCGAGGGCTTGGTTCCGAAAGGAACTAAGTCGCCAGTAGGAGCGTGCGGAGGAGTGGTGACAGGCTCATCCGTGCGTAATGAAGCAACTGAAAATCTACTAGACACAGATGAAGAACTACGAGAATTGTCGCAGACATCTTCATTTGTGTTATCAGAAGGGGATCTGGACATACTGAAAGGTAAGGCAGATTTAGGAAGCTCAGATCAGTCTGATTCTGGCTCCGACATGGAGGTTGACGGTAATACCACCGTCATCAACATTGCGGATCTGAGCTCCGATTTAGATAATATAGGAAAGAGCTATTTACCTTCCACAGGTACACCAAAGGGATTCAGTAAGGTTAACCCCAACTCTGGTGCAGTATCAACCAATCTGCGTAAAGACGCGATTAAAAAGATGCGCAGCGCCAGAAGAAGGATTGAGAAGCTCCTGATGATCGATCCGAAGGAACTCAGCGCCTGGGACAAGGAAAAGCTTGTCGAAGCCATAGCTGTAGTGAATTCGACGGAGCTTCAGAAAATTATTGCGGCGAAAGCGGAGCCACAGCCGTCTTCATCCGGTGCGTCTGTAAAACAGACTACGGATAAAGACAGGAAACTGTGCTCCAAAATAGGTTCCTCTGGTGCGTCTGGGTGTCAGACAAGGGAGGAATACAAAGCCAGCAGAAGGAAGAAGGGCACTTCAGGCAGAGCTGAAGACGCCAAAAAAGGGTTCACGAAGAAGAGAGGCAGATCGGATGATAACATCCAACCTAAGGGCGCTAAAAAAGCCAAGAGCGCGACTACTTCCGGCAAAGCGAAGATAGTCGATGATCTGCAGGTGGCCATCGTTGATGAGAATGGCCCCGAAGGCAAATTCAACCAGGAGCAGTGGGACTCGGTTGAAGAAAAGATCCAGGATGCGCTCATCGATGCTTTTGCTTCCGGCTTAGCGGAGGACATAAAGTTCGATGGAGCAGCCTGGGAAAGGGGGTACAAAGTGGTAGCGTGCGCTGATAAGAAATCCAAGATACCATCTAGCTTGTTCAAGGTGGCTCAGGGAGCAAGGCTTAGAGCTATCCCAAGAGCCGATACCAGTCTCTACCAAAGGCCCAAGGTGTGGGTTTGGATACCTAAACCGTATCAAACACCACAAAGAGTTCTGAGTCTGCTAGCAGGCCAGAACAAGGGAATTCATGCTGAGGAGTGGAAGATCCTGAAGGAGGATGTTCGTAAGGAACGTGGCCAGCACTTCCTTATGAGCATCAGTAGAGACTCACTCCCCTTCCTCGAAAAGAGTAGAGGAATGGTAGCCTTCAGCATGGCGAAGGTATTCATTAGAATTATGGGCAGCAGTGGGGCCACTGATGATGGAGGTGATGCAGATCAACCTCCACCACAGTAGGGCTGCTACCAGCAACCTGATGGGGTTCATGGACAGCAATAATATCGATGCTGCCCTCATTCAAGAGCCGTGGATAGACGGCCAAGGTAGAATTCAAGGCCTGAAGTGCAAAGACTACACCTTGTTTCATAAAAACGGAGTGAGTAAAATTAGGTCATGTATTTTGGTTAAAAACAAATTTAATGTTTTTCTTCTGGAAAATTTTAGCAATGATGATACAACAGTTGTCAAATGGGAAAGGAGTAAGAAGGAAAAGCTCCTACTCCTAGTCTCAGCTTATATGCCTTACGACAGCGCGGAAGAGCCGCCATCCCCAGCAATAAGAGACGCTGTAAACAGCTGGAAACAAGACATTGTGATAGGATGTGATGCAAACGCTCATCATACGCAGTGGGGAAGCTCTAACATTAACAGTAGAGGTGAGTCTTTATTAGAGTATATTGGTAAAACTAACCTTAGTATATGTAATAGGGGGACAGCCCCGACATTTATAGTTAGAAATAGGAGGGAGGTAATAGACCTAACACTGGCTACTAACTCTAGATCGCTCGGCATAAGGAATTGGAGGGTATCTGAGAGAGCCTCTTTCTCAGATCACTGTTGGATTCTTTTCGAAATCGAAGGAAATCGGGAAGATAGGGTATCCTTTAGGAACCCCAGAAAAACGAATTGGGCTAAATACACGGAATTGCTTAGTGACTCTCCAAGGCTCTTAACTGGAGAGTGCTTAACAAAACGTAAGCTTATCGACAAGGCAATAGACGTCATTAGCACTGAAATGAACAGTGCTTTTGAAGCCTGCTGCCCCCTGAGTCGGACATCGGGCAGCAAAAAACCACCTTGGTGGAATAAAGAGGTAGAAGAGTGCAGGAACAGTGCGAGAACTCTGCACAATAAAGCAAAGTGGAGTAACTGCCCCTCAGACTGGGACAGTTATAAAGAGGAACTCAGGAAGTTCAAGAACATAACAAGGAGGGCAAAAAGGCAATCCTGGGGGGTTTTCTGTGAATCGATAGAAAATACCTCGGAGCTAGCAAGGCTAAGAAAGATGTTGGCTAAGGAACCGACGGTTCCCACTACATCATGAAGAGTGATGGCACATGGACAGACTCCTGCCGAGGCACTCTGGACGCATTAATGGAAGCTCACTTCCCTGGCTCAGAGCCGGCGGGAACCGAACAGAAAGAGAGGTTAAGAAAGGGCTCCCAAGAGCTCTGGGAAATAACAAAGGAAATTGTTACGGAGGAAAAGGTAAGATGGGCGATTAACTCGTTTAGTGGCTACAAATCGCCAGGACCGGACGGCATACGCCCGATAATGCTAAAGAAAGCACCTTGTACACTAACTAGGAAACTAGTGGTGATCTTCAGGAGCTGCCTGTATATGGGATACGTTCCCAGGAAATGGAATATTCATACCCAAACCAGGGTAATATTCATACCCAAACCAGGTAAGAATGGACACACGGTAGCAAAGGACTACAGACCAATATGTCTGTCGTCATTTATGCTAAAAACAATGGAGAAAATGCTAGAGGTCTATATAAGAAGCTCCTGCCAAGAGGGCCAGCTATCGACCAAGCAGCATGCATACAGCAAAGGGAAATCGGTAGAAACTGCTCTACATGCAGCAGTCACTCAAATTGAGGAATCATTACAGTATAAGGAATACACAATGGCAGCTTTTCTAGACATAGAAGGCGCATTTAACAACGTTAGGACGGAGGCGATCGAAAGATCGCTGGAAGAATTAGGACTCCACAGTGGAATTGTGAAGTGGGTGGGCCAGCTATTGAACACACGGCAGATAACGTCTAACTGGGGAAGCTGTGAGAATAACGTAAAGGTTACAAGAGGCACTCCGCAGGGAGGAGTTCTATCTCCCCTCCTATGGGTGCTGGTAATGAATAGGGTTCTAATGAAGCTAGAGAGAGAAGGCTTCAGCGTCATTGCATATGCGGATGACCTAGCAATACTCATCACAGGGAAGTTCTTAGAAACAATCAGTATGCTGATGGAGAAAGCCTTCGACATACTGACGAAGTGGACAATGAATTGTGGTCTATCGGTAAATCCATCAAAGACGGAAATGGTCTTATTCACAAAACGAAGGAATCGGCATTTAAGATGCCCGTACTCAAAGGCAAGACGATGGTACTTTCAGAGAGTGCAAAGTACTTAGGGATCATTCTTGATTCCAAACTTAGTTGGAACAAAAATGTGGAGGAAAGAGCAAGGAAAGCCACGAACGCATTATTTGCGTGTAAGCGGTTCTCAGGCACAAAGTGGGGCATCAGCCCAAAGATGGGTCACTGGCTGTACACCAGTGTAGTACGACCAATACTCACGTACGGTGCTACAGTATGGTGGCCAGCAGTAAATAGGAAGACAAATGTCAAAAAATTGGAAAAGGTGCAAAGGCTGGCGTGCATAAGCATCACTGGTGCACTGCGCACGACACCAACCTTAGCTATGGAAATCATGCTAAATCTGCATCCACTGGAAGAGCATATAAAGAACATAGCGGCAAAGAGTGCAATAAGACTAAGAGAGTCAGGTGCACTTAGATATAGGGGATACACACATAGCAGGATCTTGGAAGAATTCAATCTGGACACTAGGGGAGTGCATACAGACTACCTGACTCCATATTTTGATTTTCACAGAGACTTCGACATTCGTATCCCAACAAGGAACGAATGGGAGGAGGGAACAGTGAACACAGAAATTGGAATATCCATTTTCACAGACCGGTCTAAAACAGCTGAAGGTGCAGGATCGGGTATATACTCCGAATTCCTAGATATCAGGGAATCGGTACGGCTGCCGGATCACAGCAGTGTCTTCCAGGCGGAAATCCTGGCAATAGTTAGGGCGGCTGAATTGGCTGAGGCTAGACTGATATCACAGGAGCATATCATAATCTATGTCGACAGCCAGGCAGCTATCAGAGCGCTAGGGTCTAATAACATCAAGTCCAGCCTGGTAAAAAGCTGCCGAGAAGTACTTCAGGTACTTTGTAGGCATTGCATCGTTGAACTGTGCTGGGTCCCCGGCCACAGCAACATTGAAGGTAATGAAATAGCTGATGAGCTCGCTAGATCAGGATCTGAGGCAGACATTGGAACAGCCGATATATCTGTACTCAGTCCACTAGGCGTGGAAAAAGGTAAGGTGGATACTATCACGGTGAGAAAGATAGATCACATGTGGGAAACTACGAACACATGCCACATAGCAAAAACTATGTGGCCTCAAAGGAACCTAAGGAACACGGGAATCCTTCTAAATATGAGCAGGACAAGCCTCAGACTTGCCATTGGTGTTCTGACAAGCCACTGCCTGCTAGGAAAAATGGCTAAGAGGATGGGATTAGCAACGGCCGATCTGTGCAGGGGCTGCCAGGACTTAGCAATAACGGAGGATATAGCTCACATGCTCTGCGATTGTCCTAGTCTCAGCAGAAATAGGCTAAACATTCTAGGGAGGTATAGATACGGTGGACTACTGAGCTAGTAGGTACCCCGATAAAGGTAATCCTTAATTTTGTTAGGGGAGTAGCTTGGATCTAACGAGGGTAGGTAGCCGGGTGGTTGTTGTAATTAAAAAAGGGATACCAATGGGCCAAACAATGGCCTAGGTCGGGGTTCTATTCAGGCATCAGCAGAAAGTTAACCCCCCCTTATAAAACATAACATAACTACCAAGTACAAAGATGGAGAGACTAATGGCCCAGCATGTAGAAGTAATAAATAGATGGGCAGAATATTAAGAAGAAGTAATAAATAGATGGGCAGAATATTTTGAAGAAATATTGAATGTACCAATGGAACGAAATGAAGAAGAAGAGGAAACAATTCTAACTGTAGAACCATTTGATGAAGAACCATCCATAGAAGAAATAAAAGCAGCAATAAAAAAATTAAAGAATAATAAAGCACCAGGTGAGGACACAATAACAACTGAACTAATAAAAGCAGGAGGTGAAACATTACAACAAATATTACATAACTTAATTTGTAAAATATGGAGAGAAGAAAAAATACCTGATAAATGGAACACCAGTCTGCTATGTCCAATCCACAAAAAAGGGGATAAGATGCTGTGCGAAAATTATAGGGGAATAATGCTATTAAACTCTGCATACAAAATACTCTCAAATATTATATATGACAGACTAACAACATTTGCTGAAGAAGTTATAGGTGATTATCAATGTGGCTTCAGACAAGGAAAATCTACGATAGATCAAATATTCCTAATAAAACAAAACATGGAAAAGTGTTATGAATATGGTAAAGATCTACACATTCTTTTCGTAGATTTCAAACAAGCATTTGATAGTGTAAATCGAAATCAAATTAAGTTAGCGCTAATAAAACAAGGTATACCAAGAAAGCTTGCCGAACTAGCGATGTCAACAATGGAAAAATCAAGAGCTAAAGTACTGATACAAGGCCAGACATCAGCAGAATTCAACATTAAAACTGGAGTAAGACAAGGAGATGCTCTTTCTGCGCTACTCTTCAATTTGTTATTAAATCATGCTATTGGAAAATTGCACCAAGATGGTAATATATTCATAAAATCTTACCAACTAATAGCATATGCTGATGATATAGCAATAGTGGCAAGAAATTACAGAACCATGGTACAGATTTTGATTGCTCTTGAAAATGAAACAAGCATAGTCGGGCTCAAAATAAACGAACAAAAAACCAAATACCTAAAGATGTCACGAAATGAAAATCAAAGATCAGCACAAAATATAACTATTGGTGAATATAACTTTGAAGGTGTGAATAACTTCGTATATCTGGGAACAAATCTAAAAAGTAATAATAACATGCATCTTTCAATACAAGATCGGATACAAGCTGGTAATAAATGTTATTTTGCACACAACAAATTATTACGATCAAAGCTACTGTCAAGACAAACAAAACTAATAATATATAAGACAATTATAAGACCAGTAGTGACGTATGCCAGCGAATGTTGGACAATGACTTTAAATGATGAAAATCAATTACGAATCTTTGAAAGGAAAATACTACGTAAAATATTCGGAGCAAGAAGATTGGATAACGGAGAGTATGAGAGAAGAAACAACAATGAGCTAAATGAACTGATACAAAACGAAGACATAGTGAGATTTATAAAAGCGCAACGGATAAGATGGGCTGGACATGTATTAAGAATGGGAAAAGAACGAGCTCAATATAAGATATATGCTGCGAAACCAGATGGAACAAGGGCGAGGGGAAGACCTAGAGTTAGATGGATCGACAATATAGATATGGACATGCAAAAATTGCAAATTACAAATTGGCGAACACTAGCACAGAACCGTGACGAATGGAGGAAAATTGTAAAGAAGGCCAAAGCTCACAACGAGCTGTAGAGCTATAAGATGATGAAAGTCTTCTGATCGTTTTTTTTACGTTGAAAAAGAAAACTGCCGTTGTGCTGCGAATTCGTACAAAGAAATTTCTCGCTAAACCAACATTGTAGAATTAATATTAATATAGGCCTGGGTTTCCCCCTTGGTGAGGTATACTAATGTGTTAGGGGAGGTATGAGATTTTGTTTATTTTTGTTATATTTTTTTTAAAATTAAAAATTAAAATTATTTACAAAAAAAAAATTTAATTTAAAAAAATTTCTTCAAAATTAATTATGCTGGAGGTGAGAACATCAAATTAAATATTAGGTGAGGTATGATGTAAAAAATGTTAAGAAACCCTTGATATAGGCGTAAGCGACAATGAAATTTAATAAATCGATTCACGGTTCTTTTTTTTATTTTAAAAATTTGGACTCGTCGAGTATTAGAGTCGAGTCCCGAGTCCGCGTAACTACCAAAATACTCGACGAGTCCAGAAACCCTAAGCGCAGGAAGGCGAAGGTATACGTACCATCGCAAATAAGGTAAGGACATCATAAGGTAAGGACATCAAAGAGGCATATGAACTAGCGTGTCTACCAATGGTAGACACGAATACAATAGCACAAACGTCAAAAAGGTTCAGAACACCTTCCACAACAACACCGACAGTGCACAATACAATAAAAAAGCAGAAAACTTCTGCTTATAATAGCAGCCAACATAGACCCGCAGCAGAGGCTCAACCCTCCACGTCGGGTAACAGCTATAAGGACTCACTAAAGGGGACCAAAATCGGTATCATTCATGCCGAACATCCCCACAAATTATTATCAGCAGAGCAGCTAGCTGCATACCAAAAATCCATCCTGGCAGAAATTCCAGCACCCGCAAAAGAGGGAACTTATCCACAGTTTGGTGGATTAAGCCTCAAACCAGGATGCTGATAACATGCTTAGATGACAATACATCAAAGTGGCTGCAAACAATTGCCAAAACATTATCCAATGAGTCCACCAAGATTCAGGCCGTCCGGGAAGACAGAATTCCAAAGTTGGAAATAGTGGCGCGAAATAGTGGGGACGAAACAGAGGATCCTCACCCTCATCGACTCCCAGAACCCAGATTTCCGCGCGGCGACCTGGAAGGTTTTGGGTAGACGCAAAGAGAGCACATGCGCCGTCTTTACATTCTCCATCGATGGCCAATCGATGGAGTAATTAAAGGAGAAGGGTTTCAGAATCTGCTTTAAATTCGCTGGCATCACTCTTCGGCCAAAAACAAAGGAGGCAAATAGCTGCCAACCGCATCGATGGCCAATCGATGGAGAAATTAAAGTTTCAGAATCTGCTTTAAATTCGCTGGCATCACTCTTCGGCCAAAAACAAAGGAGGCAAATAGCTGCCAACCACATTTCACCAGTGATGTCAGCGAACAAGCGAAAGGACCATCTTCAGATGTTCCAGGCGAATCTCCATCGTGCAGCAGCCGCTATGGACATACTCACTTGGAGCTAAAGAGCAATTTCAAGTATATCTATTCAGGACTCTTTAGACAGCTGTATATTTCAAGCAGAAAATCAAGAACACATAAAAGTCAAATATGAAAAATTAAAGGAACATTTAAAAAAGTGTGGCTGCCCAGTTCAACCCATTATTGTTATTGTAAACGAGCATTACTATATTGTATCAGATAACATTTTTCACAAAACCGATACGTTTTTCGCTGCTCTGGATTACATGTTTAAGGTTATTTTTGTACTTAACATTGAATATCCCAAAGTCGTAACGTATATGACTTAATTCACAATTATTTTTATGAAATAAATAAGAATAAATGTTGGTCGCAAACATTTTCATTATTAAATCAACCCAATCAGTAAAATATTAAAGTAATTTAATTATAGCTATTAATAAAATATTTCAAAATGATTGTTGGTTTTGCTTGTAGCTTTCCATTCAACTATTTAAATGATTACATATTTCACTTAAAACGTTATCATAAATTTTCGTCCTACTCGAAATATTCTTGCAAGCAATTGAATTGCCCTAAATCATTTTTAAACATTTGTAGTTTAAAAAAATATTTAGGATTTGTTCATAATGTGAAAATCCAAAATAATTTAAGTTCTTCATACATCAGTTGTAGTAATAGATCAAATCAAAGCATAAATAATTCTTACTCCAATCCAATACTTCTATTCAAAACACTATTAATACGAATCAATTAGACATCGAAGAAGAATAACAAATTAACTCTGCTACAAATGGTCAATGTTTCCATACCTTGCAAACAAATATTCTAAAGTTTGTTACCTTTCCTAGAAAAAGTTTTTGAAATTATTCATAATATCTCTATATATAAAAATGAATTGCTGTGCGTTAGTCTCGCTAAAACTCAAAAACGGCTGGACCGATTTTCAAAAATTTTTTATTGTTTTGTTTGCTATAGTTCAGGGGTGTTTTCGAAAAAAAATTTTTTGCTTTGTTGGACATAACCTGTTGTGTATGTGATTACTTTGTTGTGATTGTGTGTTTGTGATTACATCATATTTGTGTATCTTTTATTAACATACCAAGGAGAAGAACGGCTGACATTGGTCGTCGAAGTCAGTCAAATATATGCGCAGAGTTACCTCACGGGATAATCGCACCAACGACCAGCGAGCGACAGATAATGCTAATAGTCGTATCGGTATGTCTGAATTACGTTTGAGGACAACAGAAAATGAACGAGACAGAGACAGAGACAGAGACAGAGACAGAGAGACAGAGAGACAGAGAGACAGAGAGACAGAGAGACAGAGAGACAGAGAGACAGAGAGACAGAGAGACAGAGAGACAGAGAGACAGAGAGACAGAGAGACAGAGAGACAGAGAGACAGAGACACAGAGAGACAGAGAGACAGAGAGACAGAGAGACAGAGAGACAGAGAGACAGAGAGACAGAGAGACAGAGAGACAGAGAGACAGAGAGACAGAGACACAGAGAGACAGAGAGACAGAGACAAAAGAGAGACAGAGAGACAGAGAGACAGAGAGACAGAGAGACAGAGAGACAGAGAGACAGAGAGACAGAGATACAGAGAGACAGAGAGACAGAGAGACAGAGAGACAGAGAGACAGAGAGACAGAGATACAGAGAGACAGAGAGACAGAGAGACAGAGAGACAGAGAGACAGAGAGACAGCGAGACAGAGAGACAGAGAGACAGAGAGACAGAGAGACAGAGAGACAGAGAGACAGAGAGACAGAGAGACAGAGAGACAGAGAGACAGAGAGACAGAGAGACAGAGAGACAGAGAGACAGAGAGACAGAGAGATAGAGAGACAGAGAGACAGAGAGACAGAGAAACAGAGAGACAGAGAGACAGAGAGACAGAGAGACAGAGAGACAGAGAGACAGAGAGACAGAGAGACAGAGAGACAGAGAGACAGAGAGACAGAGAGACAGAGAGACAGGGAGACAGAGAGACAGGGAGACAGAGAGACAGAGAGACAGAGAGACAGAGAGACAGAGAGACAGAGAGACAGAGAGACAGAGAGACAGAGAGACAGAGAGACAGAGAGACAGAGAGACAGAGAGCCAGAGAGACAGAGAGACAGAGAGACAGAGAGACAGAGAGACAGAGAGACAGAGAGACAGAGAGCCAGAGAGACAGAGAGACAGAGAGACAGAGAGACAGAGAGACAGAGAGACAGCGAGACAGAGAGACAGAGAGCCAGAGAGACAGAGAGACAGAGAGAGCCAGAGAGACAGAGAGAGCCAGAGAGCCAGAGAGACAGAGAGACAGAGAGACAGAGAGACAGAGAGCCAGAGAGACAGAGAGACAGAGAGACAGAGAGAGCCAGAGAGACAGAGAGACAGAGAGACAGAGAGACAGAGAGACAGAGGGACAGAGGGACAGAGGGACAGAGGGACAGAGAGACAGAGAGACAGAGAGACAGAGAGACAGAGAGACAGAGAGACAGAGAGACAGAGAGACAGAGAGACATAGAGACAGAGAGACAGAGAGACAGAGAGACAGAGAGACAGAGAGACAGAGAGACAGAGAGACAGAGAGACAGAGAGACAGAGAGACAGAGAGACAGAGAGACAGAGAGACAGAGAGACAGAGAGACAGAGAGACAGAGAGACAGAGAGACAGAGAGACAGAGAGACAGAGAGACAGAGAGACAGAGAGACAGAGAGACAGAGAGACAGAGAGACAGAGAGACAGAGAGACAGAGAGACAGAGAGACAGAGAGACAGAGAGACAGAGAGACAGAGAGACAGAGAGACAGAGAGACAGAGAGACAGAGAGACAGAGAGACAGAGAGACAGAGAGACAGAGAGACAGAGAGACAGAGAGACAGAGAGACAGAGAGACAGAGAGACAGAGAGACAGAGAGACAGAGAGACAGAGAGACAGAGAGACAGAGAGACAGAGACAGAGAGACAGAGAGACAGAGAGACAGAGAGACAGAGAGACAGAGAGACAGAGAGACAGAGAGACAGAGAGACAGAGAGACAGAGAGACAGAGAGACAGAGAGACAGAGAGACAGAGAGACAGAGAGACAGAGAGACAGAGAGACAGAGAGACAGAGAGACAGAGAGACAGAGAGACAGAGAGACAGAGAGACAGAGAGACAGAGAGACAGAGAGACAGAGAGACAGAGAGACAGAGAGACAGAGAGACAGAGAGACAGAGAGACAGAGAGACAGAGAGACAGAGAGACAGAGAGACAGAGAGACAGAGAGACAGAGAGACAGAGAGACAGAGAGACAGAGAGACAGAGAGACAGAGAGACAGAGAGACAGAGAGACAGAGAGACAGAGAGACAGAGAGACAGAGAGACAGAGAGACAGAGAGACAGAGAGACAGAGAGACAGAGAGACAGAGAGACAGAGAGACAGAGAGACAGAGAGACAGAGAGACAGAGAGACAGAGAGACAGAGAGACAGAGAGACAGAGAGACAGAGAGACAGAGAGACAGAGAGACAGAGAGACAGAGAGACAGAGAGACAGAGAGACAGAGAGACAGAGAGACAGAGAGACAGAGAGACAGAGAGACAGAGAGACAGAGAGACAGAGAGACAGAGAGACAGAGAGACAGAGAGACAGAGAGACAGAGAGACAGAGAGACAGAGAGACAGAGAGACAGAGAGACAGAGAGACAGAGAGACAGAGAGACAGAGAGACAGAGAGACAGAGAGACAGAGAGACAGAGAGACAGAGAGACAGAGAGACAGAGAGACAGAGAGACAGAGAGACAGAGAGACAGAGAGACAGAGAGACAGAGAGACAGAGAGACAGAGAGACAGAGAGACAGAGAGACAGAGAGACAGAGAGACAGAGAGACAGAGAGACAGAGAGACAGAGAGACAGAGAGACAGAGAGACAGAGAGACAGAGAGACAGAGAGACAGAGAGACAGAGAGACAGAGAGACAGAGAGACAGAGAGACAGAGTGACAGAGAGACAGAGAGACAGAGAGACAGAGAGACAGAGAGACAGAGAGACAGAGAGACAGAGAGACAGAGAGACAGAGAGACAGAGAGACAGAGAGACAGAGAGACAGAGAGACAGAGAGACAGAGAGACAGAGAGACAGAGAGACAGAGAGACAGAGAGACAGAGAGACAGAGAGACAGAGAGACAGAGAGACAGAGAGACAGAGAGACAGAGAGACAGAGAGACAGAGAGACAGAGAGACAGAGAGACAGAGAGACAGAGAGACAGAGAGACAGAGAGACAGAGAGACAGAGAGACAGAGAGACAGAGAGACAGAGAGACAGAGAGACAGAGAGACAGAGAGACAGAGAGACAGAGAGACAGAGAGACAGAGAGACAGAGAGACAGAGAGACAGAGAGACAGAGAGACAGAGAGACAGAGAGACAGAGAGACAGAGAGACAGAGAGACAGAGAGACAGAGAGACAGAGAGACAGAGAGACAGAGAGACAGAGAGACAGAGAGACAGAGAGACAGAGAGACAGAGAGACAGAGAGACAGAGAGACAGAGAGACAGAGAGACAGAGAGACAGAGAGACAGAGAGACAGAGAGACAGAGAGACAGAGAGACAGAGAGACAGAGAGACAGAGAGACAGAGAGACAGAGAGACAGAGAGACAGAGAGACAGAGAGACAGAGAGACAGAGAGACAGAGAGACAGAGAGACAGAGAGACAGAGAGACAGAGAGACAGAGAGACAGAGAGACAGAGAGACAGAGACAGAGACAGAGACAGAGACAGAGACAGAGACAGAGACAGAGACAGAGACAGAGACAGAGACAGAGACAGAGACAGAGACAGAGACAGAGACAGAGACAGAGACAGAGACAGAGACAGAGACAGAGACAGAGACAGAGACAGAGACAGAGACAGAGACAGAGACAGAGACAGAGACAGAGACAGAGACAGAGACAGAGACAGAGACAGAGACAGATACAGAGCCAGAGCCAGAGCCAGAGCCAGAGCCAGAGCCAGAGCCAGAGCCAGAGCCAGAGCCAGAGCCAGAGCCAGAGCCAGAGCCAGAGCCAGAGCCAGAGCCAGAGCCAGAGCCAGAGCCAGAGCCAGAGCCAGAGCCAGAGCCAGAGCCAGAGCCAGCGCCAGAGCCAGAGCCAGAGCCAGAGCCAGAGCCAGAGTCAGAGTCAGAGCCAGAGCCAGAGCCAGAGCCAGACCAGTGCCAGAGCCAGAGCCAGAGCCAGAGC